>CM040406.1:38587689-39187689 GCA_022702515.1 Ilyophis sp. 1 JC-2022
TAAGTCAAAGCTAAAGACAAAATTTTGATTGAATTCAAGATCCATTGGTGCTTGCCTGAATACAAAAAGAGGCCAATCCAAACGCTGATTAGAACTCAACCTAGAAGTATAATAACGATTAAAACAAATAAAGAAAATAGCACACATTAATGAATACAATCCAACAATTCAGTCTTTGACCAGTGTTCAGAGGAAACACGTCCAAGTGATTGACAACAGACTGTTCTACTGTGTCTGCCTTGCACAAGAACAATAAAGAACAGAAACAAGCAAAATAACTGATTTGCATTTAAAACACTTCTTAGATCATGTGACATCTCATACTGTTTTCTTATTGGTCAAAATAATTGTTTGTACAAGTAAATTATTTATAGCTTTGAAGCAGGGGAACCTTTCAGAAGCTTTCAGATCTCCAGCCAAATGTGTTGTGTTTCTACACCTGTCTTCTTGCCACCCAAAATAAAATGGGTGGGAGATTAGTAGGCCTCTTGGCTCTGGCCTGTCGTATCAGAACTGTGTAAAGGGTAAGAAGTGTATAGAGTGTTAATGAGCTCATCGCATGTCTGCTGGGGGTTCCCTTCAGTTAAGGCACCACGCTGTGATGCATGGATGGGCCTCATGGTCTCGGGTCAAATCGGGACCATACCAGTGCTGAAATTGGCCACTGCGTCACCCAGGGTATTCGAGCGTTCAGTCGGTTAGGGGTCAGTGTTTCATTGCGCTCTAGTGACCCCCGCCGGTCGATCGGGTGCCCGTTGGACTGCAAGGCTGAGTCCCAAATTGCATACTTCCATACTCTGAGCATGCATAGTGAGCACGCGCATCCATGTGAGTCCTAAGTACGGTAGGGTGGAGCATGGGAGTATGTGATTTGGGACGCAGCCCATGACCACATGTCAAAACCACATATGAAAGATTTCCCTTCCGCTTCACTGTGCAAGTTTAGCCATAGTCTGCGGTGTGAAAAGAAGCAGACTGGCGCCACCACGTGTTCTGGAGGAGAACGGCGGATGTCTAAACTTTCCAGAATCGGCTGTGACACGTCCCACATGCATGCGGCTGCGATCGCAGATTCCAAATTAGGGTGAGAATTAGACATGCTCAGCCCCACAGTGAAGAACCTAAATCCAAAAAGTGTTTTCAATTGGGACTTTGTCTGGAAAGTAAAGAGGCACATTCTCCCAGCTGATCTTGGTCATCACTGCTGCTGTTTGGGGCAATCCTTTGGAGAGAACATTTTGTACTGACAAGTTGCACTACTGATGCTCGCTGGGAATACAGCCGAATTATACCTGCAGAATGTCTTCAACAAAGCCTTGGAGGAGACATGACTATAATCATTGCTGCCTTCATTAGAGCTAATTATGCCCCTCTTCACTGTTTCTATACACAGGCTCACCTTCCCTGCCAGAATATGCAGACATATTTGTTAATTGTCACAATTTACTCTCTTTTGTGCGTCACTTGTCATGTCCTCTCCTTATATGGAGGATGATACCAGTCTGTTTCCTTGGCAACCAAATATTAGCTACCAAGGAACAATGTATAATACCAAATAAAGCTTGTTGTTGTGAACCTGAGTTAGCTCAGTCATGCAATAAGAATCACAAATCAGAAAAGTGTAGACTTAATAAATATTGACTATATTCAAACCCGTCTTTAGATATGAACAATTTCTCCAATTGGGCCAAGTGTTTGAACAGCTACACCAAAACCAGAGAGTTGAGCCCCGTTCAATGAGACAGCAGTAAGTTGACAGACTCTTGGCATGTGCAGCCAGCAGCTTTCACTCTCTCTGCACATTACCGTCAGAGGCGACCACAGTTTGACATGGACTATTTCCAGAGGAATCTAATGTCGAAATCAATTCACAGGGAAAGGGGGAGAAGGAGCATAGAGAAAAAACTTTTTAAAAAACTTGTCAAGCTGGCTTTATAGTTTTATTTGGTGACGCATTAAGTATGTTGAATTGTTCAGCTGCTGGACAGAGTCTGCTTGGTCCTCTCAGTGGGTTCAGACCAGTGTTCACTCCTATTTTGGACACACAGAACATTGCCATTCATTTTACAACACCATGAATAGTGATCTCAAGCCCAGAGAGAAATATAATATTCTAAATATCACATTTCTAGTATATTTTTCACCTGATGATTGTACACAATGTTTAATGCCCTATTATCAGTCCATAGAAGGGTATTACAAAACAAGTCCCATGATCCTTTGCAGCAGCATCTCTTTATTATCTACAGGAATGACAATCGATATGCTGTCGATTCACAGGCAGTAGAGCCTCACTCGAATGTGTGGTTTGAGGTTGTTGTCAGAGAAGAGAGGTCAACAGCGAATTAGCTCTCAAGTACCAAACACGTTTCAGCAGACTCGTTTGTGTTCCTGTTTATTGAAGTGGGATAGATAAGTCAGGCACACCAATTCCACCAGACAAATTGATTGATTCATAATTTAAACCCTTGAAAAAAATAGATAGAGGCACTTTTTTTAAAATCATCCCTTTACAGGCTCTTTCTGACACTTGTAGGAAAGCAAGAGAGGGTTGGATTAGCCTTTCTAATCGCTGAGAGCAAGTCACGTCTGAGACAGCTAAATTGGGAATTGCTATTAGTGTATTCTTATGGGCTAATTATTTTCAATTAGACAGTTCAATTATGCTTTATTTAATTAATCAACAATCAGGACTTTTGAAGCACTTCATTCTCTTGAACATGCTTTATTCAACCAGTCATTAAATACCAGTTATTGATTATGATTTGGCTTCCATAATAGCAGGACCCTGATCCTCTAATAAAACATCGTAGGAATACGTATGGAGGAATTTTAGATTCATGCATTTGCATCATATTAAATAATGTGAATTTGCACAACAATAAATTTTCCTCTATTTTAAATTGCTTCATTTTTTTTGCTTTGATAGCTGGCTAACCGACGAAAAATTTGTAGCCGTCACATATTCAATTTTGCACACCTCTGCATACCCTGTCAGTGGTTACATAAATCATCCTGTCAGCTGGGGCCTCCAGCCTACGGGCACTGCCATCCAATATACGACAGTAGCCAAAGCCAATTATTTATACAATACGATATCATTGAAAGTGGTTACCATTGAAAGAAATGCATTTATACATACTCTATTTTAAGTTGATTGTCAGCCCTAGCAAGATCACTTCCATTTATGTTAAGTTGCCATCGCCTTCCAGACAAAAATGGTTCGGTGTATTTTTTATACTCTTTGAATCCCTGCACTCTAAATATTCTAAGTTCCAGGTGCTAAGAATATTTGCACTGAACTAATTCGTATCGTACAAGCGTTGAGCAACATCCATTACGTTCAACATGCCCTTCTATATATACACTTACATAAACAATGGCTTACAGATATTAATTTGCTCTACATCACTTCCTAATGAAAGAATGCATCGTAGATTTGCTAGTTCATATTATCTGTGACAGAAAACAGTCACCCTGTCGGCACATTTCGATTCCTGAGGAGGCAGAAAATGTGGGTGTGGCTCAGAATCCCCTCCCGGCAACAAACTGACTGCAGAGCTGCATGGAGACCCAACAGTGAGAGGCTTTTGCCAGTTTTAAGGATCCCGCCTTGCAGCCACACAGATCCAGGGACTTTTTCTGGGCTCACAAAGTGGACCGGTCCAAAGCGTGGTGTCAACATTTGGCATAATGGACGACTGAGGTCTTGTTTTTGTGGTGAACAGGGATATTGAGGCTTCTTGTTTCACCGTGGGATTTTCTGTTCATAATGGTGTGTGTGGTAATTATACAGCTTTGTCAACATCCAAGTTGAATACAGTTTAAACATGTTGCAACCCTCCCAGTGAAATTTAGTTTCTGTCAGAGAATAAGAGGAAGTCAGAAACTAAACATCTGTGTGATAGAAAAGAGGAATTATTTCCCATGGACATCATATTTTCGCCAAAAACTCTGAGATAGAAATATGCACTATAGTTCTGCTCCAAGCACGTCTATTAAAATAAATCTATCAGCATTTCTCAGGAGCCATACGGAGGCTCACATTAGAGGCGGTGCTCAGCTGGCTGCCTGGCGTCAGCGTAGCAGAGTAAAAGTCACCGAGGCGTGGGCTTTCAGCTCCATGGGGACGTGGGTACGCAGGGAGCAGTTACACGTGGGCAGGGGGATTCTGTTTATTTCTGTATCTCCAGTGGCTGTTCTCCATGGGTAATAATAATAATAACTTTATTTGTATAGCACTTTTCATACAAAGTATGCAGCTCAAATTGCTTTCCCATTCCAGCACGGAACAAAAAATAAAAATGATAATAAAATAGAATAAAACACAAAAAAAATCAGAAAATAATTAAAATCGGCTTGCAGTATGCTATCTGCTGTGCACTGTACATACAATAAATGTCGCTTTTCAAACGGTCTTCTGCCGCTCTTAAAACGGTCTTTTGCCGATCTTAAAACAGTCTTAAAACAGTAAAGCTTGCTCCGCTCAGAAACAAACAAGCGAAAGGCCGGATCAGAAACGCCAGTGACTGAAGGGGCAATTACAGTACGCCCCTGGGTCTCATTGAACAATACACCTGCTCTCCTGCTCTGGACCAGCACACAGACACTCCTGTCTCCATTTAATCACACGTGACATCGAAAAATGATCGGTGGTATAAAGACTGAGTGTGCTTTTTCTCCCGATCTGAGTGAGGTCGTGTCCACTACCTGCTAAAATGAGACAGTTTGGATGTTTGACTGTGGGAAATGGGCTGTGGTCACATGAATGCCTCTCATCTGTAAAACATTTAGTGTCTCCCCCAACATGGCTGGGGTCTAGTTTGCGGCCGGCATTTTCACTGTCATATTAAGATCTACTTGTTTGTGGGAAAACAATGCTCCACGCACACAAAAATGTACCTTGGTTGGCTTGCGGAAAATATTAAAACAGGTAGGCAATTCACCACCAACAATTAAGAATTGTCTCATCTTCAGTCATGCACACTAGATCTATTTGGTTCAGGGACAAACCGCGGAATGGGCACGTTTCAGCTTGAGTACCTTCACCGACTGTAAGCCCTACTCATTTTGCCATCTCATTTTAAATTTGGGAAACTACTGCGGTAATCCGCTGTAAACAGGGTTTTTGGAGTGGGAACAGTCATCTATCATATTATAAACATCTTCCTCAGCACTGACCAGTAATTCAGGTCAGAGAGCTTTTACATCAGCAAAAACTGGGAAGTTGGAACCGATCGATATTTTTCACTTTTATATTTAAACACCGATGGTGTTGCGGTTTTTAATTAGAGAGAGGGGGGACACATTTTATTCTGTACTGGTGAGGCTGGTCCCATGTGAGCTTGATGAATGGTGAAAGGGCAGCGCTATCACGGTGCATGTTCATCAGGAGATAAGGGACAAGCCGGGATTAACTGGAGCTGGGAAGACCAAGATAAAAGAGGAATGAAGTGCTGACGGCTGAGAGGCAATAAAATCCAGTTTGAGAGAGTTGGTTTCACAGTGCCTGTGCCAAGCCACTCTGCTGACTCCAAGCATGCTGCCAACCTCAACCCTCAGCAAAACGCACCCCGGGAGCTTGGCCTGGAAGAATGGGTGGAGAACGTCCCATCCAATCATTTATCACAGTCTGGGTGATGGCAAGAGTGAGAGAGTGAGACCGCATTGACATTGGCTGATGATGTCATAGCCTTCCCCCCTGACATCATTGGCTGTTGGTGAGCCAGCGACAAAAGAGGCCTCGTGTTATCAGCCTGCATCTTTCCTGATGGAAAAAAAAAACATCTAAATTGTCTGAATTGACTACGTACAGTCAAGCCGGAAAGTCTGAACACCCCTTTCACCTTCTCCACATTTTATTACATTACAGACATATTCTACAATAGATTGAGTTCATTTTTTGTCTCAAAATTCTACACAAAATAGCCCATAATGACAAAGTGAAAACATGTTTTTAGACATTTTTTCTAATGTATTAAAATCTAAAACTTACATTTTTCATTTACATAAGTATTCATACACTTTGCTTTAACATATTTTGAAAGTATCATATTTAATATTTGGTCGCATATCTTTTGCATGCTGTTAATTCCTGAAGTCTGTGACCCATCAACATCAAAGACTCTCGATATCTTATTTCCAGGTACTGTTACAAGCGATACTATAAGCTCTCTGCATTTGAATGGATCTCTATGGGAATTGGGGGGTAAGACTAGATTCACATAGAACACATGGCTGGCTAAATGGCTGTAAGTCATCAAGGGTCTGAGCTATCGAACGAGCCCCAAACCATCACTCTGTTGCCAGATATGGAGTAGATGTGGATGGATCACTGCAAGGGTTATTTCTCCTGACTCATTTTCCTATAGAACTCTATGGGGAAAAAAGTCAGGAGAAACAACCCTTAAAGGGATCCATCCACATCTACTCCATATCTGGCCGCAGAGTGATTGTTTGACGTACAGCCATTTCGCCAGTCATGTGTTCCATACTGTACCAGCGTAATTTACAGCTGAATCTAGTCTCACCCCCCAATTCCCATAGACATCCATTCAAATGCAGAGAGCTTATAGTATCGCTTGTAACAGTACCTGGAAAGAAGATATTGAGAGTCTTTTGATGTTGATGGGTCACAAACTTCAGGAAGTAACAGCATGCAAATATATATATGCGACCAAATATTAAATATGATACTTTAAAAATATGTTAAAGCAAAGGGTATGAATACTTATGTAAATGAGAGATTTCAGTTTTCGATTTTTAATACATTTGCAAAAAGTTCTAAAAACATGTTTTCACTTTGGCATTATGGGCTATTTTGTGTAGAATGTTGAGACAAAAAATGAACTCAATCTATTGTAGAATATGTCTGTAATGTCATAAAACGTTGAGAAGGTGAAAGGGGTGGGCAGACTTTCCGGCTTGACTGTATATTCAACATACCTCCTACTGAATGATATTTTTAAATAATTTAAATTTAAATAGGTTTTTTTCCTATGATAGAATTAAGCATAACTGGCTGTATTTTTAGTAGGTCTAATGGCCTGGCTTGTTTTGCCCTGCAATTTGACATCTAGAAAGGTCCCCCTTCCCACCCCCACCCCCAAATCGCTGCAAGTGCTGAAGCTCATTTTATTTTATTCACTCCCCCGTGAAGAGGCTACTGAAGGATATCAAATATTCATGGGGATTGAATTGTAGCAAGTTTTTCTTTTTAATGTATTATAATAGTGTGAGATTAATGGCAAACAATACTCAGCTGATGAGATTACATAGGGTTTTGCATTATGCATGGAAATCCTTACAGGGGCGAGAATTCCACCGACGCGGGAATCGAAGACTCAGCCGAATGCGTAATGGTTGTGGAGGCTGAGAGGATGAAATATACGGCAGCACCCGGAGAAAAAGAGGCTCCGCTGTGGGAGGACGTTGAGCCTGATGAATCGTTGGGGTACGCCGAGAACGGCACACGCAACACATACATCTCCAACGTTTAGAATTAGCACAAGTATTCAAGTTAAATACTTTCTCATTTTCAGTTTAAATTTAGAGATAAGCTCCATCCTTCTTGTATTACAGTTAATGCATGCCTCTTCTGTGCTGCAGGTAATACATAGACACGGCCTTGTTATAACCTGTATTTCTGTTCACACACCCAGTGCTAGAGAGGCCCTTCCAGCCTCTTGCTTCTCTGTTAGAGCTCCCTACCCTCAGATGGTATGATATTAAAATGTACCTTTTTATTGTTTTACATTTGTAGCACAAATAAAGACACAGCAGCCCTTCATCGTGCTGGTTTCTGCATATACACAAGCCTAATTATAGGTTTCCCGCCTTAGTTTCTGTTGCTGGAAACTCAGTGACATGACGTCAGCGTTATTCTACCGGATCTTATATACTTGGTCCTGTCAATAACCTAGTTTGGTCAAAACAGGAATAGAGCCTTTTGATCAGGCATCATTATTCATTCTGATTGGTCCCTGAGCCCTAATGAGAGGGAACTGCTCTATTAAATTTGACAGGTCAAATTGATTAGCAGAGTATTTAATCTCTCCGTGTCATGCACGGCTGAGTTCACCGTAACCTCAATTGATTAATGTGGAGTTCAGCCTCACCGTTAGTGGATCCAAGTGCCTGGTCGCTGAATCAGGTGACTATTTGCCAACACAGAGGTTTGTGGTCAACAGCAAGGGAAAAAGACCAAAAACATGGCACAGCTGGGTCATTTACAAAAATATATCCTAGCTGCCCATATATGCTCATACTGGCTCTATTTTAACAGAAAGATAGGGGGTAAAATGACATAGACAAGTAGCTCAGTCAATAAAACATCATTACTGGATGGACATTGGAGTTAAAACTCCATGAGCCTGATTTACTAAGACCTTTAGCATGTGCAAAACCTTTTAGCACACACAAAACTACAAAGTGCTAGATGTGCATAATTTTGTCTTACTTCACAAAAATGCTATGCACTGTTTATATTCCAAAACCAACTTCACAAGTATTTAATAGAGCAGAACCCCAATGTCTGAAGTATACCTTAAAGAGTGCAATGCAGTAAAAATGTGGCTGTGGATATTGATTAACACTACTACACCATAGTACAGATAAATAGTACAAAGTCACCCATTTATAACAACAGTGAGACACCTGTAAATAAACATTGTATTGTAATCAGCAAAGCAACTTTGCATCAGCTTTGCATTGTGGATCAAAAATCTAGCCTCTAATTGTAAGAATTCGGACAATCACTTTATGATCGCTTTGCTCTGAAATCCTGTGAGCAGGCTAATATGCATTCTTTGGTCATAGCCTCCTCTGAGCTGTCAAATGAAATGTGGGTGCTTTGAATACATAATGTGTGGATACACACAGATGTTAAAGCCCTAATACAGATTAATGAAGTTCACACATAGCCCTGGCAATAGTGCTACTGCCCTGGCTTTCACTCTACTGCAATGCGATAATTTAACATTACAGATGCATTTTTCCTTATTAAACATTCAAACCCCCTGGAGGAGGAGTCAGAGATCCCACTGCCTGCCCTCTCTTACTGTTCCAAAATGATCCTCTTAGTGACACTGAGGCTCAGGTGATGTCCATCAGAGGAAAACAGGGGGATGAGCAATTCAACAGCTTGGCGGTCAAAATGTCTTCAACTGACCTTTGGCTTTGCTCATTTCCTTCAGCGAGCAGAAGTCTTTCCTTGGAGTTGTTACTGCCTCTGACATCTGCAGTGCAAAGCAATGTGAACCTGCTTGAATTCCTCATTGCATATCGAAATCATCTGCTCAGAATCACGATTGTGTGTGTGTGTGTGTGTGTGTGTGTGTGTGTGTGTGTGTGTGTGTGTGTGTGTGTGTGTGTGTGTGTGTGTGTGTGTGTGTGTGTGTGTGTCCGTCCGTGCGGGTGTGTGCATGCGTACGTGTGCGAGTTATGTGGTGACAGTCACTCACAGACAGATGGGCTGCCTTTCTGCGTGAAGGCAAAAGCCTTTCAAGTTTCAAAAGAAATGGATTGAAGATCCTTTACATTCGCGTTGCATGGGCAAAAGGACTCAAATTACATTTTTACAGAAGAAACCTTTCATAAGATTTAAAAAATGTAAATGCGTTCTATAGAAATTATGATATGTAATAATAACAAATATAAAAACATAGATACAAATTGCAATTATTATGTGTGTGTGTGTGTGTGTGTGTATGTATGTTTTTGTATGTGCGTGGATAATGGTAGAGTGGGAACGTGCTCCCATCCTCTAACTTGGGAACCAAAAGACAAAAAAGAATTGACTATATTTAACTGATGACTGTCAACATCCCTATTCCACTCCACATAAGTGAGGGGGATGGAAGAATGCGAGAACTTTAGCAGTTCAGACAATAGTTTGAAGGCAAGCTGAAGCCTTAGCTTCAGCTTGACATTCCCAGAGGGTGGTGTATACACTCCTACACAAAAATGTGTGCCTGTGGGGGGTGGGAGCGAATATATGTGTGTGTGTGTGGAGGTATTGCGGGAGTGACCTGGTGGAGTATATAGAAATATTAAATAAAAACACTGCAACATATGAACTTGATATATCCAATACCTAAACAAGCTAAACTATAAATCATATATCAGCAGTATTATATTATATTATTACTGTTATTATCATTAGAATTTATTTTATTTATTTATTTTCCGTAATAATGTAATCGCTGGGATGGGGGTGGGGGTCCATTGGGGTCTTCTATGTTGAATTGTTATTAATATTATTTTGTGTGTTTTTATGTAAATATGCGACCCATTACTGCAAAATAAAGAATATAAAAAGAAACTAATTAGATGCAATAGCACTGACAATAAAATTATACAATTGAATCACAATGTGCAATTATATAGTTCAGATCAATAAAATTGATGAACATCATGATTCATGAACAGAAAAAAGCAGAATCCGTTACATAAGGTATGACAGCTATAAAGATTGATGACATTTAATGTGTGTTGACAAGTAATCTTGAGAAAATGAAAACGTATTGTTCTATTCTACTGCCTGTAGTGCTGTACATTTCAACACCAAGCAGCTCGAGAGATACAGTACATACTTAGCAACAGAAGAAATAGTTATGGAAGATAATCTCAACAGACAAATAAGAGTGCAGGATGAATTTTCAAGACAGGGTGAGAAGGAACAATACAGCAAAAATAACAGCGCACAAAAAAGAGGATTGTGATGCTTGTTAGAGCAGCTGCAGGGAGCCAATGAAGAGAACAGAGCAGTATGGGGAATGTGAGGAAAGACAAGCGGCAGAATTCAGGATAAGTTGAAGAAAAAAGTTATATGAGGTAGAGGGAAACCATTGAAAATGAGCTGAGAACCAACCGAATGAACATTCAATTCTTGGAGAATGAACATTTGCATAGCTATCCATATATGAAAAATGACTCATCCGGTCTGTTGGAATGGATGGACAAAGTGTTAGACTAATTAGGGGGTGAGAAACCATAGCAAATAAGGTCACATTTGGAGAGATGAATTTGGCACTCAGATGTCCCCAAGAATATCTAATAATCTGAGAGAATAAACAACTACATTAAATGTATATACAGTAAATGGCTAAAGTTAGCAGAAGATTCAGAGATCGTTTCTGTATGCACTTACTGTATGTCACTTTGGATAAAAGCGTCTGCTAAATGACTGTAATGTAATGTAATGGTATAGACTGAAAAGAAAAACAGCAGGGTACCCAAAATAGAACCATGTGGTACTTCAGGTAAGATGGGACAAAAGGTTCAGCCCATTCTATACATTTTATAATAAACAAGACATCAAACCTACCTGCAATGTGAAAAGCAGAAGTGGGATTCTGATAGAATGCCGTTTCAATTGAAACGAGAGGGGAATAGGAGGACATGAAATGGAAAGATCTCAAAGATATAGACTTTTTAGGGGTTCAATGGTTTTTGAGGAGAGATGGAAAAAAGAAACTTCGGAGGTGATGTGAAAGTGGCCACATACTGAGGGAAATATCTTAACAATCTGTGTTGTTAAAAGTTCAGGTAAGAAAGAGAAATATGGAGGCAGATCACTGGAATATGAGGGTGCATCCCAATACTCGAAAAATGCACTCCTTTCTTCCATTGCCACCTCCTCTCCTCCGTGCCCCGGAAACCGATCTTTGTGTCAACATCTAACGTTGCTGATTAGGCTACATATTAATTACAAATGGTTACAAATTGATTAATGTCTTGATGCGAACCGCAATGTCAGATGCATTGTATACTGTACATGCAGTTTTGCATACTTCTGAGTAGGAGACAAGTGGTAGTGGGAGAGTGGAGGAAAGGAGGAGAGGAGTGAAGAATATTGGGATGCAGTCTTACTGTCTATGAGCTTTCAAACTGGATTCAAACTTTATAGTCACAACATTTTTGTAGACACAAGGGTGGGGGGGGGGGGTGGGGGGTGCTATCAGATAGCTCATTAAGCTTTTTATCTCTTGTACCTGGCTTCTGTAGTAATAATCTGGATTTGACTTTAGAAAGGCTAAACATTTGCACATGCGAGAGCCAACACAAAATGTGTTGACACTGTAAATGGCATTATTCATAGCAAACTTCCTATGATTTTGAAAATAACGAGATGTTTAAAATTCAAGGTGTTTAATCAGAGCATCAACGTCTATCATATCAGTGCTGATTTCAATATAACTGAAAGCAGATACAATTAATATAGTATATTCCTGTTTTACCTGGTTCTATATAACTTTTTTTCTGGAGTAGTCTACACTACATAATGTATTCAATGTTTTCCTCAGAAAAGCAGTACTGGAGTAGATCGCAATTAGATACTTCATACAATGCCAGGTTTAATTCTGTGTAATCACACAATTTAGGCAATATGTTCTTGGTGAGATAAAATCTCACTTCTAGTGTAATTAGCACAAGTATCTACAAGAATTATGATTCTTGTTATGCAAGGCATATGGTTAGTGCTATTTTTAAGTAATCACTCTTGCATAATCTATTGTCACTGTTGAATAATGGCAGATAGATGTTATTTTATAATTTGTACTATTTCTCCGATCCTCCATTTCAGAAGACAAAGTTAAAAGACAGACAGAGGAACGGGTTGCATGTACATAATATTTCATATATTTTTTATGCATATTTCTTCAGAGTATGCCATTCTCGACAATGATAAAACCCAAGCATCAAAATGGAATGATAGATTACTGAAGAGGGTTGGAAAGAAAGAGAAGAACATAATTAAACTAGATATATTCTCTGAATTTACATTTCTGCATCTATGTTAAGGGTTCACACAGATGTGGCAGAAAGAGTGAAATATTCCAGAAGGGCTGCAGAAGGCATCCTTTTCAATTTCCTGGGCATTCAAGAACGAGCTGCTTCCACGTTTAGCTCTTTCCTGGCACAGAAACTTCCAGTCTTATCACCTTAACAACACAAGCGGAGAACAGGACTCCTTGGAGAGCAGAGCCTGCCTTAGCGAAACCTTAATGAAATATTGAGGCCCTTAGTTAAAACGATCAGTCTGAGCATGGAAAAAAATTATATTAGCCTACTTTGAGACAATTAATCTAATTCAAGTATGTGGCCTTAACACAGACATATCGGTTCACTGGGAACTTCACCCCAACACAGAAAAGTGAGTGTGTAATAAGTGTGTAATAAGTGTCTGGGCTGCGTCTTTCCGTAGTTCACAAGTTGTAGTCCCCGTCCCCCTTTTTTTTTTGTTGGAGTGTCACTGCCCCTCAGAACCGACAGCACCATGCAGTATGCACAGGGAGATTAATGGGGAAAGGGTTGTGTGTGTGTGTGTGTGTGTGTGTGTGCACACACGTTTAGTATATATGTGCTTGTGTCCATATAGCTGTAGGCGTCAGTTACCAAACATACGCACTTTGGATACAATCTATTATTTAACCATCGAGCCACTGTTCCTGGCACTATTACCGAAGATGGATGTCTTCTTACTTTCAGAAAATTACACAATCACTCTTATCTATTGTTTTAAGACCGAGTGACTAGAAGCCAATTATCAGCAAGGCAGTATGGTTGTTGTGACAACTTCTACTGTTTAAACATCTGAGTGTGAGAAGTTTAAATGTCCACACATTGAAACAGTTTTAAATAAATGTACATGGGTGAGCTGTGTTAATGAGTCCTGGAGAACATTCTTCTTTCCTAAATTTTGAGCATTTGCCCAGAAAAGCAGAATCTCGCTAATTGGCAGGCTCCAAACATGGTGGGCTCTCATGGTGGGTGATCATACAGAGTGATATAAAATGAAAAACTGATGCCAATGAATTAGTGTTCCCTGTATAGATAACTACTTTCAATCAAGGTTCATGAATATGGAGAAGACAATGCACTACCTGGGCTTTCCAACAAAGTTCTACCACATGTATATAATTTTGTTACAACATAAAGCCTTCACCCCCCCCCCCCCCCCACACACACACACACACACATCCAAAACTAGATGTCACCAGCAGCAACCTCACACTCCTTCACACTTCCAACTAACTAATTGCATTGACTGTTCAGTGTCTACTGACCCCAAAATCATGAGCTATTGGCTTAATGTACCAGGTTTCAGTCTGATTGGGAGTCAGTGGTAATCTGACTGTGTCCACGTTCAGCCGGAGACGTGCTTTCCTGGAGAACACAGAAAACAGGTTGAGAGCAGGCAAACTCCACACTACACTCACATGAGCAATATCTGAAATTATGCATGAGATGAGAGGTTGAAGGCTCGCAGTCTTCATTCGAGCAAGTGGCGCAGTGTTTCCATGCGCTTTTGAAGCGGGTCTTCATTTATTCATGAAACCGAATACAAAAGTTTTCACCTTGAAAGAACAGCCTCTGTCTTCACAATCCCATAATGCACCCGCAGGTGTTTGTTAGTACACACTAGGATAACGTGTAGATATATTCATCATGAAAGCCGACTCTTCCAGTTGAAATCTAGTTTTCACATTTCAATTAGTGAGGAACGGGTCTATGCTAGCCCTGTTTTAACTACCCATCATCATTATACTGCTGTACACAGCCCTTTTTCGGCCCTTCAAAGAAGTATTCGCAAAAATATGAATGTTAATCATGTGTGCGCCATGAAATACAGGAGACTAGGACACTAATAAAGGCAAGACTGTAGAACAAAGCATCGGAATGCCTGCATTTTTATAGCCATATTCCCTGGTAAACCCGTCCTTAACGCTAAATCTGACATTTGCAAACACGCTTCTCCACACGGTGTAGAGCTCCCAGGGTTTTAAAGGGAGAGTGATTTTCAATGATGCAATCACCTCCGACGGCCCAAAATAATTACCACATGAAATCAAGGCATGGCGTTGTGCCTTGATAACCTCCTTTCATAAATGTTTCATTCTGTTTTCCATGTACATTTGACTGAACTGAGGTCTCCTAAAACGTTTGGACAAGCGGATATGTGTAGAGCCTGAGGATGAAAGTGGCCCAGGTACAACGAGGATCTTTCATAGTGGATAAACGGTGTTTAGCTGTAAAAGAAATAAAGCAGTCTTCGTATTTCACATTGGAAATACTAATTAAATAAAAGGTTTCCCATTGCCCAAAGTGACTGTGGTGTCTGACCCACAGCCAAGGAAATTATCCTGTCAAAAAAACAGGAGGGAAGGGACCGCAGAACATCGTGTCCCGGGCAATTAAAGTAACAGGCCTCTCCTTATTTACCTGTCAAACCCCGCTCCTTCCAAGAACATGTCCTGGTCTGTTTGACAGCGTTTCTTCCACCACACCACAGTGCCTCTAATTGACTGGTGCTAAGCAGTAACATGCATCCAACAATAAAAATAAAATTGAAATTTACGTAAAATACAAATTGGAAACGTCCAATATTTAACATTCACGGCTACCATAAAGGAGCTGATTGGAAATGGGCACTTCTAGAACATTTTACAAGTCATTAATATGAGCCCCTGTTCAGGCCAAGTATTACATTTTGTATTGATAAATGACAAAATATTAAATATAGCCGGACACACAGCTTTAACATAAATTGGAAATAAAACTCCATCACTTAACATTAGGCTGACTGGAAACTTCCAGAGTATAGCTCAAGTAGTTAACCCTCCATTTCCCACAAATTTTCAATCATGGATACAGGATGAATATGTCCTGACAAGCAGTATTTAAACTCAAATCATTCTGGTTTTGGGGGCCACATTTTTTGGATTAATGTACGAATTGATCAGTCACTGTCTTTGACATCACATGAGACAGATCATGTTTTGTGTGACAGAAGGGTGGGAACATATGACATGCACAGGCCCTGACGACCTGATGCTTCAGCTCCCAACTAAATCGCTTGAGCACAACTCTAAATAAGTCTGCCCATTCTCTGAGATTCAGATGAGTGGGGTTTTGCTGCCCTCTATTGGTAAAAGAACAGTTCTACACCGATCAGCCACAACATTAAAAACCACTGACAGGTGAAGTGAGTAACATTGATTATCTCATTGTTATTTTGGTTCTGTACTCTAGCACTTTGAGTTTTAAAAGATACAATGACAATGAGGGTAAGTTGAGTGTATTTTCATCCATATCGGATGAACCGTTTAGAAATTATTGAACCTCTTGAACATAGTCCTCCCCCATTTTTGGGCATCAAAAAATATTGGACAGTTTAACAATGTAGAATAAAGTAATCCTTTTTAATATTTTGTTGCATATCCTTTGCATGCCATGACTTCCTCACGTCTGTGACCCAACAACATCAAAAGACTCTTGCTATCTTTTTTTCTGGTACTCTGATACTATAACGTCTCTGCATTTGAATGCATCTCTATGGGAATTGGGATGTGGGACTAGATTTAGCTGTAAATTATGCAGGAACAGTATGGAATACATTCTTGGTAAAAATGGCTGTAAGTCATCAAGGGTCTGAGGTATCAAACAAGCCTCAAACCATCACTCTGCTGCCAGATATGGAGTAGATATGGATGGATCACTTTAAGGGTTGTTTCTCCTGACAAATTTTCCAATTGAACTCTATGGAAAAATAAGTCAGGAGAAGAAACACTTCAAGTTATCCATCCATATCTACTTTTTAAAAAATTATTTACAGCTAAATCTAGTCCCACCCCCCAATTCCCACAGAGATCCATTCAAATGCAGAGAGCTTATAATATCGCTTGTAGAAGTACCAGAAAATAAGATATCAAGAGTCTTTTGATATTGTTGGGTCACAGACATCAGGAAGTCTGTGAAGCAAAGAATATGCGACCAAATATTTTAAATTATTACTTTATTCTACATTATGTTAAACAGTCCAATATCTTTTGATACCCAAAAAGGGGGGCGGGGGGGGGGGGGGGGGGCTATGTACAAAAGGTTCAATAATTTCTAAACGGTTCATCCGATATGGATAAAAATACCCTCAAAATAAAGCTGACAGTCTGCACTTCGACCTCATTGTCATTGTATCCTTTAAAACTCAAAGTGCTAGAGTACAGAACCAAAATAACAATGAGATAATCAATGTTATTCACTTCACCGGTCAGTGGTTTTAATGTTGGGGCTGATCGGTGTATATCCACGTACTGTAGTTTATTCCCCCATTCAGAGTTATGTGCAGGACTCACCAGGGGCCTGCTTTGATGGACCGCTGACTCACTTCATACAAGGCCAGGGTGATGCCCCAAACTAAGCTTCACCGCAATGACAGGTCTGCTGTACACACGCTCACACACACAAACACGCACCTGTTTGATTCGATGTCCCCCTGACCGGATCATGAGCGCTGCTGCAACTTCAAAATAAAACCATTCTGCATCAGGGCTTTATCAGAAAACAGGTTTAATTTAATATCTCTTTATTTTTTTTAAAATAATTAGACATTTTTATTTAACCAACCCTTTGTTTGTCTGTTGGTTTGTTTTTAATTGTATTATATCTGGGGCATCCTAAAGCACACATTAAATTTGAATGGGGTTGATAACACAGTCGTTACTGTGGATTTGAGCACAATGTTGATGTCCTCCCCGTCCTCCCCCCGCCCACCCCAACCCCCTCCTGCACTCCACCCCCCCACCCCCCCCCTTTAAAAAAAATCATACGATCAAACGGAACTTAATAAAAAATAAAAAATAAAAAATAAAAAAGGATAAGGGGAGAAAACAGCATCATAAAACCAGGAAGTCTTGTTCCATTATACCACTTTATATACTGGATACTCCTCAACTGTTCCTAAGAAAATATAAGCTAAATTACTACAAGATACAAGATATCAATGTACTGCATTCATTAACAATATACAGATTTTTAATACTGTGAAGAACTGACACAAATAGTGTTCCTTTTCACAATACATGAGTTTCACAAGTTCACCACTAACTTGGGAACCTCTACAGCTTGCGGTTGTTAACATGTTCATCTTTACAGGTTACTGATCAATGGCACCAGTACCAGACCGGTACCACCTGGTACTGAGGAGAAAGGACAAGAACCAAAGAAACAATAAAGGTCTGACCAAATCAACGTGAGGCTTGGTCAGACCGCGCACGAACATCTCAGAGCAAACAGAAAACAAAGTAAGAGGGAAGTGTGCAATAATTTATTTTCCATTTTTACTTCCCAGATTAATGCAGAAATCTGGGGTGGAGGGGGCCTTGATAAATTAATTTATTTAGTTTTCTTCCTTCCGACTAATGGATCTGTAGCAGTCTGGGAGGGGAGGGGAGGGGGCGAGCCTCAGGAGGGGCGGGGCGCATCCTCGTGTTTAGGGCCCAGCGTAGACCCCCCCCCACCCCCCAACCTGCCTCCTGAAGGGACCCCGTATTCTGCACAGTCAGGAACGCAGCCCTCGAGGTAAAGGTACAACCGCACCTTGGAGAGAGAGCTGGGACCAGGAGAAAAGAGAGGGGATGGGCCAACTGAGGGAGACGGGATGAAGGTTAAAACGATTACCTTTCTTTCTTTTTTTTTCTTTTTTAAATGGATTTTTTGTTTTGTTTTTGTTTTTTGTTTTTTTACAGAAGAGTTCGTTTCAAGTCCTACTGTCCAAAGTCTCTTTTTCCCCCCCGACATGTTCCTTTTTCTCATTTTTTATTTGAAGTCTCTTTTTCCCCCCCAACATGTTCGTTTTTCTCATTTTTAAATTTTTTTTCTTCTTCGTTTTTCTTTTTTTTTTTCTTTCTTCGGTGTAATATTTTAAGGGAAAAGGGAAAAAAAAGTTATTTACAGTGCTGTTGAAATAATGAAACAGACGTGTGAAATCTACCGTAAAGTAAGTCGCACAATACAGAAGAAAAAAAAAGAAAAGGGTTGCTCCATCTGGCGCTAGGTGGCCGTGGATGGGTGGGACTCGCGACGCGGGGCGGAGCGACGCCCGCCTGTGTTAAGTGGGGATGATCCCGTCGCTCCGAAGCCCCCGTTTCAACTCCAGGTCCTCCAGCTTCTTCCACAGCTCTTCCCGCTCCTTCTCCTTCTTCTTCTCACTGAGGAAGGAAAGGACGGAGGGAGTCAGGTGGGTCAGGGCCCGTTTAACAGCTGCACTTAAATGAGCATCAGCCCAACAAAGACCCTGGGTGCGTCCCAATATTCTTCACTCCTCACCTCCTTTCCTCCACTCGTCTCCTACCCGAAGGTATGCAAAACTGCCTGTACGTTTCAAATACAAGTAGTACAAGGCGAGATGTTAATTAATATGTAATTAATTTGTAATCAGCAACATTAGATTAGAACACAAAAATCGGTTTCCCGGGGCACGGAGGATAGGTGGTGGTAGTGGAGGAAAGGAGAATACATTTTTCAATTATTGGGACGCACCCCCAGACTCATGGATGGGGGTCAAAGGTCAGGTCACTGCTGCTTAATGCTTCTGCCTTTCTGTGCATGTGTGCGTTTGCATTTGTGTGCGCATGTGCTTAAGGTTGGTGCCGTGTGTTTGTGGAAGTGCATTTCCTCTACGCACTGCACATTGGTCTGAGTGTACTGGCATATTATGTGTGTAATATATAAAGGGCCATTGTTGGTAACTGCAGGAAGACCATGTTCGCTCCATTAAAAACAAACTTTCATCATGCGTGTGGCAAAAAGCCGGCAGCTAGACTAGAGGCTAGGCTATTCCTCTTATACCAATTAATGACCTCACCGTACGAACAGCGTGATTCAAGTGGCTCTTACCGCTGGCGGTCCGACTTGTATGTCGCTGTGAGTTCATCGAACAAAGTACTGTTCATTTCCATAAACGCTTTCAGTACATTGTAGACTAAAGCTACTATCGCCCTGGAAACAAGATTGAGAAAAAAATATCCAAATTAAAAATACGTTGAAATAAAGATGAGCACAAACGACAAATCAATAGTAGGCTTTTAGTGGGACATTTTGAAAAGGCTCCAAGCCTTCATACTGAATCGTATTCCATCCAATTACACATGCACATTAAGAGGCTGGAGTTGAAAGGTCTATAGTTACCCGTGAATGAGAAAACAATTCAACGGTATAAATAGACGTGATGAGCTCAAGCTCGTTGCAGAATGACTTTGGCTCAAGCCTTTCCTATGGCAATTGGCTCTTTGTGGATGAGACATCCCGGGGACAGCAGAGTGCTCATAGGGGTTAGCATACAGGAGGAGCCTGGAAGCAGCAGTGCTGGTCCACTCTGAGAGCCAAAGACACTCTACACACAGCTTTGTTTGTGAAAGTCTGTCTAAATCCTCTGAAGTGTTCATTACATCCATATTTCCTTCCCTTGAAGGGGGAGAATAAAACCCCAATATAAATATAAACATTTGCTTAATTTATTGTGCATGTAACGATAAAGTATAGCACTCTTCAACATCGCGACGACGCGATTAATGAGTATTATTTCCGTGGCAACAGTCTGAGGGTGTCACTCACGGGTTCCAGTGTTCTTTGGAGATCCTGTAGAGGCTGGCGAACATGATGGGCAGGATGACGCTGGAGTTCTCCTCGATCAGACTCATGATGTACTCGTTGTTCCAGTAGTACAAAGTGCGCTCAGCCACCTGGGGGCGACAAAGACACTCCGCACTGATCACATCCATTACAGCCCACACTGCTACACTGCTTAACCCTGTACAGAGATTACACTCCACACTGCTACACTGCTTAACCCTGTACAGAGATTACACTCCACACTGCTACACTGCTTAACCCTGTACAGAGATTACACTCCACACTGCTACACTGCTTAACCCTGTACAGAGATTACACTCCACACTGCTTAACCCTGTACAGAGATTACACTCCACACTGCTTCACTGCTTAACCCTGTACAGAGATTACACTCCACACTGCTTCACTGCTTAACCCTGTACAGAGATTACACTCCACACTGCTTCACTGCTTAACCCTGTACAGAGATTACACTCCACACTGCTTCACTGCTTAACCCTGTACAGAGATTACACTCCACACTGCTACACTGCTTAACCCTGTACAGAGATTACACTCCACACTGCTTCACTGCTTAACCCTGTACAGAGATTACACTCCACACTGCTTCACTGCTTAACCCTGTACAGAGATTACACTCCACACTGCTTCACTGCTTAACCCTGTACAGAGATTACACTCTGTACAGAGATTACACTCCACACTGCTACACTGCTTAACCCTGTACAGAGATTACACTCCACACTGCTTCACTGCTTAACCCTGTACAGAGATTACACTCCACACTGCTTCACTGCTTAACCCTGTACAGAGATTACACTCCACACTGCTTCACTGCTTAACCCTGTACAGAGATTACACTCCACACTGCTTCACTGCTTAACCCTGTACAGAGATTACACTCCACACTGCTTCACTGCTTAACCCTGTACAGAGATTACAACCCACATTGCTACGCTGTTTAAACTTGTATGTAAACAGATTACACTCCACACTGCATAAACAATAGATTACACTCCACACTGCATAAACAATAGATTACACTCCACACTGCATAAACAATAGATTACACTCCACACTGCATAAACAATAGATTACACTCCACACTGCTTCACTATTTTAACATGTACAGAGATTACACTCCACACTGCTTCGCTGCTTAAAGGAGCTATATGTAAAACTGACACCGAGCATTTAAAATGGGTACTGCAGTCAAAATTCACAATATTGGAGAGAGTAGTCTCCACCCAGAGTAGTCTCCACCCGGCCCCTCCTCCCCAGACTCGAAGCTATAGTCCTTGCTGGTCGAACAACAAAAAAAAACATGGCTTGAGATAAACCTAATAATAACTAGCTAGAGATGGGTTTATCACAAGCTGTGTGCTAACTTACTTAGGGCGGATTACTTAGAATATGTACGTTAGCAAAAAGAGAATAAACTTTCTTTGTTGTTTGACCGGCAAGGACTATTAGTTGGCTAACTTAAAAACAGTGTTGGATGGATTACTTTAAAAATGTCAACAAAATTCCTTTGTTGGAATGATGTAACCTTAGCTAGCTTACAAGCTAACTTTAGCCTCGAAACAAAGAATACCTTACCTAGACGCTAGCTAGCTAACGTTAGCTACATCGTTTCACTAAAATATCTACCTAGCAATCTAACACTCGCGAAATTTGAACACATTCATCGATTCAGTCACAACTGATTCAGTCCACAGGCAAAACAAAAACGGATGTTCTGACCTGGAATGGAAATTTAAAAGGAGAACATACTGGCTGTAGCATTGTTGTCGGAGAAGGCAGTATTTTGACTTAGCATGTTTCCTTAATGTCTGATGATATATAATAGTAATTTTATGATTTAGTACAGTAAATGTGTTACATATAGCTCCTTTAAACCTGTATAGAGATTACAACCCACTCTGCTTCACCGCTTAAACCGTTACAGAGATTACACTCCACACTGCTTCACTATTTTAACATGCAGTACCTTCAGACGTGAGACCAATGCAAAAGCGGCCTTCAAATAGGCACAGGCTCAAACACCAAAGTGTAGCCTGGCGACTCAACGGTAACTTCAAATACGCTTAGAACCACCTCCGACTCCTGTGGAACGTACCTGAAAGTGCGGGCTGGAGACACATCTGGAGATCTGCTTAAAGAGGAGCTCCTGGATCTTGACGAACTGCGTGGGCTCGATCACGTCCAAAATCTCCTCCAGCTCCCCCAGGAACATCACCTGAAGGGGCATGAGCAGACACAGCTGAAGTGAACAAAACTACTCCTGGTGTAGCTCAGAAAGCAACATAAGACAATATTCAGAGGGGGCTTTTTGACTGTAGGGACTGGAACAGGGGATCAGACACTAAAGCACCGATACCTGGTCCCGCTTGTTTTTCTATGCTCTTTCATGTGGAGTAGATCCAGATGCCATGCAACTTCAGCCCAATGGCTAAGCTTCCACTGGCTAACAGGAGCAAGGCAGCACAGACAGAGCTGGCATACCCACTATCAGGCACAGCACAATACATGAGAAAGCTTAGATTTCATTAAAAAATATGGCAGGCAGCCTACAGGCAAAATTCTAATTGTTTTAGAAGAAAACATCTGCTCTTAGGCTAATTAAAAGTATAGAGCATAGTACCTTTGCTTTATCCAATATTTAATCAGCACAAATATTTGTGCATTGCTTGCTAGAATCTTAAGTCGTTTCCTTGGAAGTTCACCCCTGGTTGCTGCTATACTGGCAGCCATTCAATATAAGCCAGAACAAAAGTGATTATCAATGAGATGCCACTTGGACAAAGAAGGGGTTTGGCAGAAAGACCTTTGTAGAAAAATACTTTAATAACATTTTACAGTTGCAGCCAGCTATGTATTTTAAGAGCCAAATCTCAGGACAGAGTGAGGGTAAGCACTTCACACTGCTAGCAACCCAAAAGCAAACAATTGTCTAGGAAAACCACTTTCTGTGGAGACTGTCCATCTTCTTTGAAGAATTGTGAAAACTTTTAATCTCCTGATTGGTCTGAGTGGTTTGTTGAAAGAGGATGTAAATGAAACATGAACAGGAACCTTCTTGGAGAAGAATAAATAGGTATGGATAAAAAAGGAATGCAGAATACTGACATACATTTTGCTATTGTTGATAATCGAGAATAGGGTATTTGTCGCTCTCCATTCACTTCTATAGGGCAGCTAAACGGTCTCAAAATGACTGTAATGTCAAAATGACACTTCTAGCACGAATATGAACGCGAACTAAGCAAATTCTGTCAATAGTCCTCTTACATATATACAGTGCCCTCCACTAGGGTAGTTTCTCCTGACAATTTTGTTCTATTGAACTCTATGGAAAAATAAGTCAGGAGAAGAAACCCTTCAAGTTATCCATCCATATCTACTGTATTTCTGGCAGCAGAGTGATGGTTTGAGGCTTGTTTGATACGATAGACCCTTGATGACTTAGAGCCATTTAGCCAACCATGTGTTCCTTACTGTTCCAGTGCAATTTACAGCTAAATCTAGTCCCACATCCCAATTCCCATAGAGATCCATTCAAATGCAGAGACGTTATAGTATCGCTTGTACCACAAAATAAGATATCAAGAGTCTTTTGATGTTGTCACAGACATCAGAAAGTCATGGCATGTAAAGGATATGCGACCAAATATTAAAAATGATTACTTTATTCTATTTATAAATGCAGGGGTGCCATTAATTGTGGCACATTTGGTTTTGTTAAAAATAATTATTTATTGATGAGGGATTTTCTTCTTTTTTTTTCATAATAAATTTACTTCAATTAAAGGTTGGATTTTTCTCATTTTTTCAGTGTGAGATTAAGCTAATTCACCAAACGGTGATTTTTTTAATAACCCTTTTTACTCTAATTTACCAGGGATGCCAATAATAGTGGAGGGCACTGCATATATATCTTTAATTAATTGTCCCTTTCCTGGCTTTTTCGTATTTTATTTGGAACATAGATCCGGTAGGTAATTCTTACGCCTGAAACTGCGTTAATGCGCCGATGCGTCAGAAACCACTCATTGGTCCAAATGTGCTCTTGTCTGAGGTATTAGGTGGTGTGAGGTAGTAAGGTAGTGTGCTCAGTGTGCCAAGGGAAACACAACTCGAAATGGCATGCCTTGTCAATCACTTTAAATATTAAAGGAAATGACGGTACATGACATGACCAGCCAGTCAGGAGTCACACCTTTTTTTGTCTATGGCTGACAAATTTTACTATTCCACTAAAACTGGAATCCCTCGTCAGACACACCTTCTCTTTGATTAGTGTTTTGCTTACTTATCGGTTTCGCTTGCGCAACTAAAATAAGGGTGGTGGGGACATCTAGGCAGCAATGCATCTCATTCATCAGAGAACATGACGAGGCACTTCTACATCTCTACTATGGCAGGCTTTGCTTTAGATCAATGTTAGTGACTGTGGCAATATTACCTCCTTTTGACTGCAGGTTTTCGGCCAGAACTTTAGCAAGCCTCTGATGACCTAAAAGAGACAAACATTCATTGGCACTCAGTGAAATCAACCACTCAGTAATAAAAAAGAGATCACACAGGCTTCTCTGACAAGGGATAAACCACTTACTGGTTCTGTTAGCGCTGGGTCTTTCTCTAGGAACTGTACAATACAATACGCCAACTGGAAAACAATAGACAGCAAACAGCATTCAGCTTGTATAAGAACAGACGACGAGCGTGCACTGCATGAAGAGGTCACAACATTTACATGTACACGCTAGGAGTCTGTTCTTATACAAACAGTGTTCAGATTGTATAAGAACAGACTATTAGCGTGCACTGCATGAAGAGGTCACAACATTTACATGTACACGCTAGGAGTCTGTTCTTATACAAACAGTGTTCAGCTTGTATAAGAACAGACTCCTAAGCGTGAATTTTCTGGAGAGGTCACGGTATTTACATGTACACAGCACGCCGGACGACGTACATACATAGACGCACGTAGGCCCACTGCCTGCTCCGAGTTACCTGTGCGTGGAAGAGGGAAAGACTCCTGACTGTGTGCAGAGGAATCAACACTTTGACCAGGAACTGTTTGTGCTCGGCCTTCAGAGGCAGAGCGAAGCCATTGATTATGCTGTGATGGGCGGGAGAGGGACATAGACACAGACTTAGAGAGAGAGCAGCTTCCTCTCATGCCTGACAACACAACAGCAGTAAGCAAGGGAGCGCTAAGCCTCATCTGACATTCAAAACCCACATAGGCGATGCGAAGCAACCTTTACGTGCCAGTGTCATTGCATATGGCGATATGGAGAGGCGGAGGCTAAAATGTATGCGACGTGTCGACTGGCAGCTGCAGAAAGGTTGCCGTCATGTAAAAACTCTGACATGTAAGAGCTATCCTAACGGCTTCACTCGCCACTACAGCAGAGTGGCGTAGGGTTGGGCGATGCCTACTCAAATGTGACATCACGATGTGAACACCCAAACATCATGATGGATGATGACATTGTCCAATTGTGGTTTGTTTTAATTAATAAATTATTGTAAAATACTAATTTTTATTATTTTATAGGCCTATTATTTATATCAGGTAGGCTATTCGTTTAACTTCTGTTTTATCTATTCTAAACTAAATATGAATCATTATTTCATGGTAATGCAGTTTAAAAAAATTAATCAAAACGGAAGTCGGGTAAAAAAGAAAACTGCAGTGAACAGACAACACCATGGCGGAGTTAGACTTGGTTGCGAAGAAAGGCACAACTTCGCCATTCTGGCCTAATGCAGAAAGAGACCAGAAACATGCTTCCGTGACATGTTAGCCTACGTTTATAAGTATAAAATTAATTTCAAGTAATTCTAAAATTATTCAGTGAAAATATTTTCGATATTAGGCTTATTGTCTCAATGCGGCAATTCAAACATCTCAATGCGCTGGAGGAGAGTTGGAGGGGGGTATTTGTGATGCAAAAAAGTTAAGAAATCGCACCTAATAATTAGGCTAAATTATTGTAACAGCGCAGTAGCCTAATTATTTTGCAGTAATCACAGTAAATTTGATGAAATCGTTGAAGTCGAATCCGAAGGCATAAGTAATGGCTGCTCATATTAATTCATTGATATGCTCAGGGACTAATTCATTACATAATACCAACTGTTCATTTTGATAGCCTACATGTTTAAAAAGTGCACCGTTATGTAAACAAACATCACAATGTCTCAACCATGTCTCAACCATCGTCGATGGCTATCAATTATCGTCGATGGACGATGACATCATGCATCGAGCCAACCCTAGAGTGGCGTCTTCAAAACATCACTGTATTTACCGCAGGCTTTCAACAGTCAGTTCATAG
Organism: Ilyophis sp. 1 JC-2022; assembly: GCA_022702515.1. Taxonomy (NCBI): domain Eukaryota; kingdom Metazoa; phylum Chordata; class Actinopteri; order Anguilliformes; family Synaphobranchidae; genus Ilyophis; species Ilyophis sp. 1 JC-2022. The sequence continues at coordinate 38,614,455 of CM040406.1, forward strand.
TGTGACTACAGATGCATACAGATTCACGTACCTTCCCAAGATCTCCAGCAGCTCAGCTACCCCGTTGAAGTGTTCAGTTTCATAAACAAAACTTGACAGGGGACAGAGACGAAGAGGGACGGTTAGTTAGGCAGACGGTTGGGTAACCGCGAGCACACTCTGGCGTAATCCGCACGCTCTTACCGTAGAAAAATATTATTAATCTGTTTTCGTATAAAAGCCCGCAGACCCAGGAACTTCCCGTAAATTCTGTGTAAGACTGTCTTCAGGTAGTCTCGCTCCCGGGGGTCCTCGCTGTCGAAGAGCTCGAGAAGCTGAGGAGACGACAGTCAAAACAGCGACGTCAACGTCAAGTCACAGAGCAATTTCATGCAGCCGCACCCGGTTACGGAGCAATTGCGAACACCAGCCTGAAACTAGAAGAACTTCATCTGCCGACACAGAGCCTCTACACTAAAAATCAATGTGTTCTCTTATGTAAATGCAATGTGCATGACATAAGATCTCTCATAGCATGTGTGAATTATATAGCGTGTGCATTATATTGTGACATTTTAGCCTAACGTTGTGTTTACCATTTTTGATTGACTGTGAAGCACTTTGGTCAACTTTGTTGTTTTTAAATGTGCTATACAAATAAAATTGGATTGGATTGGATTGGATGTCCTCTCAGCTGAGAGAAATGTGCTCTTTTTAAGCTTACCTGTAATACAAATTTCTGGTCTATGTACTTTTTGGCAATGCTGGGCTGGAATTCCTGACTCTCCAAGAACCGTATGAAGAACTCGTATACGAGCTGCGGAGAGAGAGAGAGAGAGAGAGAGAGAGAGAGAGAGAGAGAGAGAGAGAGAGAGAGAGAGAGAGAGCATCAGGACGGAAGTTGAGGCGGCAGCACGGGCTTCGGGTGAGGCAGGACTGGACTGGAGGAAGGCTGCGGGGGGGGGGGGGGCACACAACGGTCACGGCACACGACGGACAGCATTAAGAGCAACTGCCACAAGGGGGCGCAGGGCTCTAGTCTGAAGCCTCTATCACAGTGACTGGGGGGGACGACTGGGAAGGTGTTAATCTGAAAAATTTAGTTCACTGAATGAATTTAGTTTTTAATTAAAAAAAAAAAAAAAAAAATACACAAAATAGATTTAAATACAAAATAAATGAATGTAAATAAAGTTTTACCAGGAAGATTCTCCTTGAGATATGCATCTCATTTCTAAAGGAGTCCTGGAAAACAGAGCAGTAAGTACACAACACGGGTGAGAGAACACCCGCCTCAAAAACCAACGCCAAAAAATATCAAAGTAACAGGCTCCAAATTAATCCAAAATAGCCCCATGTTAGAAGACAAAACATAGCCCGAATAAAAAATAAAAAGTTCACAGGCGGAGAGATTTCCACAGGAGGAAAGGAAAGCCTGTCAGGCTGAACAGTCGATCGCCTATCAGCGTGCATGTACAAAATCAGCCATTACTACCATTACGGTCAGTGTTCTCCCTTAGCTACCTGTAAGTGCGGCCATGAGGCCTCGAGCGTCGGCTCATCCTCCTCCGGGTCAAATTCATTACTGTCGCTGGGAGGAAGGGTCCGGAATATATTGTAGGACACCTAGGAGACAGACAAAAGCGCATTACATGGATGGAGAGGTGCTTATGCAACTGCTGGTCCTGTGCCCATTGCAACTGCAAAAGACAAGCCAAGCCAAACACACAAAAACAAACAGCCTAGTCATCACATTCAGTCAGACTACTACTCCTTCTGTTTGCAGTGTACCGCGTCACCCCCTAGTGGAACATCTACACATGAAACAGGTTTTTTTCTACCCAAACTGAGAAGTTTTTCCCTCTTAGGTGGTAAGGATTATAATTACTATGAACATGACAAAAAAAAAGATCACAATATTTATAAATGACAGAATTGAACACTTCTAATGAGTCAGTGCTTTGCACACAGCTTGGCGTGAACTGTGTGATCATGAAGAATGTGAAACATGCGGAGCAGTGTAAGAGATTAACGCCTTTCGAGATGACTTGATGCATTGTGAGCTTGTGCTAAAACCATGACTGCTGAATCAGATAAGATACAGTCAGAGAGAGATAGTTAGTCTGGCTTCCACAGACAGCAGCAGTGAGGCGTGTGTGTGTGTGTGTGTGTGTGTGTGTGTGTGTGTGTGTGTGTGTGTGTGTGTGTGAGCGTGTGCTGAAACCATGACTGTTGAATCAGATACAGTCAGATAAAGAGATTTACTCTGGCTTCCATAGGCAGCAGCAGAGAGGCGTGTGTGTGTGTGTGTGCGTGTATGTGTATGTGTGTGAGCGTGAGCGTGTGCTGAAACCATGACTGTTGAATCAGATACAGTCAGATAAAGAGATTTACTCTGGCTTCCATAGGCAGCAGCAGAGAGGCGTGTGTGTGTGTATGTGTATGTGTTTGTGTGTGAGCGTGAGCGTGAGCGTGTGCTGAAACCATGACTGCTGAATCAGATACAGTCAGATAGAGAGTTACTCTGGCTTCCATAGGCAGCAGCAGAGTCGTGTGATTGTGTAAGTGTGTGTGAGCAGAAACCATGACTGCTGAATTAGATACAGTCAGAGAGAGTTACTCTGGCTTCCACACATAGCAGCAGCAGCGTGTAGCGTGCAGGCTGGGGGCTCGGCAGCGTAGCGGCAGGGTATATATTTAGGGTAAATATTTATATTTAGTTCTCTCCTCCCACGCTCGGTGCCCACAGGAAACACTCAGAGCGCAGGAATTAATAACCACAGCCTGCGATAAGTGGGCATTCGCTCTTGGGGGGGGGGGAGTTTCTTCCAACCTGTTCGACGGACAGTCCTCAGCTTAGACCGAGTGTGCGTTTGCGAGCGAGACCGCGCCCTCACCATTTTGACGACCTCTGGGTAGGCCTGCTCCGTCAGGTACCCCCGGCTGACGGTGACGTAGTCCACCAGCTCGTTGAGCGTGGAGCGCTTGTACTCCTTCATCTTGAGGTCGGACAGCGTGTCCATGAAGTCGAAGACCGTACAGCACTGCTGCAGCTTCTTCAGGAACAGCTCCGGCTGCTCCTGCACAGGGACGTCTACAGCGGAGAGAAGCAGAGTCACGTCAAGCACAGACCCCCGAGAGAGAGAGAGAGAGAGAGAGAGAGAGAGATAGAGATAGAGGGGGAGAGAGAGAGAGAGAGCAGAGAGAGAGAGAGAGAGAGAGAGAGATAGAGAGAGAGAGAGAGAGAGAGAGAGAGCAGAAAGAACAAAGGGGAACAGAGGGAGAACAGAGAGAAGAGAACAGAGTGAAGAGTGAAGTAACAGAAGAGAGAGAGAGGAGACGGTTTAAAAAAAGATGGGAATGCTTCACGGGGAGGGCAGTGACTGAGTGTGGAGTAGATATAAATATTCTTAACCTAGCGGCCATTTGAAGTCCGTTTAGACTATGCGGTTTGAACCGAGTGGGCTGGAAGTGGGCGGGAAAATCCGTATAGATGTACAAGTATTACATAACATCAGTCAGCTTCTTTGCATTCGTAAGCTCGATGATGCATGCTGACGTCTGCCATTTCAGTTGACAACCCTATCTAGCGTGCCTCCGTCACTCTTTCCCTGGTCCGAGCTCGGGTGCGGCCCAAGCTGGGCACATTCAATGGGAAAACTGAGCCGGGCTGTGGAACAGTTCCGCTCCGAAAACCCCTTTGTGTCCAAGGCAAAGGGAAGGAGGACTGGGAGAGGGAAGTCCAACACCCAAAGAAGGGTAGATAGAGAGCAAGGCTGTGTCGCAGCCATGATGATCTTTTCCTTCATTAACAACAAAAACAACACATGACATGGCCGCGCAATGGTTGGAAAATAGTACGGAGGATATTTTTTAGCATACTAAATGTTGCGTAGTAAACAGTACACAGCTGCTAGTACAAAGTACACAGGAAACAGAACGCAATAGATGGCTGGGACACAATAAGGCTGTGTCTGATTCAGAGCCATATCTACCTGCGTCCTGTATCCTAGCAGACTATACAGTTTACTGTACACAGTTTAGCACGAGACAGGGAGTATGCGAAAAATGGATCCTCCATACTATTCTCCAACCGTACTGTGGAAGTGTCCTGCCCTTAGCGCGGTCATGCTCACGTGTTGTTGTTGAAAGAAAATGTTAAAGAAGCTGCACCTCATTTTTAAAGCGCAGATGCACGTCCTATTTACGGGGCCAAAATGTTTGTTTACTTCCTGAAAAGTATTCTCCCGAATGTACTCAGCGAAAACCCGGAAATAAGCATATCATCTGGGGATTTAAGTACACTCCATTTAGATATAATTTTTCCGACTTAACTTTTTCGTCCAGTGTACTCAAGCATAGTACGGAATGGCTCCGATTCAGACAGAGCCTAAGCTACTTCACAGAGTAATGCGTCTCATCAAAACTGTGACTGGAGTCCATTCATTCCCCTGAAAGAATGCAGAAAGATGATCCTCCAAATAAAAAACAGGAAACAGACAGATAGAGAAGCTGGCAGGTTTATACTGAAGCCGTTTATTCTCACAGGGCAACAGGAAGCAAGAGCGGCTCAAGGTTACTGATATTTTCCTCCAGAAGGGAGAGGGAGAGAACCTGAGAGAACCGCTGGAGGTCAGACCCGACTGGGACTGGTATGGAAATAAAAATATTTTAAATATTTTAAACCAGAAGGTGTGAAATCCAGGGGTCAGACAGTAAAGTCTTGCCATGTGTTTCTTCCACCCACTGACTTAACCAACCGATTTCACCAATTAGCCTCCTAGTTGAAGAATTGTGCCAATGAGCAAATCCAGGTGATTGGAACAAAATACTGGGGAGGACGTCTACTTTCTGAACCTGGATTTTACACGTTTGAGAAAAAACGGTTGCACAACCCGCTACAGGGCCAAGTTAAAGACGGAGCCTAGAGAGAGAGTTCTTCTCGTTCTGAGGACACACCCACCTATGACACAACACCTGACCGCTCGATCAAACGCGATACTCGGTCCGTATCCCTGTCTAAAGCAGCAGTGATCAAAATCTGGGCTCAGCGCTGGTTTTCCTGGGAACGGACCAGGACGGCGGCGCGCCTCTCCCCGAATCTTCAACGCGGCAACACAGCGCTGCGTATGTGCACGCACCGTCAGAGCGAGCGCCCTCCATATCCTGCGGGGTGGAGCTACTCAATCGGCCACCTCTTTCCTGGGTCCCACACAAACTACAGAGAATCTGAAGGGCCTTAAAGGGAACTATTAATAACCACGATAATCACAGAGGAAAGAGTAATCCCCTTTGGGCTTCTGCTATGCCAGCCTACAATGCCTCTAAGGCCCACGAGTGTACACTCCCATCATGCACTGCTTCCTGCATTCTGCATTGGTACCGCACGGACCATTAACATGCTCCCTTCACCTCTGCCCTCCAATGGAGTGACCCCTGCAATGACAGGCACGAGGGAGCCCTTCCCGAAGGAGGGGTGGATCAGGGCTGTTTTAACTGCAAGGACGAGCGCTACGTCTGCACTTCATCATTCAGCAGCAACAGCTCACGGCCAAAAGGAAGTAGACAGTGACCACGGTGAAGGCTGAAACCTTTGCGTGCACACAGTACCCGTTTCAGTTTACAGAACTCTGTCTCCACCTCATACTTACGGGAAGAAGGAAACGTATTACAAAAAGCTAATGTTTATTTAAAGGTGCAGTTCACCCAAAAAATTACATTTTGATATGTTACCCGAAGTGTCATCTAATCCATCCAGGTATCCATTCACTGAGAACTAGTTTTGTAGGTAGTTTTTGGGTGAACAGCCCCGTTAACATGATTTCATTACAAAAGAGTAAGGAGTTGAGGGAGAAATGAACAATACACTCATGTACAGGATGGTACTGCCTCTCCCCCTGACATACGACAAAGGGAGAGAGAGCTAGCCCATGGCCCTGTGCGGAGACCTTCACTCAGGAGAGAACGGCCATTCTGTGCCCGCTGTTTCCAGGTCTTTAAAATCTGACATCACAGCTCCCTGTGAGAGGTACTGGTGGAGTTGTGGGGAGCTGGAAAAACACTCGTAGTTTCCTGTTCTCCTGCCGACTACCTCAGAGAGATGAGGAGGCGGGCGTATGTGACAATGCACTCTGCCTCAGAAAACTACCTTCAGCAAGACCCCCCTAAGCACCTCAACTGTACACCAGGAACAGACTCATTTATTGACTTTAATGTCTGGGGGCGTTTGCGGTAGAATCTCCAGGCTGGATGAGTGACACTACTGACACAAAATAAAATGAAAGAGGAACGATGTCAAAAGAACATTTCAACTGAAACGAGCCAAGTGTTAAATTAGCAAAATATTTCAAAAGGCTATTCATGCAAGTTTAATGAGTCATTCATTTTTGTACACATTATTAATGCTTCAGTTAGCCCTGCATACAGCACTGTTGTATGATACCCATTAGAAGTGGGACAATGTGTTCATGTTGTGAACACTTACCAGTCTGTGGCAGTGCAGTCCCTCAGCACTATGAGTGGAACCCAAGTTCAGACACCGAATTACAGCACAAGTGATCAGTTAAATGGATCACCATCCAAATCTTCAAAGTTAATTTCATAATCACTTAAACCCTATTGAAAAAAAAGTCCAACCCCACTGTGCAAGTCCACCTTCACACTATCCTGCAGAACCGAAACATCAGTCCCTCAGTGGTCGGTTAGGCACTCCCCAGAGGCGAGCAGCCAATCCCCTTTCACTCACTGCTCCAGCGAGAGGCAGAGCCTGGTGGGCTCAGTGAAGTACACGTAGAGGTTCAGGTTGGGATGCCTGAGGGCTGCTGTCAGTTCAACATCAAAAAGGCCTTTGAGGGCCAGAGGCCACCACAGTCCCCTCCCCCCTCCCAGAACGGGACAGCAACGCTCTCCCTTGCACGTCACCGCCGGACCCAAACACCGTCCCGTGTCTGTCGCGACGGTCCACGCGGAGCGGGGGAAAACCCCCGGTCTATAAGAGCGCTGCTGTGAGACTGGGCTTAGATTACCCGCCATGAGAAAACGAGCTGAGCAAGCAGGTGTGTTCAGCAGGTGACCAAGCAGGACCGAGCCAAGCGTGAAGGTCAGCCATGTCAGCACGCATATGTACCGTATGCATATGCAAAACGGCACAAACAACACCAACAAACCTATCTCGGAAAGAATTTGCCCCACAGCTGCCACTGGCCTCCTTGTTGGTGTACAATTATATTACTGTATAAGGTTTCCATGGTGAAGGAGAAGCAGCACTGTTCTGCAAAAGAGCACTCCAGTTTGAAACGGCAAAACGTACCGTGTCGATCTGACATACATCATTTTTTTATTTTTTTTATTTTTACTTTACTTCAGCACTTCTCGCAAAGTGCGAATATTTTATTTAATGATTAAACTAATTAAAAGTAGCAGGTGCTACACTTGAACTAAGCACAACCAAATGGAAATGGTTTAAATTAGAGATTTACTTGAGTGCTAAATGTTATCTGTTGCGACCAACATTGAGACCCTTTGAGACCAAATGTGTCTAAAGCACCTAGTGCTGAATAAACGGCCAACACAGAGGTCAGTATCAACGAAAGGATGTTTAGTCCTAGACAACATGCCACAAGACTACCACGTCATTATGGGTGACCACTCGAAAATGACCATACTAAACAAATGACCTGCACCAATTAAGTCAAACTAAATTATTTTACACTGCAAAAATCTAAATGTGAAGGATTAAACGGTAAACTAAATGAGATGACATTCGTATAGATACTGTTCACACTGTAGACAGACAACTGTTAAAAACTGGCATTTTGTAGACAAATTTAAATGAAGCTATTAAGGTTGTTGCTTCAGTACATACCTGTACCTTATGCTAAATTTGAGAATATGTGATTGACATACAACAAAACATTTTCGGTAAAGGCCATATGCTTGTAAAGAGCCGAGCATCCATCAATTCAACACGCTCCTTTCAACCCAGACAACTGACATGAGAATGAACTGGCAGTAACCCTATAGGCCACCGAACCTGAATCTCCACACGTGCCTCCGACTCGAGGCCAAACTATCATTCATTTGCACTTTTTCCACGACTGCTGGTGCTGACGGACGTGTATCATAATACACATCAGACACTATAACAACAACACGGTCGTGTGCCTTTTTATAACCATCCATATGTTAGCGTTGTAAACAAGGCACACATACAACTGACTGAGGAAAAACACGTTCTTAAAAGTTGCAGATACAACAAATAATTATTGAGGAAAGCCTAAAGCAATCTAGTGAAGGTAAATGAAGCGCTCTGCATGCTGGGTGACCTCAGAGGCGCGTTTTTGTTCCGTCACCAGGGGAAACGGCAGTTGTAACGCGCCAGGGGTGGCGTGCCTCGCACTTCTCAGAAACATCCTGGTTGAGCTCTGTGAATGCCGCGCTCACACGTGCTGCCTGAGAAGCTTGAGGCCGTACACGGTCCCCCTCAGCGGCACGCCGGAGCTCCTCCTTCCCCTCCGACGAGCCCGCCCGCTCGCGGAAAACGAGTCCGCGTTCGGGAGCGGAAAAGGCCAGAGGCGTCCAAATACCTCGCATTCCGCCAGCCGAAGGTGCCCCGCGAACTGTGTCCAAAAACATCCTCTGAAGGAGGGTCGGCTCCTTCGGACGGAGGGCCGGGACGGGCCGGGACGGAGCGGGGAGGGGCGCCCATTACACCCTGCCCTACTGTTCTAGAGCGTACCCATAATGACAAAAACAGAGACGTGTCCTACAAGCCAAAGGGAGTGTCGCCACGGCGGCCTGCGGTGAAAAACACACCGAGCCACAACAAGGGCCCTGCCGAGGGCCGGCCGGGGCCTCCTCCAACACGCGGCTCCCCAACCCCCACACCCTCCTCGGCATCAGCAGGTCGGCCCGTACGCACCACAAGCTCCCGAGCAAGCGTTCGAACGCGTCCTGTCCCAGCCCGACCTGGGGGAGGCGGCAGACTCACTCAAACCAGGCTCCCGGCTCTCTGCAGAACGCGCCCAGGTAAGAACAGCGGCCGTTTCAGGGGCTAAGAAGGAAAAGTCTTGGAACGTTGAGGCCCACTGCACGCCGCTGCTTGTTTGGAAGTGGTGGGACGCTAATGAGCTGTAAAGAGACACCCCGGGGGTCGGGTTTCCCTCGACGGGGAGGGGGGCTGGGGCAGAGAGAGAGAGAGAGAGAGAGAGAGAGAGAGAGAGAGAGAGAGAGAGAGAGAGAGCTGACTGAAGGGGAAAAAGGAAAGGAGGAAAGAAAGACGCAGAGAAACGTGGAGCTGCTCCCGAGCTTGTGATGGACTCCGACTCTGCCCTCTGTGCGCCTTCTATTTATGCCCTCTGCTTTTATTTCAGCTCATGAGGTCAGGGTAACAGCCATCCGTCTTCCACACAGTGCAGAGGGGTGGCTCTTATTTTAGCGCTGTAGCTAGCAAGCCCTGCCCTGCCCTGCCCGAGCCAGGCACCGCCGTGCAGAGAGGATGTGCTGAGGGACGGGAGGAGAAAAAGGGATTGTGGGATTCGCAACTGCTTTTGGCAGAGGCTGTGCAGTTCCTCCTGCTGCCACACTGTCTTACATCCTAAAGACTTACTAACACACACACAGAAAGAAAGCATGCAAACATGAATGTGCACACTCCGACAGACAATTTCACAGAAATCAAACAAACCCAATGTCGTGCATGGGTACAGGGGCAAGTGAAATTTCACATTGTTTTGGCATTGCATCAGCCTGGAATTGGCCAAGAATTACCCTTCGAAAAAGCTACCTACAACTTGAGCTCAAAGAATCAGCTGACCTGCTTGCGCTACAAGCAGGAAAAGCAGCACACAGGAGAAGGACAACATGAGCGTGGCGCGACTGCCCGCAGACTACAGCTGCTCCAGTGTTTTAAAAGGCAGTGTGAATACTTGTGCTACACGCAGTCAATGAGCCGGCGAGCTACAGTGGCCAACATGCGCACAGTCCCTCCAATTAACTTGCAGCACACCACACCCTGAACTTTATCTGCTACCAAATGGAGGCAGAGGACAACAAAGCATTGCTGAAGAGGGGTGAAGTCATCAGCTACACTACACTTAGAAACGCCTGGACTACACTTCCCATAAAGCCCATTAAGGAAAAATGCAAGTTTTTCCAGACACTGCTTTGTGTGCATGGGAGGCCGACCTTACACAGAGCAGACAACCATTTCCCAGTTTAGGAACATGGGTCCTATATGCAGAACTTGCCATTGCTAAATTACTCCTGCACCCAGTCCAATAGGTGCTTTCCACAAGAAATCAATTTATGTTCCGTCAATGAAAAAACTACAACCAACCCACACCCCTTAAAATAATTCCTCTCCATATCTGGCAACCAGTTGACCTATGAGAATCAGAGCTCTAGTGAAGCTCAATCCTGCCAATGTTGACGACAGCATCAGAGGAGCCTCACATTGCTAGCATAGAGGCTGTGAATAACACATACCGCATCATCACAGACATCAAATATTGTGAGAAGAATGCAAATCCTTGCAGAGATTGTCTCAAACTAAAGGATCGCATGGGGGAATCAGCACAGAGCAGGCACAGGACACGGAAAAGGAGCAGCTTCCTGCCTTCCCGTCTTCACCCCCCTCCCTCCCCTCAACTACCCTCCATCTAGAATGTTCCGGCTGCCGACAGAGTTCACTGCGAGACGCTTCCCACGCGCATGGGAAGATGGCCGCCGTCGCCATTTGCTTCACTCTCACGTCGGCTCAAAATACATTTAAAAAACGAATTCAGATGCCCCATAATAAAAAGGGTGGGTTTACCAGTCAAGGTCTTGCAGAGAGGAACGGTCTTTGAAGGAGAGGAGGAAATGTGGCGTTTAAACTGGAAACATCTGCCCACTGCAACCTCTGATGTGGAGCCACCTACGGGAAGGGCCCGCGTGTTTCCAACACAGCGAGTGCAGGCGCGAGCTCTTACACGCGCAAAAACACTCAGCGCCCAGCCTGCGCTCGCGTAAGTCCAGCACTCGGCATGAAAAGACCTTTTTAACTACTATAGAACTTAGGCACAATATGGAATCTGCTGCTTTGTATTTACAGCCACTTTCACAAAGGCTGCCACAAATGACAGGCTATAGTCATGCCCGCAGAGAAAGTAAAGGTCAGTAAAGGTTTGCATTGAAGTCGTGTGATGAAAAGCAGAAAGGCAGCCGCAAAGAGAAGCGCCACCTAGCAACTGCAGTCTGCGCCAAATCAAGGCATGTTTGTGTCCGTTACTGGCGAAATATACCATCGTGCAGACATTCTGCACTGAAATACAATAACAATTTAACTTAGTGTTTACTTATGGTATTCTCACCAGCATCATCTAAGCCGCCCCTTACAAGAGTTAATTCTGAAAATAGAGTTCCATGGGGCAGCCGAAATTCAGAGCTTTTGTCTTTTCTTCTTCAATCATACCTGATGCTGTAGTAAATGACCAAACTTTTAAACTTCAGAGGCCGCTTGAAATGCTTCCAGGGAAAAAACGTCACCACTGGTATCTAATGGGTATTTATGAGACAGCCAATCAGCAGCAAGGTCGTACAGCTATGTGATGTGTTTTGGTCAGTCACAAGGAAGCTGCAAAGCCTTGCTGCTGATTGGCTGTCATATGAACACCCAATTGATAACAGGCCTGAATGAGGATCACTGGAATCTCTAAGGCAGGGTATGAAATTTACTTTTCACCCACTGGCCAGAGTGCTTGTGGATTATAAAACTCACCAGCCATTTTCAACATTTTACCAGCCACATTACTTTTTACAATATATCATAACCTGGTTGGTTACCGGCTGGTTTACTGCCAAGTGGCTGTTAAGAGTTAAAATCTTACCAGCCACAATCAAAATTTTACCACCATTTTCATAGTGGGCTGGTGTTCAATTCACACCCTGCTCGAAGGTACTGGTACACCACTGTTACCATCATAACCATCACCACAGCATCCCTCAGCCTTGTGTTTCTTTAAAAACAAACGCTGGCCTAACCTCGGCAGACACAAGCACACCATCCATTCAGAAACAAAGTGTATTTTTATTTTTCCATTTTACGCTACATTTGGAATTCAGCCAGCACTGAGATATTAAAATGAGCCCAAGTTCATAGTCAGAGCGTAGGTAAAGTTGCGGTATGCAAAGTGGTCAAAGTAAAATCGGTCGGCAGACAGCATCTCTGCGATTGTGGGTTGATCTTGTGAATGAGTCGTGACGCTGTCATTCTCGCAGCTCACGGATGAGGATCTGTAGTTCTGCCAAAAATGCTAATTTGGACCTCTGTACATTTTCCCCGTTGTTCGGGTTCGCCCACGTACAATGTTCAACGCTCGTCACAAGACAATGAAACGTTACTTAATCGCGCCCCCAGAAATCTCTCATATTCATCCTCCATATCAAAAATAACAGGCTATAAGGACTCTCACCCACGTGCGACCTAAAATAATGCTAATCACAAATGAGCGAAAAGAAAATACTGTTGAGGTGCACTTTTCTATGAATATCGATATCAAAGTATATGCTACTCTCCGATGTCATTTTCATACACAAATAGAAAGCAGGAAAGAGAAGCCGAAGCAGTACCCATCTCAGACTTTAACTTGGACTTGTTAAATAATAAAACTTGGTAGTAATGAACTTGGACTTGGTAGTTGAGAGACTGGGCAGACCGTTTTTCAAGGATTTTCTCAGATCAACTACACGGACCCATTTCCCTGTAGTGGTAGCACAGGCAAACAGGGACTCAATAATTCCTAAAGGGCTTCACAGATCACAGCCAACTTCCAATCAGATGCATCGATTCCCTAATCGTAAATTATTCCACTGTTAACCATCAGAAAAATAACCAAGGCACCAACAAACGGCCACACTGTTAAAAATGTGCAGACAGACTTGCCATGTAATCGCGCTGAACGCGGCCATCTGCTGAACAAAGCGTGACGTAAAACGGCTAAGTGTCCGTGTGCATCTCCATGGAGATAAGCGTGAAATTTATCACCACAGACGTCGACCGCTGCGGCGTTGTTTGTTAGCAGTGATCAGACAGCGACTAATTGCAGCGACTGTAAATACCACCGACATGGCGTTTATAGTAACACACACACACAGCGGCAGGGACTTCCTTACCTGCTGAGCAGAGTGATGGCGCTAACGAGACACTACCTATACGAGCGGGTACCCGTGGAGCACGGCATCCCTTAACATGGGGTAAGCCACAACATTCATTTTCTTTAATTGCAAAACTCACATCTATCACGAACACAAACACTTCCTTACCTGCACTCCTAAAGCTGGAACCGAAACGCATGCAGAACCAAAACCCACAGCTGGCTCAATTTAAGACCGCAACTGGATAAAGCGCTATGAGATTTTTAAGCATTTACGACTTTTGTTCGTTTGATAATTAGGTAGTGGTGCTCAAATTAATACAAGTGTACAAGTCATTCTAAATGAAATTTATCACATGTTTACCACAACGATATAATGTTTCACAATGTTCTGATGACACTACAGAATGAGGATGTAAAAATCTAGCCGTGGTATCAAATTTGACAGAGTACACTTTGTGCATGGCTTGAACTCTTGAGAAAGGGATAAGCTACATCCCGGTTGGCTTTTGGCTGGATTCTTCTTCAGTCTTTCCAAATCTCTTGTTGCAGATTTCACCCTAGAGAACACGGGGTTGTAGTGACGAGCGAGCGCTATTTTCAGATGGAGAACAGGAATGTAGGCAGACCACTCTCACTAGCCACCCTGATCTCAGTCAACCATGTCCTACAGAACCGGCCAAACCAACGACTGCAAGCTGAAGTACTACCTGTAGGATAACAAGGAGGGTGCTCTGTCCCTCTGTACTCTCAATACAGTCACACACACACACACACTTCCTCTGAGAACAGTCTTACAGGAAAGAGTTCTCTTCATATAAGGGTTCTTTTTCCAATACTGCTGGAAGAGCCCTTTCTGCCACAGTGTGCATAAAAACACATATCCATGAAACATGTGCATTTAACATGTGCATTTACCCACGCCTTTTTAAGATCCTCCTCCCCCTGAGCGATCATTCTGTGTGATGTCAAAGCGTGAGAACTCGAGTCGCTAGGAGAGTACACCACAAACAGCAAAAGATGTTATCAGACAAACCCAGTTCTGCAGCATTTTTTATTATTTTATTTATTTTTTTCATAAACACTGAATAAAAAGAACAATGTTTGCAAGATCGCCATCAACTAGTGGCTTTCCCCACAAGTTAAAAAAAATAAAAAATAAAAATAAAAAAAAATAAAATGGCAATATGATTATTCAATGAGCATAAAGCCAGGTAAAAAACCTACGGGGCAAAGTGTGACCTGAACGCTTCATTATCCAGCGGGTGAGGTGGATATCTCGGGTGGGTGGACCTGTCGGGTGAGGTGTGTGATTGGGATTGGAGGACCTACCTTTCAGCAGTGGCAAAGGGGTGAGCTCGATGGGTTTGCCCTGAGACCGGAACTGCGAGGAACTCTGCGACCTCTTCTGCTTGGCCTTCCTGACAGACTTCCGGGAAAATCCGTCCACTTTGTCCGCTGATGGAGGTGTTGTGGCTGCTGAGGACATAGCCCTGCTGGAGAACAGAGGGGGAAGATAGGGTGAGCTGAACATCACCGGCGAACGAACGAACGAACGAACGCACGCACGCACGCACGCACGCACGCACGCACGCACGCACGCACGCACGCACGCACGCACGCACAGACCACCACTCGGTGCCATAGCGATGGCAGGAGCTCAGCTGCAGAAAGAAGCAGAGGCAGCACCTGACACAGGCACGCTCGCTCCTGCTCATCCTCCCCAGCCTTTGATCAGTATCCCAGGATCCCCAGGAGGGGAGAAGATGGAGATGCAGCGTCTCTCCAATCTGACAGCACGCTCAGCAACGGCAACACCAAGCCAACGGGACGCACCGCGACCCAGCCTTCGCTAATTTACTGCCGAGATGACACTTTGCGGCGGCTCGACAGACCGCCATTACCGCAAGCCCTGGGTGCAAGGGATAGTTTAGGGTTACCGGTCTAATAATACTCATCTAGAATCCCCAATATAAACACCATTCACAATGCGGAACTGCGGCCCCATTCATAATCGGCCAGAATCCATTGGGCATGCCACGGAGGTCCGTGTCCAGGTCCTTGTGAAGTTACCAGACTTCCCACTACGCCGGACTGCACGACACCAGACGGCCCGCGGCCCGGCAGAGCAGAGCAGGCGGAGGCTGGGGGAGTAGCCAGCCGCACAGCCAGCTCAGAACAGGAAGCAGGGTGTGTGTCAACACGGCGCTGCAGCGGGCAGGAAACGCAACAGGCAGGGCCCCGCGGGCAGGCTGCTCCCGCGACAGACTGAAGACGGTGCCACCGAGAACAATGGCGCCGCTGAACGCCGCACATGAAAGCCACGGCACACGCTTCCATGCCAAGCACATCACGTCTACAGTCTGGTCCACAACGACAGCGTTTGCCCTCACAGGTGTTGCACACGGCCTGCAGGCGACGCTCGTGAATTCTACTTTTGCTCCATTACGTTCTACAAGGTCAGAGCGCCTTCCAATTCCAACGATGTGCAGCAAAGAATGGGAATGATCCAACAGAAGCATTTTACTTAGAAACGTTGGTCTGTTTAGCATTTCAACAAGCTCCTCTCCGCCGAATTCAAACCACTTCACAGCACAGTAACCACAATGCTAGGAAGCGACTAAACTTACGTCCCAAAAAATGAGCAGGCCCTTTGCTGCGTGCGCACCATTTTAGTAGGGTGCCTCCAACTGCCCTTTCTTTGTTTATGCCCTTGGTGATTTAACGCAGGTTGCTGGAAACGTGATCCCTGCAGCACACTTGGACTTGTGCAAGCTGAGCCTGTCATTTCTGCATGAAGGCCGTCTTATGGTCACCATCGCTTATTTTCTAAATTGTATAGATAGACTCCCTATGCAGTTCAGACAGGTCAGTATAACAGTGCTTACCTCTGTATCGCTCAGCACAACAAAGCGCTGTCAGCAGCCACTTAGAGAGAGCGAGCGTGCCAAGTCCAGAGTAAAAACTGAGGGGGCAGGGGGGTTGTGTGAAGGAGCCGGTCTGGCACACAGCGTGTGGCGATCCTCTTCTAGTGCATCCCTCTTACATAAGAGCCAGATGACATCTACACAGGCGGAGGGATTAAGGGCTGAGAGAAAGAGGCCTTCCCCCGGCCGAGAGCAACGGGAAGCCGACAGGCATTAGCGCGGCTCCAGGAGGGCCCCGACTATCTGAGCACTGAACCAGGTGGGGGGGGTGAGGAGATGGCCGAGATGGGGTTCAGCAGGTGGGTCCCGCTGTGCGTCAGCTACTGGTGTGACCCGGCTCAGCCGCCCGAAACCCCCGACACAGCACATTGAGATAAGGTGATCTTTCTGCTCAAATTTCCCCTACCATCTGCCCCACAGCCTACCTGGCCATCTGTGGCAGGGTCGCCCTTCAACAGGTGAACATGCGTATTTGACTCCCGACGCACACCTGCTTGTCAAGAGGTTAGAACAAAGACACTACACCACCACCACCTTGCACTTCAATCGCAGGGCAAGGTGAACTATTGCTCTGCGCTCATGCAAAAGTACGAGAATCTAAGGAGCTGATTGGATTAGGGCTTCTACTTACAACTGCCCAATGCGATACATCCATAAACAACTGATAAGGGCAGGGAACAGAAGCGGGGGCAAAGACGAAATCACCAGCACGTGGCACCTATCTCCAGCCATAAACCTTAGGGACATTGGGAGGACACAGATCAACAGGTAGAAATGAGACTCAGTTGCCTTAATGTGACCTCAAAGGCCTGAAAAAGCCTACGGGCCACATGCATGCATTCGCGCGCACAGGTATGTGTACACCCACGCACGCAGAAACACATGTGAAATGGGATGACGCTCTTAATACTGGAATACGTACTTCACTTAGCGGTGAGTCACGTCTGAAAGTTTCCCAAGGTAATGAGCAACAGTACTCGCTCACACGGGTAGTTGATGTAAGTAAGTCAGTTTACCCTTTATTGAATGCAACAAACCACACATTCCTTGGACGGTGCCTGTTGTGTGTATACTTACAGCTTGAAGAGGAAAGCCCAATTAAAGAGCATTTCCCCCTCTCCCAATCGCACAAGTACATGCACCACGCAGCACAAGGTTGCTCGGCTCCTACGCCACTTGGGATTGACAAGGGCGCATGCAAATATAATCAATTGCCATCAAAGACATGGCAGGCAAAAGCAAAGGCATATTCACCCCTTCAAAAGTCCGAGAAGGTCTCACCTCACTAAGCATAAGGAACAGCAGAGAAACATAATACCTGTAGTTCTGTACCTGCCTGCCTCAGGCGAATTAACAACTTGCACATTGTTCTCCAACAGACTCATGTGTGGCCTTTTAAAATGCATCCCAGAAAAAGATAACCGTAAAACACTGCTCCAGTTCAGACTCATAATGAAATATAGAAGCCAATTTACTTCCAAAGAGACCACCATCACTTGCATGTATTAAAATAATTTTTTTTAAGTAAAATAAAAAATACTGATGTATTTAATTGGGCAACTGGACACAATTTTTGGCTGGTATTGCCTCCCTTTCTCAATTGCCTGACAGTGCGCCAGACTTCCAGAGGTGGATGAGCAGCAGCTACAAAAAAAAGCAGTCAAGACTGCTTCTTTCAACACAATTTCCCAATGGTCCCAATTTCTCCTCCATGTCCTATATGAGTTAAACTGGTATGACCACAGGAGCCTAAATGGAACAGGTGAGCAGAACACTGGAAAAGTACTTACCAGCAACGGCTGGGGAAAAGCTTTTTTCAAAGTTATCTAGCTAAATACGTTAAATTGGACATGGGGTGAGCAATTTGGCTTTCAGTAATAATACAGGGAAGGATTATATCGCAGCAAAACCTAGCTCGGATTATTTTAATCAATTTAACCACCTTGGAGCCCCATTTACAGTAAGGTCAGCAACCATCTCTACTGCCAGGTTCTTCAAATTCAAGAAACACTCTTCAAATATGAATCTGAGTAAATGACTAGAGTTAGTGATAAATCAAAGGAGTAGTTCGCTAATTCAGAGTTATTTACCGCTAGTAATACACTGCGTCAAATGAGCGTTTCAGTATTTTATGCAAAAGCATGTAATGTTAGCAAGCCTGTCAGTCCAACCACATTCAATAAACTTAATCTTACACTTAATAAACATAAACTTAAGTCTAACGTGAGACAGCGACGGCAACCGTGCTTCACGCCCTGCAAGTTATCATTACAGACTGCATTCGAGTAAAATGGCCAAACTCAATAGCTGTCCGATAGCCGATTTAACTGTCAAATTTAATCTTGGTAACATCCTCCGCGTCAGGTTAGCCAACGATTGATGGCTAACGTCAACGTTACACCTGGAGTGCAGCACAATGCATTACGTTTTATAACGTTAGCTACCTAGCTAGTTCTCTGCATTTTTATTCATACGTAAAATGTGTGTCTAACGGCGTCTACAGTTAACGACGGCCAAGCATGATTTTACTAAGCTACAAGTACCTAGCAAGTCATATTCCAGGCATAGTTAACTAGCTAGGAAGCAAAAAAAAAAGAAAAAAGGCTATCGCTACCTAGCCAGAGCTACTTATCGTGAATCCACAAACGTTAGCACTTGCAACTCGATATTCTTTTCGTGTAACCGGTTACACATGACTAAATTACCGAGCTTAGGTTAACGACGGAAAATGGCTATCGTTAGGTAGCCAAGTTAGCCCAAACTACCACTGGGCCTAGCTAGCGAACCAGCATCACAGTCGAAGTCAAATGTTTTAGCTAGCTAGCTAACATTACTGGCTACTGCAATAATGTACAATTTTCGGACTGTTTTTACTTTCTACGTTTACGTTCTTGCAAATGCGTTAACGTTGCTGGCTAGCTTGCAAGCGTAATAGTAGATAGCTAGCTAAAACGATCTAGCTAACCCAATACCGTGACACAGACGAGAGATTCCCAACATTGACTGGCTAAGTTAGCTAGCCAGCTAGCTACTCAAATTAAGTGCACATACCAGGAAGGCAAAGGAACCGTATCGTACTTTACCTTGATCCTCTGTGTTTCGGAGTGGAGATGGTGGCAAGGAGTGATCCTATTGAATAGTATTTTGCTAGCTAAACTATGATGTTTTCAGTCCTGTGCAATTAGCCACTCCTAGCAGCGGCAATAGCAGAAAAAGCTATCTTGGCCTTTTTTAGACAGCCAAACCCACAAGCACCTTTTTACCTTCTAACGAAATAATCCTCCGAGTCCCATTAATAACGAAATACGAATATATAAAAAGACGAAAATGAATGAATCACATTCCCTGATAGTTTACGGAATCGCTTGCTTACAGCGCACCCCTGTGTTTTCTGGTAATTCTTCTTTTGACTCTGTTTAATTTAGGGCAATCTCTTTTCACCCTATTGTCAATATTACTGGGCTGAGTCCATGGCACACATAACAGACGCGCACTCTACAGTGCTGTTCAGCGCGGAGCTAAGGTCGCTGCCTATTGGTCGATTTGAAGTAAATAAGCGATCGGGTTGGGTCCTTGGTGATGTCCATCACTTCGCAAGCGTAGACGCTCCTCGAGAAATGAATAAATAGGATCGGTTGAAAAGAATGGGACTAGGAAGAGATTGGACAGGAGGCGAAGGTGGACTATTCCCCGTACGGAATGAGGCTAAACCTGTTCGAAGCCCTTCCCTTGTACCGCACTACCGTACTATTCCGTATCCAGCCAACTTAAACCGCACTTTCTTGTACTTGATTGCTGCAAAACTCCACACTGTGCAACGACATGGACCAAAGGACAAGGATTTACTCTGGCAGCTGGTCCCGTTCGGAGAAAAGGATTAAATGGGGATTTTTTTCATGAACTAATACCACACTGGAGCAAAATGTTACATAACAGTAGCAACAATAACAACAATGATGGTTCCGATATCTTAGTGACAGCATGGATGTAGTATAATTTTTTTTTTTTAAAAGGAAAATATTGTTTTAAATGACCCCTTTTCTGATCATAATAGTTTAGTTTGAGTTCATGTAAGAATCTACTTTAAAACAAACAAACAAACAAACAAATATCCATTTCCATTTAATCACGGTCACCCAATGGCCAAACCTATATTAAGGGTTAAGAATCCAGTCCAGTAAAGGGAAAAAAAATGATAAGTTCATGATATATTTGAATGCTGGACATTTAGATACTGTTATGGTTATTTATGAAGCTAATAATAATAAAACAAGCTATTGTGTATTAGCGCAGTACAAAATATAGTCTGCCAGCTTGTGTGAACTATTTCCACTGTGTTTACCAGTGCTCTTTCACCCTAATAGGTCTGTTATAAGGTTGACTAACTGTGGCGACTATTAATTCCACACACAAGTTTTTATTTTTGTCTTTACATCCATAAAATGAATGTGACTCAAAATGTCAAGTATTGGTTATTACATTGTAGATGCATTTTATACTATGGATGTCTTCAAATGTAAGATGAAAGATTACAATTTTACATGACATTAGGCAAGATTAGCTCTCATGGTGAACTGACATAGGGTACTGACCTTGATATCAGTGATATCAAGGTCAGTACCCCCATGATACACTTTAAACTCCTTTTACATTTTTATATGTAAAACAAAACAAAAAAAGGAAAAAAAAAAAAAATGTCATAAATAAAAAAAAATCACCCAAAGCCAATAGCTACATTTTAACTTAACTTGTGACTAAAAAGAAATGCTCTTTGTTTTAAAGTATATTAAATGTAGACATACATTTGTGGATGGCTTGCACACTGCACAACAGATTTGTCCAAACATCTATTATTTATCTTAATTTAGTATTGGATAGTGATTTCCTCTTGCTCTCCCATTAGCCCAGTAATCCAGAAAATTAACGACCACCATGTAATAGAAAATAATCGGCCCGTCACCGGACGGTAAACATTTAATCCAAATGTTGGTATTTAACATTTCAAAGCGCGGTCAAGTCACCGCAAAGTAAAGAAAAAAACAAAACAATCTAAACCTTAATCTTAGAAAGGGTCTTTGCAGATGTGAATGTTGGTATTTTCATCTGCTGGGTGATTTATCTGTAGCAAAAGGCCTCATGTAGCTCCAGTCTGTTCTGAACCAGACCAATGAATTATACAGAAACTGTCCTAATGATAACAGGACTATAGAGAGAAAAACAGTCACCATCAAATTGTGTTGAGTGTTTTTGAATTGGTTTCAATGCCAGTGGTCATAATCCGCCTGCAGTCAGGGAACTTCAGACTGTACTAATGATGATGTATTGGTCATTCTAACCACAGTTCAATTGCAAATGTATCCTGCAATGTCAGCTGTCCGAGTATTGTTCCAACATATCATAGGACACGAATAATGATTACATATACTCTTTTTATTCTTATGATATAAACTTGCTTAAACTAGTGATTTACCCGAGTACATAAATCCAAATTGATAATGGTTTTTAGGAGGTCAATGCACCTTTTTCTGAAGCATATTGCAGGTAAACAACTGGAGTTTTCTCTATTTTCAGGCCTGAATTATATAGTATATTTTGTTTAGCCTCACAATAACCAACCATTCAAAATTATATAAATATTGCATCTTAGTTTTTTTTATTTTTAAGATTGGCCTAAATATTAAAAGTAGTATAAATATGTCCACATTTTCAGCATTAAATGTACTTTTAATCCTCTCAAGATTTAATATGTCTGATTCATATGTGTCTCTTTGTTGACGAGCCAGTATAGCGTGCATTATTGTTTTTACATCACCCCTCAAGTCGATTGTTCGCTGTGCAGCAGCTATTCTTTATGCACATAGGCGTGAGATGATGTTGAAACGTCAGTCATTCTTGTTCCTGCTACCCGAAGACGCAATACTGTCATGCTGAAAATAATATATCATTGCTGTACTTTTTTATGAATGCCTTGTTTTGCGACCAAAGGAACAGTCAAGGAGATGTTTTCTGGGGTAAGTCATTCCATTTACATCTATTGCATATGTCCTTTAGGACCTGCTTGACCTTTGTCTCTGTAATGCATGTTCTGTAGCCCTCTGGGATAATTACAACCCTTTTTTAAAACTAAGGTAGACATGGAATTAAAAACATGACAAACTGCCACTGAAAATTAAATAAATATGATTAGTTGACCATGAAAGAAAGGTGGCACTTGAAATGCCTGAATTATAAACTATCAGCTGCATCAGTAATTGTCTTCTAGAAGATCTCAGCAGCTAAATATGACTTGGTCTTGTCAAATGAAAAAAGGTTTGTTACTTAAACTGTTGCCGGTGGCCCAGTGGTACACAAAAAAAAATGTGGAAAAATAAATATCCCAGTGCCGTCACATGCAAATGATAAAACACTGTTCTGGGTTGTGCAAAATTCAGTATTCTAGAATTTGCTCCCATTCAATTCATGAGTTGAATTGGCCACACCCCACATGATGTTGAATTATAATTTGAATTGGAAAGAGAGAAAGTGGAATTTAATTCATTGCAAATCACACAAGAGAACTTCATTACATCTGACATACAATTTACCACAACATACCAATAGTTACTTCATTCACTTCTAAAAATGATTCCCATTTATTCACTCATGTAGAATCACAAGTAATATTGCTTTTCATTTCAACCATAGTACCCTCTAGATTAACTATATCAGTGCTTCTCAAACTCGGTCCTTTGATACCACAGTGTATGCTGGTTTCTGTTCCAACTTCCAACCATGGCTGCAATTCCAGGATTACAACAAACTGTTATTTTTTCTTAATTACGGTTTTCATGTTTAGAGGGATTATTTAACCTAAGCCACATTATGTCAGAAATAGCTATGCATGCCATGATCCCACAATCCATTTCAATTCCAGTAGAATGTTTTATAGACACTTAAGGTTCATTTGCTTATTTACACATTGAATTACAATGTCGTGGTATGTATTTTGTCATCAGAATAAAAAATTATCTAGATAGTCACAATAAATAAGAAGCTACACTAGCTATACTAGAATATGATGGATTTGATCAAAGAATTTCAGCCATGAATGCATTTAATTAATCATTTTATTAAACTTAAAAAATTGCCATTCTGTCCTAGCATAGGATTTACTGTTAGTTAAGGTGTCAAAGGTATCAATAGCAATTAGCACAATAAACTATTTTTGAAATGGTAATGGGTAATGGGCTGAGCTGAGCCCATATGAAAACGTGTTTAATGTACAAAGCATATTAAGATATATGGCTTACTGTAAAAAGCTACAAATAAAGTCATATGAATTTAAATTCTTATTCCTTTAAATCAAATTGAAATTCTGCATCCTGTTTGCTGCCTCAGTTCAAATTCAATTCAAATCATAATTCAAATCTGAATGATACACAACCCTGTCTGATAAATCAGGAGTGCGCAATGTATGTTTTCCAAACAATTACCCTGGCTTAGTTTTACAAACAACTGGTCATATACTGATTCTGGTTTGATCCTATATCAGAACCATAGTAATATATTTTCACCAAGGATACATGCGCAGTCTTCAGCTGTAGCTCAATATTAAAAATTAAAATTAAAATTAAAAAGTCAGGTCATGTAAATGATTGAGCCAATTAAATAATTAAGAACAGAAGTTGTCTCAAAATCCTGAAACGGATCTGCCGTTGTTGTGCACCCCCGTGACATAACCGATTACATGAAGGTCCCGACACCCTTTGGCCGTTGACAACCTTCTCGAATTCTTTGACAATCTGGGGCTGTCATTTGAACATTCAGACTGACTCAATCTGACAATGTCCACTTTGTGTAGTTGGATGAGAACTCTGCTGTGCACCACAAAGATCACCAAATATACAAACGTCAGTCTGAGGTGTGACACAGCCCTTTGAGGAAATACTATATCACAACAATAATGATCTTTTTACTTCTTACACTAAACATTATAAAATGACAGTGATTATGCTCAGACTTAACGCATTGTTAAGAGTTCATGCTGTTGTATCAAGATTACATAAGAATTCAACCATAATTTCACCCAGTTGTGCATAAAAACCAAACTTCAGCACACAAAGGTTAACTGAAGTTACATGGCACACATACATACAGTGAGCACCATAATTCATTGGACAGTGACACATTTTTTGTTATTTTGGTTCTGTACTCTAGCACTTTGAGTTTCAAATGATACTATGACAATGAGGGTATTCATTTGAGGGTATTTTCATCCATATCGGATGAACCGTTTATAAATTATAGAACCTTTTGTACACTTTCAAATTAAAGTTGCTGTAGGCAAGACCTTTTCGATTTAATTTTGGCGAAATGACTAAATTTGCTCATTGCTATGCTCTTAAGGGCACTGTCAGCATGACCCATAACAAACTTATGCCCATGTGTATAGTATTTTTCTGTCATTTGACTGGTTTACTGTGCTGTTTATAATGCTGGTCATTGTCCCAGGAAACACGGTGTGTAGAGCTGGTCAAATATCATTGTCTTGAGTGATTACAGGGAAGGCCTCTAGATTGCACTCCATCTCAGTCATTAAATATCATTCTATTTACTTTGTAGAACAAGACAGGACATTGTTGCTCCTCTGTGCAATCTATCATCTTGTTGACTTTGAAAATTTGAACCCTGTAATCAGAATTCAAGATGAAGGCTACTTTTTTAAACCACGAAGGAGAAAAATTCAAGCTAGATTAAAAATAAATTATCAACAGATAACCTTTCAAAGTCTGGGGTCACAAGGTATGTTCAAATTGCCTAGACTTTGACAAAGCACAGGGGAAAAAGCTGTCCTTGCAGGTTTTGTGCTATAAACATCTCTACTATGCAGACTTTGAAGGCAAACTGCCAAACTCCAACAGACACTTGATTGATCTCAGGGTGAAGCATGAGCTCCCCTGTGTGCCGGGGCTTACTAAGGCACAGGGCAACATGGACCCCTACTACTCCAGCTCTGAGGCCTTTTGGTTCACCATAAATCACTAGAAGATGTCCAAGACTGTGTCCCCAAATGCTTACACAGCTGTGTTCAGCCGACAGTGCTGTCAATGGAAACAGGTAGTCCACAAAGCAGAACACTGTTCCTCTCTCTTTGATGTCCTCCCCAGTTCACACCCCTCTGTGTCACTTCCCACCCCTCTGTGTCACTTCTCTTTCTTGCTTTTATGCTTCCCGTGGCGCCCAGCCTTGCGCTGCAACGCAGAGGCACTTTTTAGGGTGCGTCTCGTCATAGATGCTAGTTCCTCTGCTCCTGGCTTCCACTGCACTAGCTGTGCATCTTCCCCGCCTGTAAATAGAGCGCCCTCCGCAGGGTCCCATTGGAAACAGCGTACAGTGGCGGAGTGGCCTCCCTGCAGAGATTTCAGCAGCTCCAGGCCCCGGTCACTGCAGTCGAAGAGGTGGAGCTCCCCTCTGATGGTCCCCCCCAACACCAGGAGCCTCTCCTCCTGCTCCAACCAGGCTCCTCCTACAAAGTAATCCAGGGCTGAATCTCCAGGGAGAGAAGCAGAACCCCGGGCGTCAAGGAGACTCAGAATGGTCAACGGTTCTTCTGTTTCCATATGGTCCAAGTCCCACAAGTGGAGGCCCTCATCATGACTCAGGCACAGGAGTCTCCCGTACTCCTTACCCGCCCAGCACACTGCACTGACAGAGGAGCCAGAGTTGCAGGTGGCCAGCAGGGCATCTTCCTCCGAGCTGTGGCCCAGGTCAAACACATTGACCAGGCCGTCGGTGGAGCCAGAAGCCAGGCGGTCTGGATCCTGAGGGTGGAAGCGCACCTGAGTGATGTCGTCGCTGTGGGACTCAGAGTACACCCCCAAAACTCCATCTCTGTCCTTTGCCATGCGGGAATCCCAGAACACCAGGAAGCTGTCCTCCTCCACCTGCTCAGTGCCGGCACACAGCACCACGTCATTGCAGCTGACGTCAAAGCTGCAGAACGAATGAGAGGGGGCGCTCTTGAACACCTGCACGGCCTGTGAACCGGGGCAGCGCACGTCCCAGGCGCACAATGTCCCATCAGCAGAACCTGAGAACAGCAGGCCTGAAGAGGCGTGGGCAAAGCGCACTCCACACACTGCTCCGCTGTGACCCTTGAACTCACCGTGAAGACTGAGGGTGTGCGAGTTGTGCAAAACAACTGAGCGGTTGGAACAACAAGCAGCCACAAGTCCACCCCCAGAGCCTGGAGTCTGAACAGCCAGGTCCAGCAGGTACGTGGGCTCCCTAGGCTGCAGGCGTCGAGCAACTGACAGAGCTGCAAACTTGTCCTCCAGGTTCTCCATGGCAACACTCATCCACAGCCTGCCAGAATATCCTGGCAGAGGAAGAAAAACATGATAAGGACTGTTTGCCAAAATTATTATTCGTATGTTTAGCACACACAAACTGTGAAGGTAAGAGGGAGGGAGACGTTATAAGTGTAAATACTGAAACGCTGATGCTTCGCAAAAAGTAAACCCAGGGGACTTTTAATCACGTGTTGCACTCATGGACTTTTATAATATCAAACGATTACACTAACATGACGCGCTACACTGAACCCCGTATCTCTCAATTATCTAGCGCCTTCAAAAGAAATCTGCTAAAGTGTGATAAATTCCCAGATTAAATAGCATGTTATTATTATACCAACGTTAGGTAACGTTAGCTAACGCACTAGCTACAAGACTGGGTTCAGTGACTCAAAATGAAGTGTCAAACTGACAAACTAATCGCCGGGGATAATGCATTATGGCGTATCAAAACCATATAATCTAACGGTGAATATTCTAACAATGTATCAATGCAGAAAACAATCACATTCGCGAAAACTAAATAAGAACCGCGGCAGTTCTCCTGATTTAGATGTTAACGTTACTTACACACGCGTTTGTGCATGAGTTCTGTGGCGTTTGAGTTGCATTGCGGAGTAACAACAATTTGATCCCTGGAAACTCATCGTATCGGGAGAAATGTTCCGTGACATAACACTGACATGAACCTTGGAACTACGGTAGTTAATAGTCTACACCTGGTTGTGAAAATGTAAAAAATGAAATTGAATGCTTTTTGAAATAAAAATGCGTTATATGTTTATTACAATGAAAGGTAAACATTTGTCAAAGTGAATATTAAATCGCCTAATATTCACTATCATGGATAATAATTGCTGTATTTGACCACCAGGTGGGAGTAACTCGCTGTAAATCTTATGCAGGACTCGCTAAAATCTGGGCATGGACGGTGTTTTCCTTCGTATGTTATAACAGCATCTACATTAAATCAGGTATCGTCTATTGTTTTATCGTTTTAACAACTTTTTTTATTCTTATTTTACCGAGCAGCATTATTCGTTAACTTTGAATGTGATTCGAATCTTTTGTTATTAAGAAACTTTCATAAAATACCGAATATGTGCATTATGAAAACCTAATCGTTTTCCCACTGTCTGTTCTTTAAATGACAAATAGTATGAATGCCAACTAAATCAGTTCCTGATTTTAAATATATTTCAGTTAAAATAATCTTTAAAACAAACAAGTTATATAGTACATCATTCATTTAAGTTTGACCAAAAAGTTTCCGTTTTTAATTTACTGTAGCCTATGTTTCAACTCAGTTTTGTGTTATGCTGTCAAAGCCAGCTTTTCATTAGATCTACAGTTACAGTAGATCTACACACATAGCATTGTCTGAAGTTTGTTCTGAGCTTTTAAAAGGAATCTTATTATGATCATATAAGAATTGTGAAGAACTGCATCTTGATATTAATGTAAGATCTGTAAGATTTAAGATGCATATAATTTTTTATAGTAAAATCGCTCCAATAAAGTACAATCTCCGCAAATAAACAGCATAGAAGACTATAGAAGGAATATAACTGACGATTGGAATAAAAATTTCATGAAAGGGACATTGTACTAATGTACTGGTAGGGGTATTGTAAACATTTTGTGTGGTCTCTCACATGTATAATAAGCAAGGATGGCTAAAGTAAGTGTATTAACCCTGAGAAACTGAAACCCCTGTATGTGTGATGTTACTGATTAGTTTACAATGATCATGATATAGTATGTTTATAAATGTTTTTATTTTCACATGCAGGGTTGAATGGGTTAACAATCTTCTCAAGATGTGTGCAAAAGGAAATGTTAAACCTGCTGTTGTCTGGCCTGCATGTTGACGCTCAAATGATCGCTTTAACCTAGACAGACAAAGATGCACCTTCGTCACAAGTGAGATGAATGTCACGATAAAGCCACAGATCACAGAAAGCGAAACTCGAAAGTGGCAGAGATGGAACGGGGAGTCTTGTTTTTCTGCACATGGTTCTGATAGGGGAGGTTGGCAGATCGCCGGCATTATTCTCCAGCGACAGAGGCGCCTTTGTCTCAGCTGCGTGTGGGATTGTAAGAAATGCAGGCTCCCGCTGTGTTTTCTTTGATGCCGTTATCTCCGCAGCCGTTCCCCATGGGCACCCTGCTTTCGTACTTCAAGTCGGGTGATGAAATAGATTGGAAGAAAAAAACTGGCTCTTGTGCAGGGGGCGGGGTGAGGGGGTAGGCTAGGGATATGATGACAAGGTTGCCATTGTGAACAGAAGCTACCCAGAATGCCACTGTTTGGTAGGATACAATCAGAGGAAGGTAGAGAGATGAGTAGGGCAGGGTGCTGTCCAGATAACCATCTGCCCTGTGGCAGGAGCCCAGCCTTTCCTAATCAGCTCCAGCATCAGGCCTCTCGCGGTGGGGCACCAGATCACACACTGCCGCTGCGGTTCTGGCTGCTCCGCTTCGCACACGGCTGACCTCCCGCGTGTGCGCTCCACATGTGCCCGCCATATGTGCCAGGGCTGCACAATTTCTTGAGGGGAAGTGGCATCACGAAAGCTTAATGTTAATTAAGACCAAAACCTACGCACATCGCAATGAGGGGAAAAAGGGACTTTATTTACAGGCTCAAATGCTTACGCACGTCTGTCTGCCTGGTGCCGTCTGGGAGTTGGGCGGGCTGTGGTGGAAACTCTGCTCCATGTCTCCTTAAGGTACAGGCAGAGCTGATAATTCATCAAGATTTAACACCAGAGGTGGAGGAGGATGTGGAGTGCGAGTCAGAGCTGAGGCTGGGTTGGCTGAGGGAGGCCTCAGTTATTTTAAATAAAAGGGGTAGGGGTTTAGCTTTGGATGTGGCCAGTTCGGGCGCAAGCATGCTAGCACAGCTGTTATCCAGTACCTCACTTGGCCAAGCTTTAATAATTCAGGCACTGTAAAGTAACACAGCGTGGGACTGGGATGGATCCAATGACCTATTCTGCCTCCCCTACCTAGGGCTAAAATGAGGCTGGTCCCATTACACAGCCGGAGACTTGGGTGACAGACGCGGCACAAAGACGCTCAACAGACCGACCCCAACTGCTGTGCTGCAAATAAAATGAGGAGGGTTTTTTTTTTACCTTGAAGATATATGAGAAGCACAGACACTCAAACAAGTGATCAAACTTGTATCTCTTTATTTGCCCTTTGTAAATGAGTAATTACAAATGGCTGGTGTGGACAGAACCATATGCACAAAAGGGGGATAAAAAAAGTCTTGTTTGCTCCATTTCTTTATTGTGCAAACTCACAGTACTTCGGAGGAGAAATGAGTGTCCATGTATAAATATTTCTCAAAAAGGGAAAGCAATGTGGAAAAAACATCATAAACATGGCGTTGACTCATTTGTAGCTGAGCGGTCAGTCAGGCCTGGTTGTAACTGATACAAACATACCGAAGGCAAAGGCGTTGATTTGTGGCAGTACGTGCTGTACGGGTGTACTCGCCGTCACAAGCGCTGCTTAATCTCTCACGATTTACAGCTTATTTTGGACAAAACACTGTTGTGTAATTCAGAAGATCCGACATGTATTTGGTCACAAAAGTGGTGCAAAGGCAAAACTGAAGCCAAACAAGACCTCTGATGACTCCAATTAGTTCAGATGAGCCAAAAATCAACATTTTAACACCTCACACCTCTACAGCCCTACACTGAGCTGACACTGCAAAACAGTGGAAAGAAAAAGCTCATTTGCGGTCCGCAGACCCACGGGAGGCCTACTGCAGCAAGGACAGACGTGGCTATCTGGGAGAGATGGCACCGACCTATAGAGGAGAACTACAGAAGCACTGCTCACTAGTCTAGACCAGAGGCTTGTCTTTATCTAACCCTTCCTGACACAGGTCAGACGCATAAGCAAGGCCTGCTTTCCTGGCAATATATGTGCAAATTATTGAGCTTTCCTGAATCAAATGGTCCTAGGTTCAACAGAAGAAAAAAAAGAAAAAAAAGAATCTGGCTATTATTTTCTCTAAATTCATATTCACACCTGCAACTGCAGCTGTCAGTGCTGTGAGTAAAATAGTTTTACAGCAATTAAAATACTTATCCAAGCCCCCTCCTAGTGTTAGCCTGGAGACAAGAGAAGTATGCATATTAATCCACTGAAAAATACAGCTTTTTAACACCAAAAGGGCCTTTGTCCCTCACCTTAGGAGCGAAAACTCATGCAAATTATTTACGGTCGGTGCGTTAGTGATTGACGAACAAACGCGTCACTCAAAACTGAGAACACAAAGGCAGAATCTTACCAGAAATATCTAAATAGATGCAGGATATTTTAATTGTGCTGCTTAAGTAAAGCAAACAACAACAAAAAAAATTTTACAGAATGAAATTAAAGACGAAGATGCAATACATAAAGGACCCAAACGCACCAATATACTTATTCCAGAACATTCTGCAGTTATTATAGAACACATCCGTAGCCTTGCTGCTCCAAGGCGTTGCAGTCACTCAGAACTTTAGAACAGAGACTCACAGTAACGTCACAGTAAAGGCACTAGGGCATATAGATGAATGGAACTTAGGTCAGGATAAAAAAATTTAAAAAATAACTACAGGATTTGTGTCTTTATTTTTTGGTCTTTAATTTCTTGCTGAGGTGCAGTGCTAAATTCACCATCCTGGTGGACAGCTTTTGTACATCTCTGACCTAAAGTATTCTTAACTAAACAACAACGGGGAAAAAAACTAGCTACTGTACATACAAGCTTTAAAATAATAAAGTACACAAACCTACACATACATAGACACACAAATGCCCAATAGCTTCCTTTCTTTTCATCATATAATATTGGAGATTTGTAGGGACTGGAGTTCAAAGTTTTTGCAGCTGTCTTGGCTCCATTAAAGCACAAAGAATGTAGTTCAGGGAATTAAAAATAAATTAAATCTGAACCACGTTTTAAGAATACTCAACTGGGAAGCATGCAAAAGCAAGATTATTTATATGACTCTAAGGGGAAATATGAGGTAAATTGAACCATTTTGGATCAAAGCTAAATTATATTAGCTTCAGTCCATGGTATCTCAGTAAAGACTCTGTTCACAGCGCGCACACACAGTAGGCCCTCAATAGTCTGGTGTTAAGGCGTGGCAGCAGCAGTAACACCAACACTGTTCACGCCAGTCCCACAAACAGAGGGCAGCCAGAGATAACAAGCTCTACTGCCCTGCGCCGGGTTCCTTTAGATAAGAGCCAGTCAAGAAGACCACTTTCTTTTGTTAGCTTTTTATTTGGAATCCAAGCCTTACATTGTCCTGTTAAAATAGATCACATCCCGTCACCTTAAGTACAGCTGACTGGAACGCATCCAAACCACCAGGACAAGGACA
Organism: Ilyophis sp. 1 JC-2022; assembly: GCA_022702515.1. Taxonomy (NCBI): domain Eukaryota; kingdom Metazoa; phylum Chordata; class Actinopteri; order Anguilliformes; family Synaphobranchidae; genus Ilyophis; species Ilyophis sp. 1 JC-2022. The sequence goes on from CM040406.1 coordinate 38,646,227, forward strand.
CAGGATTAAACAAAAAAACTCACGTAAGCAAAAACACAAACACTCAAACGCACGCACGCACATACATACATACATACATACACGCACACATACGAGCACGCGTGTACACACACATACATACATACACGCACACATACGAGCACGCGTGTACACACACATACATACATACATACATACACGCACACATACGAGCGCGCGTGCTCACGCTCACAGGCTGCTTAGAGTTAGCATTGAAGAGGCAGCTGCAGGCAAGGGAGCAGTGCACTCTGGGAACGGCAGAATAAATGACCCGAGAGAAACTGCGCTCAGCCAACCGGTTCCGCTGGTCGTGAAGTGTCATTCCCCTGTCACTTAATGATGCTCCACTTTCGCAAGCACAAGCACAAGGACATTTCACAGAATCAAAACGATAACATGTCTGTATCACTTTATGTACCGTACTAAAGCAACAATTACATTGGACATCTGGGGAGGGAGATTAATACTGGAATACTGTAGCAAGACTAGACCATATTTAACGGTGATGTTGGCAGATCCTCGCCCCTTGGTTAGCGATGCTGTCCAGCCAGGCTGGTGAAGCCAGCAGGGAAGGAAGGCGAGCAGAGCACTGAAGGGTGGTGCACTGAAGGGTGGTGCACTGAGGGATTTGGGTGGGGGTGGGAGGTGGAACAGATATATAAAAATGAGAGACAAAACTGCAACAGCTGCACTAAAAAGTGCACCTTCTGGCAGTGCAATCAAAGCCGAGGCGGCAAAATTTCACTTCCGCTTTAAACTTCCCGTTTGCGCCTCATGTGATGGGCGCCCCCGGTGACCACTGCAGAAAGCTGTGGGAAGCGGCTGTTAAATTTGATTCATTGAGCGCACTGCAGACGATGACGGCCTGTTCGCCCGGGTGCGTCCCTCCCGCTCTCCCCCGCCCTCCGCCCCCTGACCCTCAGTTAAAACAGGAAGTCTCTGGGCAGAAAGCTCAGATCAGATTGTGTTAGTGATAGTGAATGGGAGGGTCAAAACAACCGGAATATGTGAGGTATTTAACCCCAGCTCTGACAACCAGGAGACATCCCTCTGCACCCAATCCATAGCCACCAGGGACATCTATGAATTATATGTGCCTTTTAATGGCTTCTTTCCTCACAGTCCACAGCACTCAAATATCTCCCTTCATCAAAACAAATAGAGAACGAGCCCTTAGGAGAGAAAGACAAAAAACAAAACACGAGAGTCTAATCAGATCTTATGTCAATAAAACAAAATGACTCATTCCTGGATAGATTTCCCAGTACAAAAAACACTATCAATTAAAATGGTCACACCAAAAACAGATAGAATATTTATATTTCTTTGAGCCGTGTTGAATAGTTCTCTAAGCAAAAAAAAAAAGATTCTTTGTCCATCGGCTTTTGCAAGGGGGTGTGTGTGTGTGTGTGTGTGTGTGCGTGTGTGTGCGTGTGTGTGCGTGTGTGTGCGTGTGTGTGCGTGTGTGTGCGTCTCGGTTGCTGAACCAAGCAGTCTGACCACCAAAAAGTCAGACCAGATAACAGAACTCATGGAAAGCAATACTGAGAAGTGCCGTGCTGAACCCTTCTTACCCAACCCCTGCACCAGCCCACCATATCACCACAGTCCTCTTATCACTCAGATCACATGGTCTACCAGCCAGACCCAAAAGAGAGAGCAAAGCAAAAGCAACAAGAAAAAAACAAACAGTTGAGTCATCGAAGCAATAAAACAGTCATCATTAAAGCACACAGTGGGGTGGAAATGGCACCCGAAGGCGTCGTGTTCTTTTTCCGAGGAGCAATAGGCTCGGTTCGAAGAGGGCGTCTTCAGAACAGGTTGAGGCAGCGGAGGATTTGGGGGACGAGGCAGTGGATGCTGAAGCCCACGCTGCTGTAGACGATGTACCTGTAGGGCAGCTCCACCTCCATGTGCTGGCGCGCCTTGCGCACGTCGTCCCCGGGGACGCCCGCCACGCGGCACACCAGCGGGATGGTCAGGGCCTTCATGACGGCGCGCGTGAGAAGTACCGCGCCCATGCCCAGCACGAGGCGCAGCAGGCAAATGCCCACCAGGCCCGGGCCGAAAGGGGGCGCGGTCAAGGGCAGCTGGGACGGCGCCGGGTCGGGCAACAGGCCCAGCCGGTGGTTGACGTGGGAGGCCAGGGCGAAGCCGGCCCCCGAGCCCAGGATCTGCGCGGTGTCACCTCGGGACGTGCTCCAGGTGTCCAGGGTGAAGGAGAAGAGCCCCATGCCCCCGTGGAGGGAGATGATGATGAGGGGGGCATACTGGCAGGTCTGGTTAAAGTTGTCGATCACCTCCAGAGCCGGCTGGAACACTATCAGGATCAGGACGGTGTACAGGAAGCCAGCAATGACGTCCTGAAAAAGAGCAAAAACACCGTGTCAATCGTCCATGATTAGTCAAATGGCAAATCTCAACAATAAGATTCACTAGAACACTCAACAATAACAAGAACTGTCTTAATGCAAAGAGATGCACGTGTGTACAGTGTGTACGGAACAGAAAAGCAAAAACCTGCTTTGGGCAGCAAAAACAAAAATTACATTAAGATCTGAAAAACATTCTGTAGGATTCTCGGTTATTTAGTATCATCTCCCAGCATGTGTCAGCGAAATAAACAAACATTCCACCGGTAACATAACTATTCATGTACGCACAACAGGATATTCCTGCAGGTCTGCATTACTGTAAACTGGGGGTAAGACCAGCAAATATGTTGCTCTTGACACATCAGCAAGTTGAGCTGTCTGAGTCTCTGAAGCTCCTGCCAAATACTACCCAGCAATCACCAGGCTTTCAACACCACCTAAGTCTCCTTCGACAACAACAGGCAACCAGGACAGTTCAGCATTTTTATACACGTCTGTATGCATACTGTGATGTTATTTTCTTAAATAATGGATGAGCCACACCTACACTATATGTTCAAAAGTATCTGGACACCCCTTAATATCGCGGTATCTCCCGCTAGCCTGAACGTCTCGATTGGGGGTGTGGTGTTTGTGGGTGATGGGTTTTTGTTTGAACATGTCTCTTTGCGCACCGGTTTGAGAGAGAACGCTTCTCTCTGCCCGCTGAGCATCAGGCTGACGGCGGTGGGGATATAGCGTGTCCTCACGCAGGCGGTTTGTGGGGCCTGTGCTGAGGGCTCAGCCTGAAGGGGACTGTGCTCACGCTTTATTTCACAACGCAGGCAGCGGCCAAACAAGAAAATCGAGGAGAAGCCGAGGAGAAAAGGAGAACTGAAAAACAGGATTTGACGTCGTCGCCGAGGCGAAGGGACCGCCCTCTTCTTTCAGACTTTTGAGAGAAGCCTCAGCAGGAGGGAGTTAATTTGCTGCTCTCTGGCTGGAGGCCCACAGCCCCCTGTGTGTTGAGGAGCGGTGAGGGGAAGATGCCCTTGAGAGTCTGGAAGAGCACGGAGCCGGAGAGGGAGTGGCACCCTGAGAGAAACTACGCAAATCCGCCACCCACCCCTCCCCCCTCTCAGGGCACCGCTCCCTCTCCAGCACCAACGCGAGGCTGAACAATTGCGATACAGATCCTATATTTTACATTCCGCTGGGGACTGTCAGTGCAGCACTGCAGAGGACAGTATCCTCTCAAAACAGCAGCCTCATGACCAATTGCTGTAATATTGTCTGTGGAAAAGGGGCAGAGATTATACGCTTCTTACAAATGCTGTCATTTATTTGCAAAAAAAAGAAGACGGCCCAAGAAAGGCCCCTTATGACATATCAGCCAATATTCAGTAAGTGCATCACAGACTCTAACTTGATGTGACAAACAGTATGCTTGTAAACCAGTTGCACAGCAGCACTGCATTTATATTAGAAGCAAATTCATTTGAATTCCAAATGTACACACAGTCCATGCACTGTACCGACACCAAGACCAGACCCAACACAGTAACAGAGTTTGTGGTAATTCAGAGGCAAAGTTATGGCATGCGCTCTCCCAATATAACCTTCCTTTACTTATACGTGCGGCATGGGGGAATTTCCATACATTTCTCTCTTAATATCTTGGTTACAGCTAGATACACATAACCGTGAGACACATAGAGACACATTCCAGTGGATAATTGCCTTGTGTTCCTACAGCAGAATGTTGAATATTAAAAGCAATTCCGCTAGTAAATAGCCCACTCTGAAAAAGGCCTTGGCACCATGTTGCGCGTCAGTCCTGAGTGTGTTATCAGGCAGGGTGCTGTTCAGGCATGCAAGTGCAGTTGTTAATTAAGATGAATGCATGACGTTACACTTACAGTTTGGCATTTAGCAGATGCTCTAATCCACTTATACTTACGCGGATTAAATGTTTACATAAAATCTATTTATAGTGAAGCAATTCAGGTTACGCGCCTTGCTCAAGGGTAAAACAGCAGCGCACCAGCTGGAAATCAAACAACTTTTAACTTTTAAGCTAACTTCCAAACAACTAAAGTACACCGCTGCTATATAATGCAATGGTATGCCTTTCCTCATCTTACATCATACAGCGGCACCAATCTCAACCAGAAATCTTTTCACAGCACAGTTTTCAACAGCCAACAAAATCACACCAAAATCCTAAAGATCCCTTCAGTAAATCCAGAGAATAACTGTAGTAAAAAAAAAATGAGCAGACTTTTTTTCTGTCAAGGATAACTACATTTCTAGCCAACCATTTAACCTCAAATTTCTAGCCAACCATTTAACCTCAAGCACGGGCAGAATGTGTGACCAGTGATGAGGACCGGTGCCTTTTTAGAAGTTTGTTTATCGGCATGTTAAATGATCACACCTGAATCCCTGGTGAAATTTTCTAAATATTAAAAGTTTTACTTCTAAGGAGTTTGGGCAACTCAAGGCTCTGAAAAAAACCTAAAATCTACAAGGGAATGAAGACTCACACACACGGGTCACGGGCATAAACACATACCCTCATACTCAGCACACGGGATGTGCACAACCGCTAGCCAGCGCTGCCTCTGCAGCCACTGTTCTTTCTACTTAAAGCAGCCCAGTGTGCTAACAATGAGGATGTGTGGGAGGAGTCCGTGTGCGTCATCTGCACACGTTCGCGCATGAACCTGCATGTGCACTGCTCCAGGCCCGGGGTTTGTCATTGCGGTAGTGTGTGAACCTCAGAGTACTTCACTATTGGGCGAGAGATTCCTCGGGTGGCGCGGCGCACCAATCCCAGGCACACAGACCACAGCCTCTGTCTGTGTCTCGCTCTCTTGTATTAAATCCCATGTTTATATTCTCTGGCCTCGAGGCCTCACCAGGTTACACACGGCATATGCACGAAGACTTTGGACACACAGCTCACTCCAAATGCCTGTAATTCTGTTAAGGTGGAGAGTCCAGCTGTGTGTTTGCGCGTGTGTGTGCGCGCGTGTGTGTGTCCAAAGTGTGTGTGTGTGGTAATGCACTCCTGTGGGTCGCTGACCTACAGATCCATGCTGACACACCACTCAGATCAGACCATATCAGATGAGATCACACCCAGGGCTTTAATTTATTAACCAGCAGGATCAAGTGTCACGTGCACTGCTCAGCAACTCTGGAGCGCTGTGATAAAGCCTCGCTTCACAGCGCTTGTTAAGCACAAGGCTTGCTTAAGGGCCCTTTGAACTATAGTCTCCGAGATACTCTTAAGACAAGGCAAATGTTATGTTTACTTCCTTTTTTATTTCATGTTAAATAGGTCACATTTCCTTTAGCACATCCTGTCATTTTTTTTAAAAACGAACAGAAAAGTACGCTTATTACTGTACTGCAAAACTATTATTACGGGGAAGACACTTAAAGATAGCTCAAATAATGAATTAAATCAACCTTTTATTTTATGTACATAGTTGCAATCATAGGCCCATATTTTCCACTTACTTTCTGCCTTCAGGTGGTAGAGCGTTAGGCAAGCAAGGCCTCCCCTGATCCTTCCTCTCCTCTGCGGTGCCTGCACCAACCTTCGCTCTTCCACACCAGCACCCCTCGAGCCTCGCTCACCCAGAGCACCAGCCTTTCTACATCGCACTTACAGGAGGGGCCCCTACTATGTCAGGCCCCATCCAATGAAGTCGCGACACCATCAGTTTACACTGGTTTAAAGACCATAGAAAGTGGCTGTTATCACTGCAGATTGAGGCTTTATGGTTTAAATGATGATGTTACGGTTAGCTATATTTTTTATTGCCAGTGCAACTGCCACATTGTGCACCATTTGTTTGTTCATCCGTTTCATGATCTGGGTACTTAGTCATTAAAAAAACGCAAACACGTCCCTCTGCACAGTCTCTTCCTTATCCAGAGGGGAGTCATTGAAACCCGTCATTATCTACCCGGATCTATTTTCTGCTTTTACTGGCTCCAACGTCAATGTGTTCCGGCTTTTCAATGATAAAGGGAGACCAGGACAATCTATGGATCAAAGGATTAAAAACAGGGTGGGGCACCTCCTACCACAGAAGAAGAGTTGTTTTCTATGCACGCATTGAAAGTTTGCTCTAATGCTCATTTTGAGAAAGTTCTTCACGCTACAAAGAAAGTATGAGCAGACTCCTTAGCGATGAACAGCATGAACTAGCTTTCAGGAACATCAAAAGCAAACAGTAGAGGAGGAGCGCCGTGTCCTTTCAGCGAGCCCGCTGGATCGTGGGAGAGGGAAGTGTGGAGAGCCGAGCCCCGAGAGCAGAGATGCACAGAGGCCCATCTCTCACGCGAACCCCAGTAAGTGCCATTAGGGCTCCTGTTAAGGGCTTATTAGCTGGAAATGCAAGCCTCCACTTCCTCTACCACGGGGGTGGACAGGGGAGTCATGGGTGCTGGTGTCACCTGAGGGGCACTGGGTGCTGTACAGGCGATCTGACAGACAGTAAAATCAAAAGGAAAGCTGACAGCGCACGTGCACTGAATGGCTGTTAGCTAAGAAGCCCAAAGTAAATGCAACAATCAATCAATCAATCTATGCTTTTATGAGATACTGACCACGGAGCGAAATGACTACACACTAAAACGGCAAAAAACATTGTATTGTATATCACTGTTACACAAACTATTTCTGATTTATTGAAATCCCACGTTAGTCACATTTTGTCTGTGACCTGATGGCGGCAGTACTAGGATCGGGATGTTGAATACGGTTTAAATAAAGCTGAAATGATTTGGACTGTAAAAGGAAGGGTGCTCTGGACTCTTTCTGTAGTGGCAGTTCCGCACAGCCGTGTCATTGCAGCTCATTTCCCCGGCAGACGTCTCCAACGCGACAGCGCTCTTGCCCTTCTCCTCCGGCAGGACTGTGAGTGGGGTGTGGGGTGTGGTGAGTGGGGTGTGGGGTGTGGTGTGTGGTGAGTGGGGTGTGGGGTGTGGGGTGTGGTGAGTGGGGTGTGGGGTGTGGTGTGTGGTGAGTGGGGTGTGGGGTGTGGTGAGTGGGGTGTGGGGTGTGGCGAGAGATGACTGGGGAGGGGGCAGTGGCGATTGCGGAGCGGGTGCTGAGCGGGTTCAGTGCAGGCTCCTCTGCTCTAGCAGCCAGGGCTGGACGCTGCAGCCGCCATCTCCGCTTTTGTGAGCCGTTCACAGCTGGAGGACCCTGGAGGCGCCGCAATTTCAGAAACAAACGCAGAGAGGAGCAGGTAAGGGGGCGGCGGCGTCCCACTCGGCCCTTTATGGCTGGCGGACTTAGGAACGCCGATAGCGGGAGCGGAGAGAGTCTGAGGCACGCTCAGCAAACAGCGGGGGAGGACGGATGCCGCATTAGTTAGGCCCTGAGGAAAGCAGGTCAACAGAGCCACGGGCAGCGCTGATTCAACACCATCTGGGAACCAGCGTTACTGAGTCACTGCTTAGCGCACGGCGCTGAGCGTCGAATCAATGAATGTGTCATATGGTGCAGGCCTCAGCAACACACAACCGCCCTTCATTCGCCATTCGCACTCGAGTTACCTGACGAATGAGCTCATCCAAAATGACGTTAGCAGTCAAATGACGCTGAAGGTTGAAAAGAGAGCTCCACCCTGGCGGTTTGGAAACACGGCTGCATATTGTCTATATAAGTACAGGTTACTGTGCACAGAATTACGTACAAGTTACTGCAAACAAAATTACGCTCCTGCACACAGATGGAAACTAAGCGGAAGGCCCACACTGAAGCAGAACCCCTATCTCAGCAATAAAGTTGAAATGTATGCAGTGAAGAGATGAGCTTTCAAGTAGGTATTTGTGCCTAATATACAGGCTACCAATTTATCCCCAATTCAGCCATTTTAACTGCCCTTGTATGTCTACTACATGTTTGAAATGACTCTTGGTGAAATTGTGTGTGCACCCTGAAATTACGCTTAACTTTGACGTAACATTTTCAATCATGACTCTAGCATGCCAGGTTCTGCAAGTGAAGATCATTCCTCTTGTGGTCATATTATGAGAGATTCTTCCTGATTCCTGTTCAAGGTTCACCAGTAACTTTAGTGAGAAACTGTCAGCAACCAATGAAAAATAACCATTCAAGAACGTAATCTGTTAGTTTGTCCTGTGTAACCAAAAGGAACAAAATAATAATAAAACAGATAACGTATCTGAGCCCGAAACCAAACATATACATTGGACTAACACTGTTGATCATTTTCCATTTAAACATTAAGGCTAAAGTCAGAATTATGTCAATGCATCCGTAATTTCCCAAATGTTTAAAGGCAAAGGTGGTTTGTCTGAAATTTGGCTCTAACTTCATTACATGTGTTTGGTGGCTGCAGGCCAGTTCTTGCGCAAGCTTAATGCAAAACCGTTTCCTCGGCAACAGGGCACGTTAGTGCTTATATTGCGCACAGTGCCAGGATTTCACATTTAAAGTTCGGAGCTTTTAACATCCTTGCTAGACAGAAGCAACAATGCTGAATTTAGTGAGTTGTGTATGAGAATGTAATCCACCTGCAAACAGCTAACAGTACAGAAGCAAGAACTGGACAGATTTACAGGAACAGTGGAACACCAGGTTTTCTAGTCAGTTAACACAGTTCAGACATTTACATAAAATGGGGCAAGTCAGGGCTGGTAGCACAGGTTTAAGGCCGTATAATTCACTGCAGATAGGGCTAGACACTGACAGAAAAAGGCAACAGAAAATGTTCCTCTGTGAGTCGACAGTCTCTGGCTGAAAGGGAGGATAACCAGTCTCTCTCCAGTCTGTCACTGCCATCACTACCTGAATAAAGACCCAGCTAAAGCAAGCGTCCACTTCCTGTGTGTTCATTGGAGCCCACGCAGCCTGTGTCAGGCTTTGTTTACTCGTCCCACAAACGCACACACACCGAGGGCAGCGAGGGGACGTTTGTACCAGGAAATGTTCTGTAACAGTTCCAGTGGTGAGACTGACCTCAAAAGTGGCTGGCTCAAGCTTCACGGCTCACAAGCCATGTATTCATCCATGTATTCAAATGCCACGTGATGAAATGATACTCAAGAGTTTCAAACTCATTTGAATCAAAGTCTACAAAACAAAAACAAAAAAAGTTACAGTTCTCATCTCTACATTTTCAGGCGGGAAACTTTAATTCTGTGGTGTTCGCTGCCCTGAGCCCTGAGAGAAAGGGTCGTGTGTTCCTGCTGGGGAGCTCAGACTGAAACACTGAAGAGGCGAGAGGCTCCAGGCAGCTCCGAGTGATGAAAAGCATAGACCATCGGTGGACCACCAACACAGAGCCCTCCCCCATCCCTCCCAGGCTGACCGTGTTGGCCGGCTGGCTATGGCTCCATTTCATTAGCCACTGTCCTAATTAGCTGTAATCCTCTGGTTAGAACGCTGAAGCCATTACTCCTACCAGCCCCTGTGGCCTCTCACTGGCGACAGTCCAATCTGCCCTTAAGAAGAAGCCACAGTGGACTGCATATTTGCCTCAATTAAGCCCTGTAATTTGAACCAGCGACAGATAATATGACCCCTCCCCCTCCAAACTACCCCATACTGAGAAACAGGCATATATAAAACTGGGGGGGGTGCTCTCACCCTCCTCTTGCTCTCCAGGGAGATTATGGGCGGAGGGGTTAACGACGCTGGAGGAGACGCTGACTCACCAGGATGGAGTGCATGCCCATGTAGAGTCGGCTCAAGCAGACGATGATGCACCAGATGAGGGACAGCACCAGGCCCAGCGTGAAGGGGTACTGTGGGGAAAAGGGACAGGGATGGAGGGAGAGAGGGTGGAGGGAAGAGAGGAAGAGAGGGACCTGTCAGTTTTGCAGCTGGAAAAGAATGTGGACCTCAGAGCAGAGCGAATATGCCTTTGACTAGGGCTGGGCGATTATGGCAAAAGTCAATATCACGATTAATTGAACACTTCACCTCGATTACGATTATTGGACGATTATTTTGATTATTCCCCCCCCGTGCCATGTTATTTTTTTTAAAAGGTCACTCACACGCACAGACAAATTGACGATTTAACATTTATTGACGTCAAATTTCACTTTTAAAGTAAAACTGAAAGCTTCTCAAAGAAGATAAAAAACAATATTAACATTGTAGCTTTCACCTTATGAAAAAGGCCACATTTTAGTTTTAAAGTAATTAAGTTCCCTTATAGAAACTAAATAAAAAGGAGAAAATGGCTCGAATCTCTTATAAACAAAACAAAACACAGCCATGTCAAACTAGAAAATCTCTTCTAAACAAATCTTATTTCAAGTAATATTATTCAAGTTTTCAACTGTGAAAAGTAGAGAATTGACATTGCTTAAAACAAAAATCACATTGTAGTTTTAAAATAACAGTAAAGTTCCACAAACATTCAAAAATAAATAACTTGCATCTCTTGCAAACAAAGGGAACTTTAAATATAACCTTACGAAAAGTAGAAAATAACATGCATCTCTTGTAAAAAAAAAAAAAAAAAAAAAAAAAATTTTTTTTTTTAAAAAATAACCGAAATAACCGACATGGGCAGGATTACGTCGGTTATTGGCTCTAAAAGTCGGTTTCGATTATTTTTCGATTAATTGCCCAGCCCTACCTTTGACTATCCCCATGGGTGTCCCACACAGCCGCATGTTTGATCATTCATATGCTGCCAGTAACCAATGCACTACTGAACTGTGCCATCTTCTAGTAGGGATTTATGCATTACTTGAAGCATTACACGTGTCAAGGACTTCTATACTCTCCTACAGATTTATATATATTTATATATGTGCTGGATGTTCTCTAGCTTGTAGATAAATGGCAAGCCAAGATGGGCTGAATGGCCCGTTCTCGGCCTTCTGTGTTTATATATTCTTATGTTCTACAATTAAATGTTGAGGATTAACCTTTAAGGGCAGGTGCAAATAGATATCCAGACGTACTTGATTTAACACAATATGCATCAAGTTATGCAGTCTAGCTCTGTTTCTCACACTCACACACACACACACACACACACACATCATTTACTCTGTGTGAAAAGACTGAAGATTATTAAGGGAAAGAAGAAAGAGTTCATGTTGGGTGGGATGAATCACAGCTCTGGCAGCACTACTGAGCCTGAAAATCACTTTTTTTTTCCAGATGTTAGTCATTAGGAATTATACTACAGTGTAACAGTGCAGTAAATGCAGCCACTTATTGCCAAAGCATGGTGTTTTGGAACAGAATGAGTCCTGTATGCCCCCTGTATAATATAATGCACTGTGCTGTTTAGACGAGGTCCACCCTATCATGATATAGCCAGAAAAGGAACAATTGCTTTACCAAAATGATGCAGAATCCAATCTCAAAGTGGAATGCAATTGCTTGCTGGAATGACACTCAATACAGTAAATCTGACTTTGCAGAGCTGGGAAGACATTACCAAACAGATAATGCAGTAGTCAGAATACGATATTGCTCAATAGTGGTTTTCAATGAGCGACAACCTGTACTGCACACCGTAAATAACCTTAAAACTAGGTGAAAGGCAAGCCTTCCATACAGTGGAAACATACTGATACACTGTCCAATAGTGTTGGCTGAATCCACATCTAGCTTAATCTGGAAAAGAATCCACAACAATAGTCATATTATACACAAACATTGTGTAAACGTATAGCTAAACATAGCTTAGCACACTTCATTGACATTTCAGATCTGTTAGCTGTTACTAAAGCAGTGCAAAAAGCTCTAGCTAGCTAGCTAGCGCACACTTGGTCTGGTATTTTGACCATGATTATTTCTTTATGGCCATTTATTAAACTAATTAGTAAATTTAACAACATCAGCACCAGCTATACTGTCAATGCTATCACAGCCATGGCAGTCTACACTGTTAGCATTGGAGGGTAGACGCTAGCTGCTGTATGCAACTAAGCTTGATAATTGGAAACCATTCAATTCTCTTGATGAAGAGAATTCATGAACAATGATACATAGCCACCATTAGAAACTTTAGCCTTTCAAATGTGCAGCTAAACTCTTGCTAGACACTCACACAGCACTTCGATTTCTGTCTTTATAAACTGGTAAAAACAAAAAAAATTTGATGTGGGGATCTATAATAACAGACTCAAACCTACCTAAAAATAATAGGTAAATATGTTCAATGAACATTTACAGCATTTCATGATGCAGCTAAATACTACCTAGGTGTCAGTATCCAAACCAAGGGTTGTCTGCCATTAGCACCTATACCATGACAAAAAAACGTTATCACTACATTGCCATGATAAATGCCTTGTGGTTGGAGCTTCTGTTCTCTGTTCCCTGGAGACCACAAGCCCTGAGTTAATCCTATTTCCCAGTTAAGAAAACCCTCTGCCCTCCCCTATATCAGGACTGCGCATGCTCTCTGGTGTGGGTTTCGTATTGAGTTGCATTGACAGATGGAAATGCGCTAGTGGGGGGAACAAAAACTGCTAACCATATCAAAGGTAGACCCGCCACACCCTGCCATCTGCACTGACCACCTCACCCAGCTATCCGCACTGGCGCCCAATCACAGGCGTGCGTGTTAACCTGCCCAGTCAACCATTCACAAATGCCTCTTAACCCAGATATTTTCACTGGCTTCCAACCACAGCCATCCACACTGACCCTGTGACCGAGCCATCCGCGCCATCCTCCAATCACAACCAAGAGCGAGGCCAGAGACCAATGCATGGCGGCTGTGTGAGGGGGGGAAGGGGGGACCCCTGGGAGCCTGCAGCACCTCCCCACTCACATACACTGTTCATTCAGTTCTGATCCAGTCAACCAACAGTGCCCTAAACATCCTCACTGGGGCCAGAGAGAAACAACCCAAAGTCTTCCCCCAGACCCTTCATATAAAAGCGGAGTTGAACCACCACAAAATGCCATGGCTCAGGACATAAGGACACTCATGTCTCTCAGAGCTCACAGGCTCCTTATGGGCTCTCACTCAGTCCAAAGAAGAGGTTCTACTGCTTTCTGGTACTCTGTGGAAAACCTTTAATGAGGTTAGTCAGACTAACGTACATTCTGACTACAGACACACAAATTCAGACTCCTACTCAAAATGGCGCCTTTCTCGTTGTCGATCAGACAGAGGCCAGCTTGGCCCAGAGCAAATAGTTGGTGAGGGGGAGTCAGAGCACTGGGACTGCTGATGTTTGCAAGCTGTCTGAAAGCCTTTTGTTCCCCACGCTTCGCTATGTTTTCAATGTTTGCCGTTTAGCTCCAATTTCTTTTCATCAAACCCTTTGACCCTCCATCTCCCTGGGAGCACCCCATAACCCCACCCCCAGTACGAACCTTCCCTCATTATGCGTCTACGGCTGAGATACGCCAAGATGAATACGCCCTAGATCCATCTACGGCTATATGGTGCTTTGGTGAACACCCAAGAGTGTTGTTCATGTTTTCGTTCCAAAACAATTTCACGGACGAGCGCTTTCTCCGACTGCAGAGCTGGTTTCCGCACCCTGAGCCAGACCTAGACACGGTGGCCTTAATCTATGCAGGCCAGCGGGGTCAAAGGTTTACACTCAAGCGGCTGAGGAAAACATGCGGGGGGAGGCTGCATTGTGCTTTTGGATTAGAACACAGCCGGCTCACAGGAAAAAGCATGGAAGTCTGTTAGCCAGCTGCGCCAAACTCTGGTCATTTAAATGATTTAACACAGGGAAGGCTGGGAAACAGCTAATCTGTATCCAGTGGTGCCGTATGTGGGGAATGTTAAAATGATTCAAAGGGACCTAACTGACAGGGGCCCTCAAAAAATATGGTGTGATTACAGCAGCGGTCTCCAACCCTGTTCCTGGAGATCTACCAGGTAGATCCTGTAGGTTTTCATTTCAACCCTAATTTGGCACACCTGATTCTAACAATTAGCAGGTCAATGACATCTCTAGCTGTTGAATGACGTGTGCTTGTTTGGGTTAGAGTGAAAACGGGTAAAGGACGGTAAATCTCCTGGAACAGGGTTGGGGGGACCTTTCGGTTACAGTAATTGTGCAGGAATAGGGTGGCCTGGGGTGATGGGGCTCAATTTGAGATCTTTTCACGGGCCCAAAATCCCTGGCGGCACCCCTGTCTGTATCACACACTTAACATAACATGTCCTCATCCAGATGGAGAGCTCATCCATAGAAACACATTAGCTATCTATAAAGGGCCCACACCAAGCATTGCAGTCTAATTTGGCAGGTTTCCTATGCCAAAGAGCTTTGCTGTGGTCACAGCATTTCAACCTTCAGCTCCCTTTTATGAGGCTGTGGTTTACTTAATCCTTTTTACTAAGTGGGATTAAGACCAACCTTATTAAATGATGGTAAAAATGCACAAAGTCCAGCAGGGATGGTCACACGGACCAGGGGCAGTTTGTGTTTCCTGATGAGATTGTGAGCTTGGTCAATGAGTGCTCACACACAGGCCGGTTCTGGCACTCTCACCAAACCTCTTTGTGCTATGGGAGAACAGAGAGATAGGTCCACTCTGGACAAGAGATGAGGGGAGAAGTGCTGAGAAAGAAGAAAATCAGTCAACCTCACCTGAGTTGATATGACGCCCTTTGCAAATTGACCCAGAAAGCACAAAAGTAAAAATGCACGTCGTGGAAATGAAGAAAATTCAACAATCAATTTTAGAACGAAACAATGTATCAAAAACTCTGAAAAAATAGGAAAAAGGCTTGTGCGAAAGCGAGACTGTGAGAAAAAGAGGAAGAAGCTACCAGACCTTTCCAACTCTGATGGCCTATTACTCCACCACAGCAAAAGTCACGACTCAAAACCAAACAGGCAGCAAAGCACTGTGCTCATTTATGGGTGAAATAGTTATGAAGCCTGAACCGAACAACATGGTGGGACACATCCGTGCATGACCCTGGTTATTCAACACTTCAGTAGAAGCCTAGCACTAAATGGACTCCATTGTCCAAACATTTCTTTGATTGACAATAAAATAATTACCTAATGTTTCAGGAAGTGATGACCCACTAATTGGCATTTCCTTTGAGTGTTAGCGAACAGAAAGGAATCATGCAAAAAACAGGAATTTTCAGATCCAACAATAGTGGGGCACAACTTTTCATTAAACCTACAGTTTGCTGCCACTGTGCTTTTGAACGGATTCCAGAAAGCAGAATTCATGGATGAGAAAATACTGCTGAACATCTTCAGGATATAGTGACTCAAGTTACTTGACATCAATACAAGGGAAAAACAGCTGTCAGCTTAGCTGTATGTCGATACCAATTTTCAGTGTGATGACGCAATCAAACAAAAAACGCATTGAACCGGTCGACTAGAAATACGCGATTACATTACATTACAGGCATTTAGCAGACGCTCTTATCCAAAGCGACTTACACAACTTCTTATTGCATCTTATTACATTTATCCATACATACAGCTGGATATATACTGGAACAATTCAGGTTAAGTACCTTGCTCAAGGGTACAACGGCTGTGTCCTACCTGGGAATCGAACATGCAACCTTTCGGTTACAAGCCCAGTTCCTTAATCATTATACTACACTGCCGCCCTACGATTAAATTATTCAAGAGACAAGAGAAGAACAGCGCCTGAATTTGTCTCCTGAGAGCAGCTATTAGTTTGTGCCTGGTTTGAACAGAACCTGAATAAGTAGCCCAGGGGGAAAGCAAACGTGTTACAAAAAACTGAAACAAATTAAAGGCTAAAGAAGAAAAGACTTTAAACATCAGTATTGAAGTGTCTATAAATGTCTATAATGTAATGTAAAAAGTATTCTGTGTTGCGGCAAATCTTCTCCTCCTTCGATATTTAGCTTTCACGCTCCATTTGTTAGCACCTGCAAAGACACTTTTCAGGTGTGCAGAATACTACGTTTCTTAAACAAACTAAAGGCTGAATTATGGTCCAATTGTAAAAACTGTGGTTCCAACTACCTTCCCGTGATATAATGGGCTCGAACCTTTTGAAACATAGCCTGCCCCCCTCTATTCCCGGGATAAACGTCTGTGTTCAGTAACTGTACAATGGAGGGGGGGATCTCAGTCTGCCATGCATCCCAAATTCCTGCGCAGGCCTGTCATTGCTGTGGAATTCCCTATCCCTGAGAGGCACAGCACAGGAATCAAAAGGCAACAAACCAAACAAGAGGGGAACTATGGGAGGGTAAGACAATGGAAGCTGGGCAAGGGAAGAGAAGGGTGGAGCGTTTCCTTTTTGTTTGTCTACATTTCACCCCAGTAAACATGGCTTATCGCAGGTCTAATAACCGACCTGAATACCACCGTGTACCACTGTCGCCTTCCAGGTCACCTAGGTGTGTCTTAAGTGCCAAAGCATTATAGAGGGCTTTTCTGTCACACGGAAACTGTGTGCTAGTATAGGGACGTTATCAGGGCAACCTTTCCCAGCACGTAGGCTCTTTCACTGACTCCGCTGCACGGTCAAAAGGAATCGAGATATTATCGGACGTGCTGATGGCATCGCGCGCACGCAGGTATCCCTGCTAACAGCGCAGCCTAGACACAATGTAACTGCTGAGTTCATCAAACATAATTATCTGGTTCTCAGTTTTTTTTTAAAAATATACATAAGATATAAGCAGTCACAGTCCAAACCAGGGGATTGGGTGATTTCCAACTCTACAACAGCACAGAAAATAATGGGGCCCTGTGTGTTCTTTAGTTGGCCTTTATAAGCTCAGCAGGCACACAAGAGTGGACCCTGCAACATGTCAAGATTACGACAGCGGTGTAGAGAAGACTTCAGCAGAGATGATTCTGGAGAACAGCCTATTTCCTGCTGGTCAGCGCAGCGGCCCAGTACAGCTCAGAGGGAAAAAGGACCTTTCCATGAAAGTGGTTTCTGTCGGCACAAAGACGCATTTAAGCCAGCCCCCAGTTCAGGTTTATATAATAATTACCCAAACAACCATCAGAAAACCCACCCCAACCTATCCTGAAAGGTTACTGAGGTATCCGAATAAAGGATTTAAAAGCAGAAGGTTATAGACACTTATTTTGAAGTGATTTAAAGTTAAAGACGAGTGTTGTGCCTTAGGCTGTTGCATTCCTTTGGCGCCGCTCACAATATTCTACATTTTTCACAAATCTAACCTACTGGGACAGGATCCCATATAACTTGCAGTGCAGTGATTCTCCTCTCTTTTGGATATCCAAATGAGCACACTGTGTAAGTAATGGTTAGGTACTATGCCCTTGGGTGTTTTCTGTGCCTCAGATCAGAGGGGAGAGAGAGTGTGTGTGCGTGTGCATGTTTTTTTTGTTTTTTTTCCAGAAATGTACTGGAAAAAATAAGTTGCAACTGGCTGAAAAGAAATGGGAGTATATCCAAATCATTGTATATCCTACTGCCGAACAGATAATAATACATAATACATCAAGCTAGAGGTGGGCAGCTGCTCCACACACCAAAGGCAAACCATAATTTCTTATTGGCCACAGATAAGCAGGTCAGAGTAGGGTTTTTCATGCAGCTAAAACATTTGTTTTTCCTGCAGCTAAAACATTTGTTTTTCCTGCTTTGTTTTCAGTTCAGTGTTCTATTCAATATCAGAACATACAGTGAGTACCATAATTCATTGGACAATGACACATTCTTTGTTATTTTGGTTCTGTACTCTAGCACTTTTAGTTTGAAAGGATACTATGGCAATGAAGTTCAGACTGTCAGCTTTAATTTGAGGGTATTTTGATCCATATCGGATGAACCGTTTAGAAATTATAGAACCTTTTGTACATAGTTCCCCCCCATTTCAGGCATCAAAAAATATTGGACAGTTTAACATAATGTAGAATAAAGTAATAATTTTTTTATATTTGGTCGCATATCCTTTGCATGCCATGACTTCCTGATGTCTATGACCCAGCAATATCAAAAGACTCTTGATATCTTATTTTCTGGTACTCTTACAAGCAGAGGCGTGTCTACGGGTGGGCTGTGGTGGACACTGCCCACCCAGAGATAAGCCTTGCCTACCCAGAGGAATCGTCCGACAATATGAAGTCGGCGCAGGCTATTAGAGCAACAAACGATTCGGCCAATCATAAAAATGCCACATCAAAATAATATATTTCTCTAATATCTGACTGGTTGGTTTGGCCATATAAAACATGGAGACGCAACAAGAGAGAAAATGGTCAGTTTCTTTGATCAATCTATGCTGTCTCTTCTTGATAACTGTAACTGTTACGTATTGCTTAGGATATAATATTTGCTAGCTTAGCTTACTCAGTGAGTTGAGGATCGTGGCAAGAATCTTCGTCTGGGAGATTTGATTTCAAATAGATTGATTACATGTTGCATCTAGCCTAGTTGTTATAGCTGCGATTCTGCGAAACATCTGCAGCATTGCACAAGCTGGCTGAACTTGTGTGTGCGGTGCCCGTGTGTGTGTGTGTGTGTGTGTGTGTGTTAGCTAGCCTACTGCTGCATGTTGGCTAGTCAGTGGAGTGGCTAAAATATAAATTAAAATGATGAGCCAGTTACAGTAACGTAGTTTCACATGTAAATAGAAAATAGCACAAAGAGACTTAAATGATGAAGGAATATAGCTCATCTTTAATATACTTGTTTCCAAGATTAGATAATGATTTGGTATTATTGGGCATAAATAAAGTTGTCCTCCTATAAGATGAGGCGGGGGGGGGTGGAGATGGGTTTAAAATGTAATAAAATAATTGTATCCACGAATATACTGATTAGCCTATGCTTTAGCTTTATATGAAAGCATCTCAAATCTCATCTAGGGCTCTGGAAAAAGAAAATCTTCAAAATGTTAATAAATTAAACATTTTATTTTAGAAAATGCCCTGTGTGAGGTTGTGTAGACATGCAGAAAATTAGTTTTAAAAGGCTCATTTTTTTCTGGGGGAGGACCCCCAGACCCCCGCTACTTCGTACCCCCCTTGTGCCCCACCAACATCTCTTCATGCCCCCCCAATCAAAGCAGTCTAGAAACGCCCCTGCTTACAAGTGATACTATATAACCTGTATAACCACTCTGCATTTGAATGGATTGCTATGGGAATTGGGGGGTGGGACTAGTTTTAGCTGTAAATTACAATGGAACACATGGTTAGCTAAATGGCTCTAAGTCATCAAGGGGTCTGACGTATCAAACAAGCCTTACACAATCACTCTGCTGCCAGATATGCAATAGATATGGATGGATAACTTGAAGGGTTTCTTCTCCTGACTTGTGTTTCCATAGAGTTCAATAGGAAAATTTGTCAGGAGAAACAATCCTTAAAGTCATCCGATATGGATGAAAATACCCTCAAATTAAAGCTGACAGTCTGCACTTCAACCTCATTGTTATTGTACCCTCAAACTCACAAGTGCTAGAGTACAGAACCAAAATAACAAAAAATGTGTCACTGTCCAATTAATTATGGTGCTCATTGTAAGTAAAGAAAAAGCAAACGTTACAGCTCTGAAAACTGAACGTGTATGAAATGACTCACGCGTATTAAAACGTCAGTGAGAAAAAAAGATCAACAGTATCCAATTACAACTACACCTGAGATAAATTAGCTTCACAAGTTTAAACGGCCATTTCATATAAAATTGAGTCAAGCGCTTTGCCAGTAATTGAGGACGGTAGCTTTTGTTTAGTTTAAAAAAATGTCATAACTTTACCTCCCATCGATCGTAAGAAAGCAGGAATAGCACAAATGGTATAGCAGTGCCTGACATGGCGTGCGTTGAGGGCATGCTATACTCCGAGTTGTAGAACATCTCAACTTTGACCACGGGCGGCGAGGCTGGACGTGACCACCGGATGACATCTTTGGTGCACTGACCCAGGTACATGACCCAGACCCAGACGATCATCAGCCTCCTACATACATAGGGGTCCACGTTCCACATTAAGAAAGGGAAAAAGGTGATGTAGAAGAGTTCATTCCCCAGTTCGGTTCCGAAAGTGAACAGGTAGTATAAGAACTTATTCTCGATTAAGAATTCCTTTCCAATATCACCAGTCAGTGAATTCTTGCGCATGGGTTTTACCGTGCCCCTGTATTTCGAACCGTCGTTCTGACTGGCAGCATCCTTATCTGAAATGCGGTCGACTCCGCAACCGTTAGTGGGGTTTTCCGACGAGGATACACTGGTGGCATCAGAGGGGAAAGTGTTCGTGGTGTATCCTACAGTCTCACCAGCTCCGAGAGTCAGACCTGTCCCATTCAGAAGGCCGTTTTTACAGCCATCCTGGTCCACACGGTTGCCAGTCGCGGTGCTTTTTCTCTGCCGATGACCGTCGGCAACTTTCTCTTTATCTGCGTAAATGTCACAATTGTCACTTTCACCCTGGCAGTGCTTAATGCAGGTTCCGTTGTAAAGTTGTTCCTGTTCACACTTTCTTTCTATTGAGATCCCAGAAAATGTCCCATTCACACCACAAATCTTCTGAAACCTCGCTACATGATGTGGGTCTTGCAGATTTTTGCAGAGCTGCGCAACGCTTGTTTTCACATTACTAGCCATATGTATTAGACCCATGTTAAAGCATTAAAATACGGTCGCAGTGCCTCACCCAAAACACTGGCTAACAAGCTATGGTTCAACTTCTCAGGTTGGCTAATTCGCAGCAGCAAAACATACGATGTGCAAGCTAGCTGCCGCTAACGTTAGACAGCGAAGCCTAGTTTACTGCAAAAGAGTTTGAATTGAAAATAACAAGAACAAATAAAATACAGATCACCCAATTCCTTTCCCGTACAACTCAGTGAAGTAAGTTGCACATGCGGAATCCAGGATAACTTCAGTTTTATAATTCAAAGATCGGGGCTTGTACTCCGTCGCTTCTGACTGTTATTCCTTTCTCCAATATCCGGTAAATTAACTGACAGCTTCGCGAGGAAAGCGAACGTGGACGCGCGCGTGTGGTTGACGAACAGAATACCCGCTTGGAATTGAACTACTGCGCTTGCGCCGAGTCGATTTCGACGTCATCCACGCGCGCTCTGATTTCGATTTGAGTTTATCTGTGTGCACGTGGTATATTCACAGAACTGTATGGGTAACGCTACATATCTATTTACATTGGGTTGTACAAAAGAAGCCAACATTACTCCAGATGTTCATACAACATCATTACAACAGTGTTTTATAAGTCAAGTTCTGTATGGGACAAAATAAGAAATAAAGAATAAAACAAAAAGAGAGTCTACACGAGATTGAAAAGTCAACACAATCTAAGGGATTTCGTTAATTTCTTGTTACAAATAATATTTATATTAAAAAGGTTTCAAGGTACATGCCCAGATCATCTTTTTGAAGATGACATAAAAATTAAATTTTAAACTAAAATTTGGCTAGAATAGTAAGTAGATTAACTATTGTTCATCACTGGAGAAATATGGATTATCAAAGATCTCAAATAATCTGAGAAACACAAATTTGTACATTTTGCACAAAAAAAAAACTAATAGAAAACACCAGCACAAATGAAAAATAGAACAAACTCACAAGGTATCAGCTGTAGCTAACTAATGCCTTTCGATCCTTGAGGGAAATGGTTAACTGGGCAATGGCTTCCCCCTCAGTTAAAACATGGAATGGCATGCATGACCATTATCATCAGAAAATGTTTAAATCTGTTGGATTTTAAAAAATATTTCTCATGGACTTTTGTGGGTTACTCACTGCCAAGTTTGATCAGTGAGTGCAGTATTTTAACAGTTTAATTCCCATAATAATAAAGAAACACAGAAAGGCCAGTTTTAATGTTTTAAAATTTTATTTGATAGTAAACATCCTTGAAAATAAGGCAGATCATTGATGCTACTTTTCCAATACATTTGCCAAAATAACATTTTTTTTAAAAAGAATATTTTGAAGAAATATTGAACAGTTATTTTCTTCAAAAAATAATTTCATAGAATAAAATATTTTGCATTTACTTTTCAATTCAGAAAAATATTGCCAACCGTATAATTACCCAATGAGTCATTTTTATAGTACTTTTGAGTCACTTTTCAAAAAACTGACATATATCAAAATAAAGCAGCAATGATTTTGACACACTGTACATAATTACAAAAAAAATTGTTGTCTGCACCAGTATTTAAATATGCCATTATTGTTTTAAATTTATTCCATATAGAGTTAATCAAACCTCCCTTTGATTCATCATTGTATAATCTTAATCAATCATATATTATTATTTCTCAAATTTTGAAAACAACCTACAAACATATATCAAACTTGATTTTGACAGGACCATGAAATCTTCCCAGAAATGATAGCCACAGCACAGAACATATATAAATTAACCAAAAACATTGAATTCTGAGACTTGGACTAAAGATCTGAGACTGTTCTGGCTTCAAAAAGTGCCGAAATGAGAAGTCCGTCACAGCGACTCCATAGCAGCAGATTGTTTTTTTATAAAAAGCAGTGGCCTGTGGGTGCAGTGGCCTGTACCTACAGCTTTTTTACTGGCAGGCCCATCTGTCTGTATTCACTATGACCAAGAAAAATGTGGATTGACCACGAATGTGTATTCTCATTTAAGTAGTTGCATTTTTACAGGCAGAGTCAAAAAATACCATTTTTAAGTTTTTGGTTTGACTCTGCAAGAGATTAAACACACAATTGCAAGATACACTCTTTTATTTCATCAAGGCCTGTGATCTTGCATGCACTGGTTAAAAAATGGTGTCCATCAGCTTTTACAACTGACAAAAAAAAAAGTCCTCTCAGAGAACACACATAGAAGGCTGCCTCACTGTGAAGTCAGTAATATTGAAGAGAGTTGTGTTCACCAAGTGGCCACACATACATACGTATATAGAGTGTGGCTTTTCAATATGCACATAGTACAGCTGTACAGAGCAAAAGATTACATGAGTTTACTGACGGTAACAGACAGTAATCAGAGGTAAAAAATAACAATGTGACAAATTTAACCTCAGCAATGACCCTGTGCCATTTATGCAGCAGCAAAATAATAGTTTTTCCAGCTATTCCTGTAGTGCAAATCTGCAATGAAAACACAGACTCGCCTGTTAAAAACTCACCAGTAGAGGGCAGCACAATGCAATTAGTAAGAGTGTGCCTCTACCACTGTGACGTTTCTAAAATAATTCTGCCTCAGTTTCACACTATAAACAACAAGAAAAAATTCTTATACTGACCATGTGCTGGCTTAATATGTTGATTTTTACTGCTGTGTTGTCTCCTCAGGTCCACAAACTATACATCCTGTGGCTCCATTAAAAAAACTAAGCCACAATTAAATAAAATGTTTACTGCAATGCAATAATTTACACTTCTGAAACCTGTTACTGTGAATGTCTTTATCATCTGACTCATGTCTTCTCTCTCATAATTCCTAAGTATTCAATATGTAAGATTTTCTCTCATAGTTCCAAAGTAAGTGAAATAGAAGATTTTGTCTGAAACATTATTTATTCCGTAACACAAATATGGCTTTTATTTTCACTATGTAAAACACAGAAAGTATATGATTGTACACTATGACACTTTACTCAAAACCATTACCATTGTGATTTACAGTTATGATAATTTAGACACCAGTTGTTCTCAAACAGTTACATTAAATATAGCATGGTTTGAATAACTACACTGAAAAAAATATCCCTGAAAATGATACCGGTTTTAGCCACAAAACAGTCTGGTTATAAGTGTATGATTCTGAGATATCTATGGCAGTGAATCTTCGATATCAATGTCTCTTTTTTAAAACAACTGTTGATTTGGACTGTCACTGTACAATCATAGCATAAATGTCTTTCAAGCCCAATAAGAACAACCATTTCAGGTTGTTAAAAGGCTGCCTGCACAGGCACTCAATGAAGCTGCCCACGCTGCAGCAATCTCAGGCTGTTACCAAGTGTTGTTTTATTGTGTGCAGGTGTGTGGGTGAGTATCTGTTTCTTCTCATGTGTAGGTAGCAAGAAACCTGCTCACCCATTATCATCCAGTTTATAGACCAGAACTTTAGTGCTGTGGTCAGGCATGGCACTGGGGTAGCTGCCCAGTGTGTAAAGGTAGCTGGTGGAGCTGTAGGGTACCACGTGGTAGTGCTGTATCTCTTCGTACGCAAAGGTCTGGGAGTAGCAGTCTGCCACGACCAACTTCAGCCTCTTCCTGTCTGAGTAGAGCAGGCTCTGGCTGGGCCCCCTGTCACGGGCCCCCTGCCCTTCCTCCATCTCCTCCTCCTCCTCGTGGTGGATCTTCCGCAGCAGGTTGTTGATGAGCACAGAGCGACGCAGGTAGGTCTCTGGGTCCTCCAGGAACCTCAGCTTCTCCATGGAGAGTTTGAGGATGCAGCTGCGGTCTTCCGGCAGTATCAGGTGCTGGGAAGAAGCACAAAACGACGGAATGAACGTTATTTTGGAACAACACAGCTTGTGAACAGTCCTTTCTGACAACTGCACATTGCTCTCAGAGGAAGCAGTTCTTACTCTCTGAAAATAGCCATGAATGTCTCTTTGTACATCCTCCTCTTCCGCATATTTCCTCTTGAAGTAAGCAACTTTCGACGTTGTTGATCGATTTGGTCTCTCTCGGAGGGAATCGGCTGTCAGCACATGGAGGAAATTTGAAATAAAGGGTCACATGGTCGATACCAAAACTCCCGTTCCATTTGACTGGAGTCACCTGTTTGACCAGTTAAAAGACTATTTCAGTAAAAATGACAGTGTACACGGTACCTGATAAGGGCAGGGATCAGCCACAGATGAACACTCTGCCTGGGTTCCTGTACCTCTGAGCCACCTTCTGTGTTTCACACATTGCCTTCACAAGTTTCTACAGGAGAAAGAGGCAAAAACACTCACAACCGTCATATTGAATCAAGGGGACTGCATGTACCGACAGCATTATGCATGGAATGAGAAGCCTAATACCTAATGACTTCAAGAAGATGTTATTGAGCTCAACAGTGAATTGATGCAATGCATCTGCTTTTCATCTGTGCTGGCGAAGCTGTTTAATCTTTTATTTCAAATCCACGAACAATGGCTGCTTTTGAGAAAAGCAACAGCATAAACAGAAATCCCTCACAACACAAACTGTCAAATATATTCCTGTTATCAAAAAGTGTGCTGAAGTAGACAGTAGGCTAAGTGCTGGCTGGATGATTTAAATAACGCTTGAAATTATCCAGTTGCAGTCAACGCTTTTTTTATTTTATTTTGTAGCCTCTATACAGTTATCTTGTCAGCACAATCAACATTTTCAACGTGGAAAGGAATACTCATTTTATGGGACGAGTAAATTATTTCTGCCCTGAAATCATTATTTATAGTTGATGCTTTTTCATGGGGCACGTGAAGTATGGAAATGGCACACATCGCTTCAAACCAGAAATGAGGTGCTGTTCACATTCATCATCCCCTCTAAAAGGTAGAATTTAATTGTGTAATCCTCCCTTGTCAGCCAGTAGGTCACCTATCTCTTCCTGTCTCTTGACACCTCTTTAAGGAGTCAGTATGTTTCTCAATCAATTTGAGGCAGGGTTATTATTGTTACCTTTCCAGAAAGACTAAGATGTCTGTTTATGTCATTAAATGAAGATATTACCCTGAGGGAATTCATAAAGCTGCTCAGTGGCTCCTTAATTGACTGAGCTGGTCCTTGGAGTTTATTGTTCTGCCTCCTCGGCGATGACAGCTATTACAAGCAATTTATCTCGCTATGCGGAATGCGTTTATAATGACCGGCGCACTAAATTCATGCCTTCTGAGCATTGCATTTTAATCTATCCTTGCTTATTTCCAACGATACATTGTTCGCGACCTACTGACAAATTAGAGCAAGTTTAAAGTGTTGCCTATATGTCGGTATCTAGACTAGTAAAGGCTTGAGAACCTACCATTATTCCCGCAAACTAGTCACCTTGCAGCGCTTCAGTAATACATGCTAGCGTGGTAATGTACATTTAAAGGAATACATCAAACATTTATTACTAAAAATATTTCAGCATCTGTGAAAGCCGAGTTCTGTAAGTTATACTGCAGATTAAAAATGAAACACCAATGGTACATTAAACTAGAAAGACACTCTCCAAAAATATATAGGCATTTAGCATTTCACATTTGTATTATTTTATGAGAAACAAACAAATATAATGCAGCTTTATGATGAAAAGACGAGAAGAAATACCTTTTGATAATGGTCAGAGATAATTCCCTTTGACACTCAAAGTAGTAGACTGGTCAGATGCAGGAAGTTCTTAAATGACTCGGCTCAGGTCTTTTGTCGTCGTACAGCGTATAAGCGCTGTTTTCTGTGACATTAATCCCTTTGGTGTCTGCTCCCCGCTTTCTACTGACTGAAGTTTGCCTTCTACACCCTGTCGTTGTATCGCTGCCTTAATAAGCCCCTCGGAACACGCAACACTCCTAGGTCTTAAAATATCCCTTTTTGTGCAACAAGCAACAGCACAGTTCTTTCTGCAACCTTATTGGTCCTCATAGAAGCAGATGTTTCTTGTTGCTAGGAGAGTCGCTAGGCGATGATGACGCTCCATTATTTCAGCATCCTCTCTATTTGGTGCTAGGTTCCGTGATTTTTTTTATTCGCTGGATTAGACACACATAAGAGGAGATAAGAATGTTTGATTTAAATGAAATATTTGCGCAGTCTTATGTTGCTGCTATTCGACTAAACCCGCATAGTTCTGTTATTCGTGAGCTGTACTTTAAGAGACATGTTAGTCAAGTTGGAAGCATCTACATTCTGTAACTTTACAAAGTACACGTTTGACATTAGGTTAAATGTGCAATATGTTTGCAAAATATAATCTAAAATCCAAAAACAAATTGTGGGTTGGATTAACTCTGGATACGCCAAGCCAAATTTTGCTCACTGTCTCTGTTTCTCTGCCCCCTTTTCTGTTGTAAGGAAGAGGGGGGGGGTCGTCAATATTTAGCAGGAGGGAGGGGTTCAATAGATTGAGGGGACAATTTAATGCCCTCCAACCCCTACCCGCCCCCTTTCACTCTGACTTCACCTCCCCCCTCCCCCCTCCTCTCCTCCTCTCCCCTTTTCTTTCTCCTCTCCTCCCCTGCCCTCCTTCATGACACTCTGTGAGTGCTGTTTGCCATCAAGTCAAAAAAAAAACTACTTCTCTCTCGGCTGCTATCTCCACTTTCAACCATGTTCAGATTGCTGCTAAAAAAAAGCTGACAGATAAATAAATTAAAATAAATGGTCTGTGGTATTATGAGAGATAATCTTTCACCTGCAGAACGGTTGTTCAAGATCATGAAGCTTAAAAAAATCACTGATAATAAAGCTGATTAATTTTTATGCTCAACCGAGAAACCAAGGCAGCAGCAGTATCAAAACAATAATCACAATTTATTGTAAGACAAAAATAAGTACAAAATACATGTTCTGTTGCATCCTTTTGGCATGCACAGTACAGGCACTGTTTATATAGACATTATAATTTTACTGGTCCATGCACTCAGCATCTGACAGGAATAGTAAACATCAGTGACAATACATGCTTATCTCATTTTCTTACAACAATGATACTATACACGCAAACCATTCCTTACACATACTGCAGGCACTTCTTACACAGTTCAGGAAGCTGTAAAACCAACATGCTATAGAAAATATATATTTTTTTAAATGGTAGGTTGAAACTTTGCTAAAATACCTAGAAATATGTACAGTAATATTTGGCATGCATATGTGTTTATATAATAACAATATGTATTGTAGTTGTTTTGGGACCAATAGCTCATCTGTGCAATAAAGAACTCATCAAGGCTGAAATTCCATGGACATTTTTAAAATCCCATTGGGGGAAAACAATCACAAAAATAAGCAGAGTGAAGAACAGACGAATTCCACCATCAAGCTTATGAAAACCGCTCTTCCAAATTTCCACTTTTGGCACTGTTCCATGCCAGTTAAGAGGGCACTAAAGCAAGCCTGAGGGTTCTTCCCACCAAAACCCATAAATATACAAGTTCAGTGCGTTTGGCTTTATACAACAGCCAAATTTTTATAAAGGTTCGATTGACCAACCCTCATGCACCCTATCCAGCATAAACACATGAAGCTAGTCCAAACTCAATGTCAGGTTAAGTCACCGCTTAAAGCTAGTCCAAACTTAATGTCAGGTGAAGTCAACGCTTAAAGCTAGTCCAAACTCAATGTCAGGTTAAGTCACCGCTTAAAGCTAGTCCAAACTCAATGTCAGGTTAAGTCACCGCTTAAAGCTAGTCCAAACTCAATGTCAGGTTAAGTCACCGCTTAAAGCTAGTCCAAACTCAATGTCAGGTTAAGTCACCGCTTAAAGCTAGTCCAAACTCAATGTCAAAGTCAACAGCGACCTCGTCGTACATAATAAGCATTAGTGACAGGATCTCATTGATGAAATTGAAACCTCTACTGTTTGACCAGTAATACATATTTCCACAATACAAACAGAACATAATTAATTTTTTCTTTTCCAGTGGAAGTTTGAACGAAGGCAACAGTACGTCCCACTGCTTCACTTGAGTGCAGGTATACAAGGTTGCATCAGTACTAAATTGAGGTGAACAGCAACGACTTGGTCTTTTCATCTTTGCTCACAGTTGTTCTGACCCGGCTACCTTTCGAGAAACAAGCCTTGAAGGCTGAGAGCTTACAGGGAGGATTAAGACAGAACGCCATCAGCAGCAGCTACTCAGGGAGCCAGCGAAGCAAGGCATGCACGGCGATATAGATTAGCATCGCCCTGTATCAGTCAAAGAGGAGCCGACCAATTATGACCCAAAAAACAACAGCCGAATACAGATTTTATGGTGGAAACATATTAATAGTTTCTTTTGAGCGTGGAGCAGATGGGAGTTGAATGAACCCCCTGTGAAGAGTCTCTCAGAGCAGGCTACAGCACATCCTTCACACACAGTGGGTGAGAGAAGAGTGAATCATGCAGTCCTCTCCCCAGTGGGCAACAGCTTTAACCAACCAGGAGAAGAGTTCTAAGGAGGGGGGGGTGGTCTGAGAGGGGGGGGGGCTCTTTCACATACGCTCAGGTGTTGAGATTTGAAATGGCAACACCAAAACTTTAGTGCAGTGCAGACAAGAGATCAGTAACCTGACTGGACTAGAGAGCAGGTGAAATAAAAATGGGGCAGTTTGGATTCATTCCCAGCCCAATAGAGGCGGGCTTTCAGCAAAGCAACACAAGGGAGTATAGCATTTCATTAAATGCCATTCCTGAGATTAATCTTCATTTTTGAATGTCACAGTCAATTACCTCCTGCTAAAAGAAACATTGGCTAAAAGAACTATTTGGTAAATGAAATTCATGCAAATAGAATATATCTTGGTTTTGTAACTCCCAAGCTATTATCACCTGAGTGATTATAATGCTGGAAGAACGAATAATCTACATTAACCCTGCAACTAAAAAATCACATTTGTATTAAATTTTTCATCAGTAGTTTAATTTAAAAACGACCATAGTACCCAGCGAGCCACGTTTTCACAGGGTGCATACGGTACACATTGTGAACCATTCAAACGGTATCCCCACTGAGAGGAATGCCTGCAGAGGTGATCTCACTGATCACTGGAAAGTCCAGGGGTCAGAAAGTAAAGGTCCTGCCATGTTTTCCTTCCACCCATGAACTCAGTCAGCTGATTTCACTAATAAGTTCTACCACCTGGCTGAAGAATTGGCAAGTCCAGGTGATTGGAACAAAATACTGGGGAGGACTTTTACTTTTTGAACCTGGATTTGCCACCTCTGCTCAACTTAAATCTCAGAGGTTTCCACTGAGAGAGAGGAGCAGTACTGTTCTTCGGGGCATTAGAAGCTCTCGTGCACATGAAGGTAGATGTGCGAATGATGGGATGGGGGGTTAGGGGCTGAGTATGTTTTTAGGACTCGAGCAGGACATGCCAGCGGCACACTTGCTGGCCGTGCGACTCCTTCATGTCCTGCCAGTGGAGCTGCTCCTCTTCGCCGCTGCTGTTCTGGCCCATGGAGATCCAGCCCACCATCTCCTTGCGCTTCATGCTGCGTCGGTTGTAGATGGAGATCATGAGGGTGACGTCGCTCAGCTGGAAGAGCGCCACCTGGAAGACGAAGGTCTCCTTGTAGACGGGGTTGGGCTGCCCCCGACGGATGGAGGTCTTGCAGCGCGAGATCTCTTGCCCCATGGAGTTGAGCAGAGTCATTTTGCCAAAGGTGTCTGTCGGGGAACGAGAGGCACGCAGAGTGGTTATTTACCCAACATTCCACCAGCTGGGAATTACAAAACATTACATTAATGGCATTTAGCGGACGCTCTTAGCGACTTACTGCTCCAGAGTGACTAACACAAATGAGCGTCATGAACGAAGTGCGCATAGCAAGTTCTGTCAGAAAACTCTTGGTCGGCTAGCAACCACGCCTCTCATACGCAACCAGAGGTGTAAATTCAGGGGACATAAAATAAAAGTCCTCCCCAGTATTTTGCACCAATCACCTGGATTTGCTAATTAACATAATTCTTCAGTGAGGAGGTAGAACTAATTAGTGAAATCAGCTGGATGGAATAGACACATGGTAGGTATTTTACTTTATGTCCCCTGGATTTCCACCTCTATACTCAACCAATCACATGCACCCACCTCTAATGGAGCGCTCTTTTTAAAACCAAGAATCAAATTTCCCTGCAGTGCAGTGCAGTGCTGCCCTTTGTGTTCTTCTGCGTTAAATACGCAATAACCCTCCACCACCCCAGCTTCCACCTGTTTGGATCTGCTTTGGTACGGGGGGGTTCTGGTCATCTCCTGTTTAGTATCTAAAGCAGATCCATTCAGCGCCAAACCAAAATAAGTGTACAGCACATTCATTAAAACATGTCATTTGAATACGTGAGTTGTCCTGACAGAACTTATTTTTTTATTTATTTAAATGTATTTTATTTTTATTTTTTTACATAGTATCCATTTATGCAGCCAGATATACACTACAGAAATTCAGGTTATGTACCTTGGTCAATGTACCTTGTACAACGGCAGTGTCCTACCGGGGAATCGAACCAGCACCCTTTCTGTTACCAGTTCCCTACCCATTATACTACACGGCCGCACAAAACCTCTGTTTCTACATCCATTTCATCCTATGAAACTGATGAGCCTCTGCAGAGGTAAGGCCTATCCCAGCTGGCTCATTATATGTGAGAGGATCATACCCTGGCCATGTAATTTAAGGAGGAATTTTAAAAGGCCTGTTGGATGAATAATGTTGTTCTACCCATGCAGATCTGCTCAAACTTCGTGACTCTGTTAGGTCAGCATGACACCCGAGAGCTCCCTGGGTAACTGCATGACCGCCGAATCGTTCAATATTCAAACAGCATTATTGCAATTCCAAAAGGGAGAAACTCATTACAGGACTATTACGTTTTTCCACATAGATTCCCATTATTGTAACCCGTTCAATAGATGATCTGGATGTTTTCCCTCTGCGTCATCACTTTGAGGTCCTCATTGGTAATAAGTGACCGTGTACTTCAGTCATCAGCATCACCATGTTTTTTTAATTTATTTTTATTTTTATTTTTTTAATCGAAGCCTACTTCCCAAATTGGTGTGACAACACAATGAACCGGTTCACTTCCTT
Source organism: Ilyophis sp. 1 JC-2022 (assembly GCA_022702515.1). Taxonomy (NCBI): domain Eukaryota; kingdom Metazoa; phylum Chordata; class Actinopteri; order Anguilliformes; family Synaphobranchidae; genus Ilyophis; species Ilyophis sp. 1 JC-2022. The sequence continues at coordinate 38,678,253 of CM040406.1, forward strand.
TGACGTTTTTTTCCCAGTGACAACTTAAAACCAGGAAGCCATATTGGATATATGGTGATGTGCTGTCCTTGCAACATTTAAGTCCTCAAAATGATAAAGAACAAAATTAATAGATCAAGTATTGAATAGAATATTGTATTGTTTATTGACTGACTTAGCTATATGACTCAACAGCTCACTAGCCGATGCAAGAATACAATGATTGCCAAACATAAAATCTGATGCCCTCACAATGGCAGAGAATGCTGTGATTGTTCAATGTTAATTATAGCTTCACAGACAGCTACTGCATCTTTCACTATTTGTATAAAAACTGAACGCAGCAACTGAAAGGCAGGTAACAGTGCACTGCTTTGGTCAGAGATGGAGCTCCGTTTCCAGAGGTGAGAGATCATTAATAAATGAATATAGGACTGTACTGAACCCAAAGGTTTTAAACAGCCGATGGACTGCTTTGGTATCAAATGGTTAGTCTGCAAACACGCTTTATCCCCACTTGTGTGAAATCTATAACTACACAAGATACATAAGGCCTGTACATTTATGTTAGCGAATATATCATGACGGTGATCCGTAATTTTAATTTGCATCATGATGGAGAACAGTCTCGTGTTTCATCCTGCACCTGCTCTCCCATAGGTGTGGTCTTTCTGTCCAGGCATAACAGAGAAAATAACATTTGTCCAGGTGAAGCGACAGGTGTAAATGCTATGTCTGGCTGGAAAGTCTACATTGGCTGTAACATGAAGCCAGCTGATGCAACGAGCTGCCTTAATGTGTGGAGACAGTCAAGAGTCAAGAGCAGATGCAGACCGCCAGTGTTACAGTTTCTCTCGTACTTAGTTGCAGGGGTCACTGGTCTCCAACTCTTACAGCCAAGTCCAAAACATTAAGCAGACTCATTCAGCAGAGATTCAAACAGAGACTTTAAGAATAAGATATAGGTTTTTATATAGGAGCTACTCCAAGACTACTTGGAAGTTAGCACTGTGGTAGCTTGAATGAGAGGCCACATATATCCTGTCACTAACACGGCCTGTGTGTGTGTGTGTGTATGTATATATGCGGTGGAGGGTGTGTGTGTGTGTGTGTGTGTGTGTGTGTGGGGAGGTGTGCATGTGCGCACGCAGTGTGTACCGCTCACCAGGTGGTCTGTTGATAGCTAGGTTGCGGAAGTGGCTGCCCTTGATGAGCTCCACAGAAAGGCGCCCAGTGGTGGCGTTGTAGGCCAGGCCGATGAGCAGCTCGGGGACTCCTCCGTGGGACAGGGACTGAGTGGACGAGGCGCTGTCACTCTGAGAAATGGCTGACAGGCTGACCTGGGAGTCTGCACTCTGGGGTCAGAGAAGCACATGGTCAGATCTGTCACACCCACATATGTTTGTGAGCTACTGAATCTCAGGGCTTTGAATTACTGCATACCTATGTGTGACCTATACCTGCTTCAGTGTGTTACTGAGATAATTGTGTAATATTATACTACTTTTTGGTTTTAGGGCCTGATTTACTAAGACCTTTAGTGGGTGAAAAACATTTTAGCACACGCAAAACCAATAACATGACGAGTGCAAAAAAAAAATACCGTGACCAATCATTGGTCATGTTATTGGTTTTGCGTGTGTGAAATGGTTTTGCACCCACTAATGGCCCTGTCACACTATTGCGTATGAGAGAAACGTATGAGTTGCGTATGTAAATTCATAAAATAATTTTCATACGCACAAAAAGCCCTTGAAAATAGCGTATGGCCAGCATATGGCTAGCGTATGCCTAGTGTATGCCTAGCGTATGCTTAGCGTATAAACCATACGTCCGAAAAATGCGCAAAATCTTTAAGCATGCTTAAAAAACTTTTTGTGCCTCGTCATATGCCAGCGTATGCCACCGTATGCGACCGTGCTTGAAACGTATACAACCTATGCCTAACGTACCCCTAACGTATGTCAGCGTATATCAGCGTAAGAGTGATATTTTTCATACGCTGGCATACGCTAGTACGATACGCAATAGTGTGACAGGGCCATAAAGGTCTTAGTAAATCAGGGGCCGGATTCACAAAAAGAAAAAATGTAGGATTTAGGAAGTTTCATTTTCTTAAGAAATTACCATTATCCTACGAACTTCTTAATTTTAGCGAATTACGAATTTCTTAACCAACTTCTTATCTTTATTATCATTATGGCCCACTAAATACAGACATAGACTAGATCGAAAAAATATTTTAGGCCATTAAAAACATTTGCTTTTCCTGTAGTAGTTTGTGTGGATCGTTTAATCCATTCACAAGATTAATAAAAAAAAATTACTTTATAAGAAACGTTTCAAACGGTTTTTATTAGATTTCGCCTTGTAGCTACTTATCTTGACATTACGTGTTTGTTGCTCGCTAATGGAAATGGAAAATAAGAAAGGCCAGTCGCCCAATTTCTCAAAGCAAGAGTTGGAGGTTATGGTGGAGGAGGTCGGCTACAGCTGGGAAAGTTGGACAATGCCGGTGTGACAGTCGAAGCTAAACAAAGGGCTTAGCCTACAATGTTGCTAATGGTGATTATCACTGATTACATGAAACAAACAAAAGCACCTAACAAAAGGCCAATAAAATTGAGACTGTGGAGCTATCTTAGTGATAAGAAGAAATATGAGAAGAAAAATAAGAACTTTGTTTTCAAGAATCCGATTTATTTGTAATTTTTCTCTTAAGAAGAAACTTATGAAGAAAGTTAGAAAAATACTTAAGAAGATTTTTGTAAATAGGAACTTCCTAAATTTCTTCTTAAGTCATAAGTTATGGAAAGAATGCCATTTAGGAAGTTTTTTGTTCTGAAGAAGGTTTTGTGAATCCGGACCCCTTAGTTCCTTCCTGTGAGCTATTGTGACTATCTGTTAGCTGTTGTAACTTCCCGTGGTTTAAGGTACCTTTCTTTGACCTGACTGTCAGTTACTCATTTCGTAATTACTATACCCACCTGTGAGTTACTGCACTTTCCTGTGACGTATTTGACCTTTTGCAGTGATTTATGGACAGTACAGTGACATCTCTTAAGGGTACTCACCTTCATGTTGCTGCGAGGCTCCAGCACCAGCGTGGCCTCCATCTCTCCCTCCGAGCTGAGGCCGCTCAGGCGGAACAGCCTCTCCCCCATCATGCGCTCCCGCACCATCTTGCCCACGGCGTAGAGGCGGAAGCGCAGGGCGGAGCCGCCCAGCTCGGCGGGATCCAGGCGGGAGAAGCGGAAGGTCTCGCTGAAGCGGGGCGCAGACCCTCGCTGGACGCTGGTCTTGTGGCGCTGCTTCTTGCCTGGCAGGAGGACCACGTGCACCTGCCAGGAGTCCACGCCGCTGCGCTCCTTGTCTGGGATGTCTCGCGCCATCACCACGGTCACCAGCAGCTTCTGCGCCTCCGCCTTGTAGTCCAGGATTATGATGAGGTCGCCGCACCTGGAGATTGGATGGTGGGAGCTGGGCGCCTGAGACAGCGCCTCTCTAGCAGCTTGCTCCTGAAGAAGGAAACACACACATTATTCTCATTGATCTTCAGAAGTTTCAGAAATTTTGCAGCAGTTGTGCAACTTATCTTTGCCTGCCTCATGAATAATAAAACAAAACACTGGAAGATACATCCTTGCTCAAACCTGTATGTTTTAGAAGTCATGAAGAACAGAGAGAAAGTGAAAGTGACAGAGACCAGTAAATGGAGAGATAATTGGCCTTATTGTTTGTCACAGCCGTCTTCATGGGAAATGTTAGCATGCTGCTAGCAGCGACGCAGTGAATACCAGAACACAGATTCTTCACACCAAACAACTCAGATCACAATGACTCTGTCTTGGGCTTTATCTGCTGTTCCCGTTAAAACGTGTCTACTGTCTGTCAATCTACCATTCCAATCTACCATTCCAACTTAGCCCAACTAGCTGCTTATTTCTGAGGGAAAAAACAATCGTCTGCTATACATTTCTTTCTGTAAAATGGCTCTAACAAAACGGGAATAAATAAATAATGCTGATATGTCTGGTGAAGTGGTAGAAGGGCCTGAATGAGTGGGATGGATGTTCAGCGCACAGCTTGCAGGATCTGTCACTCAGTGGCTGAGCGACGGCACCGCACAGACACAGGCTGTCGTGAGAACGGGCACGGTTCTGGGCAGCTTTCTCCAGAACCAGGATGTCCTGGAAGAGAGCCACCCACACCTCTCACCCACTCTTACCGGGCTGAGAACTGAGTACAACACATTAGCAGGGAATTATCCATTAGTGACACAGCAACACTTGTTATTGACAAGCAGTGTTCTGATATTCTTAATGTTCCATAAATATTTATGATGCCTGGCTCTTCCATGGGGTAGCGACAGAATTATAGACAGATAATCACAATGAAAACTGGGGCAGGGGCCAGAAATGACTGAGTTACGCCTAATCCAGAAAAAATGCAAATGTGAAACTTATTAAATTATAATATGAAAAAACAACAAGGGCTCCCTCATACACGTCATGGACCAGAATTGAATCCTGACCATCCTGGCACTGACTGTGGCCAGGAGACTTGTGGGATGGGGCTAGCCTGAGGGAAGATTTCAGTGTGGATGGGTATCCACTACCTCATTGTACAATGCTATGCTGATAGAACCAGTGCCCACAGTCTGCCTGCTGCAGCTGTATTAGTACTGCAGTCCTAGAGTACAATATATCTGCAGCTAAACTATTTGATTCAAGAGTGAAAAGAAGCAGCAGCTAGTTGCAAACAAACCCTAACTGATTTATGGAGGACACTGCAGCAATGAGATGGGCATACTTTCACAACTGGGCGTTCAAAATTCGAGTCGGTCGCTATGAAGTGCTGCAGAGATATTTTTAAACCCACCCCTGGCTGCAGTACCTCGGGGCTCCATGTGGAAGAGCTGTCCGTGCCTTCGTTGTTGTCGTAGCCTAGGTTGTCCACAGCAGTCTCCATCTCCATGCTCGCCTCTGTGGCGCGTCTGATGTGGCTGGAGGCCAGGCTCCCCTCCGTAACGGCAGAGGCCTTGCGCGGACTAGGCTCCAGCCGGTCCACTGTGTCCTGGGACCCCAGAGAGCACCGCTCGTCTTCCCTGTACGTCAGGGGGTCCACACGCTCATCTTCCCTGTGCGTCAGGGGGTCCACCCGCTCGTGCCTGTATGTCAGGGGGCCCACATGCTTGCCTCCCGTGTGCATCAGGGGGTCCACACGCTCATCTTCCCTGTACGTCAGGGGGTCCACACGCTCATCTTCCTTGTACGTCAGGGGTCCCACCCGCTCATCTTCCTTGTACGTCAGGGGTCCCACCCGCTCATCTTCCTTGTACGTCAGGGGTCCCACCCGCTCATCTTCCTTGTACGTCAGGGGGTCCTGGCGGCTCAGCCTGCTGAGTCCATCAGCTTCTGCAAGAACAGAAACACCATGTCACACTTCACACCCAAACACGGACACAAATGGGCCTTACACACACAGCAAAGATGGTGCTCAAAAGGTCTATAACCCCGGTATTCAAATCACGGTGCTCGAGGCCCGAGAACTCCTGGTTTTCCCCACCCTTTACCTGGGAGTCAGGTGTAAAGACAGTCTGACCAATCAGTAGCACTAATTGTTCAGTTAATTACCTGGGAGAAAGAAAACCAGGGCTGGATTTGGATTCGACGTCCATCCATGGTCTATAATCCCGACTAAGAGTGTAAATATTGCAATGAAATGACACTTTGTGTCTAGCTGTATGCACACACACACACACACACACACACACACATTTGTGTGTGATTAAATATAAATCACTATAATGTGCATACATACAATTGTTAATTCTGAATAACATACATTTTGAAATGGGTTCAAATAAAAAACAATTAATATATGTGTAGGTAATTACAGTGACAATGTCTAAACTGTGAACCTTTGACTTGAAAATATGGACAATTTCAATTAGTATTTTAACGGCGATATACACAGTGATCATTGGTCTTATTATGTATTCCTGGATTCCAATTATAGTCCATCAACCAGTGCTGGACAGGTATAAAGGGCAAGCAAACCCTCCTTATATATAGTTCAAGGCATATGAGAGCTTCTCAATACTTACATATAATTAACCATCAAACCTCCAGTTGTCAATTTCCCATCCTCATAGGCTGAGCCTTTAGTCAACCTAGATCATGGCTCTGTAGATTTAGATACCTTTATTCTACAGCTATCCCTGGTGCTGGATCGGTGGATAGCAGATTGGGCTTTAATGCTGCTGAGTATGAGGATCACACTGAATTTAGCACTGTACTGCCAGTAGTCTGGTATGAATCACAGTGAGGGTGAGATCTGGCAGTAAGTACCGTGTGAATGGACAGTACAGCGCTGACCTAACAGGACCAGATCTGGCACTCCAGTGTGGCTAGAGTGGAGCTAACGTTTGTTAGTCAGACTGATTGACACGGCCGAGATACTGACTGCCGTGTTTCTGTCTGCGCCCTCCAGGAATCCCCTCTCTGTCTGCCCCACCCTGCTGGTACCTTCGCAGTCTGAGGGCTCCGTATCGCCCTCCTCCTGGTCGGACAGCAGACGCGTAAATTTGTGGCGCTGCGCGGTGGCGGCGGGCTGCCCGCTCTCGGCTACGCCCGAGCGGAAGCTCTGAGAGCGAGACACGGAGATCTCAAACTGCTTGATGATCTCTTCCTCGCTGTCCGAGGACGTGGAGTGATCCTCGTCGTCCCCGTAGCTGCTCACTACAGGAAGTGCACACACAGGAGACAGGAAGAAGACAGGGCAGGTGATAGGTGAGCCCCGGGTGAGTGAGAGGAGAAGGACAGGAAGACAAGCAGTGAGGAACAAGAGAGAGAGAGAGAGTGAATAGATAAAGATGGAGGAAAAATGCAAGAGGGAGATGGGGAAGTAGGGCATATCTTTCTACAGGGAAAACAGACAAGAAAGACCAGTGGAACATGGGGGTGAAAGATGCCTCCTATAAAAAGAGTAAAACAGATTTAAATGGGAGGCAATATGGAAGGTAGAAATCAACGTGGATAGAGCAGGAGATATTCAGAATACCATTCCAAAACCCCAGGGAATACAGGAAACCCCACCATGCGTATGCTTTAAGCGGGAGAAATCAGCGGTGAAGATTGCTCCGCTAGTTAAACCATGAATGAAACAGGAGTGGGTGTACTAAAGAAAATGGCAAAAGGTGTGACAAATAGCACAGCCCATTTTACAGCATAGAAAGCGTACCGTAGAGACCAAGCTGGGCGACAGGGGAACCTTTGAAAAATGGAGCCATACATTATTTTGCCGGTCGTGTTTGCTGTTGTTTGACCCTGTTCTTTCCAAAAACCTGCACTCCTGGGTAAAGATGTCATTACATCACTGATTGGCAGCCACTCATAGTTGCATAATTTAAATGCCAGTTAGCATACAACTGTAATAGGTAGTTATTTCCCCCATGTACTTCCTAATGTGCACAATGTCCTCCTTTCTCCGAAGCCATATGGAGGAGAATACGGCTGGAGTGTCACCATGGAAACCCTTTAGTGCAGCCCAGCGCCACTGTGTGGGCGCAGAAGATGAGTGACTTCCTGTCACACTCCTCTTTCATATTCTCAGAGCCTCCAGAGCCCACTGTCGCAGGGCTGGCTCCTAATTTCAAACATCAGCGCAGAGTACGGAGACGAGTTAGAAAGCTTTGAAGATAACATTTTGAAGATAATACCGCTTGAGTAGTAAGTTTTCTTGATGGGCCGTGACAACTCGGCCTCATGACCAATTTGTAGCCACACTGTGAAATTCCAGGAGTCGAATCAGAAGAATGACTGCATGTCTGCGTGAGTAGAAACAAAAACGGGGCACGGCAAAAATGTCTTCGTGACACGTACCCATCAGCTAGAAGACCTTAACATACCAGTAAAATGAGATTGCTACAAAAAAGAATCAACCGGCTTGACAAATTCCATGACCACAAACATGCATTCTACCCATCATGTCACAGTTAGTAATCCTTCATTCATTACATCACAGGCATTTAGCAGACACTCGTATCCAGAGCAAATTACAAAGCTTTTGTATTTTTACATAGTATCCATTTGTACAGCTGGATATTAACGGAATCAATTCTAGTTTACGTTGCTCAAGGGTATAACAGCAGTGTCCTACATAGGAATCAAACCTGCAACATTTTGGTTTTATTGGCAGGGAACCCAGATATATAAATATATATACACGAAGCGGCAACTGAAACAGACATTATAACCTTTGGTAATATAGACTCTGTGTCCAAGCAAAGAATGCAGACGGAACATAAAATGGCTAAAAATGGGCAATCCTTTCAGACTGTCCATGCTGATGTCACTATTAAAAGTGTCCACTCTCAAGCAGAGATGGGCAGGATACTGTATTTTCCGGTATACCGGTATGAGTTCACGGAACAGTATGCGGTTTTATTGTTTTTTATCCAATGTATATTTAAAATAGCACGTTGCGACAGTATGACTCGCACCAGTTCATTAAGAAAAGTGACGTCACAAACAAGACGTGCAGAGAGGTTTGTGGAACCACGTGATGGAGTCGGAGCCTAGCGACACCAGCAGTGAAACTCGGTCTGTTGCATCTGGCTGCACTTTTAAATTAGTAAGGAAAACCTCGAAGAAGGGCTGGGCGATAAACCACAGACGATTATCAAATGATTATCAAAAGTGCAATATTTGATTATTTTCTGCAATCATATGATGTGTTCACATGGAAACTGCAAGGTCATCAACACCCATAGAGTGGTATGGTTTTTTTTCCCTCAGAAGCATTTCAGTTGTTCTCTTAAGTTTGGATGTTTACTGCTGCATCAGGTATGATAAAAAAAACAAAGCAAGCCGGTATGCCGTATGGCGGCGATGATGCATGGTGAGGCCTACTGCGTATAAAAACATTCAATAATCGTCGATATAGTTTATATAGCTTATCACACAGCCCTGGAAGTATATTATTTAATGCATCCAAACCTTGAAGCTTGAATTTATTTATTTTTATTTTGTTCAAATATTTTATATAGCAGCCTAACATCTGCAGGTTGCACATTAGGATTTTGAATGTTTACTATCCAATCTTTTAATGTTATTCAATATTTAACATCTCCGTTCAGTGTTCATGTTCCTAATAAAAATAGTGACATTGATTGAATTTTACTGAATTTTGATTGATCATTGTTTTTCTACAGTTACAGTATATTTCAGTTTACTTCTCATGTCATGTTTATAGGAAAACCAAATACCCTCAAATACCAGTATACCATCAATAATATGAAAAATATCATGATATGACACTGTCCATATCGGCCATCTATCTCATTCTACAGACTAATGCTTCCACTGTGAAGACTTCCATACAATGGTCTCCTAATGAAAGGCCACTTCTACAGCTCTGTTACCATGGTAAAAGGTAGGCAATTAACAGATCTTTATTTGTGTGGCCTCACACTCCTACAGTTTCCCCACTGACAAAGCGAGGACCTATAGACTGCAGCACGGTCCTCGATGCAGAGTACGCTGAAGAAGAACTGCCCACTTCACAGATGATCACACTGGATCAAAGCCAGGGTTTGGTTGGAGACGTCAGCTAATGTATTGAAGTACGGCTGAGAGCCAGAGAAATCAGGAAGCAGATGTAAAAGGGCAGTTATATATGCATGTTTGTATATATTATGTGAGCTCTCATATCAGACAGCCAGAAAAGCAGGTCAGTTCATTCCAGTTTACCTTTGTGAAATAAAAGTAATGACTTAAATATATTGATAAAATACATCACGTTCCACATTCTGGGTGCTTCTCCACGCTTTGTGAGAGTGTATATTGATGCACACTCAGAAGGCATAATAATTTTTTGCTTCATGCAAAGGCTTGAGGAAAGTGCACAGTTGTCGTTATGAACAATGGCATAACGTTGCTCTCTTTTGTACCCACAGGGACATACACAATTCACCATGCTGCGCAAATCTCTACTTCCCCGCGATAAAATCTGAAATTGAGTAAGGTAAGGTTTACACTAATCTCCTGGTCTGTACTACTGTAATTTTGACAGAAACGAAAATACACCATAGATTTATGAGGTAAATAAAAAAAATAAAGGTGATGCAATCTCACAGAAATCGGAGCATGGCAACTGCTCCGAGGCGCCCTTCAAAGACAAGGTGCTAATTTCACTTGCCGCACGTGTCAAACACATCGAAGTTGAACTTGTGACTGTTGTAATGTATCACTGTGACTGTAGTGTTTGTTACGTCACTGTCAGATCGGTGGGGGGGCGATGAGGTCATACGCGCCTGGCGGGAGAGGGGGGGTGGGGGGTGGTGCTTACCGGTGCATTGTGGGGGCAGTGTGCTGTCTCTGCTCTCCTCTGGGCCGAGGAGCTCGGTCTCCATCTCCTCGCTCTCCTCTGGGATGGTGGAGAGACGCTCTGTTATCTCCTCATCAGTCAGACCCAGCTGGGCAAGCCGGGCACGGATGGCCTCCAGTCTCTCCTGAGGGTCCATGGAGGACACGTCCAAGCCGGCCACGCCCGCTCTGGAGCTCCTGCCTGACTGCAGGCCATCCTGCAGGGCGGGGTCAGCCCCGTCGTGGGCTTTGTCTGCTGGGGAAACTTGGGTGGCCGCGGGCCCAGCCTTTACGGGGCTCTGAAAGGCGGCGGACACGGCCTCTGAGACTTGAGAGAGCCAGGCAGAGAATGCAGAGGCCCCGCCCTGCGTCTCCTGAGGAGATGACATCACTGTATGCCAGCGGACGCACAGCGAGACTCCCAATATCCCACCTCAAGAAGGAGCGGTGGACCCCCCAACACGCCAATCAAGCCTGTACACCCAGAATGCAACACAGCATGTTCAATCAAGGCTGTACACCCAGAACGCAACAGCCAGACACACCTTTTCTGGAATAGACTACACAGTCAAATGTTCAGTGTTAATTCAACTCTAGCAGAGTACATATGAGTCCAATAGGGACCGTATATACATAGTAAGTAAGGGTTGATATAACACATAACATTTTACCGTGTGTATAGAACACAAATAGAGATCATGAATAAGAACCCCAGCGCTGCACTAAAGGTAGGTGACAGCCAGGTGTGAGCAGCTTGGTTCTCAAGTGTACAGACAAAGGAGAGCTAGCTGGCATCGCACCTCTCCTCATTTCCCGTTTTATCTCTTGAAAAATTAACCCGTTGGATCTGGGAAGCTGCAGTTCTACAAGTAGCTCCCTTTGCCAAGGCTATCTGCCAAGGTTCTCCAAGATAACATCCATTCCTTGACCAAAGCACATTCACTCTCTGTAACAGTTTTTTTACATTTTGATTTGATTTGTGGCTTACATTTTTAAATCCCCCGGTTCAGTAAGGTCTGTGTTTGCCAAAGGCTTTCAATGCTATTCTACCACTGACTTTTGGGAAAGAACGTACAGCAGTTATAGCTCTTTCTGCACTGCACACATGTCCTTACAGGATTAAACAGGATTAACAGGTGAAATGCACCAAAACCCAGTAGACACCGTGGCCCTCCAGGACTGGATTCTGACACCTGTGCTTTACAGGATTAAAGTACACTTCATGAGGTTGCGGTACCTCTTTCAGAGGCTTAGCTTAGAGGTAAACATCACTCCAAGGGGACGTGAAATGTCATCCTTCTGCCACTCCCCGCAGTTCAAATCGCACACAATGTAAGATGCTACCCAATACAATACATGCAATGTCCTGTGACGCCTGACTATGTTTTCCTCTGAGAAAAAAAGGGCAGTATTGGAGCGAGTCAATCTACTGTAAAGAGTAACAGGAAGTCAAACCACAGCAAACATGACAAGCCAGAGCTCTAGGATAGAAAGCATAGGACAAAGATTCCCGAGCACAATAGACAGACGAATGAAGTCAGGCAGGGCTGAATAGCTGTTTACGCTGTTGAGTCACAGAATTGGAGAATCAAAATGGCAGCCCAGTGTTGTGGCTGATTACAAGGGAAATGTGCTGTAACATGGGCGTCAGTGTGGCACAGTAGTACACTGAGCATGTAACCCGGGGTTCTGCAAGTCCACCCCAGGTAGGCCACTGACACTGTACCAATTAAGCTGGTCAGGCTAAACTTCTTCAGAAGCCGGTTGTAAAAACCGATAATGAGTAAAAAAGGAAAGGCATGCACGTGTACTGAGCGCATACAGAGCGTAATCAGATGATGATGGGAAATGAGAGAATAGTAAGCTGAGACTTGCCAGTTGTGTGGAAATGGCTGCCCTGTGATTAGGCCCCATAACCCCAGCCAGCTCCCACCTCTGGACCCAGTCACTCACCCAGGCCCTGGTGGATGCTGGCCTTGTCCTTGGAGCGCTTCCTCCTGGTGTACTGCTCCAGGCAGGGTAGGCCGCCCACGCGGGAGAAGCACAGCTTCTTGTTGATGAAGAGAAAGAGCACCGCCAGCACCACCACGAAGACGCCCACAGCCGAGAGGAAGCCGATCGCCTCAGGGGTGACTGTACAGAGAGGGTAGATACACCCATCAAACTACACACGCGGTCTGAGTACACACAAACAAACACACATAACCATACTGGAAATCTAAACAGATCCCACAGGGTCTGAGGATCCACATAAAACCCTGGAAGGTATGACCCTATTTTTGTTAAAAAGTGGGAGCAAGTTTTAAACAAGTGTTCTATGGACTTGACCTTATTGATAATTGAACAAACAAAACAAGTTCACCATTGATCAAAACAGAGGTGCAACAAGTTAAGTTCGTTCTATTTTAACGAATAAACCTTTTTGCATCTGTACGTTTTTTGCCTCTGAAGGTCGGTCCTTAAACTTTTCTCGTTTGAGTGTGCAGGCTGAACATTGGAGCTTTGCACTGCATATTTTCGTCCTGATTTTCTCTTTTTTCACACATAAACATACATTACATTACAGGCATTTAGCAGACGCTCTTATCCAGAGTGCCTTACACAGCATTTGCATTTTTACAGCTGGATATACACTGAAGCAATGCAGGATAAGTACGTTGCTCAAGGGTACAACGGCAGTGTCCTACCTGGGAATCAAACCTGCAAAGTTTCGGTTACAAGCCCAGTTCCTTAACATACACACACATACAAACACACACACACATGGTCTGAGTACACACAAACAAACACACACTCACATGGTCTGAATACACAAAAACACGTACACAGACATGAAAACACACACACACAAACAGGTACACTCATACACACAAACACACATGTGGTCTGAGTACACACAGACACATACACACACTAACATATACCCACACATGCAAACACACACACAGTAGAAGTTGTAGTTTCCAAAAATCAACAGTCCTCAACATGATGCAACCGCTGTCTCAATACCAACCTCAACAAAATAACAACAAGAAGATACACATGAATGAATGCATGTATTACAATTTACTGTCAAAGCCAAAACATGATTTTCAGCCATCGTTCATTATCAGATCATATTACAGGATTATGTAGTTCACATCTACCTGGTTTTCTCCTGGGGTTTGTAATTGAGAAAAACAATGAATGCAGACGCCAAATTGCTCCATTTATAAAGATCTGGCATCATGGCTTTCATGTGAACATCCTAAACCAAAGTACTGAGTGATTGTATTGGAAAGCATGTGAAATCCAGAAGAATAAATGAGCCTACTCTGTGTGGTTGAGCAGGAGCCCTGCTTTAAACACCAACGGTCTTCTCCAAGGTCTGGTGTGGAGAGACAGCAGGGTTTACTCTTCCACTCTTTACTCTTCCATAATGCTTCCAGTGGTCAGTTCTGCTCTTTTCAGTCATCAAAAGAGAAGCTGTGATCTCCACACTGGGCACGCAAATGAAATGCATACCTTCATTCAGCACAACCACGACTACAATAACAGAAGTGTGAGTGGCAACTGTGTGTGTTTGTGCGTGCGTGCACGTGTGTGTGTGTGTGCACGTGTGTGTGTGCTCAGTCATTTCATCTCTGGGTTAAGAAAAACCAGCTCGCCCACTTTCCCTCCCACTATCCAGATCCGTCCTTCAGACCCTTTTCAGTTTGCCTTGTCAGCTGACCCTGATCTCCCACAATAGAGAACACAGTCGCTGCTCGTATCTCTCTCTCTTTGTGCAGCAGGGAGAACTGTGGCAGCGCCCGCTTATCTATACACACAGCCAACTGATCCGCTCTCACAGTGAGCAGAGCCACCCGCCTCGCTTGTCTGTGCAGACAAGCCACGCAGAGCGTCCACAGCGCACATGAAAAATCATCTCAGATACCCCTCTCCAGTACCCTAAACAGCACCGGGACTAACGGGTCTGTTTACAAATTCATTTTATAGTGGATACGCAAAAGGAGAAAAGAACACCGTATCAAACGAACGGCTGATAAAGCGATCGACAAAAAGCATTCATTGTAAATAGTAGTAGGATTATTTGAGAAGCAGAGTAGTTGCACGATGTCTGGAACAGGAGCTAGGGGAATAACATTTTACCTGAGCCTCCTTTCATTCCCAAATCAAGTTCAGCGCTAGTGAAATTGACAGCTGTGCTGAGCATGATTATTTTCTTCTGAAGCAAATCTGTATGTAACTTCATACCCCATGCAGCCTGTGGCAGGCTATTACTATTAAACTGCCTTAATTAATAAATACCCCCAACCCTCTATCACTGCATTGTCAGATGAGAAGTCCCAGTGCGAATTTCAGCGATACTGTTCGGGAAAAAAATCAGCATGTCTCCCCAAGACGTAAAACAAAAAACAATCACTGATTCACAACCAGTTAGGTCATCGTTCAACTCAATGGCACTGGACCGGTGTGAGAAACAGGCCCTCCCACGCACAACTGTGAGATCATCACAAAGCAATGATATGGAAGAGTAGATCAAAAGGGGGAAATCGAAAAGGCAACATCAAAAACTAATCTGGCTTTCTTTCCAGTGAGTTCAGATCGAAGATAGGAAAAATACGCCACTCCACTGAGACTGCACGCTCACATTGAAATATTCAGACACACATACACACACACACACACATCCCACATACCAGTCCATGCGACTGTGCTCCAACAAAATGGCTACAAGGAATAAGCCGAGCCAAAGACTTTGAGTACTCAGCAGACAAAATCGGTGGGATGTGGACTGTGGTAAAAGATGAAAATGAGCGACGTCCAAATGCAGCCTATGCCCAACTGTGGGACACTAATCTTTCTGTACCTCGGCAGGAAGTGGGAACCTAAAGGAGCTGGCTGAACAAAAAGAGAGAAAGAAAGCGAGAGAGAAACAGGTGGAGGGAGAGGGAAAGAGGTGGGGCTGTGCTGTGTTTGCTCTACTGCCGGTAACTGTGTGAGCAGCAGGTGTGGTCCGTGACACAGGTGTGTGTGAACAGGGTAGAGCACACTTGTGTTCAGCCCAGGTTTCTCACGAGAAGGGCGGCAAACATAAAACCACGTAGCTGTAGCATGACTCCGGATGTTGATATTCAGTCCATAAACAACACTTGTTTTGTATGTTTAAACCCTTTCGACAGTTGGCAGGAGACCAATAGAGTGGGCCCAAACAGACACCTGGGTCAGGGAAATCTATATGAGGCTCGTAGAGTCCTGCTGTTGAAAGGAAAATGTACGGATGAGTAAACCCGAGCGCGCCCACAGCACAGTGTCTCAGAGAGAGAAGTGCAGATCCCAAACGCTGCTTTCATTCCTGTTCAGATCGTGTACCCCCCCCCCCCCCCCCCCTTCACCTTGCCCTCCCCCGCCACCTGACATGTCATACTGCTATTTTTACAGCGTAGCGGAGGAGAAACTCCACGCACCTGAGCACTGCAGAATGGTCAGTTTCCCTGGAAACTGTCTGTCTTCAGCAGACCGAACGTCTGAAGCCTCACCCACACACAGAGCAACAAAAAAACTAAGAAAAAAAAGCTACATGTTGCCATGGTGCAGACGGTCTTGCACGAATGGGCAAGATAACAAGTGCTTTCTAATGCTGGAGTGCGCATCTGAGAGAATGAATCCTCGTGTGCTCTGGGCACGTGTACCTTATGCGCTGAGACTGGAGCGCTGAGCCACAACTTTGCTCTGCAAATCTCATCAAGGCTTAAATAGAAATGGGCTGCTCAAGGCCCACTAATATGTGACTCACCAGCCTCCACACACCACTTATAAGCAACCAAGGCACATGATCCAGCTGCATCAGGGCCTATTGAGCACTGAGAGCCATTTCTCCTCCTCAGTTCACAAGTGTTTTTGATTGGTCTGTGTGTTTAAAAGGCTCTTATGAAGCTCGTTTTTGGGCTTGGTTAAAATTGGCTTGCTCATATGACCGTGTGCATTAAAAACATCAATCCGTGCTGACGATAACCAGGAACACACCGGATTTACCAGGAAAGGCACAGAGCAGACGGGGTGTGCAGCAGAGGTGTGATGCAGAGCGGGAGGGAATGTGTACGTGTGCACTCACGTCTGTATGAATGCGTAATGTGCGTGCATGTACTTGTGTACAAACATGCGAGCGGGTGTGTTTATGATTATGAGAATCTGCGTGTATGAATATGAATGCACACGTATACGGCATATATGACTGCCTACAGTATACGGTATATACAGTGTCTATGTGCATGTTTTGACTACGTGTGTTCAGATCAATATAGTATATCCCTGTGTGAATGGCTCTACATTAATGTGCACACACACACACATATCAATTAATATATATACAGTGCTTATGAATCTGTCTATGTGTATCTCCTCCAGCATCCAGCCGTGGCCCTGTGCTGTCCTCCTGTTCACTTGCTCTGCTGAGCTAATCCCTGTGATTAGACTGACCCCCTGCTGGATGGAGGAGGGGTGACAGGAACTGGAGCTGCTCCACTCTCCGCCGACTCAACATCCACAAATGGCACCACTGCTATCACTACTTTTAACAGCAGTTGTAGCTAATAATATTTTTTAAAGAATACACATGCTCAGTACAAATACAATAAAAATTTTAATTAAATAAAAAATAGGAAGTTTTGATGGATGATAAACAGCTAAATACCCAAATACGACAAAGACCATTCACATTCAACATTGTTGACCATTGAAATGAAAGGTAAGAGAGATGCTCGGCTGTACTATAAATCATATTGCGCCCTCTGCTGGGATACAATGTTGACTTAAAAAAATTATACAGGTTTTAAAACAATTTATAATTTAATGATCAACCCAACTATAAAGGCTAATATTCAAATTATACAATTGAAAAACACAATGCAGTCCTGTTATATCAACAATCTAATAACAGCTCAATATCTGCACAACATCTAAGAGGAGAAAAGCTCACTCAAGAAAAATAATAAAACATCGCCATCTACTGGCCATTTCTTAAACAATTCTGAGGTACATCTTCTTGAAAAGAAAATGTAACTTTCCAACCAAAACCCAAATATGGTATTCAGGAATGACAAGCACACAAGTGTCATTATTGTACAGTATTTACATTGACTCCCAATTATTTTGGTCCTCAATGCAACATTATAAAAGTCACACCAGCAAGAAGTGATTGAATATGAGCTCACAAGTTTTTGGTGAGGAGAGCTGAGTTGTCCCTGTCCCATGTGATGCTGACTGGAGTGCCATTTGCCCACTCTTTGCCCAGACTCAGACACTGGCTCCTGCTGTGAGAGAGCTGAGGGCACCGCCCCTCCCTCTCACGCCATGCCCTTTTCCTTCCTCCTCTGTTTTCAGGAAGTACCTTCTCTATCGGGGCATTTCCTGTTTAAGCAGGCACAACACCCTTCCTGACCCCATTTGAGACAAAACAAGTGGACAGGTTCGTGCCCTGACAATGGGCAGTGAGACTCATTCAAGCAGGTCCTCTGGACTTCTCTGTTTAAACATTTCAATAGTCAGCACTGCACAATCCAGTGCAGGATCTTGCGGGCACTTGCCAAAGGATGCTCTGAAGCATCAAACAAATATTGTAAATGCTGTCTAAGATTATAACATTTCTGGTTCTTGAAGGCTGCAGTAGAGGGGAGAATTAAGCTTTGTTCTGCGTGGCTGCTGGCCACATTTCACGGTGCCAGCTCATTGACATTGTAGCCTATACGCAAGTGATAGAGAGATGGAAAACAGTAACACTGGTGACAGATGTGTTCACAGCTGGGTAACTAGCAAACACAAACACATACACATACACACACAAACACATACACACACACATTCATATCCACTAAAATATTAAAGCCACTGTGCCATAATGAGGGCAAAAAACAGAAAATCTGAAATTAGTCAGGGAATTAGGACCACTTCCCTTGAGGCAAAGAGTAACATTTTGCTTTAATGGCATGTCCTGTGAGACATTAACATACCAAATAAGGTCAGTGTCTAGAAGAAGGAAAGCATTGAGTCCTGACAGAAAATGGTTGTGCCATCTTACTGCAATGAAAATGCTTTTCTAATGGGTTTTAATGCCAAAAGGAAGCCTTACTCTATTGTGAAATGGTTTAGTGTAACCAAACCACCCTCCTTTTACAATCTATTAAGCATTAATGCTACTTTTAGTGAGATAAATAATGTTTTGAATAGCTTTGTGGGAGTGGAGGAGCTTCACTGCCGAATGCATTAGAAATATGACACCTCTCTTTTAAGTAATGATGTAAAAAATAAGCTGATCAACACATTAGGGCCACAAAAAACAGGGCCTACATGCACTAAGACTGAATTAACTGCTTCCTCAGACAGGATACAAGCTTAACACTCGTATAAACCATCGTTCAAGAAGAATTAACACAGCACAAATGCACTGTAAAACCATAAAAGATTAATGTTAACAAACATTTTAGTCTTATATTTAGACTTAAAATCTTATTTCTATCATTTCAAGATTTGCCAATGGTCTAAGACAATTTCTAATATTTTATACTTGACAAAGGTATTAAGGCTCATTGCAAGACTAAAACCCTTGTTAAGTGTGCATTACATGGATGCCAGCAAAATATCGAACAGAAAACTACAACAACAATGTCAAAGTTGGTCACAAAAAGGGTTAAAACAACATGCTTTCATTTAACTGTTAAATAAATACCCAGGCAAATAACATTAAGTGATTATGAAATAGACCTTTATCTGTTCCTAAACAAAGGAATGTCCCTCACCAATGGTCAATTTTCAGTTATTTTGTCTTTTGCTAGCTACCTGCAAAATAATCTGACATTACTGATCAGTTATGGTTAAATTAGAATGTAGACCATTATCTACAAGTATATGCCACTAAAACTCTAAACCACCACCCTTTTGCCATTTTAGCATCTGTGATTTTAGGAACATTCCACTATTTTCTGCTGTTTGCAATACATCCCTTCATCCTACAAAGTGGCCATGTTTAAAAACCGCTGCACAGGCAAGTTGTGTGTGCCTTGCGTCTGCCCTCAAGCAGTTAAGTGTGAGTGACACCGAGAGCAGTTTAGGGGCCGCACAGGCCTGTCCTGGGCATCACAACTCCTCCCCCAACTGCTGGCGAGAGCAGAGAGCATAAATTACGCATGGCCCTGAATCTAGGCCATGCAGAAGCGTAGAGATGAATACTCAGTAATGATCATACACTACCGTCTGATAGTATGGAAGAGATGGAAGAGATGGAAGAGATGGAAGAGGATTTATTTTAAAAGGCCAATGCGCTGAAGCAAAGGGTTTAAACCTTGTTCTGTATTTTCACACGCCTTTTCTTTTCTGTGAACAGATTGGCTGACACGGTGGCTGACTTTCCCTGCGGTTCCCTCCTGCCAGTCAATTCAATTTTGCGTGTTTTGCTGCCATGTAAATGCAAATCATGTTGTAAATCAGATTGTATACATCAGTCAAAATTATAAATTCAACAATCCTCTCTCTAGGGTTTCAACATCCTTGGCACTGTGACAAAATTGTCTTTCTTATTTCAGCAGCCAATATGAAATTGGAAAGTGGACCGAGAGGGGAAAAATGTCACATTGAGACCACCTCAGCAGAAGGAATGGAGTCACAGTGTGTCAGAGCCGCCTGCGTATCCACTGCAAGCCCAACGTCTTCCCGCTGTCCACAGAAAACGCGCAGCTTACTGACAATTCCGTGGAGTCACCACACACTCGGGTCACCACACACTCGGGTCACCACACACTCGGGTCACCACACACTCGGGTCACCACACACTCGGGTCATGACATAGCCGTCCAGTCAAATCATCCCATCAGAGGGGCCAGTACAAATCTTGTTTGAACCTTTAGAACACACACTTCAGACATCAGAGATAGAGGAGAGAGCTATTAATATTGATTTCTTCTTCCCTTATCAGGGAATAATCGCAACAATAAAAAAGTACTTTGTCACCTTGCCATATTGGTTATTACTAAAATATATTTCGCACACATTTAAATAAAAGATGGAAAAAAAACTTGCGATTACTGACCTACAAAAAAAACACTGCCATTACAATAAAAACCCCTGAAAAAATGAATCCGCCTGATGCCAGTAAATCTATTTATCTGCTTGCATGAGAATGTGAACATAGCATTGCTTTCACTTTTATCCTTTCATCAGACAGGTCTTCTGCTGCTCTGGTGAACATACAAGTAGTGGACAACACAATGACTACCACACAGGTGTTGCTTATCTATACACTCACAGGCAAGGTCAATGTCAGTCGTTGTGTGATCATTTATGATCTTCATCCTATGTTAAACACTTCCTTCCTGCAAAGAGGGGTGTCTTTCAAAATGACACTGTCCAGAGAGCAGAAACAGTCACCCAACGGTGAGAGGAGCATTAGGCAGCATTTATCTTCTCAGTCCCTAGATCTCTCAATCAGACATTTATGAGATGATTCGTAACGATGCCTGAAACAGTGTTTTTTCACTACCGTCACCAAGTGTGAGTGGATTGACGTTACTGTGGAAGAGGGGTGTCATATTCCCCCTGCAAAATTTCAGTAGACTATACCAAGGCAAACACAAGCCATACTGGCCACATATGGTGGCTATACAGTGGTCTTTTCATTTTTGAACAGTACCTCTACAACACAACAACTGTAAGCCTACATACATGAGACTGAGCCACAGACTGCCTTCAACCCCTGAGTAAACACATAATTGGACAGCAGCCTGACCCAGTCTAATATAATAATAACTTTATTTATATAGCGCCTTTCTGAACATATATGAACGCCCACCCATCCCTCTGTTGTACGGAGGGCCCTGGATATAACTGGATGCAGGAAATTGAGGAATAGGAGACTCATGGAGGTGACTACAGCTAATAAAACATGAGGATGAAATGAAATCAGCACTGTGGTGTGCAGGTCCCTCATTCAAAAAAGCAGTCTTACATAGCCCAGGTTTCACAGAGACCAGTCGCTATATGTTACTTTGTGCTGGAGGGCTTTACAGTGAAACAAAAGAAGATGATCTGCATGGATACTTGTGTACTTTAGATTGCTGTTCACCCTTGCACCATGGCAACAGTGACTATCTGTTCTAAAAGCCTACTCACAGTCTTCACGTGGGAATTTGTGTGTGAGCTTTGATGTTACAGATCCAAAGTAATTCAATGAAATGTACAGTGAGCACCATAATTCATTGGACAGTGACACATTTTTTGTTGTTTTGGTTCTGTACTCTGCACTTTGGGTCTGAAAGGATACAATGACAATGAGGTTGAAGTGCAGACTGTCAGCTTTAATTTGAGGGTATTTTCATCCATATCGGATGAACCGTTTAGAAATTATAGAACCTTTTGTACATAGTCCCCCATTTTAAGGTACTACAAGTATTTGTTGAATTGGCTTCACAGATGTGTTTCGTTAGGCAGGTTGTGTCATTAGTGAATGCAGAAGAGAGCTGTTGATGTCTAGTCGTGATTCTAGACTTTGCAATTGCCTTTGGAGATTGTGGTTGGGGTGTGACAGCATGTGGAAGACAGCAGTGTCGATGCAAATTAAGCTGGCCGTCATAAGGCTCAGAAATGAAAATCAATCAATCAGGAACATTGCAAAAACCCTGGACATGCCCAAGTCAACAGTTTGGTTCTTCATTAACAAGAAAAAAACAACTGGTGAACTCAATTATGTCAAAAAACCTGGTAGACCGAGGAAGACCACTGTAGTGGATGACCGGAGAATACTCTCTATGGTGAAAAAAACCCCCCTTGACAATGGCCCCACTTTCCTCGATGCAGGTGTAGATGTGTCAAAGTCTACCATATGTAGAAGACTACACCAGCAGGACTACAGAGAGTACACTACAAGATGCAAACCACTGCTAAGAAGCACTTAAGAGCCCCAAGAGTTCTGGAACAAAGTCTTGTGGACAGATGAGACAAAGATTAACATGTACCAGAGTGATAGAAAGAGGAAAGTGTGGAGAGAAAAAAAGAAATGCCCATGATCCAAAGCATACCACCTCATCCGTGAAACATGGTGGAGGGGGTGTTATGGCTTGGGCCTGTATGGCTGCCAGTGGAACGGGCTCACTTGTCTTTATCGATGATGTGACTGCAGACAGAAGTAGAACAATGAATTCTGAAGTCTACAGAAATATTTTATCTGCTCAGATAAAACCAAATGCCTCCAAACTCATTGGATGGCACTTCATCATGCAACAAGACAATGACCCGAAACATACCGCTAGAGCAACGAAGGGGTTTTTGACGGCCAAAAAGTGGAAAATCCTTGACTGGCCGAGTCGATCACTGGATCTGAATCCAATTGAACATGCATTTTACATGCTGAAGAGGAGACTATAGGCAAAAAGTCCCTGAAACAAACAGGAACTGAAGAGTGCAGTACAGGCCTGCTAGAGCATCACCAGGGAAGAGACCCAGCGTCTGGTGATGTCATGTGTTGCAGATTTCAAGCAATCATTGCATGCAAAATATATGTGATCAAATATTAAAAATTATTACTTTATTCTACATTATGTTAAACTGTCCAATATTATTTGATGCCTGAAAATGTGGAGGACTATGTACAAAAGGTTTTATAATTTCTAAACGGTTCATCCGATATGGATGGAAATACCCTCAAATTAAAGCTGACAGTCTGCACTTCAACCTCATTGTCATTGTATCCTTTCAAACTCAAAGTTCTAGAGTACAGAACCAAAATAACAAAAAATGTGTCACTGTCCAATGAATTATGGAGCTCACTGTATGTTAATTACATTCAAATATTCTGTATTTTTATTTACATTGTGAAATTTTCTCCAAGACTTCAAAAACATAGGTCTTAGGCAGATGACAGTAAAAAAAAAACTACTGCACAGCAAAAAGACTGTTCCACACAATCCAGTTATGTCATTACGATTTATACTTTAAGACTAGATTCACTCAGACACCGTGTAAGGAAAGAGCACTTTGCCCTAAGCCGGCAGGATGCTGGATGCTGCATGCAGTGCGCCACTCAGCCACACGACTTCCACACAGCTCGGCAGTTTGCCCATGTCAGCACTTTGGGAGCCAGCAAGCAGTGGTGCAACAGATTTGCTAATCTGCAGGAAGCGCAGCAGTCCTGACGTCCACATCTAACCACTCTGTCCAGCTTGAGAGCAACACTTTACATCTGCGCAAAGGGAACTATAGCTCCTTATAGGATTATATGTTTTCTCCACATGTCAAACACAAATACAGCCAAGGCCTATTCTTCCCCACACATTGCTGACCTCCATTTGTTGGCTAATACTGTCTGAAGCCATTGTGAATTACAGCACTTAATGGATGTAATTCTTCACACTCAGTAATCTGGGTCTTGTTAACTAATGAGGTGATTGATTCCAGACAATGCGGAAAGAAGGAAGCATGCCTCCATCCAATAATGAAGCAAAAAAAAACTATCCTTCCCTGTTCTGGAGGATGATGTGGCTAGTCCCTGGAGACAGTAACAATCAATGATTAAACCCCTTTCTAACTGGCCTTCAAAATGCTAGGAAGTGACACTAACAATGTATCCAGCATTCTGTAATTTTGAGATGTAAAACAGCAAATCAAATTACCCATTTTAAAACACTCAATGCAACAGTCTCTTTCCATCTGTCAGTGAATTAACAAGAACAACAGCAGATAAGATGGTGCAATTGTTCTGTGTTTTTGTAATATACTGTACAGATAACCAACACAAATGAGCCTTTTAGAGCAAATTAAACCTAGAATAGAACATTTTGTTTTCAAAACAATACAAAAGCTTAGACATTTTCAGAGTACCGATATAGCAGGTGGAAAGGTGAGTAGCCCATCACTGCTTCCAGAACATATATTTTGAATTAGCCTACTCAACTGAATGAATTTGCTTAGGTACTGTGAATCCCAACTGCTTCATGTGTAGCCTACTTAAAAAATGTTTGCATCAAGGTGCGATACATATGCTAAATACCACGACAAAAAATTATTTATTGTTTCTGGTACGTCATGTCACTAAATTATATGTGCAGCTATTTGGGAAGGCAATGATTTATTTCAAATGTAACATTTATCGCAATGTGGTCGTCTTAACTGCTTCTACAGGGGGTTATTCGAAGCTATGATGTATATTTTTATATTGGTGCAGAAGAGCACGTCATAGTGTTTCGGTCTAATTTGTAAATACAGCTAAAAACCAACGAAGGGAAAACGGGCTGCAGTGAACTCGTTGTAATGGTGAATGTAGTCACACAATTCCCTTACAGTATAGCCTAGTTGTATTCGCCCAAATAGTCGCTACATAACGTAGCACTCTAAAACACATGGATCTGAAATATAAACGCAGTAACAAATACATATCTAAGAGATTGTAAATGGATAGTTGCTTCTGCTTCCTAGTGCAATACTGGATATGAATCGTTCTCCTCCCACTGCTTGACCATCCACTGCAACAACCATCGATTTTCCCAAAAAAGATAATTTATCAGCGTTCCTTAGTAGCATAAGTATAGACTACCTATTAATGTTTTTTTCTTAAATAACAATAATAATAATATCATTCAGTAAAAGGGTCACTCACTATCAGAAGTCATGGTGGAATATCTGGATTTTCCACGTTTTTCATCCGAATGCGGCACACACGGTTTGCGATTTTTTAATGGTTACATTATCTCCGGAGCTACATGGCTGCAAATGGGATGCTACTAGAATGAACAGCCGCTTTACCCTGTTCTCCATCCTCCTAGGGCTAGGCCATCTCTCTACTGTTACGGTCTGTGTTCCTCTTCCTGTCTCCCTCGTTTTTCTTTTTTCTGTGGGTCCCACTGGTATCCAAACAGTGACGCGCTGCACCCTCCTTCTCTTTCCCCAGTTAACCAGCGTTAACCTCAGCCTCAGGTGCGCTGCGAAGCCACAATCACACCCACAGAGCACACTATGCTGTATTACTCTGTATATAAAAGACTAAGTCCTTCATGTCACACTAAATTTGAACGAAACGTTTATATGATTTCCATGCCAATTTTAACAGCGTTGCAAAGAAAATTAAGGATTAGCCTATAACAAGGACATTGTCCTAATGAAGGACAATACCATTAATATCACATCGGAAACTTACCAAAATGTTAGCCTACATGAGTGGAAAAAACATCTGTCCTGTTGTAATAAAATGAACAGTGATGTCGGATATAAAGCTGAGATTTTTGGAAGTGATCCGCAGTTTCTTTGTGCTATTTTGGCTTCCGTCGTGGTATAAATATAGCTTCAGAGATGTGTCTCGAACGTTGTCACAGCCAGTACCACATGCAAGTAACCCCAATAGTCACGCTAGAAACGCCAGTGAGCTCCAGCTCTGGTCAGCACACACACCATAATATAATTTCAAAAGCTATCCATCAACTACGCAACGAATGGACGGTTTTGGGAACGTGAAATAGCTTTCATAAGATGATAGCTAGGTTAGAAGGGGGGGTTGTTTCCAAAACAAAGAATACAAGTACAAAGGGTAAGCTAATGCATTTCAATAATAGTAAAAGGCATATAAATTTTATTTTTTTAAAGTATGAATGGAAATTGTATTTAAAAAAAACAATTTAACATATCTTGGATTGATTTTACAAATAACTCGAAATATGAGTAGCCTACCATGACGTGAGATTGATAGATAAAATTGTATTGACCTTTAGACAAATACTACGGCCCCGTAGTTGCCGCACCCTGATAAATGTCTTTGTTGTATGGTTTAGGCCTACTCACAGAAAAAGTGCGTGACGTGCTGCAGTTAAAACAAAATGTATATTCTTTTCGTAATAGTATTATTTTCTGATTACATTTTTAAGTTTGCGCAATGTTTTGAATGCCTTGGGAAAAGGATCCAGTATGCAACCGAGAAGTAACATGTTAACATATAGCATCCAAACCCTCAAATGCTATTAGAGCTTATGGAGTAATCCTGTTACAATTATGTTTAATCAAAAATCCATAAATAAGTATGGGAAATATACAGAATGAGAGTAGACAATGAAATCTGCACAAAACTATATTTATATTATATACTTTTCTATGAGCTTGCATGTTTTTCCTTGAACCCTAAGTCTCGTGAAGCATATATTAACTCACGTTCAGTTATTTCTCACAAGCAGGTCAAACTTATATAGTTACAATTAACATTTTTATTCATGTAACATTGTGTTCCACTTAGGCACAGGTGATTTTGCAATAAAACAAAAAATGTCTGGCTGAAATTACCAAGCATTTATATGAAAAACCCTCATTAAAAGTTCAATAAGTTCGCTGGACTCGTATGCTTCCCAAGAAGTCTATATTCCCAAAAACATGGTGAAAACAAATCAGTCGTGTGCATATTATTATTTTTTTAAATAAAAAAAAAACAGAAAAAATGTATGTCACGACTAGCAAAAGGTAAACAAAAAAAGACCGGTTACATACCAACTTCCTGGGTCCTCTGACACGTGGTATCACACGGCACATAAAACACATTAAAAAAATATTCTTAACTTCACCACCTCCGTTTTAACCTCTGTTAAAAAAGTTAAGTGGCAGCCCATGTATTCAAGAAAGATTGTGGCCCCGTACAACTGGGGCTTCAGGATAGAGAGCATACCATATATGGTGCTGAACAGTATAAACTGTGCAGCACACACATGTAGACAAAGACAGGGGCTGCACACCAAGATGCTAGAACACTGAACACTGTAGCTTTTGAGCAGCCCGTTTAATGGCTGGTTTTTACCACTCCTTCATGAATATACCATATATACTTCTGGGGAAATATGGAAGCCAAGTTAATTTGTTGCATAGCGAAGGCCTGTCAGTATAGATTAGCCTTGTATGCGTGGCTGACCATGTTTTTGGTACATCCACCATCAAGTTTGACGTTTCCCTGCAGTTCAAATTAACAACACATATTTTCCCCCATAAAATGTGAATTATAACATCATTTGAACGTACATGTGTATGAATATTGCTACATAGTTTTTCTTTGCCAGAAAAAAGCCCTTTGTGCCCTTATCTACCTTTTTTGACCGTACAGTTGAGGCTTTAAAATGTACTTTGGTCACAGTCCTTCTTCTAATGACAATTGAATGTTGACAAATTAAATTTAAAAATGTCATTCTTAATGTCCTAGGTATGCAAATACTGTTCATGTTAAATTTATCAGGATTACGGTGTAAAACACTTGTATCTTGCCATTTGACTTGCGTATACTGTTCTCAAATGGCCTTGCGTGGAATAACGTTATTATTGTTCATATTTAAATGCTGTACTGAGCACACAGAACGGGCATTCAGAACGGGCATGTTAGTATGAAAGCCTTATGCATTCAAGCGGCTGCTGGTTAGCTAAACCTGTTAAAGACACTGGGCCCGTGTGTGCAATGGGCCCCATGGTCTGGTATAAAATCCAGACTGTGACAGGGCCGACCGAGCCGCAGACCCTGTAGAGCAGCGCATAGTTGGCCGTACACAGGATTTGTCAATTGACTTCATATCACAACTATTAATGGCCAACAGTCAAGTCGTTTTCTGTGACACATCCACCCAGTGAAGAACTCGATCACCGCTTGCCCTGTGACGACGACTCCTCTGAAACTGTGAGGCTTTCATCTGGAAAGCATGACTCTTCGTCAGCATCCTCATCCTCCTCTTGTCATGCTTACTTCTTACTTCCTTTTCTCATGCTGGGTTAGAATACTTGAATCTCTTATGGTCTCTTGGTTTCCCTGGATGAAATGAAGAGACAAAATATTTATTTTAACATAAATGTTTGGTGGTGAAAACATAATGTTGGATAATAATAATCAAAATAATCATGTATTATTATTATTATTTTTTTTTTTATTGAATTCATGGCCTGGCACACAATGCCATGATGCAAGTCAGGGACAATTTTCCAGATTGCTATACCCTCCAACCAAATCTCCTCAGTTGCCTGTGACTGTCCCTACCTGGCTTGTCCTGTTCAGCGACGCTGAGACGCCACTGTCTGGTGGACTGCAGAATATCCGTACTCATATTTCCTACAAGACAGAGACAGCATCAGCACACTGGTCAGTGATTTCTGGTGTGTCTGTGTGCGGACTGCGAAGGTGTCTGTCCGTGTGCGGACTGCGAAGGTGTCTGTCCGTGTGCGGACTGCGAAGGTGTCTGTCCGTGTGCGGACTGCGAAGGTGTCTGTCCGTGTGCGGACTGCGAAGGTGTCTGTCCGTGTGCGGACTGCGAAGGTGTCTGTCCGTGTGCGGACTGCGAAGGTGTCTGTCCGTGTGCGGACTGCGAAGGTGTCTGTCCGTGTGCGGACTGCGAAGGTGTCTGTCCGTGTGCGGACTGCGAAGGTGTCTGTCCGTGTGCGGACTGCGAAGGTGTCTGTCCGTGTGCGGACTGCGAAGGTGTCTGTCCGTGTGCGGACTGCGAAGGTGTCTGTCCGTGTGCGGACTGCGAAGGTGTCTGTCCGTGTGCGGACTGCGAAGGTGTCTGTCCGTGTGCGGACTGCGAAGGTGTCTGTCCGTGTGCGGACTGCGAAGGTGTCTGTCCGTGTGCGGACTGCGAAGGTGTCTGTCCGTGTGCGGACTGCGAAGGTGTCTGTCCGTGTGCGGACTGCGAAGGTGTCTGTCCGTGTGCGGACCGTGAAGGTGTCCGTGTGCGGACCGTGAAGGTGTCCGTGTGTAGGGGTGCTAAGGGTTGAGCCTGCCTTTGCTGAGCAGGTTCTTCTTGGTCCTTGCTTTCAGTGATGGCATCCTAATACGAACCCTCCCACCCGGGGTGTGCTTCGCCTCTGAGGCAAACACGTCCATTTCTACCTGCCGGTGCCGTCGGGACTTGGGTGCCTGAGAAAAGAGGGCGTGGCATTTATTGCAATTTCCTATCAATCCTATTCTAATCCTATCCTATTGATAACTATACAAAACGTCACATCTGTACTTCATCAGCTTCATAAAAAATGAGGCCATTCAAATCTCTGTGCGGAACCAAACACAAGGGTGACAGAACCATTAATCAACCAAAATAACTGTTGCATGAACTCAACTTTTTTTGCTTAGATCTGTGTCTTATAATGACCAGAGATCATGAGATTACTGCATCAGAATATCATTGTGGATGTGCACTGCACTCTCTCTACACCCATGTCTGCAAACAAAAAGACAAGCTGTCACTCATAAAAAGACATGGCCCTGTGCAAATAATTTAGAAGCACTTTTATCCGTAATTTAATGTACACATATGATATTTTTAAAAAGAAAATGTAATGCATGGCCTGGCAGTAGGCTAATGAAAAGATCAATTCATAGAATAATCAACAGACTAACGCAGGCTCCATTATTGTGTCTAGAGTGTCTCTCCTCAGAATTTGGGAATATTAGTCCTAAAAGCACCCAATTGTATCGCTTTGAAATTACATGTTACATTTCAAAGTGATACAATTGGGCATATAAACATCCCTCTGTCATTTAAACATCTAAACATTGAACAAAAAGTTCAGAAATTCGTGTTTGGTAGATTATTTCTCTGTTGTAACAATGCTTCTTGGCAATAAATTTCATACCGTTGGAAAGCCTGTTTATTTCCCTTTTAAATGGTGCCCCATTTGTAAGGAACATGCATTTGTGGGATGAGCAGCACAGCTGAGTATGTGGGTTGCGCCCATGAAAAATTTGCCAAATCTTCTCTGCCAATGCCAAACAGCTTATTCTGCTGTTGCTATTGACTCTTGTTTTGAGCTTCCGGTACCCCCAGGTGCTGACAATCAGGTGCCTTTCAGTACTTAGGAACCGTAGGCTGTCTTCTACAGATTTGCAGTCAAGGCTTGCAGGACGATATGGCACACGGCTCTCGGCCCAGACAATCCGGAACAGACTGCACGCAGCCAATCTCCGGGCTCATAGGGCTGCCAGGAGGCCTGCCATGACTGCCCTTCACCGTCAGGCCCGTTTGCGCTGGTGTCGGCAACACCTGCACTGGAACCTGAACATGTGGAGGAACGTTATGTTCAGCGATGTGTCCAGATTCTGCCTACGGAAGTTGGATCGTAGGGTCAAAGTGTGGAGAAGACGGGGAGAACGCTATGCTGATTGCTGCACTGATAGAGTAACACCTTTTGGTGGAGGCAGTGTGATGGTGTGGGGCGGCATCTCCATCATTGGAGGCAATCTCAATGCAGAGAGATATCGAGATGAGATTCTGCAACCAGTGGCAATCCCATATCTCCACAGTCTGGGACCGAACTCCATCCTCCAAGATGACAACGCTCACCCCCACAGAGCGGGGTTTATCAGAGACTACCTCCAGAATTTGGGAGTAGAGAGAATGGAATGGCCTGCCAACAGTCCTGACCTCAACCCAATTGAACACTTGTGGGATCAGCTTGGGCGTGCTGTTTGTGCTAGAGTGACCAACACAACCACGTTGGCTGACTTGCGACAAATCCTGGTTGAGGAGTGGAATGCCATCCCACAGCAGTGTGTGACCATGCTGGTGACCAGCATGAGGAGGAGGTGCCAGGCTGTTGTGGCTGTGTATGGTTCTTCCACCCGCTACTGAGGCTCCTGACTGTTTGTTAAATTAATAAATTGTAAAATTGCCAATATGTCTTGTTTCTTCCTTGTTACTGATAGACTTCAATCATCCAATCCACCAAACAAGAGTCACTAGCAACAGCAGAATAAGCTGTTTGGCATTGGCAGAGAAGATTTGGCAAATTTTACATGGGCGCAACCCACATACTCAGCTGTGCTGCTCATCCCACAAATGCATGTTCCTTACAAATGGGGCACCATTTAAAATGGAAATAAACAGGCTTTCCAACGGTATAAAATGTATTGCCAAGAAGCATTGTTACAACAGAGAAATAATCTACCAAACACAAATTTCCGAACTTTTTGTTCGATGTTTATATTGGACTGCACGATTATGGCAAAAATTATTTTAGTCAATATTGAGATCACGATTATTCATTGGTTTTCAGAACATAATACTTTTTCTAACTCTAACCTTCTACTGTGAGGGAGGTAAAATAGGAGTGCTTTATTTGATATAGAACACCAGAGAATGTCCAGTAAAGTGAGTTTTAATTTGTAAACAGACTGTGCCTTCAAAATCGTAAATCTCGATTCTTTTTGTCTAGTAATCGTGGAAAGCCAAAATTGATATCACGATTAAAATTTAATTTATTGTGCAGTCCTACATCAATACATTTAAATACTGATATCGCAGCTCTAAAATGGGCCACGTGTAGATGAAAATAAAATTTATTTTGATAAATAGACACAGGCATACATTTGTAACCATCACTTTCCACCAACAAAGAAAAGATAAAAAGCTGCCAGGAAATAAACACAGCATAAAAATACAGCAACAAACACTCATGTAAACATGGGACATGAAAAGGGTATTCAACCACACTGCTGTATGAAGATCAGAACTCAGAAGGCAAGACGGTAAAGAAATAACACACACGTGAAACATAGCATAAAGACATGCAACATATCCTAACATGACACCAGTAAATTATATAAAAAGAACAAATACCTCTGTTAACTGTCCGTAAGATTTGGATTTGATGGACGCCAAGAGTTCTGCTCTTCGGGAAGACTGGAGACACAACGGGAAAGAGGATTAATCTGTGCGTTTCGTTAACAGAGGCACCTCACATTTAAGATGGCGAAGATCATTAGCACAATCCGTAGGCTAGAGTAAGGGATGAAAACAATTAGGTGAGCTTATGAAAATATGCAATTAAGCTCTTCTAATTTTAACTGATAACCTCAAGCAATCGGAGTGCAGAGCTACTTGATCGAGGCCTGATATAAGAACCACTCACGTCGCCCTGCTTAGAGGTTCCTTCACCAGGATTGGCATCAGCTGCATCTCCAGATTCAGTCCTCTTACCCGTCTAAACACAGAACACACTGTCATACACAGTACAGCAGTGATAGATAACAGAACACGGTCACACATGAAAGAACACGCACACAGAGCACACGGGTTCATACACAACAGTCCTTTCCTTCATTCACACTCACACACTCCTCTTACCACCTCGTCCAGCCAGTTTTGATACGTCATCACCGTGTCTTGCAGGCACGGTCCCAGGTCCTTGTTAATCAGGCTGATTGCCGAGTCTGACTGGCCAGTACGCGCGGTAATGGCCGCCTTCATCTTCTCGTAGTGCTCCTGCACGTTCGAAATCTCCTGCGCACAACACAGCGTGGAACAGAGTAAGCAAAACGAACTGAACGCAATGACTCGGCGACACACAGCCCCACAATCTCCCCCAATGAAAAGGCGGCTCTGCTGCAACCACCGACAGCTACAACCTGCGCGTGCAGATCGATTCCTTTTCATCACTCAGATCTGAAGGGAACGGATGAATGGAGTTGCTGATCACTTACAGTAGCCCTTTGCCATTGATTTGCACACAGTTGGGGGGGGGGGGAAAGAGCTGAAATACCAAAGAAGCCCTCAGCAGGCCTGGTGGCAGTGAAGAGCAATGTGTGCTGATGTCTCTGTATTCACCAGGGACCAGGGAAGAGGAGGGATGTGGTTTGATCGTGCTTTGACGAAAGCCAGAAGCCAGCGAATCAGCCTCACCTCCAGGGCTTCCGCGGTGATGAGGTCCTTCACGCGTGCGGGCCGATCCCGGAACGCCTCGCACACCAGGTGCCTCTTGGGCTTCCTCTTCACCTGGAAGCTCAGCTGCG
Organism: Ilyophis sp. 1 JC-2022; assembly: GCA_022702515.1. NCBI lineage: Eukaryota > Metazoa > Chordata > Actinopteri > Anguilliformes > Synaphobranchidae > Ilyophis > Ilyophis sp. 1 JC-2022. Next base: position 38,711,355 of record CM040406.1, read on the forward strand.
AGAGACACACAGGAGCATCACGGAGTGCGCCATTTTGAATTTCTCAGCAGGGTAACAGTACGTTTCTATGAACCCGAGAGCTGCTAGCAATCCTGTTCGTTCAGAACCACGCAGAACCCGGGGACACACATTCGAGCTGCTTACTGCGGATCTGGCGAGTGTGTGTGACATACGTGTTTGGGCATGGCAGCGAAGAAAAAGGCTTTATCGGAGATGAGCTTCCTGAAGATGTAGCACACGTCGTAGTGCTGGGAATTCACAGCATCCTGCTGGAACTTCATTATGCTCTCCCAGTCCTTAAGCGCAATGCTAATCTGGAGACAAGCACAAAAACTGACCGACTGGAAGCCCTGGTGCATTCCTCCATAAAATCTTAACTTATCGTGTTCATTACATAAACTCAAACAGAGAACTTTAAGTAAAATTGTGCAAAACATCTTGAAGCAAAACCATATTTAAATGTTAAATAGTTTGATGCATTACTGACGTTTATGGAACGTGTATGGATTGTGCATCAGGGCGATTAGCCCTACCTTTTCTTTAGGTACTGCAAATTGCGTGTTATATAAGGCATACAGCAAATACAGTCCCCCAACTCGGATCTGGAAATTGTATGGAGGGAGGAGGTACGGATAGGCAGTCGTCATGACTAAACGGCTGAAGGCTCTCATCTCATTGGCTGCCATCTTCCCACTGGAAATAAAGAGTACAAACTGTTTATACATCATAGGCAAATAGACAGTGGCCAGAATGTGCCTAATGTTGACGATTACTCGCCTTCATTTACGCTGATTGTTGATTGTTATCTGAAGACATAAGGGAATAGTTAAATTTCCGTACAAGAAAGAGTAAGGGTGCATCCCAATACTTGAAAAACGCATCCTCCTTTCCTCCACTACCACCTCCTCTCCTCCATGCCCCGGAAACTGATCGCTGTGTCCTAATCTAATGTTGCCGATTACACATTAATAACATTAACGGTTACATATGAATTAATGTCTCGACGCAAACCACAATATCAGGTAGGCTACATTGTATACTGTCCATGCTATTTGTACTTCAAACGTACAGGCATACTTCCGGGTAGGAGAAGAGTGGAGGAAGGAAGGTGAGGAGTGAAAAATATTGGGACGCAGCCTAAATATTTTCACACTGCTTCTGTGGTTGTAACGAAGACTGAAACACTCACGATTCGTGCTTAGACCTACGAAAATTACCTAACCTATGTTCTAAGTTACTTTATTGGATGACATACATGCAAATGTATGTGCATTTAAATGTATTTTCATTTTGTTTTGCTTGCTGCAACTTATTGAATCATGGTGTCAATGATTTGGATAACGTTACACCTATCATGTGGATGCAATAAAATAAAAAAGCATACACCGCTATGTTAAGTGGAAGGTCCACTAACTTTAGGCCGGGTTCTCAAAAATGCGAAAGATAATAGCGGCGTTATACTATGAACTGTGAGCAGGCCCGTAGTGTTCGTTATTCTCAATCTGACAACTGGAAACGGTAGCATACGAAACATATTAATTGCCAAACGTTGCTGAACGAGTGTTAGGTCAACTTCTAAAGCTGTGTCGAATTAACGTTATAATGCAATTTAACAGTAACTTGGCTCCAGAGAGCAGGATTGCGCAAAGCTAGATAGTTAGCCACTAAGCGTAACGTTACCCAACTTAAAAACAAACTGTCAGATAGTTTTCAAGGTGGATTGCTTTGCATTTCATTAACAGAAACCAGGCATCTTACTAAAATATACTGGGGAAGTCCATTTTTCTCCAGATGGCCGCGAATTCCTCGTACCGCACAGATTCAGTCCTCTGAAATCGACTCAGTAAATCTTCGCAGTCTAATTTTACTGGCTCACTGAAGTACTCCATTTCTGTTCTGTTAAAAAGTCAGTAACACAGGTTGCAGCACAAACTAGCTAGCCAATAAATAATTTTGTATACGGACTTAAGTTAAACAATTTATGCTTTGCTAGAGCAAGCATGAGCACGACTGACTGACGTTGTTCGTAAACTTCCGTGTTGTGAGTGAGTAGACCTACAGGAAGCAGCAAAGGCCAAACTAGGCGTAGTTGCATGTCGTTTTATATGATTATAATAATCTGTGGTTATAATTCTAATAAAGTAAAAACTAACGTTATACATTTTTTTATGTGGTACTGCAAATTCAAAAAAGTATCCAAAATTGGTCATAAAATTACATTATTCCGATAATGATTTATTATTTAAAACCATTCACAACTAAATAAAACACACATTCTATGGAACATCGAGAGTGCCACAATGATAAATAAATAAATAAATAAATAAATGTCAATGTATGTGCAATTAGTGGTTGGAACAAAGCAAATTGATTCGCACTCATTGGGAAATCGGTAAATATATATGAAAATAAATAGGGAAATAAATTGTGAAATATACATGGAAATAAATAAATGAATATATTACAAAAAATAATTGAAAATAAATGTAATAACCTAATTAATTGCACATAAATTTACATTTCTATAGTCATTCCCAGATTTATTTATTTATTTCCAAATAATTTTATTTATTAATTTTTATATTTCCACATTTTTAAATGTATTATTTATTTATGTAGCCTATTTATCATTGTGGCACTCTCGGTATTCCATACACATATTCTGCTCAAACGCAGGAAAATACATTTTAAATCAACTGGACATTTTGATGTAAATGCCATTCCAGTATAACCTCAGGATAGCAATATTCCATTGCTGATTTATACAACAACATATTTCGCAGACAGATTATTCAAATATATATCCAACGAATATTTCATTGTCGATTGACGACGCCCTTGAGACTGTTCTTCGCGTTCTAACACAAGCATGGGAACACGTAGCTATAGTTAAATCTAGAACAAATTTTCTTAATTTCCTTGTTGTGTGCGTGACTCGATGTGCGACGATGCTGTCATAATGCCATGAGGATCTGCACGTATACATGGGATGTGGCTGGACCTCTCCAACGCAGCGAGCCCACCGCGGTTAAACGCGGGAATCCAGTTGGGGACCACTCCACCCATCAATGCTTTTCAGACCTCAGCAGCATACATTAACGACGGTAAGAATTTTTACAAAACGGTATTTGTCTTGTTTAATGCTCAAACAAGTACATGATATTGCGTGTTGATTTTTAAAAAGAAATGCAAGTTTTCTGTGCTGTGACAAGGTTAAATGAATATACCACCACGAATAAGTTTATGATAAAACACGCTATTATAATTAGCAGTTTAACTTGAAGACGACGATAGCATTACCTTAAATACTTATTCCTGGTTTCAGTATTGATGAAATTGGTGTGTTGTAAGGAAGTTATTGTTTCAAGTAAATTCTTGGGAGCACGTAATTCAAAAATCTAACGTCACTATTAATTTCGATCATTCCGTCATTCGGTTGTATCAACAGCAATGGTGAGCAAATGTTTCGTCAGTCCCGTAAAATATCATGATATCTCTTAACCAGAGAAAATGTTATCATATATAACTTGTATATCAAATGCCACGTATTTATTGTAATACAACCTATAGGTGTAACATGTGTAGCACAATTCTCCCTGTGGTATGGTAGTCCAGCATCTTGAAACATCGCCATGCAGACAGAACTCCCAGCATCCCACATTGAGTCAATAAGGCCAAGTCAGTCTGGGATGAACGGTATTAACATTGATTGAGAGGCATTGTGCGAGACAGAGATTACTGCAATCACAATGGAAGTATGATGAGAGCTTGTGGTGGGTGACTTTTAGCAGGAGGGTGGCTGTGTACTTGCCAAGGGATTCAGAATGTAGAAAATGCTTCACCCGTCTCTGGAAAATGCACCATTACAGTGCTTATGATGTCTTCTGTGAATATGTTATGAAAATGAAAGCTGAGGATAAAGGACAACTCCCTTGCAATATTCCCATGGCTACAGCCATGGCGTATCGGATGGGTTTTGCGCACCCTTTCAGTGACTATAACAGTCGTCATCACAAACGGAACAGGGAGAACCTATAAGTACAAGACTCACCTGTGGGTTACCTCAGGTTCAGAGATACAAATTTATATCTTGTTCATTTCATATCTTAAATTGGCATGGATCACAGGAAAAGAAACACACTTTTCATATAGTCTGGTCCGCATTTTTCATTTACTGATGCAAAAAAAACAATACATTTAGTGTTAGAAGACCAAACCACAGACAGCAGAAAGATGAATTAACAGAAGTGTACACATATGACAAAATCCTATGAGGAACTTCCCTTTAAGGACACAAAAAAGTCAACAGTTGCATTGTGTTGTGATTACTGTTAATAGTACTATGACAGCAACAAGCAGAAGAACTGACATTGCATAACTGCCACCATTAAATACAATGTGAAAATGGGGAAAAAATAGGTTTGCTTGACTGATAAATAATATGCTAATTAAGCCCAACGTTTAGCCTATACTGTTCTGCTACGGTAATTAAGCCCAAAATTTAGCCTATACTGTTCTGCTACGGTAATTAAGCACAACATTTAGCCTATACTGTTCTTCTACGGTAATTAAGCGTGACGGTTTACATCTACTGCACGATTGCCTTGTAGCTGGTGGAAAAACGTGACTAAAGTAACTAAAATATATATTTTTAAAAATCTATTTCAGAATTAGACTATAAATCTGCCACCAACCTCCCATGATAACATCCAAAAACCAACAATGTCAGGTCCAAATGACTCAACACCTTTTCCCCAATGCATTTTTTGCTCATTTCATCAAAATGCTAAATTTGCTGGTGTTTTTACACACAATATTCGTCATTCTAAATGTTACAGGTGATCTATGCAAACAAATACACAGGGTACAGCAACATGTATGGACTGACATAGAACTGCTTAAGCCGAATATATATTGGTAAGTCACTAACACACATAATTCAGATCATGACAGATTAGACAGGGAGACCAAAGGAATCCAGACTGAACACACTGTATGTACTGTACCACTACACAGGGAACAAGAAAGAAAATACATTAAAGTAGTTTTAAAAATGCCTCATATTGCATGATCTGCTGGGAATCTTTTTTTTTACATTAATTTTTTTTATAATATATATTTTTTTTAAAGAAAATATATAATTGTGCAATTGATGCTACAATACACCACTGGCAAAAGCACTGGTACTGCAGAGACAGAAAATTCGATGGGTGCTTTTCAAACCACAGACTGTGTGTGTGTGCGTGTGTGTGCGTTACTGGTGAGTGAAGGCCTTTTGCACACATTGGGTTTGAATCACAATGATACAGCTGGTACGTCTGTCCCTCCCAGTGCTCAAGGTTAAGTCTACCTCAAGACTCCTGCTATGTTAATATATGTTCTGTTGCTGGCAATGGGAAATCCATTAAGATCTATGTATGGTGCAAGACAGTAGCCGACTTGTAAAATAACTTGACATAGAAAATATAAATAGAGGGAGCTTCTGGCGGGAGGGGGAGGGGGAGCGAGTAGCAGTGTCCGGTATTGAACATGAGGCTGGTGTTCAGTTAACTTGGTCCAGGGCCCGCAGTAGCTCCTCTCCCTGCAACAGGTGCTGGCGGTCGAGAACAGGGGCGTTGACCTCACAGTCATAGCGTGTGAGCTGGGGAAGACCACTGCCCTCGAAAGAGGTCCCTAGCAGGCGGCAGGCCAGATCTGAATGGAGCAAAACAGCAGATGTAAGCAACTGACTACACCAGTAGAGATCTCTCATGTGTAAGCAACTGACTACACCAGTAGAGATCTCTCATGTGTAAGCAACTGACTACACAAGTAGAGATCTCTTATGTGTAAGCAACTGACTACACAAGTAGAGATCTCTTATGTGTAAGCAACTGACTACACCAGTAGAGATCTCATGTGTTTAGCATAATGTATTTAGCATGTCAAAAAGAGAAGAAACAAAATTTTATGTCCAGCTGTTGGAGTCCCACCTGAAGGCAGGATAACAATTGTCTTGCTTGAAAGCAGCTCTGAGCCACTGGCCTGAAGCACCTTGGCTTTCTTGCCCTGCTCGGCAGGGTCTGTCGTCATCTGGTACAAGGCACCCTGGGAAAACCGCAATCAGTCCAATTAATCGTTCAGAAAGTCACTCAACAGATCATTCCTGTCCCCCAGTGGGATATTTGTTGTGCAGAAATAATCTTACATAACTTCATTCTATACAACAAATTAATATAAATTATGCAAAATTAAACAAAAACCAACTCAACTATATTGGATAACAGACATACAATAGTAAATTAACTGAAAAAATGTTTTTAAAGTGAATGATGAAAATGATGTAACCAAAATCAATCAGTAACAACAGTCTAGGGCCTTCTATGATTTATCCCCATGGCAACAAAGAACACTATGCACAACACTGTCCTCTGGTTTACTCCAGTAGCGATATATTTTTTTTTACACAACAATGGGATGCACACAAAACAAGCAGAGACTTACCAGTCCAACAGCCTGGGACAAGGTGGTGACGTCCCCCAACTTCCTCTTGCGCTGAAAGTTCTGTACAGCCAGCATCTTGGGAGTGAGCTGTCCCTCCAGGGCAGACAGCCTGAAGCACAGGAGGTGGGGAGAGAGGCGTCCAGGTCAGAGTCACAGTGCTGCTGCGGTATGCTCATGCTCAGAGCTGCCTGTGGTTGTGTGGAGCAGCGTGCAGTGTGTTTATGGAACTGAGATGCGCATGTCTGGCTGTCACTGCTGTTGAGGAATGTGCTTAAGATAACCGCTTTGGTAAACATCCAAGGGGCCAGGGCCTCACCTCTTGCTGAGCGGGGTGGCGCATCGCGGGGTGTCCGACGCCTCCGAGGGAGCGGGGGAGGCGGCCTGGCTGAAGGGGGAGCCAGGGGCGCCGCACGCCTTGTGCAGGTGCTGGACGGGGGCCGCGCTAGGCTTGGGCAGGCTGGGGGTCAGGAGCTCCACAGGGGACAGCGTGCGCAGCTGGAAGTCGTCATCCATCGGGATGTAAGGTGCCAGCATCTCCAGGTCCAGGTCCTCCATGGCCTGGGGAAGGTCAGGTCGAGGGGACAGTGTCAGCAAGCCCGCCTTCACTCGTGTAGCGCAGCCTATCCGGTACTGTACAATGCCCGAATTCTCAGAGAGAATCAAATTTAGGTTTACATAAGACCGTATGATAAAGAGAACAGACCAATCGTCCCACCTAGTCTCATAATTCTGCTTGCTAACTAGAGAGTATGTACCACTGGGCTTGGACACGCCAAGGTGGTAGAAGCAGTATTGACATATATAGTGTTTCCACGGTATTGCAAAGCATTGGGGCTACCTGTGTAGTGAAAGGGGTCTTGGGCTCTGTGTCGATGGCAAACAGTTTCTCCACCAGGTTCAGTTTAAACTCGCCGCCGATATCGGAGTCTACGCGAAAGCAGAAGTCCAACGGGCTGCCGGGCTGGTGAGAGAGAAAACAGAGCTCATCATCTCAGGTCCTGTTAAACAGGAGAAAACTAGTACATTGCAACCAGGGCCTGCTATGCTGGCGGATGAGCTCAACACTCCTGAAATGTATATACAAATGGCTAATATTGTATTTGAATCATGCTAACAATGTATGTAGACATTTATGAAGTTACCCCAGTAACTGAATCACATGTTTGTGATTTCTCCTGCTATCAATTATATTGATCTTGTCTTAAAAATCTGCCTCAAGAAAGACTAGGAAGAAAGTTTCAGTTGTCAAGATCAGAGCCAGACGACTCTTTGTAGCAAGGTACCATACAAACCTGCTCAAGCTGGTGCAACTACCTCATTATGTTAAAAAGGACACAGATGCGTGGGGTATTATTGATTATTATCATGTCTAATGGCTCCACGCACAGGATTGGCAGTGTTGGGTATGCTCACCTCTGGGGAGCTGTGGCTGGTGCTGGGGCTTGAGGGGGAGCTGGGGCTGTCTCGGGAACAGGGTGCGGAGAAGGGGAAGTTCTCAGAGCCGGGCTCCAGCTTGGTAGCCAGGGACTGGGCTGGCTCGCTGGGGGGCAGGGGGGACAGAGGCATCTTTTCACTGCTCGAGGGCAGCATCACGTCATTGTAGAGGGGGGCCTCCTTCACCACCAGGATCTCTGCGTCTGCAGGGCGGAGCAAAGGGAGGAGTCAGGACTGAGGCGGGGCTCCAGGGCTTCAAAGCAACAGCTGAGGGTAGCTAACTACTGGAATGTTTCTCTTCAAAAAGGAGAGCCTCTATCTTGTTCAGAGGGACACACCCACTATTTGTCTTCCAATATCTGGTGTCTTACTTTGAATTTAACTTACTTTAATTGTCTGGAGGGGACTATCTGGAGCTAGCTCACTGACCTGGGCTGCTGAAGTCCAGGGAGATGATGGCGTCTCCGGCAGCAGGAGCCAGCAGGGTGAGGGCCTCGGGCTCCCGCTTCAGCTTCTCGTACAGGCTGTCCGTGTCCGTGGTCTCCGCCGCCTTGGCCAAGTGCTTGACCACGTCGGGCTCTGGGTTCTCCGTCTCCTCGGGCTCCTCTTTCTTCTCCGTCTGTTCCAGGGACAGCACTAGCTCCTCCTCCACCACCCCGCTGCAGAGCGACAGGACGACGTCACACACGGCACTCTCACAAACCTACGCGTCATCAACACCAGCCCTACTTAAACTGTGGTCCATGGACCACCAGAGGTCTGCTAGGACCGCCTGGTGGTCAATAGGCCAAAGGTGCAATTTTATGAAAATCGCATGCGTACGATGTAGCAGTGCTGTGTTGACTGATACTGCATGGCTTTGCTCAGACAGGTGCACCCATCCCACTGACCATTTAAAGTGTGTGCCCTTATTAATCACTTAAAATATAAAAAATGTCATCCTTATCCATTATACAATGGGGGAAATAAGTATTGGACACGTCAACAATTGTATTATCAAACATATTTCCAATGTAGCTATTCACATGAGATTTTGACCAGACATTGGTATTAACTCAATAAAACTACACAGCTAAAGAAATTGTAACGTTCCAATTCTTTAAAAAAGTTATGTGCAATAAAGTGAAATGACACAGGAAAAAAGTATTGAACACGCTAAATTAAATGTATTTAATACTTGGTAGAAAAGCCATATTTTAAATATTTGGTTGCATATCCTTTGCATGCCATGACTTTATGATGTCTGTGACCCAACAACATCAAAAGGCTCTTGATATCTTATTTGCTGGTACTCTTACAAGCGATACTATAACAGCTCTGCATTTGAATGGATCTCTATGGGAATTGGGGGGTGAGACAAGATTTAGCTGTAAATTACACTGGAACAGTATAGAACACATGGTTGGCTAAGTGGCTCTAAGTCATCAAGGGTCTGATGTATTAAACAAGCCTTTAACCATCACTCTGCTGCCAGAAATACAGTAGATATGGATGGATAACTTGAAGGGTTTCTTCTCCTGACTTATTTTTCCATAGAGTTCAATAGGAAAATCTGTCAGGAGAACCAACCCTTAAAGTGATCCTTCCATATCTACTGTATTTCTGGCAGCAGAGTGATGGTTAAAGGCTTGTTTAATACATCAGACCCTTGATGACTTAGAGCCACTTAGCCAACCATGTGTTCTATACTGTTCCAGTGTAATTTACAGCTAAATCTTGTCTCACCCCCCAATTCCCATAGAGATCCATTCAAATGCAGAGCTGTTATAGTATCGCTTGTAAGAGTACCAGCAAATAAGGTATCAAGAGCCTTTTGATGTTGTTTTTCTACCAAGTATTAAATACATTTAATTTAGCGTGTTCAATACTTTTTTCCTGTGTAATTTCACTTTAGTGCACATAACTTTTTTAAAGAATTTTTAAAAGAATGTTACAATTTCTTTAGCTGTGTAGTTTTATTGAGTTAATACCAATGTCTGGTCAAAATCTCATGTGATTAGCTACATTGGAAATATGTTTGATAATAAAATTGTTGACGTGTCCAATACTTATTTCCCCCATTGTATTTAGGATAAGTTTAGGAGGTTCAACAAGGGCTTCATTAAACTTTCAGTGGTCTGTGGAACAAAAAAACATTTAAGAGCTACTGATCTACACTATCCTGATTCACATACCTGCACATCACCAACACCATGTCCCATTGCAGGGCTCAAAAGCGCGACTGTTTAGGGCAACGCTTAAAGTGGAAATAACCGGATTAAGTACCGGATTTGTGTCAAATTCTGTTCCGTCACAAAATCGTGTTCCCCCTAGCGACGCTGTGCACGAATTTCAGAAAATGAGAGTAGAAAGAGGCGCATTTTTGAATCAGCTCGCTCTCAAGAAGGAATGCCATGCCACTGATGTTTCTATGGATAGCAATGAATCCCAGTATTTCTACGTTTTTAGCCATTTGTCAATTTCCGATAACAAAATCTTCCGAAGTCCAGAAGTCTCGCTGCGCAGGTCAGCCGATGCGCGTAAAATGGCAGTACAATCAGAAAAACAGCAAGTGTTGTGATAGCTTTGTTATGAGTCATTGTAAGTTAAAAGTGACTTGGATACTTCATTCACAACTCGGGGACTTATCGTTTTACACTCCAAGCGTTGACCAAAAGTCACATTTTGAGCCCTGCAATGCACCCCAGGAGGCCCGGGTCCGTTACCTGAGCACGTAGTTGACGCACACGATGCACTGCGGCTGGGAGTTCTTGTTGTTGTAGATTACAGTGGCCTGGGTCTCCACCCACACAAAGCCCCCCCTCTTGGCCAGCATGCGGTACTGGCCTGTGGTGGCCTGGCCCTTGGCAAACACTGGAGGAAGAGAGGAGGAGAGCAGAATGCAGCTCAGTCATGAGCCATGAGGTGCGCTAGGGCAGAACCGAAGCTGCAGGGTAAATGATTCTAATGTATGGTGATACAAGCGCAGGCGGTGAGTGAATGAGTTTTAGAGTTGGGCGATGCTCACAGTTATGATGAGTCTTGGTTAGGTGGTCCGAGTCCAGGGCGTGGTAATACTCGTACACAGAGCGGTTCAGGAGGTCCTCCGGTTCGTATCCCATCAGCTCTGTGATCCTGAGGGAGACAGACAGAAAGGGCCTATTAGCAGTCGCAGAGTTGTAACAAAATACTTATTTCAAAGGAAGAAGGCCACCCCTGAAAGTCACTCCTCCGTTCAGTAAGCAGTTTCAAGTTCTGTCACCAGGTGGCAGTGTTGCATAACTTTCACTGGGAGAAGTCACTGTTATGTTTGGCTGCCATGAAAAGGGTTTTTCATGAAAAGAATGCAAAGCATTCAACATATTTTTTAAATGCACAATAGGTGGCCTAATTTTAATTTAAACTGAGGTATAGGGGAACTAAAAACAGTTAACCACTATTCCATACCATCTTATGCAGAAGGCGATCTACTGGGTTGCCTTGCAAAATCACTTTTCATATTGCTTACTATATGATATTATACTATATTGATATATTGCATTACTTTCATGTCGCACTTTTCGTACGGATTAATTAACACTTTGGTAACATGGTAACAGTACGCGTATGAAATAAACTACAGCAGAAGCAATATGGACAAGGTATGAGGAGGGGGTGGGGGGGAACAGAAAATAAAATAGATTTACCAAGGAGTATAGACAATTTAAAAAGATGTCTGTAGAAGGGTGTGAAAAGCACACAAATGTCTATGCAGTCCTGATCGTCTCTGGTTCAGGAGCTGGTGCACAGGACGAAGGGCCCTGGCTCTGGTAGCACTTGCCTCTCGTCGCAGTAGGAGAACTTCATGTCCAGTGTGTGGCGGCTCAGGAAGGTCTTGCTGTCCAGCGGGAACTCGATGTTGGAAGGGTGCGGGATGGGCTCGCAGACCAGCACCAGGTACGGGACAGGGGGCTCCTTGTAGCCGCACTTGTTCTGGTCGTCCTCGTTCTTGTGCACTCGGATGTGTCCAGTGCATTGGAGCACCTTGGGAGGGAACAGAAGAAAGGTAAGCAGCCATTTTGTTAGTCTGCCTGTCTACATCACACTGCACATGAAGGGGAAGAGCTCATTGTCTTGATCTGTACGTATAAAAAGACTGCGCTCAAAAACCTTTCGTATTAACAATGTGCACACGCACGCACTAATCTTAGAGAAATTTCAGACCAGATACTCCTGTTGCTCTTATTCTCGGTGGGGAAATTACATGCGATGGTTTGGAAGGACTTCCGAGTTGTTCTGGACTGACAAGCAATTCAGCCAAACGCCGTCAGTTCCACACACTCTCACAAATGGAATGCACTGGGCCATTAAATGGTTTGGAGCCTTTTTGCAGCCGCCAAACCTTTCATCCGTGCTCTTCATTATGTAATTTGGGATTGCAGACAGTGAACAACAATCCAGACCGTAAACAACATGTGTCCAGGCCATGTTGGTCAACAAGTCACACACTTCTCCAGGTGCAAACAGATCATTGCATTTGCATAGGGACAGGGAGCTATACTGGGAGCTTTGTTTATGGAATCTGGGCCCAGTAACGGGATGACGATAATCACTATGTTAACTTCTCCCTTTGACCCGAGCCACTCGCTGTCCTGTCGGCTGGACAGCGAGTGGCTCGGGGTCAAAGGGAGAAGTTAACATATCGATTATCGTCATCCCGTTACTGGGCCCAGATTCCATAAACAAAGCCAATTAAGGAGCTGCGCTGACGACCGGGGGAAAGTCAGGGAAGGACGCGGCGGCTTAACGCTTCCTGACACTGCTGTCCGAGCTCAAGAGGGCTTGCCTTCCACGTGGCTGACTTGATGTTGACGGTACGCCCCCTGTTGGTGAGCGTGCACTTCATGCGCAGGAAGAAGCTTCGCTCTGTGTTCGGCTCCTTGGCTTTCTTGGAAGACCCTGGGAAAAGAACCAGAGCACTCGTTACGGCGTTAACCGTGCTAATGGCATTCGAGCTAACTGCACAGATTCAGTGGTGGTTATCCATTTAAATCAGGCCACCGTCACCCCAGCACAACAATAAGGAACCCCTTCTTCACCATGTTATAGCAGTGTACCTCCCTGGGGATGAGGACGTATTCCCTTACAGAAAGCAGCACGCAAGCAATGCTAAACTCTAAGGGTCAGCAGTGAGCGTGTCTGTCTGTAAGAGTCTGAGCTGCAACACTGCAGGGGCCAGAGAAGGATGTGCACATGCATGCTCTCATGCTCTGCGGCTGTGTGGAGACCGGGGCCATCGGCCAGAAGGCTCGAGCGTGCTCGTGAGGCTGCTGCTGTACTGTGCAAAGGGGGCACGGGAGGCTTCTGGGATTAATGGCCTGTCCTGAAGGAGTCTGTCTCTGAGGCCGTATGATAATGAATTTGAGGAATATCCCTGTATTTGTGTGTGTGTGTGTGTGTGTGTGTATGCACAGTTATTTCACCTGTTCTGTGTATGAGCATCTCCCTCATCTCCTCGTGGTCGCATGGGTGAGTGAAGTCAAAGACGCTGTGTCCCGTCAGGTCAAACTGTCATACAGGATGAGAGGTTTTAGAAACGCAACCATCTGCTGAAAATACAATTACCCTCTGCAGCACACACACACCCGCGCACGCACACACGCGCACACACACACACCAAACCTGGCTCGGGCTGAAGGAGCACACTCACCTGTGCGAGTCCCAGGCATTTGCTGATGTGCTCTGAGAGATAGATCATGTCCCCATCCTCAGACAGCACCATAAGGAACCCATCCAGAGCCTTCAGGTAGAAGCTGTTGAGCTGGGTGTCCAGTTCAGACTCCACTACCACCTCATCTGGGGAGGGAGGAGACACTCACTACATGCATAAACTCCAGGACAACATGCATGCACTTGCCTGTACAACAGCGCATAGCTCAGAAAAAAAACAACAGCTCTAATCACTGAGAAAAGAACGGCTCGTTACTCAAGTTCTCGCTCCTTACGAGCACATTCTAGTGGTTTTTGCTGCTGATTTAGCAGAACCATTTAGCCTCAGGCCCTATTTTTAAGCCTGGGTTAACGGTTTAAGTGCAAGAGGACATCGTGCAGGGCAGCGAGCGCTCATCTCTCGAGTTATGGCACAAAGACGCCATTCGTTATCGCCGCCTGGAGAAGCCAAATAAGAAATGTGTGGAGGCAGGCTAAATAAAGTAGCGTGGAGAGCCTGGATTTGTGGAGCTCAGGTTTACGATGAGTACGGTGACTGGCTTCCTCCGCTGCTGCAGCCTGTAATTTTGTTACTTGTGATCAGGAGCTGGAGGATGAGATATCGTGTTGGGAGCTCACCCACCGAGCTGACGATACGCTGAGTTTGCACCGTGCCAGACGGAGACGGCGCTGCGGCTCTCGTGATTCACACTGTCCAGGCTGCTGTGGGCTGGGGCTGGCACTGTGCTCTTCCCTCTTCCCTCCTCCCCCAACCCCACCCCACCCGTCCACAGGACACTGACCGGCGTTCAGCAGCTTCCTTATGCGCAGGTAGCTGATGGCCAGTCTCATGATGGAGGCCTTGTCCAGGTTGGAGCTGACGTTGTGCGGCATGGGCAGCTCGTGCGCCAGCTCGTAGAACACCTCCGACTCCTTGCCCCTCCGGGATCGCGCCGCGTCTCTCGACTTCTCTTTCCTGCGCTCCGAGCTCACCCTGGAGGAGGGAGGAAAGGCAAGGGCCTCGTTAGCATCCGGATCCGACCCCCTCACGCTTGAAACCCCGGCCAGCATTCTCGAGAGGCGCACCACGCAGCCACCGACTCGACTGCAGACGCTGCAGCACTGTGGTCTTTAAAGACTCCATCCGGTCTTTCATGTGACACTGCTCATTTACATGAGTGTCTTACTCCCCAGCTTATTGGCTGTGTACCAAAGGAAGTGCAGTAAGTGTCCCCCCCCCTCCCCTATCGTGATTGGATGGAGGGGTCTTGGTCATATGACATGCATTGGATCGCATGTTCCGTTTCTTGGAGCAAGGCCAGAGCACATCACCAATCACTCTGACACTTAGTGCCTCAGCTTCTTTCTCTTACAGCACAGAGAAGGGAATAGCGCATTTTACCACAGTCAGTGAGAGGCATGTTTAATTAATATAGGCAGCTATATAGGTTACACAATTAAAATACATCACGCAATTAAATATGGGCAATATGCATAATGCTTCCCATCACATTCCATTAAAGAACTTGGGATTGTAATACAATCAATGTATTACTCAAATTATGGTACAGAACAGTCTGTGGGGTTTCCTTTTGCTGTAGAGCGAGGCAGAAAACAAATGCACACGCACTCCAATTTCCTGTTTTTGGAAAAACATGAGCTTCAGAGCAGCCTCGCTGCCTCCTTCCTGTGTCTCGCAATCTTCATTCACCTCATTACTTCTCATTTCCTCCTCCTCGTCCTCCACTTACGCTTTGTAATATCACTCACTTTGTATGCACAACTGACTCAGGCCCTTTTCCCACTTGGCTAACACACCCTTGGGGACAACTGTAAATTCCCAGGAATGACAGATCATGTTCGATTCATTCTGTCTGAATTACTGTCTAACCTACTTTGGAATGTAGTTTGAAAATGTATTCTGGTAGTGGGGGTAGGGGGACGATTGATCGCGGACGGACGGACGGGGTTGGGGCAGTGCGATTGAGGTTGTGGACCCGTGGGGGTACTTTCTTGCATGTTTTTGTCCATCTAGCCGATACATCATTTTTTAACCCCTGTGTGCAGATGCCTAGTGGCTGTGGTGCCGACAGCAAGATTTTGCTCAACTATGAGTGCAAGACACAAACACCGTGTTTTATCTTTTTTGGTACACGATTCGTGACCATTCTGCCGAATACAGAGTTTCGAAGTGTCACTATTTTCCTGTAGCAAGTCCATTTAACAAGCAACCCCCCACCCAGTCTTGTTTGCAACTATACCTACCCATACGTGACATAGTGGACAATAGCGTATATGTGTGAGTTCATAAATATATTTATTCATCATATTAAATTTGAAAACCGTCATAGCAACAAATTCAGTGGTCATTTATTGTCTGGTACAATTGGTTTGAGAAATATACAACACTATACAATCACCCTCTGCAGCACACGCACACACAAACACACACACACCCGTGCACGCGCTCCCACACACACACACACCCCAACCCTGGCTCGGGCTGAAGGAGTGCACTCACCTGGGCGAAATATACAATACTATACCGCGATTACACTATCTGAAACGTTGACTCGGAAAAAACCCCATGCCCTGAAAGCCTGTCTCATTCATTACAGTTCATTCTGGTTTAATTGTCGGCTCTTTTATACAATAGAGTACATTATAACTTTAGCAACAGTATATGCAATGTCTTATTGGGTGCTTTGAACAATTAATTACAGCCCATCGTAACGGCAGTTTTCGTTTTAACGCTCACGCAAGCTCTACAGAAAACGCATTCCCCAATGGGAGTTTTCCCTTCCCAATATGCAAGTAGTACTGCTTTCTAATATGCGGTTGGTCTCGCTGGCTACATATGTACGTCAGTTTTTCCACTCGAGCACTGTGTTGTCCAATACGATTGATAGGCCTATTGTTATTTTCGTATTTTGAGTGTATTTCACATACTGTAGTACAATCGTTAATTTTATATTTGATGTAGGCTACAGATTTTCATTGAAGATAGAACATTTGGCAGCATTTTGCAGATGGTGGAATACTATTTTATTTTCATGTTATCGTACATAATATGGGCTATGGCGTATGTACTTGTCACTTAGGGCATGGAAAATGCTCAATCCAATTTACTGCGCTGATATGTGGTAGATTCATGTAAAATTTCCTTTGAGTCGCTATGAATGTGAACATTTTTTTAAAATCCTGCAATCCTGGGGAAAAAGTATACATACTGTAGAGTACAGGTAAAAGTGATGTTTTATTGAGGTACAAGAGTGAATGATTAGGCTACATATTTAGGTGTATGTAACACTGTGATATCAATGTTTTTATCTTAAACCATCAGAAGTGGCAAATGTATATGCTTTATAATGGACAAAACATTTATAGTTAAATATATATATTTTTTATTTAGAGAAGTGTACAATTTAGCCATTTGAAGACACCAATGGACAACAGGGTACACTGCCTATAGTTTGCATCATAGATCTTTAGTAGTTCTGCATATCATCCTCAGATGTTGCACACTTGTGGACATGGGAGTTTATGATCCAGGAAATCTATAGATTTACCTGTTTCACATATGTAGCTCTCAGTATTTCTTGAAATTATGAAAATAAACAAATCTAAAAAAGTACACCTGTCTTGTTTCATTTAAGCTATTTTCCAGGTTTCTGTGATGCTCAAACCTGGAGCTATAAAGTCTTAAACAGAGCACCCCATAAATAGCTGAGAATTGACCAAATTTGCCATCTGCGCAAAGGGGTTAATCAGGGAGTGGCTGTTTTCAGTTGCGGTATTTTTATTTGGCGAGAGATTTGTTAGGGTGACGTGAGAGCGTGAGATAGAACCTGAAAGCTTGTGTTACGCCAAAAAAAGTCGGCAACCCAGTGTAAACCTTCAACTTCATGACAGGCATGCGATTTAAATCGCAGCTGCTATGATGTGAATGAAATAGGAATTATTTTTTTTTTTGTATTTTTTATTTGTTTCATATTTTTTCCCATTTTCTCCCAATTTGGAAGCCAATTCCCCCCGTGTAGCAACCGCTAGAGAATCACCGCTACACAACCCTGTCAGCGGGTAGAAGGAAGGAGGGTGCCACGTCCTCTTCAGGGCGCGACTCCTCAAGCTCCTCGCCGTGAATTAAATAGGAATTTGAAGTAAAATTGTTTAAACCAATATATGAGGGGTGTATATATATATATATATATATACAGTAATACCTTGACATACGAGTTTAATTCGTTCCGTGACCGAGCTCGTAACTCGGTTTACTCGTATATCAAATCAATTTTCCCCATTGAAATTAATTGAAATACCATTAATCCGTTCCAGCCCCCCAAAAAACACCCTCATTTCTTTGTTACGTAGTTATAAAAATGAGAAATGTATTTATAAATAATAAATAATTAATACAAAACATAATACAAAGATAATAAAATAGAATATAAAGAAATAAACTGGTTCTAAACTTAATTGCTACATTATTATTCTTCACTTACACTTAATCTTCGTCAGTGATGTTTTCATCTTCATCAGTGACGTTTGCATATTTTTCATTGATTTTTGGCTTTTTCGCTCCGCTTGCTCGGCTCGTAACTCGGGTCTAGGCTCGTAAGGCGAAGCAAGAAATTGTCCGAGCAACGGCTCGTAACTCGGAATACTCGTAAGTTAGTGCACTCGTATGTCAAGGTTTTACTGTATATATATATATACATTATATATATATATATACACACACACACACACACATACAGTGCCCTCCACTATTATTGGAACCCATGGTAAAGATGAGTAAAAAGGGTAATAAAAATTTCACCGAATTTTTCAAATTTGTTCAGTGTCACATTAAGCTAATTAATTATAACCCTTTTTACTCATCGTTACCAGGGGTGCCAATAATAGAAGGAGGGCAATGCATGTATGTGTGTATATATATTACATTTCTGTTCGTTGCCGGTACTTGCAATTACGTTCAAGGAATAAGAGGGTCTTGAAACGGTTCCGTGATGAAAGACAGTAGCTAGTTTATTCGTAGGTACAGTTCAGCATGATGTTTGTCAGCTTTCCAGGCTTGTCTCTTACATTCCAAACTGGCCCAGCATTTATACACATATAGCAGGAAGTATCATATAGACAGGGCTAAACAGGGAAGTCTCGTGGATGTGTATTCCTGGGAAATTCAGTGGGGCATTCATGCAGGTGGCAAGGAGTACTTCAGAGTACTTGCATCTGAAAGGGCGCTTCACAGACAGAAACTGGATAGTGTATTAGGGCATACAGGTTTGTCTTTAACTAAAACATGTTGCTAAATTAACTTTTAAATGACTCAGTGTGCTCAGTGTGAACCTGCTCTCATCTGTGAAGAGAATGGGGCGCCAATGGCAAACCTGCCAATTCTGGTGTTCTCCGGCAAATGCCAATCGAGCTGCACGGTGCTGGGCTGTGAGCACAGGTCCCACTACAGGACGTTGGGCCCTCATGCCACCCTCATGGAGTCTGTTTCTGACAGTTTGGTCAGAAACATGCACAAGAGTTGCCCGCTGGAGGTCATTTTGTAGGGCTCTGGCAGTGCTCCTCCAGTTCCTCCTTGCACAAAGGAGCAGATACCGGTCCTGCCGCTGGATTGTTGCCCTTCTATGGCCCTGTCCAGCTCTCCTTGTGTAATGGCCCGTCTCTCGGTATCTCCTCCACGCTCTTGAGACTGTGCTGGGAGACACAGCAAACCTTCTTGCGATGGCACATATGGCTGTGCTATCCTGGAGGGGCTGGACTACCTGTGCAACCTGAATGGGCTGCAGGTACCGCCTCATGCTACCAGTAGTGACAAGGGTACTAGCAAAATGCAAAACTAGAGAAAAATCAGTCAGGAAGGATAAGGAGAGAGAAATGGTCTGTGGCCACCACCTGCAAAACCATTTACTTTTTGGAGGTTGTCTTGCTGTTGCCTCTCCTGTCCATCTGTTGTCACTTTAATTTGCTCCAAAGCAGGTGAAATTGATTCACAATTGTTTACGCTTCCTAACTGGACAGATCGATATCCCAGAAGTTTAGGGCAACAGTGTAGTATAATGGTTAAAGAACTGGGTTTGTAACTAAAAGGTTGCAGGTTCAATTCCCAGGTAGGGTTTCAGTCCCAGGTAGGACACTGCCGTTGTATCCTTGAGCAAGGTACTTCACCTGCATTGCTTCAGTATATATTCAGCTGTATCAATGGATGCAAAATGCTGTGTAAGTCGCTCTGGATAAGAGCGTCTGCTATATGTAATGTAATGTAATGTTTAATTGACTTGTGTTATACTGTGTTGATTAAGTGTTCCCTTCATTTCTTTGAGCAGTGTATATGCACTTAGAATGAAATGTATCTAACCTACACAGAAAGCAGGAGTAGCCTACAGCATTAGCTCTTATGTGCACAGCCTGTGCCAACTGTTCCTGTTGGGTGCAAAGCCTCCAGATCACAGTAGGGGGCTTTTCCACCGTCGAAACCGGAAGTAGATACATGTATTTATTTTCTGTTGGGTGGACAAAGAGGCAGTGAGAGATGAACCTGTCCTACTTCCACCTCATTAAATACTGGCAGCAGGAACCATCGGCACAAACATTGGAGGGGGATTCTCAAATTTCTACACAGGTGGCAGATGGCCGATTGAGAAACAAATGGCTGTTTCTGGATAAATGTTTTCTTGTGCTGATTAGAGCACAGAGTGCTTTATCTTTGATATATCATATGACTAACTATTTCAGATCCTTGCTGCACAAATAAAACAGAAATACATTTTTGGCCGTTTTACAGCCAAATGTTTTGCCAAAGTATCCGGTAGTCACAGCTATTGCAAGCAGAGATTATGCAATGCAACCGGGAACTATCAAGATGCCTTTGTTAACCATTACAACACGACATGGGCATATTTTTATCTGGATATAAATAGGTTGCAAGAGCCAACGTTTTCCTGAGAATTAGGGCTAGCATTCACGGTAGACTGAGTACCATCCATTAAACGAAAGCAATAACACCCCATCTCCTCTTATTGGCTGGACTGGGCGATGAACGGGAGTGTCCAGGAATGCTTCTCTTCAGGAAGCGCATTGGAACAGCACATGAGGATTGTGATGATTTAGCATATTTATTCCATGGTTAAAAGTTCTAGCTCTGCCGTCTCTGCTTCTGATTATGGAAAAGCCCCTGCTGAGCAGTAATGCAGTTACCGTGTTGCAAATAACTTCCATTTTCTGAACCACTGATAGCCTAACCACGGTGACATCCAACCGCAAAATAACCTTTCATAGTTTAAGCCACAGGTGAGAGGGGGGGGGACAACATCTGTCTGTTGAGCATTTTAATTTTCTTTGTTATCCAATTTAATAGAGCATCCTATTTTAAAAGAGGCTGTAAAAAACCGGGGGGGCAGAAAAAAACTAGAAATGTAGTGAAAAAGATGAAGGTGCGAAAGATCACTTTCCATTTCCATATTTTGACCTTTAGAAATTGGTGCACATATGACACATATCTGCAATGGCCTTTTCCACCCCCCTCCATGACTATAAAGACAAAACCATCTGGGCACTAGTTTTATATACACTATAGAGTACCAGTAATTCTCCAAAGAAATGCCATATAGGCCATGCAGGCATAGATGTATTCATAACCACTGTATGGGGATACATTATCCGTGAATCATTGCATGTTCCTGGCCTCCATACAAGCCTGACAGCTTTTCACTCAAAACCCCTTGTAGACTGAAAACCTCAATTTCAGTTTTCCGCTGCTCAAATTTCTTGGTATTTTAGCTACCCGGTTTCCTCCCGATTTCTCATTTTCCCACTTTAATACAAAAGCAAATGCACGCCTCATTCCCCTTGTTCACCTCCAACACTCATGGCTATCATTGCCTTTGCAATACAGTGCTCACAGGCACTCGGTGGGAGGTAGCTTACTTTATCTCAAAATGCCTGTGGATCCAACGTCCCCGTCTACAGCAGGAAAAGTATTTCCCTCGTCAATGTTGCATCACAAATGGAATACTGAACAGCTGAGTGTTCTTCCTCTCGCTTGATGCGTCTGCCTCAACAGAGCTCCCCTCTCCCCCTACACTATGTAGAGGCTATACCCTTTTTCCACTGTAGAGCTGCATCTATCATCTATCAGCCTGCCACCTCAGCCCACCGGTGTTACTGGTCCTGTCTTTGCAAGCAGCAAGCCATCAGCAAGCTGTGCAATTACCCAACATGCCTGTGGGAAGTGTCAGGAGGATGGAGGGTAGCTCAGCACACGTCCCCTTGTCCAGATCCGGTGGTGCTTCATTGCCTGTCTGCACTGTGCTTGGTTCATACCACAAAGACGCCGCCGCTGTGTTTTAGTACTTAAACGTAAGCCGTTTTGTGACCGTCTCAGACAGCGGCCAATATAACGAAATCCCATCTTCTGCTGCTGAGTCTTATACTTAATATACCTAATAAAAGTATTAATTAATCTGAATTCAAGTTTCCTCATTGGAGTTTCCCCATTTAAAAATTTTATCCATAACCAACATTTTATATATCTATTTCATTTTTTTGTAAAATGCAATTAAAAAGACTGTGGCCAAGCAATAAACCAGTCTATAACCTGTAACAAGGCTTAGTCAGACGCCTGATACTGTACCAGTCATTTCCCTCGGTGTAATAGGCTTAAATATGAATTTTAGCAATGTTTTACTGAAAGCGACGTCTACATGCTCGAACATTTAAAAGTGAAAAGTCACATTCACACAGAAATGTGAGAGTATGGAATTATTAAATGGTCCACTTCAACAAACCGCAGCAATGATTTCAGTAATAAAATGACATGCCATCAGTCCTGAGACACTCACCAGATGCACCACCTAATTGAGTCTGCACACAGCCTCCACTGCGCCACCTACTCATCCAATCAAAACTTTACATTGGCCTTCAAAAAAACAAAAAGGCCATTAGGCTACATCTGGGCCAGGTCAAGGGGTAACGGAAGGACAAATTTGCTGTACGCTGGCTCTAGCTCCTAGGCTATACCAGTTAGGTTGAAAAGAACACTTGTGAGAAGTGAGGGCTGCCTAGTACTTTAAAATAAATCCACTAAGTTTTTTGTCAAGGGTCATTTTCATGGGTAATTTTGCCAAAAACCCACCGGTAACGGAAGGACTCAAAAACAACATCTGTTTTTTGCCTTTTTTTCAACAATGCAAAACCTGCAGTTCCAGGCAAAGTATTGGTATTTTTCTGACTGATAATGGTCTATTGACTATCCATCTATGAACATGCCAAATATTAGACCAAGGGCATGGTCCAATAAATTTTTATAGCATTTTCCCCACAGTGGTTCCGGTAACGGAAGGACAATTGGTAAAAGTAACGGAAGGACACACTATTAGTTCTTGTGTATAAATAAGGCAGTCTGTCAGCCTCGTTGTCATTTTCGATTGCAGCTCGTTAAGCACGGCATCGATGAAAAGAGCAGCTGAGTTTTCTGGTAACGGAAGGACACTGCAAAATCTGAAGAACGCCTTTTTTCCGAACAATGTAAACTATAAAATAACAACAATTAGTACCAAAACTTTCTTTAAATAGAGTAAAATGATCATTCCCAGTCCACTGGACACAAAAACAGTTAGATTATGTATTGGTTTATGGTGGTGTATATGGCTTTAATTTCATCCAATATTGTACTATCAGAAGTTTGTTGCATTTTGATAAAGACCGAACTTCAAATGACCACCAATTTGTTCATAGTCGAGATATTTAAGAACCGTAAAAAGCTCCATAAACTTTGAAATAAGCACTATCTTTTAAAATAAAAAGATAGGCCCATTGGTAAAGATGACATTTTACCCCTACTGTTCACCTCCCCTTGACCTGGCCCATCTATCAGTCATCATGATGAAACCAAGGCATCCATCGCAATCCATTTCTCATCAAACTGGAATGAGCCTGGAAGAAAATAATAATGTGCCACAACTTCCATATAAATTTATGATTAGTTTATGGTCAACATTTCACATGATTGTGCGTTCAACTGTAACGGGCATCACTGCCACTTAAATCATACAAGGAGCATAGTACATTAACAAAAAGCCCACATTTATCACAGCACTGTTAGCAGAAGAAAATTCTGGGAGTGAAGGGTATGTTCAAAGTGCAAGGCCACCAAGTGTTTATAGGCATAATTCATTGTTAGTGCTCCATTTCGACTGTTGATTTAAGCAGGGGAAGTCTGTCACTAGTTAAGCATGCAGACTGCAACAAAGAGTGAGGGTAATAAACAGATCTAATCCGTCATTGAACTGTAGATGGATGGTGTGAGACAAGTGTCAGCATGATATATGGCCAAGATAACATGCAAAATATGATACCAAACATGTCAATATTGAGGAATAATTAAGTGCCAGTGGTAGGCAGCTACTTAAACCAAAACCTTTTATACACTAGCTGTCTCAAGTGACTTCAAATGACTGATGAGTAATGTTTGTTTATTCTTTGAGACAATGGAAGCACTGTACATTATGTAATCAGCTGGCACAAGTGTGTGTTAGTAATATAGACCAACTGCTGTGACATGTCCAACCTGTTCTGAGGGCTTCAAGGAAGCAAAACAGCTCTCCACTAGGAATAATGGCTGAGTTTATATCTGAAGTGAGTCGTTCTTGCAGTAGCGACAATCATGCTTCGGGTGTTTTATTTTTCCGTGAAGTCGCTCTGCGGAAAACAACCTCGCTGACCTGGATTTCACTTCAGACAGTAAATGTCAGAACAGTCTGGGCGCTGATTTCAGTGTGTCAGCTCTAATACCTGAAGGTCACCAAGGAGTAATGAAAGAATGTTGTTCGCCAAGGCATTAACTGACCTATATGTCTCTGCATTGCTCAGGGGAAATGCGTTTAGTTTCTCATCTACATAAAAACAGCACAAGGTTTCAATATGATCTCTCACAGACAGAAGAGTATGGATGAATACACTGAACGATTAGATTTTCAGGTGGTTAAAACGTGGCGGGCACATACTAAAATCGTGAAACAGCTTAGTGGAACAAATGATAGTTTGTCTGAGAAGCTTTCATGCTACAATAACTCATAGTGAGTTCTGTACTGTAAAAAAAATGTTTGAGCTTGCAAGAAAAGTGTTTGAAATAACTAGCCACATCATGAAAGAATGACGCGTACAACTGCCCACTGAGGCATGTTATCAATTTGCCGTAACCGTACATGACTTTCAAAAACCGTAATGCTCATTCTCGGCTTCAGGAACAACCGTTAGCGGCGCTTGGAAAACCTAAATAGAAGAGACACGGCTCTGACACTTTGAAATGCAACAGCCTGCAACAGTATTTGAAATAGTCTTGTCTTTTTTTGTAGCAGTTTTTCATCTCTTAAAGTGGAAAATGCCTAATGGGAAAGCTTCAAGGCATAATAATTAATGCTTTCTTCCATTTAGGATTTATGTAGTTCATGTTTTGTCATAAGGTCTGGCCATTACGCTCCAGTAAATAAAATACGAGCGATGAAGCTCTCTTTCCCCCCCCTCTCTGGCACTGTGACTGTAGATCACCTCTCAGGCATCCGAACGCCGCAAAAAAAGTCATTAACCTCTCTGGCCCATACATATACTGCGGTCCCATGGATCACCCAGCATGCATAGCAGGTGTGTGGCAAGGACAGTTAATATAGCGTTTAAACCCCGCATGGGGTGGGAAGCAGATCTGTACCCGTTCAGGAGAACCTGCTTCCAGGGAGCTACTGCTCGTAAAGTTTTAATACTGCACCATTTGAGGACAGTAAAAAGGCCTGAATGGGAGAGTGGTCTTATCGCCCCGGAGAGAGGCATTCAGACCGGAGGATACATTTCAGCCTCACTGCTGCATTGTGAAGGTCAGGCAGAGTCCCAGCGAGACGACGCCTTGCACACCTTTACCACACTTCAGCTGACTAACAGGACCTGGGCAAAAGCACAGCTACTGAAGGCATCTACTCTACCGGCTTTGTAGGTCATGCAGAACCTTTTCCCTGTCTGGCAGTCTGGGGTCCACATTTAAAAGAGGATTCACAATCGATTATGTAACCGGCCTTGTAGTGCTTGCCAACAGAGATTCTGCCTCACGCCTCATAATGCCAACAACACAGCTACAGTACTTCAACCCAAACTCTGAGAGGCATATGTGGATCAACACCACGTCCAAACTGTTTACGTGGCTGTCATAATTGTTGTTTTCATAAATAACGTAGTTATAATAATCCCTATTCTATAATGAGTGGGGGAGGTTTTCCGTGGTTTTCTCGAGTTGTTTGCATTAGATTTTTTCTAAATGTGAACAGCAATCAAATCAATATGACAATTATCACTAATAAGCTGTTAATTTGGCTAATTATGTGAAGATTTTATGGCAAATTTTCCCACTACCCAAGATCTCTTCACAGCGCTGTACATGATTAATCAGTGCAGTTGAAGTAGAGCGATAATTGAAACGGAAACAAAGGTAAAGCATTTCCAGCTCAACTGAAACTCGATTATTTAATAAGCAAATGAAGTGTCAGCGTATACAAACACAGTAATATCAATAACAGAACGTCATCGTTCACAGGCACTTTAACACAAAGCACTGAGAGTGAACACGATTACACCCACAATGTGCTCCTAAGAGCTCTTCAACCTGACATGGGTGTCCACGTTTTTTTGTAAACATAAACGGTCTACTCGTATACGAGCTTCATCAGCGTTTTGAGAAAAAAAAACTAAAAATTGTATTAAATGCAACCTGAATTAACACCCTTGAAACAATTTGTCAAAAGTAAGTAATGAACAGAAATTTCTGCTGTATGTCAACACATCTTGCATACAAGGGAAAATGTCAAACAGGAGTGACACGTACAGTCACAATACCAATACCCTTCCAAAACGCTTTGATCATATCTTCCAACGGCTACAAATTCTGTAGTGTACCATGTAATCACTTGATAGTTCAGAGGTGGCCAAATTGGTAGCCAGGGCACCCAGGACTACCATAGGTCTATCCTGGACTACCAAATTGTGCTGAATCAAAGCCCAGGGGACTACCAGTAAATACTATTGGACCTAGACGAAAGCGGGTTGACAAAAAAAAAAGAAATCTGGATTGGCTAAAGATTACTAATAATTTCTGTTTTGTGATCTTCAGTTGATTCTCCCTTGATTAGACATGTAGGCAGTTCCAAACTGCACAAAGCACCATTAAATATTCTGACAGGACAGTCAGTGGAACTAGAATTTCTGAAATTCCCCTTCTTAGTAGTCAAGACGGCAACTCGATCATCTTTTCTAACGTTAATATCGTTAGCATTAAAGTGCGATAATCCATTTTAAAGAATACCTCACCACATTCATATTTTTAAATGTGCCGTTCAGCTGGACTAACGGGAATATCATGGCTCATCCAGATTCTCTTACACAGAGAAATGTACAATACAAGAATAAGTGCATTCACTTGATTAATATGAGCAGTAGTGCTAGACCTGGATGACAACATTCCTAGACCTGAGAGTAAAGATTCAACATCGCTAAAGCACTGAACTACCCTAGCCAAGAACCAAGTACAAATTATAAATGCATACAGATTACACCCATAACACATTTACAGCTAGCTAGTTTGCGAGGAGAATAGGTATATAGTGACATCTGTGTCTATTATCATTACAGGCTCTTGGGGAATAAACAAAATAATCAAAAATGCCCTCATACATTATTTCTTCATGTGATCCTCCCAATCTTGAATCCTGTAAGGACTTAGGATAGATTTTCCATCCAATCAGATCAGATTTCTTGATCCCAGGTAGACGTTCGGGTTGGCTAGCATTAACAAAGGGAAAATCTGATTGGCTACACAAAATGCACTCTGTGGCTCTGGTCATGCATAAAGTAGACAGCGAGCTAGCATTTTCTGAATCTGAATGAAATGCTATGTAGCTAGCTAGCTTGTCAAGCCCTGACTTTTAAAGTTTACATTATTAGGCCTGGTGGACATTTTTCAGTGGCTGGTGGAATTTTCTCTTGTGACAATAGCTGACCAAGCTATCTTACCATGTATGTTAATTCAGGTTGATGGCAATTTCTGATTAGAAATTTGTGAGCTAGCTCACTTCTCATATACTCTGGGAAATACTGAAATTGTTTTGCATATTGTAATATTTGCCAGACTACACATTGTATTTAAAAATGCACTTCTAGCGGAACACTGAAACACAAAGTATGTAGTTTATAACCTTATGCTATAGATTTTATCATAAACAAATAGGTTGGCAAATTTTTTAAACTACATTTAATGACAAAATGTTACAGTGCATCAGCCTGTAGCTGAATTAAACAGCCCAAATTCCTGCTCCATGCTATTAAAAATGGCAATAGTCACAAAAACGTAAAGCAGTCGTAATAATTTAGACATTTATTGATATGTGTTGCACAAAGACACTTAACTGCCCTAAACAAGGCTATACTTTAAACTACAAATTTTGTTACTGGTTTCCCTAGGCTAGCCTCTGCTGCCACATGCTGTGGCAGGAACTCTCATTGACGTCAAGCTTTCAGTGACTAAGTAGTGAGATATGAAGAACAAGAAAATGCTAAATCAAATGTACATTGAACATGCACAAAAATAGCGAGCCCATTTTCAAATATGCATTTAAATTTAATGACACTTCAAAATTAACATCATACAGGACCAAAAGACAGAGGACTTTTTTCTTCTTCTATGGTCTGAATGTAGGCTAGAGCACAAAGGTGATACCCAAGCCTGCAAAGCTAAATTAAAGGCACCGTCTGGCAACCTCTTGGGCTCTGTATAAAGTGTGCAGGAGAATCAGCTCAATTATAGATGGACCAAAGGACAGCTTTCAACAAACTTTTAAAATTTAAAGAGGAATCACCACCAAAGCAATACAGTGGATGTCCCTAAAACAGACTGTCATTTAACCGAGTGCAAGACATTAAAAGATATTTTTTTTTCTAAATCAGAACCAGGTCAAGACTTAAGGCAGGCCTATTGATTTAAGAACAGAATGATTTACTTCGCCACCAGGTAAAAAATGTCACCATTTCATGCAAATCCGTTTCAGGACAATTCACCAACCTGGCAAAACCAACATGAAATGTGTGACCATTTTGAGTTTTGACCACTCAAAAAGCCCATAGCCTCCATGCACAGCAGCATCTCAGTATGTCAATTATCTTGCTCTACACAGCAGTCTGGAATACAATCACAAAGGGTACATAACAAATTACACTGGTCAGTGAGTATTCCTGACAGTTGGCAAGGAACTGAATGCGGCTGGGGGGTAACAGGGTACTCGCTCCAATACACATGCCAGAAACAAAACGGCTTGAGCCACAACACACCATACCCAGGAAACTACCACAAGGTAACATCCTGGGGGAAATTAATCGAGCGATGATCCTGTGCAGATGGCCCGAACGCTCTGTATCAAATTACTTTGCTGCCACTGTACCTCAGTTAAGCCAATTTTTTCACCAACTCTTTCCAACATCCTGTTACAATTATGTACCACAGCAATATTACCAAGTAGATTTAAATAAAAACACTGGTTTTAAAATTGTGGCACAAAAGGTTTAGCTTCAATGATCATAATGTAATTATATTCATAATTCATTTTAAATGTTATACTATCAGGAAGGCAACATGCAAGTTTTTACAATCATCTGAAAATTCAATGCAAACAGGCAATAGGGCCAGGTCAAGGGGTAACGGAAGGACAAATTTGCTGTACGCTGGCTCTAGCTCCTAGGCTATACCAGTTAGGTTGAAAAGAACACTTGTGAGAAGTGAGGGCTGCCTAGTACTTTAAAATAAATCCACTAAGTTTTTTGTCAAGGGTCATTTTCATGGGTAATTTTGCCAAAAACCCACCGGTAACGGAAGGACTCAAAAACAACATCTGTTTTTTGCCTTTTTTTCAACAATGCAAAACCTGCGGTTCCAGGCAAAGTATTGGTATTTTTCTGACTGATAATGGTCTATTGACTATCCATCTATGAACATGCCAAATATTAGACCAAGGGCATGGTCCAATAAATTTTTATAGCATTTTTCCCACAGTGGTTCCGGTAACGGAAGGACAATTGGTAAAAGTAACGGAAGGACACACTATTAGTTCTTGTGTATAAGGCAGCCCTTGCACTCAATGTTCACAATATTACATCTATTTCTGAAAGTTTCATTAGTTTCAAGCTGAAATCTGTGATATGACAGTGAAAATAGAGTTTTCTGGTAACGGAAGGACACTGCAAAATCTGAAGAACGCCTTTTTTCCGAACAATGTAAACTATAAAATAACAACAATTAGTACCAAAACTTTCTTTAAATAGAGTAAAATGATCATTCCCAGTCCACTGGACACAAAAACAGTTAGATTATGTATTGGTTTATGGTGGTGTATATGGCTTTAATTTCATCCAATATTGTACTATCAGAAGTTTGTTGCATTTTGATAAAGACCGAACTTCAAATGACCACCAATTTGTTCATAGTCGAGATATTTAAGAACCGTAAAAAGCTCCATAAACTTTGAAATAAGCACTATCTTTTCAAATAAAAAGATAGGCCCATTGGTAAAGATGACATTTTACCCATACTGTTCACCTCCCCTTGACCTGGCCCAATAGTAAGACAGCCAAATACCATTTAAACTGTGATAAACCACGATCGTTAGTAAAAGCATCTCATACCAAGGTTACCAACCAGCTCGTTTAAACCACCAAGACAAGAAACATCCTTGTTGCGGTACAAAGGCGTGTAAACATTTCGCTGGTTCGAATCCCAGGAGGTAAAGCATTGAGTTTTTACCCTTGAACTTCAACGATTTCCTCAGTAAATATGCAGCCATGTAATTGACAACACCAAAACGGTATGATTTTAGAAATCGTCTGACAAGAAGAAAAACGAGTTTGAAGTTATTAACAGTACGTTTTTAGTAGTTTTCCCAGATTTATGTCGGTTAAAATGTACATAAGCTAGATAGCAAGTTCTGAAAAATAGCAAGCAACAAGTTAAAACATTGTTATAAAGTTGAGAATTTGAGATTTCATTGTATCGCAGTAACGTTAATCGTCTTAATTCCTGCGATACCTTCGACAGCGCCACGTTGTTCGTGTTTAGTCAAGTATTGTGTGAGATGCAAACGAATGGTGATCAACGAATTAAATACCGTTCGTTTAAAAAGCAAAGCGTACGGCTAAACATAGATAATGTGTTTACATAGTCTGCGAGCTAACAAGTTAGACGGGAAACCCCTAAACAGTTCACGAACAAACGTGACCCAAACAGAGTGAGTATACGTTAGTTAAACCGAGTTAACGCCAACTAGCAGCTGACCAGTTGGGTAACGTTAACTAATGCTATGAAAGCAGCTTGCTGAAAATAATGTTACTCTGTTTCGGTTGAAACTAGGAGCCATCTGGTTACTCCATTTACTAATTCGCTTCTATGTGGTCTAGCTAGTTATCATTCATTTCAAACCACAAATGTGAACTTTTGTAGCTACCTAGCTAACGTTGGTTAGGTAGGTAACGTTAACGTCAGCGAGCCAAGTTACTTTCGCCAGTGACACCCAGCATGCGAACACAATCACAAGACATAATGCACAATTGGGTAGCACAAAAAAATAATATAAAAAAATACAAACGTTCGTAAAGTAGTATCAAGACAGAAAACTAATTGCTTGATTCAAACTAGGTAACTATAGCTAGTGTCGGCGACAAAATGGCGACGTGGACGGTGTCTGTAAGCCAAGACGACTGGCCAACAAGCACTGCCTAACGTATAACGTTAGCCCCCTATTTTACACTGGCGAACTAGATAACTCAACTAAACTATAAACACTTATTTAGCAAACGAACACGTTTATCAATACAATTATAATGGAGAAGGTAACGTGGCTGGTGCTTAACCCTAGCAGAACAAAATACAAGCCACCCATCTCTCCCAAAGCAGAACATGTACCTTTTCTTTTCAGTGACAACCCCCGTGTCCATTCTGGGATGAAATCTCTGTTTGTTTGCAGCAATGCTAGCTAGCTGCTAGCTAGGTATTCCCGAAACACCGCTGTTGGCAAGCAAGTCGCGCGCCCGTGTGTGAAGTTGTAGCTAGCTATGTAGTTAATTGTTCAAAAATCCAAGAAAACTCCAGGAAAACCGCAAATTCCCTTTAATAAAAGACTTTGTTGATTTGTATAGTATTAAGAGGTTTTAACCCTCCAATGCACTGAATGTCAAAGCATCCGTCTGACGCCTTTTTTTGTGTCAAAATGTTCTGTCAAAGTTTGAGAAGCTCCACTGCTTCAGAGTTGTCTCTCACGAGCCGCAGTATTGAGTGTAGTGTAGTCTCTACTCGCTGCTCTCGTTCCCTGTCTTTGGGAGCGAGCAATCACATGCCTCAAAGACCACATGGACGCGCGCGTTCTGATGAAATATTTCCCGCATGAACCCTGTGCTCTGTTAAAAAAAGAAAAGCATATAGCTAAGCGTGCGCTACTTTGACTTGTTTGTGTTGTACTCATTTTTCCATTAATTCACTTCACTAAAGTATACTATTGCAGCCTGTTCTTAATTGTTTGGGGGATAGCCTACAATAGAAATGCAATACAATTAAGGCATCTCGAATAATCCGTAATACAAAATACTTTCACACGATATATCGTACAGGGTGGTTGGGAGCCAGAGGATACCATAGTTTGTAACCATGTGGCTGCTGTCCTAGGTCTTTTGCTCTGTTAGGAATAAGGAGTTACAGTTAATATAACGTTTAAACCCCGCATGGGGTGGGGAACAGGTCTATTGTGTTTGTGCATATTTGTTCTGTATTTACCTGATCACGGTACTGCTGGGTAATTTTGAGGAAGGTATCTGAGATTATTTTGGGAACAAGCAGCACTTTATATTCAGAAATATGTGTACGACAGGTAATGGCTACACGGTTCAGTCAGTGCGAAACAGCTGACATTTACCTTAGTGTTGCAATGGGGGAAGAGATTGACAATTTGGTCTCTTTGTTTCTCAGAAACAAGACTCCAAGTTATCTGCGCACAAGCTGCCCCTCTCGCGTAGCGTACTTTCAAAAACTTCTACCGTAAGTTTGTAAGAATGGGACACACGATCCTGATATTCTATTGTCTTACAAAGATTGTTCACACTTAAATGTGGATGACGTATTTCCATGTTGTATTTTATTTCATCGTTGGAATTGAACGATTATGCTTGATATTTTTGTAATTCTTGGACAGACTGGTGAATAACCGCTCAAGATATGAGCTCAGGTCACTGAGTTGTCTGTGGCAGTTCGAAGCGGTATGGGAGGGGCTGAAGTTTTTAATCCCTGCCGATCCTTTTTCCTATGACAGACATATGAGTCGTGCAAGAATTTCATCATACTCTGACAAAGGATGAAAAAAAAACACATGAAACTCCACAAACATTTAATCATTTACATTGAAAAGTGCCAAACAGACCGTATGTGCACTTGACTGCATCAACTACAGACATTTCTCTGTCACCAAAGATGAGTGGCCTTCAAACCTACATAAGTACTAGATTGTTCACTGACTGGAAGATTGTGTTCTGTTCCCAGAACTGGCTGGCAGAATGGCACAGTGTGAAAATGTTACAGTGGACAGTCAGAGCACAATGCTGGATCATCCCTTTGCAGCTTTGTAAAACACAACACGACTCCACAGATGCTTGAAGAGCCAGCTAGTACATAAACTGTACGCACAAACAATTACCATAACCCATTTATCATAACCTCTTATCTCAGCTTTATCACTTTACTCCTTAAAATGATAAAATAGTTAAGATTCCATAAAATGCCATATACATCCTGATTTAATTGGCATTTAGCGGATTTACAGGCGCGTGGACAAAAACAAACATGTATCGCTATTATTATTTATTTAAAGAAGTCCCTTCAAATGCATAGTAATTTGTGTTGAACTGTGTAGGCCTCATTTGCTCTGTTTCTGAGCATTTGCATTCTCTTACTACCAGTCGCACATAATTGGGGCAATGCAGTGAATATGTGGTGAAGTGACTGTTGTCTGTCTCAATTGACTGAATTTAGCAGGCTGTCAACCAGGAATCAATAGTTCAGTTAAATAGCCAATCAAGGCTCGTTCCACGTTCCAATTTTTCAAGCAAGTGATAAGAAAATAACTACAGTCTTAAATAAATTTGGTTCGCCACAGTAAAGCTGTCACTTCAGGTCTGTTTACCACTGTGGCATTAGGACTTCAGAATTAATATAATGTCCTCAAGGGCTTTATTTCTATTAGAAAGGCAATTTTGAAAGGAATAATATATACGCTGCTGCCAGCCTCAGGGATGGAAGAAGTAAAGGATTGGTATGTGAGATGCATTCTTTCTCTATGCCTCTATTGCTGTGTGTTTTTGGCCCGGCAGGTTGATTGCTCTCCACTGTGATCAATAAAAGCAGGTAAGGCTGCTCACATTAGCATTGGTGGGACTGGGCCCTGGGTTGTCCTCAGGGATACATAATTGAGGCTTTGTCAAATTACACATTCTGCTCAGGTAACTCCCTGCCTGTTGTTCATTCTGTAGCTTATGGTACCATTGCCATTAGAACATTAGAGCTCTCAAGAGGGCAACCATTCTGTTCTCGTACATATGGAGGGTAGCCTAGCTTTCTAGCGACATGTCGAGCCTAACAGCAACAATACCTGGCGACGACTGTGCACTAAATTGAGATAATACATGAAGCATTCAGGGCTTCACCTGCTAAATAAGTGCAAGGTAGGGTTTCAAATTACATAAGGGGTTAATGGGTCCTTCCTGTAGTCTGTGCATATTTATTGCAGTTGACCATGCAGTTATCATAAAATGTATGTCAGGCCAGCTGTGTACAGCAGGCCTGGCCCATAGCAGATTAGCAAGGGTCATCTGGCATGCAGAACACGAGGGTGAATGTTCACTCTGCGTTTTGTGACACTATCATTAGAAGCTCATTGGATTTATTTCCATTTAAGAGTAGGACTGCACAGGAGGACTGGAGACTTATCTTGCTCAGATACCTGCTAGTTTTGTAAACTGTTTTCATTTAGAAATAGATGACGACTTGACGATGAGTGCTGATCTATCAACACAAGCACTATACGGTATAGCATAAGGCTTTGTATAAAGATTGAGTGAAGTACTGTGATAGTCCCTTTATGGATATTTACAGTATACAAATGAAATAACCAAGAAACTTAAAAAATAAAGGAAATGTTAGGAGAGAAAATAAATTAAATAGAAGTAGAATACAGGCTCAACACTGATAAATGGCCATGCATGAAAAGAGAAAGGTAATGCATGTTAAAAATATAAAATACATGCAAATCCATGATAAAATAAATATACTTTACTGTAAAGCGGGATACTGTACATACAGTAAAGCAATCCAAACCCAGGTGCTAATGAAGAAGTTGCCTAAGAACAGATGTTTATGTTTAATAGTTTGGCTGCAGCCAAGGCCTGCCTTATATAATCTGAGTCAAGAGCTTGTGTAACTGTAGACAGTTTTACTCAATCAGTCAGCGAAAAAAGAAAGTCAGCGAGGAATGCCATAAACATTGTAAACTTAACGGATTAGTCTTTAGCTGGCTGTTCGCTAGTCTGTTCGGTAGTCCTGGCGGGGATTGTTTCACTTTCTAGCTCATTGGGGAAAAAAACGAGATGTTTGCAGAGGGAAACAAATAAAAGCACTGAATGGAATCAAGAGGTGTAATCCAATGTCCTGCACTAATAGCACAGTTTGCAATCTATTTACGAGAGGTAAGATTAGTGTGATGGGTAATGAATACCCAGATCCAAGCAATCCTGTGACAAGCCATTTCTAAACCAACAGGAGGATGTATTTGGGTTTTTATTATGTCCAGGTGAAGATCACATACCAACCAGTGCACTTTTTTTTTTAATACAGTATATATTCTTTTTATATACAGGTGCAGCTCAAAAAATTAGAATATCATGAAAAAGTTCAATATTTTCTGTCACTCATTTCAGAAAGTGAAATCATATATTATATAGATTCATTACACATAGAGTGAAATATTTCAAGCCTTTATTTCTTGTAATTTTGATGATTATGGCTTACAGCTAATAAAACCCAAAATTCAGTGTCTCAGAAAATTAGAATATTTTGCTTTAACATATTTTTAAAGTATCATATTTAATATTTGGTCGCATATCCTTTGCATGCTGTTACTTCCTGAAGTCTGTGACCAATCAACATCAAAAGACTCTCGATATCTTATTTCCAGGTACTGTTACAAGCGATACTATAAGCTCTCTGCATTTGAACTGATCTCTATGAGAATTGGGGGGTGAGACTAGATTCAGCTGTAAATTACACTGGTACAGTATGGAACACATGGCTGGCTAAATGGCTGTAAGTCATCAAGAGTCTGAGCTATCGAACGAGCCCCAAACCATCACTCTGTTGCCAGATATGGAGTAGATGTGGATGAATCACTGCAAGGGTTATTTCTCCTGATTCATTTTCCTATAGAACTCTATGGGGGAAAAAGTCAGGAGAAACAACCTGTAAAGGGATCCATCCACATCTACTCCATATCTGGCCGCAGAGTGATGGTTTGGGGCTCGTTTGATACCTTAGACCCTTGATGACGTACAGCCATTTCGCCAGTCATGTGTTCCATACTGTACCAGCGTAATTTACAGCTGAATCTAGTCTTACCCCCCAATTCTCAGAGAGATCAGTTCAAATGCAGAGAGGTTATAGTATCGCTTGTAACAGTACCTGAAAATAAGATATCGAGAGTCTTTTGATGT
This sequence comes from Ilyophis sp. 1 JC-2022, assembly GCA_022702515.1. Taxonomy (NCBI): domain Eukaryota; kingdom Metazoa; phylum Chordata; class Actinopteri; order Anguilliformes; family Synaphobranchidae; genus Ilyophis; species Ilyophis sp. 1 JC-2022. Next base: position 38,747,772 of record CM040406.1, read on the forward strand.
TGATTGGTCACAGACTTCAGGAAGTAACAGCATGCAAAGGATATGCGACCAAATATTAAATATGATACTTTAAAAATATGTTAAAGCAAAATTTTCTAATTTTCTGAGAGACTGAATTTTGGGTTTCATTAGCTGTAAGCCATAATCATCAAAATTACAAGAAATAAAGGCTTGAAATATTTCACTCTATGTGTAATGAATCTATATAATATATGAGTTTCACTTTCTGAAATGAGTGACAAAAAATATTGAACTTTTTCACGATATTCAAATTTTTTGAGCTGCACCTGTATATATATATATTTTTTTTTTTACAGGGCTGTTACACTGTTGTTGCAGTCATTAACATCTATTGCCTAGTAGTTCTGTAGTGGTGAAAAAGAGCAAATATGATTTTATGTTCTACATAGTGGTTTGACTGGAGTGGATCTTGAAACAAAACATTGCCTTCATATCAACAGTGCATTATAATATCAAATCTCAAAAGTTCAGCTCAAGGCGAAGAGGATCTATTTCAATCAAATGCAGAAATAACATAATGCAGGCTAACTGATAGGAGATGGGCACGTTTATGGTGCTTTGTAGAGTACTGTAAAAGTCCTAATTTAATCTGCTGAACAGTGAACCTCTCCTCAAAATAGAATTGTGTTCCTGTTATCACTCTAGGTGCTGTTTAAAAGGCCTTTCTGTGCAAAATGGATACATAAAATAAGCACTTTGTCTTGTGAAGTCACCCAAACCATCACTAAGCAATCGATATATATTTACCTTTTCTGCTCAGTCCAGGTCTTTCATACAGATGCATTTGACTAATGTTTAAAACTGGATTTATTTTTTTTGCCTGAATGCATAGAGATTTAAGCATCATGGACTTTTCCGAATGACAAATAACATCATCTCTGTAAGTGGAACCTGGAACACTGATTAAACATGTGGGAACTCATTACGCTAATTTTCTAGGCAATATTGTCTTCAGTACAGTAGTCTAACAGTCGTGTGCAAAAATATGATCAGAGTTTGATGTGACTCTTTTGGTATCTTTCCCAGGGTACCCTGTAATTTATACACAGGAAGTATGCATGATAGTTGCGATTGGCTGCTCTGCCAAAAGAACAGTATCCTGATATTGTTTATTGCTCACATATAGATCATATCATTTGCATGGCTTTAGATTTCAGTTAAAAATACACAACTGCCTGTGGTTGGAGGACGCAAGGGACTTCCTGCCCATATGGAGACAGGAAAAGCTCCAATGTTGATTCACATGGCACAGTGCACCATTGCCCTATTGGGGGTTGAAAGTAGAAAAAGTGTTTGTTTGTTGTGCTTTGAGGTGATGCCTCTCGAGGCCAATTAGTCAACTCCTTTTTTGTCTCTGGCCTCTTCTCTGAGATGCAGCTTCGTCTCAAAATGTCTAACCACACCGCCCTTCCTGTGATGTGCTTTGGCTGCCACATTTATTGTTTTGCTTCCTATTTAGCAAGAACAATAGGCCGTCCAGATGATCTCCTCTGAGAACTGCTGGAGATGAAGGGACAGAGCTTCTTCCTCCCCACCTTTCCCCATCTCTCTCACTGGATTCTATCCTTGAAATAATTCAACTAAGAGTATATTACAGGTCCAAAAAACACTTTCTGGGCAAAGATAAGACAAGGTCAGTTACAAATGAATAGAGCCATGAAAATTTGTAGCCCATCTTCCCCCACCATATATACAGTGTCTCCATGCAGAATACAATGGGTGGCTTCACAGGCTAGTATGCTAAACAGCAAGCCCCTTCTAATGCTGTGTCTGTGTTGTGGCTGAGTGGGCACTTGTCAGACACGGCTAGAGAACAGAGTTACCAAGGAGGACTGCAGGTGCACACACACACACACACACATGCGACAGCATTGTTTCCCATGAAAAGCCCAGACAGACTGCCAACACGGCTGTCTTTGGCTCCCTTGAATGACATACCCAGCTGGAGACGAGGTCTGGGCTCACTGAGATTTGCAATGCAGATCAGCCTGCAAGGTGTGACAGCAGCAGTGAAAATGGGCCACTGTGAATGGAGTCATGACTTCCACAAGAATGACAGCAGCAGAGAGTTAAGGAGAGGGTGTTAACAATGGCACTATACTGCTTTGCTCAGCACAGAGCTGAAATTGGGGTGCTGGAATACAGCTACAGCCGAAAATACACAAGGGACACAGTATAAAATTTTCTAATTTTAGCATACATATACTGTATGCCACACATAGTTGTTCTCGTAGAAGAAATTTAGCCAAACAATTTCTCATTGTCTTCATACTAAACCTGAAAGGGCCTCGCTCTTTGATTTTGTTTCAGAGCCAGCTCCTAAATAACTGTCTAGTAGTCAGTTGAATTTGCTAAAGTCACATAGGATACATGGATATCTACCCTAAACATTACAGATGACTACAGCATGTGGACAGTAGTCCTTTCCACGCATGTAGCCTCACCCTACTTGTCGTTCGCTATTGGCGATGAACCTTAGAACCTTAAACTTAGCAGGACATTAGCTTTCTTAATTAGCAAGATATTTAGTAAACTCAGTGAGCTCGCTTCTCTGGCTAGTACCTAAGTAAAGAGTTTTTAAAAAAATCATACCTCCAGAGGCTTGTTTAGAACATTTGCCTATTGGCACCGTTATGCGTGAATGTAATGAACCTGGTTTAATATTGGATAGTCCTTGGTTGTGTGAAAAAATCGAAGCCACGAGACTGAAGGGGCAGTTAATACGCCAATATTCCATGTTCTATGTGTGACTCACCCAGAAATAATACATATAAAATAAAACCTTTATTTGTGAGTATGTGTCTCTTTAATAGAGAAATGAAAATTCAACACTATAACACTCTCATAATAGAATCCATTCTGTTCAACGTTAATACATTCACACCTTTATGTTACAGCCGTCAGCATCGGACCATAGCTGCAGGCTTGTTTAGCTAGCGAACAGTGTCTTTCTCAGCATCTCAGCAACCCTATCGTGAAATACTGTACGTGTGTTTCAGTGCAAGTAGGGTGGGTGGATATTCATTATTCACTAAAAAGATAAACATTGACGATATTTTAAATCTATGTGCCAATGCTGCTGATTAAATGCGACGTTTTGATAAGTGAAACAGAACTTGAAATGGTGTAGAGCAGAGAATATGACACTTCTCCACAGATCGCGAAGACTTGGCAATTCAGCTGTACCAGCACAAGTGGTACTGATAAGTACAACATGGACTTCAGCAACCAAGTGCCATTTTGTATGAGAGTTCTCTCTCTCTCTCTCTTTCTCTCAACCACTATGGTTGGTTTACTTAATCATTTATTAATTAGCCATTAGATTCTCGCACATTATAACAATCGATGTACACTGAATATCACTGAAAGTCAAAAGAGAAATATTGTATAAGGAAAAGGTTCAGGACATAAAACTCAATGACATAAACATGAAGATAAACAGTTTGTATTTGAATTTGTGTGCATTCCAGAGAGACAGCTGTGCAATATAAATGACTGACTCATATGAGTGTAGGGGTGGATGGTGTTGTAGATCCATGGGTAATTTTGCACGTAATGTGATGCTTAATCTTTAATAGAAGCCTACATTTGACGTTTACATTTCCTGCTCTATCTGCAAAGAAGTATTAAGTAGTTCTTAAATGACGTGCATAGAATGATGAACATTGTGCAGTAGGCGAATTTGCTAGTCAAAATGAGATCCCATATTTCTTAACCTCCTTATCTATGTTTTGTATCTAAAGCAGGGTCATATCAGAGTGGGACAGAGTGCCACATTGTGCACTAACTACATCATTTTCACTTCCTGCCTATCTCAGCTCTGAAATGAAGACCACGGAGCAGTAATGTGGGCTGTTATTTGTTGTACTAGGATATGTAGTGACTGTCGTGAGGGGATCTTAAAGCGCTGAATTACACAGTGAGATTGTGAAATTCTAAAACTTTTACAGTAGAAACGCCTCTTGTGCCACCCACTGAATGGGTTCTGATCAACAAGTCAGGGCATACGATTGTAATTGTACACTTATTCGTTACTGAGGAAAAAAGATTTAGTTTTGATGCGTCATTTCTGGTCTAGGCAAGAAGTCCATAAAATGTCCAAGACATTTTTCAAATGTTATTGTCCCAATGCACACAGTCTATTCAATTAATTAAATTAGCTTTTACAATGGCTGAGGGTGAGTTGAACAATGTGTCATTGCATGTGCTTGTAGAGGTCTTATGAACTAGACTGAACCCCACCCCCACCCCCACCCCCAACATGAAACGGATAGCTGCTGATTAATCACATATACGCATGAGAGAGCATTTTCTCAGTATCATGAAAGACCTACACATTCAGCCTCATTCATGCAGTTATGCAAGATGTTTACGGCACAAAAACTGAAAAACGTACAACACTGGCATGTTAACAGAAGAAAGTGGTTAAGAAAAAGAAATTAACACGGCACACTTCAAAAATATGAATATACGGAGCCAAGTGTGCGGTGTTCATTTATTTTTTTAGTATTATTACTACGATCACCTGCACCTTATATAGTATTAGTGTGCTTTTTTTTTTTTTTTAACAGAATAAAGTGGAACATTGGCATGTTCAGGCCCACAGCCTCTGGCCGTGACAATGCAAGTCCTGTTCAATGCAGGTTATATGATCCTCCGTCACACCCACAGCAGAAGTGGGAAAGTAGAGGTGGAATAACACAGGAATGGGGCAGGTGTGGATGTGCTCGCTCCAATCCTCCGAGAAGAGGAGCTCAGCTCAGTGGCGCTAAAATAAGATAAATAAATGAAGAGTTCACCGTCCATTTCAACTCATTCGTCACCCTGAAGGCACAGGGCTCATATATCACATTAGCTCCATTAGAAAGAGAGAGCTTTCTGAGTGGGGCTGAGAGCGTACACGCTTGAGCTTTCAGAAACAGCATCTCCTCACACAGCATCGTAGATCTCAGCGGTGCAATTTAGCGATAAATATTACAGCATAAACAGAGTAACAAATCATTTATGTATATTGTAGCAGTGGTGTAATGGGAAATTAGATTTTTCATGGGCTGTTGAAATTGTGTGATTGTATTTATAATTTACCGATTTACTTTGAAAAGTAACCAAAATCCCAAACCAAATATATCCATGGCTGCCTCCATTGTACTGACTGTCTTATTCTGCCTTTTCTGATCTTGGAATCCCACTACCCTGCCTTCATAAAATATAGAGGAATTTCCTCTCTTTTGGTGTAAAACACACTGATGCAGTTACATTTACACACTTTCTGTTACAAATTGGAACTGATCAAACTCAGGGCCGGTTTGTATTAGTAACCATCTCAGAAGACAGGCGGGAGGGAAGCACCTGCCAAGTCTACAGTAATCTGAGTGCATTTGTTCTTTTTAAAACCGTTCTCTTTATTTTGTATAAAGTACCGAATTAAAAATGGATGTGAATGAATCAATTTAATCCTGTTCCCGTAAGGCGATGGCAACAAGGAAGAACCCATTCGGTCTCAGCGTAATGAAAGAAACGTGACGTCAAGGGCACTCAAATCCATTCCATTGACTGTGGCCCCCAAATAGACCAACCCACTTTCCATAAAAATTTAATTTACTCGCATCAAATCAATGAGAAAATGGGAATGGAAAAGGACACAATGCAGAGGGAGGTTTCAATCCATCTTGTACAAATTCAATAACTGTGGGAATTACAGATGTTGGGTTACTGATGGGGGGGAAAAAATAATCCACTATTTAATTTGTATTTTACATGAGGTTTTGCAAGCACAATGTAGGGTGGATCGCACAAGCTGCCCACAGTCAAGGCTGTCTTGCATGCAAAGGCTGCAGCACAAGAACACAGCCCTATAAATAACCTGGGGAGAGGTCTGCCTTACATCGCGTACCTGACATAACCACTTCACTCACAAATCACAAGGGTGACTGTGATGTCCACAAGAAGGTCACGGCTCTTACCTTCCTTTCGGTCTTTCTCATGGCTTCGTTTGACGTAAACAGCCGTTAACCCAACAGGGAGAAAACAGGGTGAGTCCGCTCAAAACAACCTTCATAAACTGTCTTAATGTTTGTTTTGATGTCACCAACATACAGTATGAACTTTACTTACAAATCCTGTGAGGAAAAATAAGAAAAGAATGTTTAAAGCGTCTCTGAAAGACACACAGGAGGCATGTTGAGGCGCATCTAGTAATGTTAAGTTTGCTGGACCCCAGTTATCTGAGGAACATGTTTATGAGGGAGATTATTTTTGAAACTATCCCATCTTCCCTCCACATTTTTTCCCTTTTGAAGACAGGACTTTGATAAGGAGTCCAGAAAACACGCCAAGCTCTTAATCTTGCTATGATTAAAAAAAAAGTTAATTTCCATTACTGACTGAGAGTCCTCTGGGGTCACTTTTACATTACAGTACAGTACAAGCACGCCAAAGATCACTTCCTCCACAACAGGCGTCACAGAACGCGACCTGGTGTAACCCACAGGAAGAGTGAACTCTGCAGATGAACTGAATCATCAGGCCTCCAGCGAAGAGGAAGCGCTGCATTGCGCCAGCAGGCCCTGCCTGCGTCAGTGGAAGGTACAGGAGCAGACTGCACAACAGAGCCCATATTCACTTGCCCCGTCACCTCCTCCAAACACAATGGGCCTCGTTTAGCATTCATACCTACATTCAAATCTGACCACAAATCTGACAGCTCTCGACTTTGCATACGCTATTTTCCAGTGGCGAGGCAGCGAAATCGTGTGCAATGAACAGCGAGGGCACAATAGTTGTGCAGCCTAAATAATGAAAAAAATAACTTTTGTTTGGAGTGCTGTGTGGAGTCAACTGGTGAAAAACAAAAAGGTGCTCTTTGGAAAACTTAGGTTATATGAGCTTAAAAATCTAATTTTGCCTTGAATGAGTAGCTGATCATACAAACGCAATCCATCCCGAAGCAGGCTGGAGCTCCAGCGACTTCTCTGTCCATCTCATTTCCTCAGCACTCTGCTAAACAGCCCTATAAATGACTGTGGAGAGCCAGAGAGCTAAAAGGAAAAGCACAGAGAGAGAAGGCAACCAAAGAAGCCTTCAGTTCACAGGTTTCCAGCAGTGCAGACGAACTGAGCCGCTGAGCCTGAGTTCAGCTCTACTGTGACAGGAGCGGCGATATGATTGTTTTCTCAGAATGAAATATTCATCGCTCAAAAGAGTCTAGCTTTTGTCGGCGGCTGCAGGCATTTCAATGCCAGTGAATTAATTATTTAAAAGCTGATAGGAGTTCATATATTTGCTCTTTGACAGTTGAGTTACCAAATTGTACATAGAGACCCGGGCAATGAACCATCTAAAGACAAAAGCTCAACAAACACAAAGAGGACAATAAAGGGTAAAAATATTATGATGCCCTTGATATAAATTAACATTCAATTTATGTCCCAGGTGTGAAAACACAGAAGCGCATGCAATCAGCTAAAAAACAACAGTGACACCAACTCATCAATGAGATTTTTATTTAGCTTTGTGTGTGTTTTTTTTATAGTTTTTCTGCAGTACCTGGTAACAGTGGTTATGTTGACCAGTTAATTTTGCACAAACTAGCAGAGTGCATTCAGACAGCCCAGCTCACTAATTCAGGAGAGGCCGTTCAACTGCTTGCTGAACCACAGCGAATACTTCACTGCACAAATTGCATGTGGCCCACAGGGTGTTCTCACAAGAGATTTGATTCAGTGCTCAAGTTTGCCAGTACTATTGTAAAAGCACAATTATTTACAGACATACTAGTCAACAGTCATCGGAGTAAAAAGGGCCACTACGATACATTCAGGATAGGCCTGAATGTCCTCACCCCATTCCACAGGGTCTTTGTGAGGGAACGTAATCAAGCTAATGTACATTGAACTACATTACAATAACACCTGAAAAACTATGCCCTTTAATACAATTCAAAAAGATTTGTGAGATTCACATTAATTGAGATGGTTTTAATGACAGAACATTATTCTGTTACGATAAGTGATATGCACAAATAAATAAATATATCACATTTATTTATTTTCTAACCTTTTACTTCTTTCACATCAATTAAGTACTTCCCCTCAGTTTGACCTATCCATGGTTACAAAGAATGGAGCGCTGGAGACGGCTAATATTTTGAAAGTGAAACAACTGTGTTGGCTCTCCCAGTAAACATAGAATCAATCATATATACTACGGATATATCAGCTATTCAGACTTTTGATGTTTCAGTGAACCAAATGCAGGCTGCTTACATGTCAGATCAAGGACTAAAGGCAACAGCTTTGAAGTCACAACATGAGATATTTCAACCCTGGTCTATGCAGAAGTCATACAGATACAATCGGTCATGAAGGAATCTCTGGCTCTTTGTGGTAACTGAACGCAATACATTCAAGCCAGCAATGAATTTTATTGGAGTGCTTATGGAGGTATATGTAAGTGAATGTAAATGAATGGCCACATGCATCGTACAACAGAACCAATCGCTGGGAGTCCATGGCTCCAAGGCCCCAAAAAATGTGTACAGACACACAAACGGAAAACAGTACTTTCATCGAAGTGTTGCAGTCAGGTGTTATGAACAAGACTGCACAGCCATCGTCTAACAAAAAATTCTCCTTTCTCCCCCTATCCTGCCTTCATAGAAACCTGCAGGCTGAACAGTCAAGGAATCTGACATCCTTTTTCTATTTTAGTAATCGAGGACTGAGAAACACATCATAGAGAAAGTATTTCACAAGGCCCTTTTCGATGGGATTTTAATGAGTGACCCGACGGTTACTGGAAGTCTTGGCAGTAAGGGACCGCCCGACAGCCATGTCTACTGGAAGCTGCCTACTCTGACTCACTGTGGTGTGGTAAACTGAGGCACTGCCAGATCCTGCCGTGGATGGCCGTGGTGTGCAGAAAAATCCTAGTTGTACACTTTATCTTCGGTGCTATTAGCGAAATGGTACAGCAGACATGAGTTCTCCCATGTAGCGCTCTGCCTCTTTGGTGAGGTATGCACACAAGTAGCAGGATATCCCTGCTCCGTTCAAACAGCAAGCACACCTCCCGTCGTCTCAAAGTACCTGAATGCAAATTCCACTAACACTGTTCTGACATGAGCAGGGCAAGCTCAAACTTAAAAAAAAAATTTAAAAAAAAGTTCAAATTGAAACGGTGGAGATGAGGAGATTCCGAGTCCTGAAAGGAAAGGCTGTTCTGGAAGAAAGTGTTTGAGCCTCCCCCAGGAATCCAGAATCCAGGCTCCTTATGGTGGAGTGATCCTATCAGAATCCCCCCCCCCCTTCCTCAGGGTATGGTGTCAGGTGTCGGAGTAACCATTGTTCCGGGCCCTCAGCGTAGCACCCTACGGCTCCGCACTCCTGGGGACGTTGGCAAGGCCACGCGCCCAGCTTTGCAGTGCATTGGAGTCTTTGTGGAGACCATGTTCAGTCACGGAGGAAGAAGGACACAGCAGCTACAAGAGGCAGGAGGATGAGGAAGGAAATGAAGATAAAGCCAGAGACAAACAGATGGGGGGGGGATAACTAAAGTACTATAGCAGAGAGGAAGAGGAGCGAGAGAGAGACAGGGGTGCAGGAGCGCTAGCCGTCCAGCAGATCGGAGGAGGTGAAAGAGAAGTTTTGGAACTCCTCCTGGTTGATGGAAGGGATCAGCGAGTCCTCGATGGGCGTGAGAGTGGGCTCCTCACGCGTGAAGTCCGGGTCGAAATTATTGACGTCCTCTGCGGTTTTCTATGACAACAATCGACAGCGAAAGAGATCAGTATCACATACGAATGAAATGGATCAGTAAAACAAAAACATCCCATCCCAACCCACCCCACTGCATTAACAGATCTAGGGCTGCCCCCAAATAGTTGACTAAACCATTAGTTGATCAAAAGAAATTAGTCGACCAACATTTTAATTGGTCGAATCATCGCAGTGTGAAAAAACACGAGAGTGGAACTATTCATTCCGGACGTGCGCCTTGAAACTAACAATTGGTGTCTATTAATTAAGGAATAGATCAGTTGTATAAAATTTCTGAAAATCAAAAGTATGCGAGCATTTCGAGCGTCTAAAGGATGACCCCAAAAAAGTTAAATGTAAACTCTGCAAGCAACAATTCGCCAATCATTAAGCGCATCTTCTCAAAGGCCGGCTTCATTGTCAGCTTCAACGCGGAGCTCACTTCTCCCAGGCAACGTCAACAAACTCATGTTCCCTCTCATATTATGAGAAGACTGCGATCGGAGGAAAAACAGCAGTGTGTAGGCCTAATTTGATGAGGTTCGCTGGTCACAAGTAGGCTAAAACACACTTTTACATTGCTAATATAGATTATAATCTTTCGTTTGGCCTGTTGTTGATTTCTCTTAAGTGTTTCAGTTTGCTGTGTTTTTTATTTATTCATTTGTTTATATAATGTATAGCCTATTTATTTGCATTTAAAAAATAAAATTTAATTTAAAAAATTTCCATCTAGTTTTGATAACCGTGAGATTAAATTAAATTAGCTACATTGTTTTTTCTCTTTCGTATCAACGGACTAAAGCCTGCTTTTTTATTTAGCTATTCACTATTTTTAAGTTGTGTGTTGTTATAAAGAGTATAAATAAAAATAACAATGTTAAATGTCTCATTGCTTGTTGTTCCGACACATTCATTTACCACTTTGTCTATGCCGTTAATAGCCTACAGCGCGGGTCATAAGCAACCCGATGCCGTTAATAGGCAGAGCTCAGGGGACACGCTGTTAATGGGACACTCACAATCCTGGGTTTGAAAGGTGGCTCCAGTTCCCTGCGGTTCAGCTTCTCCCAGTCGATGCCCGTAAAGAAGGCGTGGCTGACGATGGCCTTCTCCCTGCCGTCCGCAGCCACGCAGCCCAGCCGACCCATGGGGTTCTTAGTCAGAAACTGTTGGAGAGAAGGTATTACTCACTCACAGGCTGTCTGTGAGAGTCCGGGCCTCACGCTACAATGCTTACACTCCTGTCACAATCCACATCTCACCATGGACAGATTACAGCACTGTGCTCAATGGGCAGATGTGCCATTTTATAAATCAACTTGACCTGTAATGAGATAACTGCCACTATTACAAATTGACAGAAGATCTATTTCTGAGAGATCATCAATATGAAGCTTAAGCAGCGTTCATTGGAACAGTCTAATCATTTTGCTTCACACTTTCTGAATTTGAATAATGACGAATATTACCTCACGCTTAATGTACAATAGTAATCCAAAAAGTCCAGTTTCACTACAATATGAACATAGCAACGTACTGCTAAATAAAAAATTAAAATACATTGCTGCCAATCGGGCAGTGTGGAGAGGGTGAGTTAGCAGTGGTGCCCCCATTCAGGAGGAGCAAGGGAGGGGCATAAGAAAATGAGTTCCTTCAGTGGACCCTGGGATGAAGAGCAAACCGCTGCATCTCACACTTTTGTTGGAGAGGAAGTGTGGGGCAGCAGGCAGGCCGAGCACGCGCTGCCCTCCGGTCTCTACAGAGATTTATTCATCCAGAATGCTCATTCATCAACTGGAATTCCACTGCTTTGTTCCACTTTTACCATTTCTCTCAGCATTCTACAATACAACTTTCTCTGCACGCATTTCTGTAACCATATAGAACTTCCCACAACACAACACAATAGCACATCTACCACATCGACACCTGCAATCTACCTCCCTAGAACAATCAATACTGGGCACAGTGCCTGCAGTATGTGTAAGCGAACACAATGCACCATGAATCAGAGCATATAAACATTTACACTTATTGTTATATAAAATAATAATAATAATAAATAAAAAACTTTTGATGGCATAGTTTAGGGGTTCCAGTGTGCCAACTGGGGTACCATCCACCCTGCTGAGCATGGAAAATCCAACCCTCAGTCCCTGCCCCCCCTAAACTTCCCATAGCCCTTGTGTAGCACTTGCCCCCTGTATCAGCTGAGGCGAGGCACATAGCTAAACTCCACAAACTCAAATCACCTCACAGCAGAGTAGATGGGGTGAAGTGGGGGAACTTCTCAGCAGGCATTCAGACCCACACACAGTAATTGTGGCTTTGTGTTTGTTTTTGAGCCTGAAGGCTTGTGACGGGCCCCTGGGGTGGGGGTGTCTATGCACATGGGAAAAAAACCTTCTTTGACCACAGACAATCCATTTGGGTTAAATACACAACATTTCCCTTCCATTACTACTTAAAGAGGAAAGAAAAATTGGTTGCTTAACTGAGCACAGGGAACTGAAATCCAATGATTCACACTAAATGACCAGACTCCACTGATAAACCCAGGCAGAGAGTCATAAAATCCAATTTACCTCACAACAAAAATATCCTCTCCCAGCTAGAATAGGGTGCACATGCATCAGTAAGGTTTAACTTTTTAAGCCAGCAACCGGGATTACCCCTGACAACCATTTGACCAACTTCTACCTAATAATGCAGAGATAATCACAAAGCACAAACAGCCAATCACAGAGAAGTACATGTGGTCACTAATAGCAAATAAAAACTGTTAGGTTAATCAGAGTTAATGGTAGACACATTATTTGGATGTTTTCTCTGTAAACGCTGTATTTACACAAGTACCTCTGCGATAATAATGTTTATCATTGAATACTTTACTATGAGCTGAAGGATAGGACTCATAACGTAGTTATCCCAACCTTTGAACAAAAAAGCCAAAGGTACACATCTAAATAAATGAATATATGAAATAAATAAGTACATGGACAGAAGAGGTGATTCAGTATGTGATGAAAATCAGTTTTTCTCCATGGAGAGTGGAGTGACGCTGCTCTCTGTAATGTTTACACGCTACTCCCAATAACTATAAAACCTGGATCGTGACAAACAAGAACAAGCTAAGCCGGTCCAACACAAAACTTGTGCGACTTGATCAAACCCGTATATGGTGCGCGGTAATTCCACACACATCAGTCAAGATGCGCTTGTTAGTGTTTCCCAAAAAGGCTGCCAGAACTTCGCCGCATTTATGCAAACAACCAAAGTATTTATGAGGGATTTAACATCACTGGGAGAGACAAGAGCAAAAATCTAACCCTGAAAAGGAAAACAGGGATGGGGAAGAGATCCACGTGGCTCCAATCATGACAACCCCATCACCACCTCGCCGATGCGCAGAGGAGACAAAACAATATTCATAACATTCTCTTCCTCCTGCTCCGCAAAACTGCCCTTTACAACGAAATCATTCAGGAGAGGTCTTGGAGTGGAGAATATACAGCACCCCTCTCAGTAAAACACTTTCCTGTGAACACATCTCTGTATGATTTATGTAGTGTGAACTTTCAAAGCCTGGCAACCTGGCACAGAGCGCTGCTACTCATTGCTGCCTGTGGAAGATGAGCTTTTATTTAATGACATCTTTTAAAAAGCTGCTGAGTGAGTGCACGTACCCATAGCCATTGATTTTATGTTCATAGTACATCTGTCCGGAGCACAACTGTTGCGTGCTGTATCGCGTAAGTGCGCCGTATACGAACAAACAGAAGCTATTCTATTTTCACCCAATACAGGGCACTCACTTCTGCATTCTGCCTCTGTACCATTAATCAAGCAGCCTGTTCTCATGAACCCCTACCCTTGCCCCCCAAGAGATCGATTGAGTGGAGCTGTGTTGGGTTTGTGAAACAAATTCTGCACCCACCCCACCCCCACCCCCTCACAAGGTCGAGAGTTCATCTCAGGAGACGCTCTACATCTGCCTATGCTGCCCCGTTTACTACGGCCGAATGTGGCAAAAAGATGAAAAAACCTTTACGTTTAAACTCTGAAGCACAAGCTACTGCTTGTATACACAAGCTAAACTGCTCCGTAGAACCGAAGCAGATGGAAAAGCGAAGCACAAAGAGGTAACAGTGCCACAGCAGTGAGAGCTTGTAAAGGCTGTGGCTCTTTAAATCCACAGGGCGTATGAGAGTGGAGCTGAGCCCTTCACGCGATGCCGGCCTTTACGTAATGAGTCAGCGAGGGCGAATCAGCGCTGGAGAAGCGGACCCGCTCGCTCCGGCCCACCGGGTGCTGGGCCGTTATTTATAGCCCGGGCCGTAGCGGCAAAAGTTGCCTTAATATAGTTATGTAAGAGCCTGAGCCCTGGAATTACGGGCTAGTGGAGGGCCACGCGGCCCGTCCCGCACTCGTCGCATGTCACAGTGAAGACAGGGGCGGATAGCCTGCCTCTGGAGAATATAATATCAGCTTGATTAAACTAATACATGCAAGAGTATAAAGTAATGACAGTAAAACAATTAAAGTTTAATTAGATAAAGGAAAGAAAATATAACGGAAGGGAAGAACTGCTTCTCTTATCATTGAAATAAGATGCAATAAAGCTTGGTATAGGTTCCTGGTTTAATACATAAGAATATATTTGTGATACTAAGCAATGGTAAGAGCCAAAAAAGGGGAGGGGAGGGGTCAACAGAACCTAAACTGGCCGACTGCGATTACAACTCTCTGAGCTGCACAGTAGTGGCCATTTTGGAGCAGCTTACACACAGGTGGTTGGGTTTCTTGGTAATGAGGACAGCGTGACAGGGGACTCACAGCTTTAAGAATGGCCACAGCGTCGGTGCTCAGCCAGGATGCATAGACAATCTCCTCATTGAGGATGGCCTCAAAGAGGTCGTCCTCGTTCTCTGCCTCGAAGGGGGCGTGGCCAGACAGCATCTCGTAGAGCAGCACGCCGAGCGCCCACCAGTCAACTGAGGGCCCGTACAGCATCTCTTGCAGGATCTGAGGGTAGAGCACAGTTCAGCAGTGTTATGCCTAATGGCATCTCCTCTACTTCTCCCACACACAGACACACACACACACACGCACAGACACAGACACACCTATATAGGCACACACACAAAGACAGACAGACACACACACACACCTCTGTAATGTACCCTCATGTCTCCTGAAAAATACTTTTTTACCACTACTACCACTATCCAAGGATCCTTCAGTTCCTCATGTAAAACATGTCACCGTGTCCCAGAATTGCATTCCCTTTCAATGTCATTCAGGCTGGGCTGCATTAACATTGGCTGGTTGTAAACTGTGGCAAAGCCATTATAGCGATGAGACATTGTTAATGGAACGGCCATGAGCCCTATTCCCCATGCTGGGGTCCAGAGCTCTCCTTCTCCAGAGCTCTCCGCTGTGGGACTTTCCAAAGTGCTGGCAAACACACACACAGTGAAGCTGCACTCTTGGTAGACTTTGCACAGTGGCATTGAGCCAGCACAATTACGAGCAAGCGGAAAAAGGCAAGGCACTGGCACGTTTCAACACTGTATGTGCAAAGATGAACTTGGGCAAGGACTAAGCAGCCGAAGGAAGGTGAGTATGTGGGAAGGGATGCGGAACAATACACCAGCCTGACCCGCAGGCCTTCATATAATCTCTCTTGGGCCAAATAACTCACACCAAAGTGTAAGGGTGCACAGCACCATATTACGGCTTGGGATGAGGAGAAAGACACAGAAAAGAAAATGTGAGAGGGAGAGTGAGAGATAAAACCAAGATAATATAACTAAAATGTACACATGCTCAGTTTCCCAGTATACCCTGCTCCCTGACACACGCACAGAACCTCAGGAGGGTCAGAGTGGCGCTGTAATTTGGGCGTTGGAAAACCCTACCTCCGGCGCGATGTAATCTGGGGTGCCGCAGAAGGTACCCGTGGCCGTGCCCTCAAACATCTCCTCTTTACACATGCCGAAATCGGCCAGCTTGCAATGGCCGTCCTTGTCCAGGAGCACGTTGTCCAACTTCAGGTCTCTGCAGTGAAGAGCACAGAGAACACATCGCTCAGGACAGACAGCCGCTTTGTGGATATTCTGTTACCATCCCACTACGTGGCCCTGCCCTAGTCTGCTCAACAGAGCTGGTTTAATGGACCTTTTATATCACTCTGCATCTGGAATACAAGCCACCTGCATACTTGATTCCACAGGGCTCAGCATTAGTGGGTATCCAGTTGCCTGCAGCAACCCACAATCAGTCACACCTCTCTCATATTTCAAAAGTAGTAAAATGTATTTAAAATATTCAAATTACTTGCCCTGCCTTTGGGGAACCACATGAAAAAAATGACCAAAGTTCATAATTAATTACTCAACTAGCTATGGTTCCTTGGGCAGTTGTATAAATAAAATGCGTGACTTCAGGCGGCCCACGACAAACCAGGGAAATTATAAATTTAGAGCTTTGCTTCAAGTAATCTTTCAACCCGGAAAACATAAAAGTCATAAGGAATATAATAAATGGAGCCCCCAATAAGGGAATGTATGGAAAGCTCTAGATGGTAAGTGTGCCTTTTGTGTAAGCTGTGTGAAATTAAGCTAAAATGATTAATTTTCTGATTATTAGTCACGTGGAAAGGGCATATGACGACAACACATTATTTTTTAACATTGGGGTCACACATAGTGGAGAAATAGAAGCGAGCTGACAGGGGGGAGACGTGAGTCTTCACTCAGTGTCAGTAATTCAACCGTGCTAGAAGAAGAGGCAATGTCAGTATTTACCTGTCCACAGCAGACAAATGGGATCTTCACTCTCAGGTAAGATTTAATAAGAAACTATGAACACCTAACTGCCTTGCTTTAACAAAGTCCACTGTTAGGTCAGTAAACAGTGTGTGGTCAGGGCTCACAAACTCTCCTTCCCTCTGTGGACTCAGAATGTTTAGTGCAAAATAATATTACAAGAAACAGCATGACTCAAAAGTATATTAGCTTGTTTTAAGTTACTTTTTGCTTGACAAGTAAAATTATCTTACCCCACTGGCAAATCTTGCAATGAGTTAAATTACCTCACCCCACTGGCAGATAGTTTGTGTTATTTAGCAAAAAAGTAACAGAAATAAGATTCTAAAGTCTAAATATGTATAAGATAAAAAAAGCTTGTTAAGATTTGGTTTTAACGACTCTATGCACAATGTGCCACAGCACACAGCTCAATACAAAGGCGCAGTGTGCCATACAAACACACACAGCTCAACACACAGCTCAACACACAGCGAACTCAAATGAACAGAAAGAGCATTCGCCATTATCAAAAAGAGCTGGAAAGATGATGAATGTTTTTTGTCCTTTTTATTCAGATGGCTCAGAGGCTCCATATATCATAAGCTCTCCCCGCCACTCACAGGCCCCATTAAAACAGAGCACAGCCTGAGGCAGGTGCTGTTTTGTAAGATAAACAGACATGCTTCGGAAACATCAACAAAACATCTCTATCCTGCCGGTTCCTGGTAAGGGCAAGACCAGAAAGGGCCCGGCAGGGGGCTGACATGTCGGCTACTGAAAATAAAGAGGGCAGGAGGGGGGGGGGGGGGGGAATTCTGTGGCATTTTGACAAAATCGAAGAAATATCTTCAATCTCAGTGGCAGAAACAGGTCATGTGAAACCTCCTAAAAACACATGTTGTGGTCTCACTGGAACCAGCTCACTGGATAAGACTGGGCTCCACCAACACACACACACACACGCACACACACACACACACACACACACACGCACACACACACACACGCACACACACACACACACACACACACACACACACACACACACGCACACACGCACACACACACGCACGGAGATGGAACATTACGGAGGACGTCCTCACATGCTCTCGCTGACGGAATGCTGGCAGCGCCAGAGAGACAACATGGCATCGCGGCGGAGCGTCGGCTCAGCTGCGGCTAACGGCTGCTCACACAGATCACTCTCTGTCTGCAGGGAGACTCGCTGGGTTAAGCGGATTCAATGCGCGCATTGTGCACGGAAAAGGTGCGCCACGTCCGTCGTCCTGAATAAATCCTTTAAACTCTTGAGGTGAAAAACATAAAATGTGTGAAGATCTTTTTTTAATAAATCCAAAGTAAAAGGAAAATCAGACTCACATTAAGTCTGAGTGAGAAAAGCATCGATACACATCATGTATTATATGCATTCTTAGGCTGTGCACAATAAAAGCGAGTTGTGCACCTATGGCCCTTCCAAACTCAAGAAGGGATCAGCATGTAATGCCAGAACAAAAACCTAATTTTCCTGATATTTGTATTGATATTTGCATGATTCCGAGAGAACATAAACAAAAAGTGGGAAAACATGTCTCAGTAATTCAGAATGCGTGTACCTGATGATTCAGTGAATAGAGACCAAACAAGTGTAGAGGATCTAAACAGCCCCTGTGCTCCATGCATTTCCTTAAATTTCCCTAAAACACGTAACAGCTTTAAATAAACATACTCGGCTGCATAGCTAAATACGTCAATATGGTGGACTAAGCAGTGCCAAGTCAATACGTTGTCAATAAGCACGTATGGATTTGATTCAGGGTGTTCCAAAAGTGTGGTCTCACACCCCCACCATCTCTTACTGCCCTCCTCACTAAGATAGTGTCACTATAGATGGTAGTTTTACTTAGCGGATGAACTAACTGCTGCAGCACTGTGAATCATTACTTATAATTGGCTTTATTTATCGGTTAAAAACAGATGCTTTGCTCTACCTGGTTGACTAAACAAAAACAAATCTGTTTATTTTGAAAGCTAATCAGCCTTTAGCTTCATGTTTTGGGTTCGCGCAGAGCGTAATTTTACAGGTCAGCTTGATATTTGCATGGCTCAATACTGGCTGAATAAATGGGATTGAGCATTACAATTACAATTCAGTTAAACAATGGCAACAATGAAAGTAATGTATGATCTGATACCTCCACCAGTAGTTAGCCCTGCTGTCTCCTCTGGAATGATTGGCCAGACTAAAGCAAAGAGAAAAGCTTAGAGCTAAAGCCGTAGTGAACAATCAGAAAAAAATGGCAGACCCAGTCACCATTTTTCAGTGTCAGTTTGAGCGCTGGCAGTGAAAAATAGGCATGTGGAGCCCGCCCTGAGAACCAGCTCCCAGCAGTCACTAATAATGGCGCTGGAATGACGGATGGGTGAGACTTTTCTTGCCTGCTGCACAAATTAACCGCTGAAGTAGACGGCAGGTCAAACTCGGACCTACTTTCTCGTCGGGCTGACACACGACACAGAGAAGGTGATCGCTGAGCCACGGCAGAACTGTAAAAGCTGGTCTCTCTCCCCCCTGCACTGAATACAACGCTGGCTCTGATCCTCAACCTGAGACGAGCAAGGCAAACAACGCACGCTCGGGCAAAACCATTGCTAAACACCTCGCTGGAGGTCTTCCTGGGAGCGAACACAAGGAGATATATTTTCAGTCCATCCCATCACTGGCTAAAAGACAACAGGAGAATGAAACGGTATCTTCCGTGACCTGACGTAACATTCATCTATCACGCGCCCTTATATGGAGCAGCTCGCAATGTAGAAAAACAAGTGCATTATCCTGGTTTAGTAACCAGTCAGGCCTGGCTAACGGCATTCCCAGACCAGCGAGTATATATGTAACGTCACTCAAGCATGATTGCAATTGATCTATGTTGAGCGAAAGCCAAAATACAAAAGGTCAATACATCCATAACAAGCTCTAAGAAGACAAACCAAAAACCACAAAAAATACTATAACCTGAACTTGTACGAAAGGTAGCTTGTTCAGGGTGGAGATTTCGGAGGAGAACCAATATACAGTCTTAAGAGGTGGGTCTTCAATCTGCGTCTGATAATGGACAACAATTCTGCTGTCCTGACCCCTCCTCACAGCATTCCACCATTGGGGGGCCAGTATAGATAGGCATCATCACTGAGAAGAGCAACTGTGGAGGGAGGGGCCAGTCAGTCGCCCTGGGCTAGCGGAGTCATGGGAAAATCAGGGTTTCAATATTGATGGTGGAGCTGTTCCATTACCTGCTATGCAGACAAGTACCAAGATTTAAACTTGATGAGAGAAGTACCAGGCAGTCAATTACGTGAGATTAGAAGGGGGTGTGAAATTAGCACGTTTAGGAAGACTGTGGACAAGTCATGTGGCTGCATTCTAGGGCTTTACGGGCACTGGCAGGGAAACTGGAAACCATAGAATTCTCCAGGCGAGAGAGTACCAGAGACTGGCTAAAGAGCTGTGTAGCATCCCTGACAACACTCAGTTACTTCAGTTTTACAATAACAAAGAACATAAATCTGTACGACTGCTTGAACATCCAGCAAATGTTAGAGCGGTCACAAAACCTTACTTATTACCTTGGCTGTTCACACTTGAGCCGGTGGCTGACAGTTATATGAGGACTACAGGAGTGCCAGTACACCTCAGTTGCTATAATTAAACCATGTAAATAAACTGTGTCCACATGGGGGCCCACCCAAACTCAGCACTTGTGTGTTAAATGACCCGCCCTTCAGCTGCACTGATACGCCTCCTCTTCAGCCACAGTGTGAAGGTGCCCGTGAACGTGGAGCAGCCATGTAACTGCAACTGTGCAACAGACCTGATGGAGCTACTATACCAGAACCAGGAGAGAGCTTTGGTGTGACTTGGGTATGGATAAGGAGAGGGTGCATTACCTTCACAGCAACGAACACACTTTCTGTGGCTGACTAGTTCAGAAACTCTACTCCATTCTAGTCTACTCTAGCCATCTCTGTAATGTCAGCCAAGGCTAGAAACACCAAGCAGTTCTCTGCAAACCTACAGAGAGGGGTGAAATAGTTTAGTTCCGATTGACCTAATTAATTGGTCTTCATCAAATATTCAGTCAGTTTATGCAAGCTAAAATTGTGCATATTTCTCAAAGGTTCTGTGCGTGCAAGATTTAATTTAACTTCAAAATGTCTACTCGGGTGCTGTGACATTACTGTGGACAACTTTAGTGCCTTTTTAGACGTATGGCAGCATTATGTTGGCCTGCTGGGCCTAAACAGTTATGGCTCACTGTGATGTCACATACTGTCAGAGTGAGGGGGGAGTTTCATATTCTAAATTGTTTTGGCCAAATGTATACCAGTATACAAACTGTAAACACCAATGGTACATAAATGGCAGAGTGTAAAGTAGCTTCTTATGTTTTGCTAGGCAGAACTCAGAAACCATTGACGTCTTTTCCTTTATTGAGAATGCTGTACTCTCCCAAACAAACAATGCGAGCTTTGTATGATTCCTGTCTGTTGCTTATTTTCTTTGTTGATTTTGGCAGTTTGTACATGGAGCCACTGTCGACCCGGTGAGACACTTCCTGCTGACATCACCATCCATCTACATTAAAGGAAATCTGAAAACACCTGATCTGCCACGTGAAAGTTATTATATTAATTATTTTTTTCATTTTTAAACGTTTTGTACTGGTCAGAGAGAACTTTCCTGATCAGCAGGTTGTTAACTTCTCAATATCCTCATTTAACTGCCATTTACACATCACTATTTCAACAGACAATGTGGTGCCGTATTACAGAAATAAAAAAAAGGCAGTTGGGAAACATTCTGAAATGTGAAGTGAATTAATTACAGAAATTCTCGAAAGGGAAACAGAAGTTTGAGAGAGGAATTGCAGCCGGTGATGTACTCAAACACTGACATTTCCACACACTCTCAGAGAGTAAGAGTTTAAGAGTTATGACTTCAGCAGGAGGACACAAGGAAGGTGTTCAGAAACAAGAGAGGCATTCATCTCATTTACTTCCATTTCTTCATTTCACAACAACGCTGCCAATTAAAGCAATCTGAAAATGCAGAGCATTTCTTGGACCGAAGGAAAACCATGGCCTTTGGCATATGTAGGAACCATCGAGAGATGTACATACATTTTTATATGTCAGGTAGATTTGTATACATTCTTTTGTTCCCATTCTAATGGATGCTCCCTCTATTGGTCAGAAAAGGCATAAAGGTGTGTGTATCTGGGAAACTATAAAAAATAAATTGAACTTGGGCACAGTTTTCCTCTAAGCCTTAGACACTGAGAAAGACGTTGCAGACACAAGTGTCCATTCTGTCTGTTAAAAGTGCTTTGTGTGAATCTCTATGTGTTCCAGATCTCCTTGTCTTTCCAGGTTCACACTACTGAAATGGCCCAGTTAATGTTTTTTTGATAATAATAGTACTAATAATAATAATAATAATAATAATAATATTAATCAATTTAAATCTCAGACTTCTTTATTCATATACAGTAAGCCCAGCTGTCGAGCAGCAGGCAATTCTGCCAAACAACAGCTTGGCTCAAGTGCATGGGGTGCCAACTTTGTAGATCTCATATGTTTTGAATCAGTCATTCAAATGAAGGAGAAATGCAAACTACAAGGAAGGTGACGTAAGATAATAAGACAAAATAAAACAAGACTTCTATGGAACATGAAGCCGGTTACAGAGCTCTCTCTCTGCTCGTAGAAAGGGTGGGTGGTGCTGAAATGTTTACTTTAGTTTGATTTGCAACCCACATTTTGAGAAGTTCTGGTTCCATCACCCACCTGTAGATGATGCCCTTGTCATGCAGGAACATGAGGGCGGAGGTGATCTCAGCCGTGTAGAATCGCGCCCGTCCTTCTTCGAATTTACGAGACTTCTGTATGTGGAACATGAGGTCGCCCCCATTCACAAACTCCATGACAAAGAAGAGGCGGTCCTGAAATGCACAGAGGGAGGAGTTGATGTCAGACAGATGGGTCAGCAGACTCAACATCCTTAGGCCCACCCACACACACACACACACACACACACACATGCACACATGCACACATGCACACACACTTCTATTGCACATTTAGCCTACAACAATGCCATAAAAAGTAAGATGAAACGAGAGTAAGATGGGACCAATATGTCCAGTCAGTAAGCTGAAGAGTGGAAGGTGTCTTCCTGGACTTTAACAGAGTTGCACGTGCACACACGCACGCATGCACACATGCACACACGTGCGCACACACACAGAGACACACAGACACAAGCACGCAAGCACACACACAAGCACACACACACACACAAGCACACACAAGCACACAAGCACACACACAAACACACGCACACAAGCACGCAAAGCCACGCAAAAAACCTAACACCCAAGGAGAGAATGGGTGGAATGAAAAAGATAGATCACCGCTCTCCAATGCTTGGGGGATTCAGCACCAACAGAATCGTGGGAAAATCAAGAGATCCCATGATATAAGCTCAGAAGGGATGATATGTAACAGGAATGGCACCAGAGTGTGTGCAATGCTCATATTCTGAGGGGCCAGCTGAGTATTGACCCCCTGCTCCCCTGCCCCCCAAGCTGTAAACCTCTGGTGTAAATCCACTGCCACTCATCAGCTTGTGATCTGAGAAAGAAGTACATTTTGCTGGGATGGAATGGGTCTGAGTGAGGAGGGGGTACCTGTCACTTTCAGCACTGCACATGAAAGATTAATGTCCAATATCTGCTGCAAACTGAGGGCTCTGTAACACTGATGCCCTTGGTGGATCAACAGAGATACTCCTCTCATAAATCTCCGCTTATAGCTCACAGACGTCATCCAGCACCACAGGACATGTAGCACACACACACACACACTTACACACTCACACACACACACACACACACACATAGCACGTGCGTGTGCACAAGCACACACACAGCGCTCACAAACACACACAAACCCACGCACGGTGTACACACATGGTACGCACGCACGCGCTCGCACACACACACACACAGTGCACCACGTGCACGCACACACTCACACACAGCGCTCACAAACACACACACACACACACACGCACGCACAGTGCACACACACGCACGCACACACTCACACATGGCACTCACAAACACTCGTACACACCGGTGCACACACACACATGGTGCGCGCACACACAAACACACACACGCATGCACACCCACACACACGCACACACACCCACATGCACACCCACACACCCACATGCACACCCACACACACACAAACACACACACACCCGCACCCATACACACACACACACCCACACCCACATACACCCACCCACACCCACACACCGCTTCATCAGCAGGTTCCATACGAGTTCTCTGGGAATTTGGCTTTGAAGGCTGCGGAGCAGACAGCAGCTCAGCTCCGTATCACACAGGGCTTCACTCTGGGGAGGACAGAGCAGCGGCCTGTGTTCTCATGCCAGCTCTACCGGCTTATCAATTATTAATGACCAAATATGTGCTGTGAACTCAGACAGTCTGCATCCGCAGGTACTGCCACAGTGTATATAGAGGTAAAGAGCCTCACACACACTCATATCTGCACTTCTCCAGTCCAGACTGCACTTCCTCTGGCTTTCCCAAGGAGTGTAGTTTATCTCTTGAGTTTACAGCGGTGACAAAATGAACTGTAGAGCTAAAAACAACCTCATCGCCAGACCCTTCACCTCTCTTCCTGCTCAGGGATAGAGGGATATAAACAGAACGGAGGAGAATGCATTTTTGCCAACGGACGTGCCCTCATTAAGGTTAATTACTACAGAATTCCCAGTGCATTCTCAGTCAGTCCATTCAGAGGAGAGAAAAAAACTGCACAAAACTTCCCATGCTCCAGGATAGGGGGGGATTGGAGATTGGGGGTGGGGGGTGGGGGGGAAACTGGGGTGAAGTCATTCAAGCATCAGTGCAGCTACTCTCATGAGGCAAAACTGAAAGTTCTACAATGACAAAAATAACAGAGAATCGCCCTTCCCAGCAGCCCTCGCCCCGCTGACATCCCGTTTGTTGAGCGATAGGAGAAGCAGAGGCAAGTCAGCACATGCCTATCAAGTCAGAGATGATTGTGGCGCTGCTACGGGTGAGAATAGTATTTGGATAAAGGCAGCCACAACCGAGGCCAAGATAACAGACGCAGACAAACAGAGAGAGAAAGAGAGAGCGAGTGATGGAGAGGGAGATAAAGGGAGAGAGAGAGGTAGATAAGAGTAACAGAGTGAAGCAAAGAGACCTCTCATTCTTGTTTACTCCCCTATCAAGTGAAGGAAAGATACTGTACTAAAATGTCAGCACTTTGACCAATAGTTCTAAACCTGAAAAGTACAGATTTTTCCCACCACCCTTACCTGGGATCATAGATCCCAGTTTATGGAATCGCACCAAAGCAGGGACTGTATCATTTGCACAGGAGAAACTGAGACCACACAGAGCACTACATTTCCCCCTATAACCTGTGTGTGTGTGTGTGTGTTTGTGTGTGTGTGTGTGTGTGTGACAGAGAGAGATGAGAGTGTGAATATGTGCGTGAATACGAGTGTGTGTATGTGTGCTTAGGGGCAGGAAGGGTCAATGGCTTCTCTATTTAAATCTTTCCCAAAGTGGAGTGACGGCGGTCCAACAATAGTTAAAGCAGATTAGCACTGACCTTGAGAGATTAGCTTTGGCATGTGGTTGAACAAGTTCTACAGCCCCTCCCTCTCTCACTCTGACTCAGACACACAGAGCAGTAAAAGTAAGGTTAACTGCTGCCCCCTCTTGACCGTCATAAATATTTCAACCTAAGCATTTGGAAACATTATCAAGAAGCCATTTTAGTGGGGAAAAGCATGTTTTTTAGTTTTTTCCCCCACTATAGTTTTATGCAGTGATAGTAGAGAAAATCTATTTCACTAAACCAAAAATGTGTGCGTGCATTTGCAAGTGTGCAATTTGTGTGTCTGTACATACAGGTATGTGTATTTGTGTGAGTGCACATGTACACACGTTTCAGTGTTGTTGTGAACATGTGTGCACATGTATGTGTGTGTAATACATATGTATGTGAGTGTATCTGTGTGCATGAGTGTGTTTGTGTGCGTGACTGTGTGTGTTTGTGTACGCGAGTGTGTGTGTGTGTGCACTTATGTATGTGTGTGTATGTGCATGTGCATATGTAAATGGTAAATGGACTGCACTTTATATAGCTTTTTTACAAGCGCCTTACACAAACTCCTCACCTCACACACACACACACACACACACACACACCATGGCGGGGCGCTGCCATGCAAGGTGCTAGCCTGAGCAATGGGCAAATTTTGGGTTCTTGTGTCTTGCCAGACAGACATCGACGATGGACAGGAGGAGCCGGGAATCGAACCGCTAACCCTGCGATCAGCGGACGCCCCGCTCTACCTCCTGAGCCACAGCTGCCCCATGTACTGATATACAGTATGCGTGCGTGTGCATGCATCCTTACGGAAGTCTGAAAGCAGCAGTATAGCTGGGTGAGGTAGGGATGACAGCGGGCGAGAGACAGGACCCTCTTCTCGGTCATGGTGCACTCCACGTCATCGTCCTGCAGGATGATGTCCTTCTTCAGCACCTTCACTGCAAACACCCGCTCCATGCTGTTCAGTCGAGCCAACATCACCTGAGAGAGGAGACAGACATAGGCCACCATCACACAAATGCCATGTACTGTAATCTACTGTGATGCATTTCTCAATATGTGCGCTGTAAAATATAAATGATACATACGATTCACAGCAATGCCTTTTCTTAAAATGGATACTTCAATATCTTAGAGGCAATAATTTGTATACGTATTTGCCGATATATTGCGAATTTGAAGTGTTGTAACATCTTGATAATGCATTTTATATCAGTCGTCATACATACATCAATATTCAGTCCGTTCCATTGAGGGTCATGCAGCTCTAGCAACGTTTAACACCAGACCAATTTAAAACCAAGTGCACGTGGATGTAAACTCTATAAGATCACTTACTTAATGGGTTAACAATCCCGCTAAAGAGTCCAGGGCTCTAAAGAGCGAGAGTGATGTTGGGACACAGAGAGGGGGAGGGAAGCACACTTCCAGCGTTCAGAGGCAGAGGGAGACACTGAGGCACGGCAGCTTACCTTTCCAAAGCTGCCTTTGCCCAGCACCTGCAGGAACGTGAAGTCTTTGATACCGAAGCGACGGGTGTGTGCCTCAAAGTCTCCGTCCCTGCTCTCGCGTCGCACACAGCTGCCCCGGGAGTGACCCTCGCTGTATGCCTGGAACATTCCACCAGCAGGCTTCAGTACTCTACAGGCTGAGAGCGCAGCCTCACACAAATCAACAACTACCAACAAGAAAGCACGGTCACACCTGAGCGTGGTGTTGAGAATGCTCACACCAACCAACAACCACCAACAAAAAAGCGCGGTCACACAGTCTGAGCATGGTGTTAACAAATAAACGCAACAGATTTAAAAAAGCTGAATGATGCCATTTAATGGAGATGATTATGTACTGCATAACTATATTACATTGTTCTCCACACTGCATCAAGATGGCAGAATAGTCATTTCCGGTTCTAGTAAAGTACAGTAGTCCATATTTTGTTTGTGTGTGGTGAGTGTGAGTGTGAGTGTGTGTGTGTGTGTGTGTGTGTGTGTGTGTGTAAACCAGGAGACTTACCAGAGAGTTTCTCTTTAAGAGCCCTCCTGGCTGTAGTCCCATCTCCGCCAGCTTTTTGGCTAGCTCCACACTGTTGACACCACAGCTAGGCGCTACATTGCCCTTGCAGCGGATGTGCACATTCATCTTACAGACTGAAAGAAAAAACACACATATAGACACAACCAACCACACACACACACAAACACACCCTTGTCAACACTTTTATACATTAATTGTGACAAGCGTTATCATTACCTTATAATTTCTCTGTTAACAGCCACATCAATACAAATATCACATCACACAATTCTGCATGGTACGTGCAGGCTATATTTATGCAAGTATAAAAACATATCAGGAAAAAGTAGATGGCAAACAAGTCCATCATTCATGACTTTCATAGATCAAATACATGGTTGAAAGAGTCAATATGACTATCAGAGATGGGTAAAGATGAGCAGTGCATAATTACACAAAAAAGGAGGGAAAGACAGAGTGAAAAGGGAGAGAGAAAGCAAGAAGCAGAGATGGAGGGAGGGAGAGGTTCTCACTCTTGCAATGCAGGCCCTGCTTGACGATTCCCCACAGGAGAGAGCCGCAGTGGTGGCAGAAGGTGGGCACCTTGTAGTTGTGGACATTGAACTTGTGAGGGACGTTGATGCTGAAGCCAGGGTTGGGGGTCTGTGGAGAGAGACCGCACATTGGAGCTCATATTCCAGCCTCCTTTCAATGCACCTCCAGTTCTCCTGTAACTCCATTTGCATTTCCACAATCCAGAGATCAATCAAACAATACCCGTTTTAATGCATACATGCTTTGGTGTGAGCGCGTAAAGGGATAGTTCCCCCATTTTGAAAAATTTTATATTGTTTTACTTACCCCTGAAATAGTATGCAAGGCTGTACTGATGCTGTCCTGGTCTCGGTGTTGTAGCTAAAATTGGCTAAACCTGAATTGGAACAATGCTAACAACTAGCATCTTGCCATTGGATTTAATTGCCCCCTGGCTAACTTTTGTTTAAAAAATCCACTTAAATCCACTCAAATAACAACAGCTTTACAAGTGTCGTTGTGGGAAACGAAAATGCACATATGATTACCGAGTGCACAAGGACGTTATTTTTGCTGAAATTACTGTATATGATTTTTTTGGTTTAGATTTGATTTTGAAACTTTTAGTATCACGCCAAGTGAGAACATCATGGCGAGCTGCTTCTTGCTTTCTTCTTCTATGGTAAGCTTGTTGTAATTATAAAGTGAAACGCCCCCTTCCCACGCGAGCCACCTAGAAACAGCACACCGCTGCACAAAGTAGGTGTTTTGGACAACTTTTCCATATGCTATTTCAGCCTGTAAAATGTATACTACATACCATCAAACTAAACCTTTGTTTATTTAACAATTTCAGTGGGTTTAAGCGGTTATTTAAACAAAAGTTAGCTGGGGGGCAATTAAATCCAATGGCAAGATGCTAGTTAGTTTGATGTTAGCCAATTTTAGCTACAACAGTGAGATCAGGACAGCATCACTACAGCCTTATATACTATTTTGGGGGTAGGTAAAACAATATAAAATTTTACAAAATGGGTGAAATATGCCTTTAATACATGTGGACAAGCGTGTGGACTACGCCTGCATTAATTTCTCCAGAAGAGGGCAACAGTGGAAGACCTGTTCTCTCCACCTCAGTTTCACCCTTAGAGTATATATAATGTAGAGACAGCGATGCCAATAGAAACCAATGGGGAGCACATCCAAACCAGGAAGTTTTAATTTTGCGCTCATCTCACAAGCGCAGTTGTGTCCAGTTAAGTCACATGTACAACGAGGAAGGCGCAAATAGGCCAAAATAAATAATACAAAAAATATTATATCTTTGTCTGTGTGGTAAGAACCAAAAAAATTACTTCGGAAAATTATATAACATCATTATATCATTATATTAATGAAAATATGTTTAATTTGCTGTCACAAATGAATGGAGCCCAATGGGAAAACAGACTTTTTCAGCGCAAATCATAGATATCAGCAGAGGGCGACATTATATCCGGTGTTGAGGTCGAGAGCCGAAAGCTGGCCCCTTGGTTTCACCACACAAAGCATTGCCCCTTTTAGAACATGAACAAACAGCAACTGATCCAAGATGTCGAGTAATCCTCCACCTCAGCCTGCTCTTGTTAGCACCCCTGTCTCTAAATCACAGCAGGTCACCATACATCTGAGAGTATACAGGTGCAGCTCAAAAAATTTGAATATTGTGAAAAAGTTCAATATTTTTTGTCACTCATTTCAGAAAGTGAAACTCATATATTATATAGATTCATTACACACAGAGTGAAATATTTCAAGCCTTTATTTCTTGTAATTTTGATGATTATGGCTTACAGCTAATGAAAACCCAAATTCAGTGTCTCAGAAAATTTATGAAATTTATCATATTTAATATTTGGTCGCATATCCTTTGCATGCTGTTACTTCCTGAAGTCTGTGACCAATCAACATCAAAAGACTCTCGATATCTTATTTTCAGGTACTGTTACAAGCGACTATACTCTCTATATACTATAACCTCTCTGCATTTGAACTGATCTCTATGAGAATTTGGGGGTAAGACTAGATTCAGCTGTAAATTACGCTGGTACAGTATGGAACACATGACTGGCAAAATGGCTGTACGTCATCAAGGGTCTGACGTATCAAACGAGCCCCAAACCATCACTCTGCGGCCAGATATGGAGTAGATGTGGATGGATTCCTTTAAGGGTTGTTTCTCCTGACTTTTTTCCCCATAGAGTTCTATAGGAAAATGAGTCAGGAGAAATAACCCTTGCAGTGATCCATCCACATCTACTCCATATCTGGCAACAGAGTGATGGTTTGGGGCTCGTTCGATAGCTCAGACCCTTGATGACTTACAGCCATTTAGCCAGCCATGTGTTCCATACTGTACCAGTGTAATTTACAGCTGAATCTAGTCTCACCCCCAAATTCCCATAGAGATCAGTTCAAATGCAGAGAGGTAATAGTATCGCTTGTAACAGTAAAATAAAATAAAATAAGATATCGAAAGTATTTTGATGTTGATTGGTCACAGACTTCAGGAAGTAACAGCATGCAAAGGATATGCGACCAAATATTAAATATAATACTTTAAAAATATGTTAAAGCAAAATATTCAAATTTTCTGAGACACTGAATTTTGGGTTTCATTAGCTGTAAGCCATAATCATCAAAATTACAAGAAATAAAGGCTTGAAATATTTCACTCTATGTGTAATGAATCTATATAATATATGAGTTTCACTTTCTGAAATGAGTGACAAAAAATATTGAACTTTTTCACGATATTCTAATTTTTTGAGCTGCACCTGTACCTGCTCAAGGAAAACACATACAGATAACACATGCAGTACCAGACACAACCAGGGGGTGGTAGTGATGAACTGTTACTAGCACCAAAAACAGTTCCCCTTTCTTCAGAGTTAAATTTGACCATGCAGGACATACGAGTCATCACACTGCTTTTTTTTCATCATGTTTAGAAAATCAAGTGCACTGCAGTCTAGCAGTGCTTGTCCAAACGGTCTTGTTCTCTGCATGTCCTTGGAGAGTGTTATGCAAAAAGCTATTAGCACAACTGAATCTTCAGACTACTGACGTTGTGTTATGTTGTGAAGCCAAATCTGAAGCACATGGGTCCCACATAAGGTCAGCGATACACGCGTAAATATAGCACGCAGACAGAAAATAAAAGTCTGTTCTTTCTGTGACCTGGCTGTCTGTTAGCTGATGGCCATTCCTGTGATTAAAGTCTAATGCAATTCAGACCATTTAGCTAGATGTCTCAGTAAAATCAAGCCTTTTGGGCTAAATAAGTATACTGGTAAAAGGTTCAGCTAATGCATAATGCTTTTACAATATTTCTATCACATTATATAACCATGATGGGGCCTTCACATTGCACTGTTGTGAGAAGAGCTGGATTTTGTCTGGATAAGGTTTCAAAGTTGACTCGGACAAGCTCAAGTCTTCCGACCCCTCACCTCCTCCTTGGCTGGCTTCTTCATTCGGGGACACGTTGTGACGATCAGCTGGTGACATCGCTTGTGGACCACGCACGTGCACACTGCAGGACGGAGAGAGCAGATGCAATGACACTGGCATAACGCGGAGGTCACGCACTGCGCGCAGCGCTTCAAAAACCACACATTGCACCAGAGATCGGACCTCAGCGAAACGAGATGGTGTTCACAACACGATCAGTAAGAAGACACGTTCGTATGAGTTAGTATTAGCGCGCACACACAAGCACTCACACATACGTCAAGATGCAAACCACTGCACATTTCAGGGACTGCTCATTTTAGTAAATTACATTATCATAAGTGCAGTTTCAGAGGAAGTGCTAACAAAAACTGGCCCTTCTGAAGGAAGTCAATCATTTAGACTGAGCAGGAGCATGCCCAAGGCCATCAGAGGAAGCTTCTCATTATCAGGCCCTATTCAGACTAGTGATGAGAATTACGATTCTTTTAAGGGAACCGGATCTTATGGCTCCGTTCGTTTCAGAGAGCCGTTCAAAAAAAATTTATTTTTGTGCGTGCATGTGTGTGTGCGCGCATACGTATGAGAGGGGGGCACTTTACGACAACGAATGGCAGGATTATACTAGCCTACTAAATCTAATAATGCACATAGGCTACTAGTGTCTGGCAGTGGACTGTAACATCTGCCCATTGGCAAATTACATGAATAACATGCAAACATATATGATACATATATCATTTTAAAATTTTGTTCATATTTATGTTCCCTTCATTACGGTTTTCACAATCACACACTCACAAACACACACACACATTCACACACACTTACACACACACACGCCACTAATTCAGACGTACTGCTTTAGCGCCACGACATGACAAATAAACAGCAACTAGTGTGGTTGTGTGAGAAAGGCAGTCGGAGGGTGGGCGCAGCGTGCGCGGGGGCTGAGCAGCGCACGACCGCAGAGCTGGAGAGTTACAGGGTTGCAGCTGCACGGTGGCGTCGGGGAGCACACTTCCTCCCCGAGCTGACAGACAGAGCAGCGCTCACACCGCTAATGAGCAAGGGACGCACTGCGAGGTGAAGCGCGGCTCGCTGAACGGTTCTCTCACCTTGGCACTGGTAGCCCTGCTTGCCAAAAACGCCCCTGCAATAAGGGCAGAGACAGCAGTTACACACAGCACATTTTCTCAAAGTCAAGCAGAGATCTAGCACACAGATTACTGTTACATTCATATCCTCAGTGTGCTACAGACCTCAACTGCACACACACACACACACACACGCACGCACATACGCGCACACACACGCACATATGCGCGCACACACACACACACACACATACGCGCGCGCGCACACACACACACACATACGCGCGCGTGCACACACACACACACGCGCGTGCACACACACACACACGCGCGAGCACACACACACACACATACATACACGCGCACACACACACACACATACACACACACACACACACACACACACACACACACAAATGTCAAGATGCAAACCACTGCACATTTGAGGGACAGCTCATTCCAGTAATGTTTGGATCTTGTTGTGATAAGAGCTGGTTCGCGAGGAAGTGCTAACAAAGACTTTCCCTCCTGAAAGATGTCAATCATTTAGACTGAGCAAGAGAATGTCCGACACTGACAGAAGAGACTGTACATGATCAGGCCGCATTCAGGCGCTCTGTAGCGGTGTCCCCGCGTGAATGCCAAACCTCCACAGGTCTCACCAGATGAACTCCTTGCAGTGGCAGCAGAAGGTGGGCTGGCGCAGGAACGTGGACATGAACTTGTGCCCGTTGACCTGGTGGATCTTCCGTCGCACCGCCCCCTGCCGCTGACGATTGAACTGCTTGTACTGCCTTTCGGTTCCTACGGCATCGTCTGGGCAGGGAGGAGGGGACAGAGGAGGGGAGGGAGAAAGGGAGGGAGAAGGGGAGAACGTAGGAGAGGGAGAGAGATGATGCAACGATGTAAAAGAAGGATTAAAGGCAGAGGAAAGCGGGTTTGGAAGAGAGACCGTGTACATGGTACAGCTGGTGATTGATGGTGTGATTTACTAAGCCCTTTAGCATACACAAAACATTTCAGCACATGCAAAACAAATACCACGACCAATCATTGGTCATGTTATTGGCCTTGCACATGCTAAAGGTCTTAGTAAATTAAGCCCTTAATGTACTTCCTGAGCCAACAGGTGGCACGAGCGTGAAGGCCCTGTGCTAAAAGACCTGTTTAGAACACAGAAACACTGCTGAGCGTAAAGTGTGTTAGAGGTGGTAAAACGTGCCCTGGGTTCAGTGTTCTGCTGAAATACCAGACCTCCTGTGGAGAGCGAGCTGTCATTAGCGATTGTACATTCTGCTTCTTCTCTTCTCGCTTCACGGAAGCGAGGCGGTAACAGGAAACTCACACAAAGACTTCATACCGCCAAGGGCGAGTGTGAATTCACTTCACCACAAAGCAACACAGAGCTGCTTTAAGTTATACTTGATTTTGGGCAACATAATTGTGCTACAGTGTACATGCTCCAAAATAGGAAAATTATATTATAACACAACTGCTCAGCGAAAAAAATTTTGTTTACAGAGTAAAAGTTTTTATTATTCACATTTAAAATCATTCTCACCACCGAAAAAGTATTTCAAATAAAATCCAACAAAAATAAATCAGCATTATCATTCTACATTTTAACACTCATCTCAATCTAAGAAAACTGGACTGAATGAAATGGAGGAAGACTGAGGCATAACCAAAATTTTTTTTTAAAAACGATTACACTCCTGTTTTTTTTAATGGGTAATAATAACACCATATTCGATGCCACAAGAGTTCCCCAGCAAGTTACTGCTAATGACGCACCCTCATATCTTTCCACCCCTGTTTCCTTTAACTTTAGTAACACTGGAATATTCCAACCTCATATACTATACTACAAAGAAATAAAAACAATTATAAACGATAAATGGACAATAAATTGTATTGCCTTGCCATTAAGTTCATGTGCCAAAATGTTTTGTTGTGTTTTAACTCTGTGTATCTAGGATTAAGCAGCTGGTATTGGCTCTAGGATTACCATTCTACGTAAACAGCTCAATGGCGAAAGTGCCTGAGGCATGTTTCTGTGGTTTCCATAGTAATCACAATTGACAGGTTAGAGACGTTCAGAGTCGCAGCGAAGTGCAGTGAACCCCCTAATCACAGAGATACATTTTAAATCTACAGTACATGTTTTAAAACAGCGCGAGTCCATGACCAGTGAACTAGACCAACTAAAGTACCAGAAACATGCTTTTAGTTTACCACAAAAGTAGTGTTTGTGCAGCAGACATAACTAAACAGAAGACTAATCCTTGATGGTGTCGCCTCCCTATGAGTACTTGGACTCGTTCCCATACGAACACCTCTCTCCACCTCTACATTCTCCTGTGGTGAGCAGGCTGATAACTGTGGGCATGTAAACGGCGCACTGAAGTAAGGATGTGAAACCAGCATGCATGTTCACTGCCATGTCCCTGGAGCCCGTATGACAGCGTGTGTGTAAAAAACAAACAGACACGCCTCCGGAGCGCGACTTTCCTGATGTCGGGAGGAAGCGGCGCGTAACTCTGAAGCGGGTGACACACCAGACAGAACGCACCTGGGACCTGAGCCAACAGCAGCCCTCATACAGAGCCATGCGGCCCTGTTGGGTGGAACCCTGGAGTTATTGAGCTAGCAGTCAAAGACCTACTCCGGCACAAGATATAAGACACACACTATGTACAATGCTGTGCAACAATGTATTGCTGTAAAACGTTGACATCATTCTAATTTACTGTACTGTACTAAACTACAGTAGCTTTTTTTAAAACCAAGTTAGCATCAAGCTTGCAGAAAAAGAGGAACTTGAAGAGAAACGAAACTGAACCAAAGCTCATCCCTGATATCACATTGACCCTTCACAGCCCTGCAGGGCCTAGCCTGTGCTACTTCACCTGCACATCCACACAACCCTGCAGAGCCACCTGCACATCCACACAACCCTGCAGGGCCGAGCCTGTGCTACTTCACCTGCACCTCGACACACCCCCAAGGGCCGAGCCTGTGCTACTTCACCTGCCCATCCACACAACCCTGCAGAGCCTAGCCTGTGCTACTTCACCTGCACATCCACACAACCCTGCAGAGCCTAGCCTGTGCTACCTCACCTGCACAGTCACACAGCACTGCAAGCCCAAGCCTGTGCTCATGCACTTTGACTGCATTGATTCTTGTATCATGGTGATACGGCTCCTGGTGGGTCCTGGAACTGGCTGGTTCTGTCCACAGCACAGCCGGCCCTGTTCAGTTTCACACATCTGTCCTGACAAAACTGAGAATGGGGACTCAAACTCTGGCTCAGATGCAGGAAGTATGACAGAACGAGCGCTCCAAGGTGGAGCGTGATGGTGCAGCGGACGCATGCTGCATGTGTCTGCTCCCGATACGATACCTATTTAGTCCTCTGTGGCAATAACTACGCATACATGTATTTTTGAGGGTGCGCACACTTGCGGGCACCCTCCCAAATTCACGGAGGAGGTGGCGCTGAAAATAAAGCAGTCGTTAAAAAAGAAAAGGCCTTGGAAATAACCCCAGCAGGGCCCGTCATTGTGATTATTCTCTCCCTACTATGAGAGATATATGATTACGTTTAT
This sequence comes from Ilyophis sp. 1 JC-2022, assembly GCA_022702515.1. Lineage (NCBI taxonomy): Eukaryota > Metazoa > Chordata > Actinopteri > Anguilliformes > Synaphobranchidae > Ilyophis > Ilyophis sp. 1 JC-2022. The sequence continues at coordinate 38,783,861 of CM040406.1, forward strand.
AAAGAAAAATGGAAAAGGATAAGGATACTGTAGAGCGTCAGAGATTCAGTTTAGACTTTTGATCTGACTGGTTGGTCAACCGAACACCGCGTGAAACCAGAAGTGTCGCACGCGTGCAGTTAGGCCTTATCAATATTAAGCTCTCTGTAAACGGCGATACAAGAAGGAGAGTATTAAACCAACGAGACAAGACGTGCTAAGCGTTGACAAAAAATTACATGCATTCAAAATCAGGCAAAGAGGCAGGTCTCAGCACTGCTTGGAAAAGTCAGTAGTGTTTGGTAGAAAGACAAACTGTCTGAGAAGCCAAAGGTAGCGGGTCACTGAAATGGAGATGCATTGTGCAGAAAACTGATATACAGACAAAACAGAATGTTCTAGAGATTCTGATTATAATGAATTTGATTATAAAGGTTCATTTAAGCTAAGGTTTATAATTACACAATGAGAGATGCCTCCTTAAAAAAGAATTTAAAAATATATGAATCAATCACATTAACGTATCGATTTAAATAGGTGTATTTCAGTTCTGAATGAACTCCATTCCTGATGTGTTCATATCTCAGAGCTTCTACTGTACTCCCGAATCCGAGCAAGTTGCCTTAGAAAGGTTGAATTGCCTTGGTTAAAATGATCTGATTGTGAATGAAGCACCATTTAGATGCAGGCGATGAAGAACAGAATTACCCAAGAGCACAAGTGATAATGAAAACACTGGACACCGTGCTCCCTTAAGAAGTGGTTTAAAAATGAAAGCCCGCTGTGGCATCAGCCGATGTGCGGTAAGACTTTTACTTCCACTCGAGACTCACAGTTCAGTTTTCTCTATAAGAGCTTACATGCGCTAAGTGCTGCTTTTAATAACGGGATTAGGGCAGTTCATATAAGCATGTGGGTCATACTGTAGAGGGCTGGATAAAGTTTAAAAAACTGGAACATCGTATTGATATGCCGGCTCACTCAACTGACAAGTGTCTCCACACGTATGAAAATGATTGATGTTTAAATCGCAAAGATAAAAGTTCCCCAGAGCATGATGAACGTAGACTTTTCATATTACAGTATGAGTTCTCCCCAACTGAGTAATCTGTCTCATCTTTAAGAGTGCTGTCTCATAAAACATATCTTGCTCTGGGTGTTTTTACGGTCGTCTGCAGATAGTGATAGCGGATCATATACTGGGTCTGCGATGAACTGATGCTGGGTTTTGTAAAAGTTTAAAATAATAAATAAAAAAAATAGGACATGTTTAGGGCGAAACAGTTTATTATAGCCGTCTGTTTATTGTGCAGAAGGCGCGAGGTATTCACAAAATACGTGACAAGCGCTCAGTAGCCTACAGACAGGCAAGACATACATGTGGCTTTTGGCTACTTGCACTCAGCACGTAAGGCGGCAACGCATTCAGGCAGCAAAAAAGGGACCTAAAGATCGTACTGGTCGAAACGCGTTGTTACAACTTACAGTATATTTCTGCAAAATAATCAGATGAAACACTGTTTCACCCTAAACAGGTCGCACGCCTATTTTTTATGTACCTTTTTGCCATTTGCAAAGCAACCTTTTTGTAAAAGTTGAAAACCTGTTTGTCTAAACGTGAACATGTATGAAAGATAAGTATGAAAAATAAGTATGCAGTACACTCCCACTCCCTGCTGAATGGGGTCATTTGAGCAGGCTGTAAGGTGAGTGATAAGGATCGCATGGCGCGGTGGAGCGAGAAGTCTTACCATCAACGAAAGAGCCTGTGAGGGAGATCACAATGTACACCTTGCCCTCGGGCTCCAAGTCCATCTGAACACAAAGACAAGAAAACAGACAAGAAACAGCACTGTTAGTACACAGCAGGCAGGGACCAACCTGGGCTGTGTCCAAATCTGTGTACTAGCATACTGCTTACTACATACTGTTTAGTGACATTAAGTACGTAAAAAATATCCTGCATACTATCAGCGAAAACCTGAAAATAAGTGTCTCATCCAGGGATATTAAGAACACTCAATTTTAAGAATTCAGCTTTGTAAAAAAAAGTGTACTGAACTGCCATGCTCAATAGTAGGCAAGTGCGCTGATTCGGACACGGCCCTGAATTCATAGGAGGTTAAAGCTGCCCCAGGTACTGCCGATGAAGCCTTTAGTTTACAGCACAGAAGCTGGTCATTGGGACAAATTTTAAATGGGATGGCCAGCTGTCTCATTTCTGTGCTTCAATCTGAGGCAAACACACCTGTCCAACTTACCCACCTTGATTCACTGTAGCACTGATTCACAAGCACTGTGATGCAAACCACATGTTAATATTTGATGACAGACAGAAAAACTCTGAAAGCAACGCTGTGGGCAACTTAAACCTGTTCGTCCAGACTAGAAACGAGATGGTATCTTGAGGGAGATGCGAAGCGTAGGTCTGAGAAATTACCTTGCACACACATACCCTATGTACACACGCAAGGATGGACACACGCATGCACACGCACCTTTTAAAGAGCAGAAAGACACGCCGCCTACAGCTGCCGCATTGTATTTCTGAGCTCAATTAACATGGGAAAGCGTAGCGTGACGCCGCTGACCGAAACGGGGTGAAGGCGTAGCAGTGACAGTCTGTGAACCTGCGTCACCTGCTGTTCTCACTGCCCAAGGGCTTGTATCAAACCCCACCTGCTGACAAATGACATTCAACTTAGTGCCATCATCAGACAACACTAAAGCACCGGAGTCAGACACAAAACCACAAAGTCACACAGCAGATACGGGCGAGAGCCGGTGAGATCAACACTCGCTCGCAACTTTCTGCATTCTCTTATATAGGAGGTCACCCTATACAAGTTGCGTGATAGATATCACGGAGAAAAAAACGGGTTCATTTGTTGAAGAAAACAACGTTCCCAATGCTTCCATCTCACAGAGGGACTGTGGGAAAACTGGGGGGAGTGGATAGGAGAAGGGAGGGGGTGAGAGAAGTTCTACAAATACAGTATACCATAGTACAAGCTGTTACGTCCAACCTGCCACTGCTGAGAGAAAGCGCGTGTTTGCATGTGCATTTGCGTGTGTGTGTGTGTATGCGAGCATGAAATAAGGATTTAATGTAGGCTAGTGTTTATAAATGTGAGTGTGTGTGTGTGTGAACGTGAGCATGTGATAAGGATTTAATGTAGGCGAGTGCTTATAAATGTGAGTGTGTGTAAGAGGAGGTGTGTGTGTGTGTGTGTGTGTGTGTGTGTGTGTGTATTTATGAGTAGTAACGTATGGGGAATGTCAGCTATGTTAAGAGGGGAAGAATGGATAGCAGGTTGGTCTGGCTGAACTGGCTGCCATAAATGCCATGAGTTCTGTGCAGGAAGTACTGTATGTCCAGACAAGACCATGGGATAGCCTAACACTGTCAATTAACAATTCAAAAATGCTAACTGCTATTTAGAGTCAGTGGATCACCGCCAAAGAATAACAACGACCGAATACACTACTTTTAACGCCTTTGTGCAAGTTTACAGCTTTACAGCATCCGCTGGGCTGTAGCTACCCTGAGAAACGGGTCTTGGTTTTGTGACCAGCTTGAAGCCACGGGAAAACCCCAGAGAATGCTAATGCCAAGAAAAGAAAAAAAGAAAAGAAAAATGTGCCCGCTCACACCTTCAAACTTCATACATGTTCGCTCACAATGGAAAACTACGGGTAGGTGACCACACCAGCTATAGCGACAAACCCCCGCCCCTCCCTTTCTTTATCCCCCTCCGTCATAGATTTAAAACCTCATTGTGTGTGTGTGTGTGTGTGTGTGTGTGCGCACTGCTGATCTGTGACACCCAGATGTCGTCTCCAAGCTCTGTAGACCCAACTGCTGAAGTGTGCAGAAAACAAGTGTCAAACAAGAAAAAATTTGCATTCTAAAACAGGATGTGATGTCCACGGGGGGCTATATTTATATATTTACAAGAAGGAAGTGTGCCTGATTGGTAACTACTCAATAGTGAAGGAGTTAATTCAGAGGGGAATTAGACGCTCCTACCTTCTAGTCCGGAGACAACTTCAAGGGTGTCAGCAGGATACTGGACATAGCACTGTGTGTGTTGTGTGTGTGTGTGTGTGTGTGTGTACATATATATACACACAAAAATATATAAATATATACACATATGTATACAGTGCCCAATTATTGGCACCCCTGGTAAAAATGAGTAAAAAGAGTTATAAAAAATTCACCTTTTGGTGAATTAGCTTAATCTCATACTGAACAAACATACATATATTCAAAAATATTACATTCAACAATTCATAACCATTTGGTTTACATTTCTGTAACACACAGATTAATTTTACTAATTTGTATTAGGGTCATTCCGGGGGGAAATGGATTTATACACCTATATATATATATACTGTGTGTTGTTTGTCCCTAATTTTTCTTAATGATGGTTTATATAAAAGTATAACTATGGACATTACTCCAAGATTACACTATGGGATCAAATATCAGAAAGATCTGAGAGGTCAGGGTTAAAAAGGGTCCTTTTCCCCCTGGAATGACCATTACCTGCACTGTGTATATAAGTAATGCAATATTCAGTATTCTTACTCACATACTATCACTCTGTCCTCATTACAAAAGTAATCCATTGTCCACAGTTTACTGCCATGCATGGGAAACACACCTACTGTCAAGTGTCCACAAGTTTCAAAGAGCAGCACCAGGACCATAAACCTGAGCTAAAACAACAACGCAGGATATAACAGTAATGCTCCCCTGCACACTAGATCAAATCACACCCTCCCTATGTGCGAAGGAGACAATGTGAAGACAATGCCACAGATTGACACACCGGGCTGTGAATGGAAACTGTAGGGTGGAAACTTAGGCCCACTCTGCTGCAGGAGGTAATGGAGAGCAGCCAGCCACATGGGGAACAGAAGCCAAGGGAGATGTGACAGCATAGTTATGACTCAATGTCTCTGGTCCGAGCTATTCTTGTAGTCGAAACTTCACTCACCTCCGCAAATGTGGCCGGTTGTGCGACCTTAATACAGAAATGAGGAACATATGGGTACACACCAAGGAGAGGCATTTGACCCCTGTTTTTACCCAAGCTGTCCCGTCTATATGATGCAAGGTGGTGGATTACATCAGACTGAAAACAATAGGTTTACTAGCCTACAGTCAAGCCGGAAAGTCTGCCCACCCCTTTCACCTTCTCCACGTTTTATTACATTACAGACATATTCTACAATAGATTGAGTTCATTTTTTGTCTCAAAATTCTACACAAAATAGCCCATAATGACAAAGTGAAAACATGTTTTTAGAATTTTTTGCAAATGTATTAAAAATCAAAAACTGAAATCTCTCATTTACATAAGTATTCATACCCTTTGCTTTAACGTATTTTTAAAGTATCATATTTAATATTTGGTCGCATATCCTTTGCATGCTGTTACTTCCTGAAGTCTGTGACCCATCAACATCAAAAAACTCTCAATATCCTATTTTCAGGTACTGTTACAAGCGATACTATAAGCTCTCTGCATTTGAATGGATCTCTATGGGAATTGGGGGGTGAGACTAGATTCAGCTGTAAATTACACAGGTACAGTATGGAACACATGGCTGGCTAAATGGCTGTAAGTCATCAAGGGCCTGAGCTATCGAACGAGCCCCAAACCATTACTCTGTTGCCAGATATGGAATAGATGTGGATGGATCACTGCAAGGGTTATTTCTCCTGACTCATTTCCCTATAGAATTCTATGGGGAAAAAAGTCAGGAGAAACGACCCTTAAAGGGATCCATCCACATCTACTCCATATCTGGGAGCAGAGTGCTGACTTGGGGCTCGTTTGATACGTCAGACCCTTGATGACTTACAGCCATTTAGCCAGTCATGTGTTTCATACTGTACCAGCCTAATTTAGAGCTAAATCTAGTCCCACCCCCCAATTCCCATTCCCAATTTCTAATTCACTTTGTCATTATGGGCTATTTTGTTTAGAATTTTGAGACAAAAAATGAACTCAATCTATTGTAGAATATGTCTGTAATGTAATAAAACGTGGAGAAGGTGAAAGGGGTATTCAGACTTTCCGGCTTGACTGTATATCCAGCACTGAACATGCATCATATGAAATTGAAGTGGGGTGTCAAACCGTTGCTTTTGGGAGAACATTCCACGTCTCAGGTATAAGCAATTGCATTCTGAAGAAGGGAAGACAAATATTTAGGGAACGTTTGGATGGTGGTAATTAATATCACAACAATGATATGAATGTGTTCGCTGAGAAGGAAACGGATATAAAAGCCGTGACAGTAAGTAGGTGGAGTTCAGAAAGAAACATGCGCCCTCCCGATCCCTTCTCAACCTTCTATTAATTATTATTAATGAATCTCGGTTCAGCTGCGCATGCTTAGTTGATCATTTTTGCTACATAAAAAACCCTCCTAATTCAATGCACGTTATAATGTAAGTAATACTCAGGAGAATATCAAAAATATCAGTAGAAATCAAATTGTAGCCTTCACTCAATTCTATTTTCATACCTGCTGCAGCACTTTTAGTTTCTGATGCAGCCATTAACCCATTACCACTGATAATGCAGTAGTAACATTCAAGAATTTGACTAAACTACACCAAAACCTGCCTGCTGCTAATTCCTCCTGCCATGGAGGCAAGATAAATGTTTAATACTGTCGTCTGCACTTATCTGACCCGATTACTGAGAACCAACTGGCATATAACAGTCTCTGCAGCCTGGGGATGCAGTGAGTACGGAGGGCATAATGTCTCCCATTCACAAGAGGGGCGAATCGCCAGGAGAACGTGCAGGAGAAGTGTATATAAGAGGAAAAGACAGAAAAGCGAGGGAACTTTGAGAGAGAAAACCCTCTGGCATTACTAAGACGTTGGAAATACTTCAATAACACCTTTGACTACATGCCGGGACTTGCAACACGCTGTACTGATAAAGCAAGAATTTCAAGCAAGTAGGAAAAAAAAAAAAGAAGAGTTTCGACTTCTGCCACACGTGATCTGTATGGCCTAAATGAAAAAAGCTCAGCTTCTCAACTCGTTTGTAAAACTCCATAATTATTCATAAATGCCCTCCTATATTTTCATGCTAAGCTTTATGGTAAGATAGATACTTCAGTTGGAAATCTATGCTTTATCAAATTGCCCACAAGCAAAAAAAATAAATAAATCAAGGTTGAATCAAGATGGATTTGTCTGGCCACATGCTCAAGGTGACAGATGGCATTAATTCCCCTGTGACACTAAATACGCCACAAATGACCACACAATTTACACAAAATTCGGCCTGAACTCTGAAATAACTGTAAATGTACAGTTCCTTACGCTGCATTGAAGAATTGGGACAGCCGGCCTAATGCACTTCTGCACCACACGTCTCAATCATATTCTCTCAAACACAATACTAGTACATACTAACCTACTGAAAGATATGACATAAGCCACTACAATACTACTACATACTAACCTACTGAAAGATATGACATAAGCCACTACAATACTACTACATACTAACCTACTGAAAGATATGACATAAGCCACTACAATACTACTACATACTAACCTACTGAAAGATATGACATAAGCCACTACAATACTACTACATACTAACCTACTGAAAGATATGACATAAGCCACTACAATACTACTACATACTAACCTACTGAAAGATATGACATAAGCCACTACAATACTACTACATACTAACCTACTGAAAGATATGACATAAGCCACTACAATACTACTTATGATACAAAAAAAATAAATAGTGCATGAGGAGCTTAAGGACTTCCGATTTGGATGCGCATACATGGAGTCACATGGAGTTTCTATTAGAAATACAAATTATTAATTAACATTAATGTGCCTGGGTGGAAGGGTGGTGCTGAGGCTCAAAGAGGTCATTTTGGCACCAGCCAATGAATAGTTTCATAATATAACCTAATATTTTAAGGACAGATTTTATTACATAGCCTTGTGCTTGACACCCCGATGGTAATGAGGCTGTTTGGTGACCCTTGTTATTTGCTGCAGCTGCCTGTCATTCCTGTCATAATTATAGGTACAGATGGACAGGTGTAGCAGCTTCCTTTGGGCTACACACTGCTTGGTCATTCCAGTTTCAATCAAGAGAAAATTCCTAGAAATTCCAGACAGCTGAACAGCAGTTAATGGGGGTGACTGGAATCATGGTGAGGATTAAATTGTCAATAAACTCCAGACCAGACCCCCAACGATCTTCAACGATCCTCTCAAGAGATTCAAAGATACGTAGATACTTCTAGTAATTAAAAGCAGTAAGCAGGAGGGTTAGAGTAGTTATCATGGACAAAATATATGCTAAAAGACAAACTAACAGCAAATGCTGCAAACACACTTCCAAACATTGAACTCCTGACATCAGAAAATGTTTTTGAGTCCTTGTACTTCAGCAGCTGATTAGAGCCTTGCCACAGCATTGAGAAAGCCAAAAATGTGATCACACCCAACATTCCACAGTGTTCTTGACCATCTCATCGCTTCAGATTTGACTGCAGAATCTGCATAGTAAACTTATTCACATTATGATCATGACTCTAAATTGCCCGTAGGTATGAGTGTGTGAGTGAATGGTGTGTGTGCCCTGCGATAGATTGGCGACCTGTCCTGGGTGTATTTCTGCCTCTCGCCCAATGCATGCTGGGATAGGCTCCAGCCCCTTTCGCAACCCTGACCAGGAATAAGCGGTCTAGATAATGGATGGACGGATGGACATTATGTTCACGCACACCGGGACATGTGCGTGGTCCTTGCAGCCTGTGGTGTTCACCTCCCAAAATGTTGTCGCTCAAAACACTGCTGGCGGAGGCAGGGGCAGCAGAACGAGTGTGCCAGTGTACGGGGCCGTCTGTGGTTAATGAGCACTGATGGCGCCCTGTTACCTGGGACTCTGACGAACTTCACCCCAACCATCAACACTGGCAGAGGAGGAACAGAGAGCCACCACAGAAGGATGAATAACCTCATTATGAAATAATGCCCCCGAAAGGACAGGTAAACGGCATTACAACACTGCAGAAACAGAACCAGGCCGTGTCACAGTGATTGTTCAGAAACTAGGGGATACTTTAGCACGTTGCGTAGGTTTGAACCAATGATAGTTTAGTGTTCCGTTTTTTCATGGTGAAGTGGAGCATACAGGCCTACACTCACGAGAGCATCACCTGTCACAGTCCCACTATTGTCTTGTCGTTATTTTCTGTTGATTGATCAGTAATGTTTCCCAATTGTTTTCTTAACCTTACCGTAGGCACCCTTGCAAAATGTGTATTACCTTCACGCAAACACCGACTGCACAGCAGGTTCGTTGCGCAGGCGTGGAGTTGTCAAAGGCTTCTTATGATTTTTGTGGTGGTGTTCGTTTTTTATTTATTTTTTATTTTTTAAACCGTAGCTAATTATATTTAAATCCTAGGGTCACAAAGGTCACAGTGTACGTAATTCATAAATGAATCAACCATAATGACATTACCATCTCACATCTCAACATAGTTTATGAATCGACCCTTCGGAATTTGCCAACATTTCACGTGGTATCGATCAGACTCAGTAATGGCAAGGGTTCAACACTGGTCTCCTCTCCCAAGCCAAAACTCACCCATCCATCGAAGGTTTCCTCTGTGTTGGACGTTTTGATCAAATCCTCGAAGTCAATGATACAGTTGGCAACGAAGTCATCATATCCAATCGGGGCGTCATGGAACACCGCAAGTTCAATTATCTTTCCATCGTTGACATTGAGGCAAAACTCTTCGTTGTAAGTTGGCGTGTTCGTCTTCTGCTTGGTGTGCGTCTGTCCGATTTTGTATTCGTCCACTTTGATCAAAATGTAGGGATCCAGGGGTGAAGACGTTTTGTTGAACATAACGGAGTGTCGGAGGGAGGTGGATGTTGGTTTAAGGTCCACCGCCTCCCCAATCCTGAGCTTCAGGTACCCGTTGAATTTCATGCTCGCTTCCTAATATCGTAGCCTAATAATAATAATCACAAATTGAAATAAGAGAACATAATTTAGGCTAGCTACTTATATTTATTACACTATTTCAACCTAGGCTATATCTTACATCCGAACTAAATGTAATTAATATTTATCTTTGCTGACGTGTTTCTTTCTTGTAATTGTTGTCCACTGGCACAATGGGGAAATTCTCGCAGACTGTGCCTAAATTGATTTAATCCTAAAGCCCCCAACACGCTCCCCTGGTCCAGCGCGTGCAATCTGGCTGTCCGTAGCCTACAGCAGCGCAGTAGTACCAGTTTGAAGTTGACACGGTCTATAGAGAGAAGAGGAAGGACAGTGCAAGTTCCGTGAAGGGGGAAGTAAGTTTTCAAGAATTATTAAGCATGCACGCACGCAAAACCAAACTAATGTAGAGAAACACTACCGGCAACCGATGTTTTATTTCTTTTCAGGTTTGATTTTGCCATTGATCCCATACTTCCAAGATTCGGGCACATTTTGTCTTCGTTGAACAGTAGTGCTGGTATTTACTTTAGTCCGCCTATGTGTCAAAAAGAAGTAGCAATGCAGAAAATATAAATCAAGTATATCTTGGAAATTGTAGTTTCCTTAGTACTGACGATTGTTCGTAAACTAGGTGAGAAATTACTCCAGGACTCCTACTACCAAAGTGCACCGCGTTGTTTGGCTTTGACAGCTGAGATAGCCTACAGGTAGCCTAAAGGTAGCCTAAATAGAAAGTAAAATGAAAGTATATCTTGTGAACGAGCACATACGTTTCTCTCCTCTTGAAAAAATACCAATTAGACACTTTTAAGCGTGAAGCCGGACATTTAGGAAATGATATGACCTAGCATTCGGCTCAGGAAACATTCCGCATCCTGTTATCGGTGAATAAAACACTTGTGTTCAACTATGCAGAGTGCACCACTACTACTTTCAATATTTAGACTCCCGTTGTATGCTTAGGCCTATATAGTGTATTATTCAGATAGTTACAAATTGTTGGTTCTTTAACGTTTGAATAATACACGCGGCTGACTTTGAATTGCGCCGATTTGTTTAGTCAAATTTTAACCTAATTTAACGCTCCCTTTGCGTATACAGCGTCTCGCATCTATAGCTACAATCATACAATCAAGTGGAACCAATTTATCAACCTATCAGCTAAGAAGTGAAACAGCGCCTTCTGCTGTCTTGAGTGTAGAATTAATCTGCAGGTGCGTCCCTCCAGGTTGTGATCTGCATAGTTCATATGCCTGTTAACTTCACATTCATAATTTGAACATGGACACTTGGTTCATTCTGGCAGCCTATTAAAATGGAGTACACACCTCGTCCTCTACCTCACAACCAGAGTAATTTTATTCAGTGAGTTTTCCCTTTAGTGAAAGTTATTGCTCCAAGTCTACATCACTTCTGACTGCACCCACCCACCCTACCCTTTCTGGTTCTCTTCCATGGTAATACACCCACTGTGATTACCTTGGCCCCACATAGCTTCCCATGTCTAGTTTCCAATACCCTCACAACTGGCATTAAACTGCAAGTGGATAATTATGTGATTAGCTAAATAGGGTAGTGGTCACAATGTTATAGTCATCGGTTTCATTAGCTGAACGGGGTAGCAGTCACAGAGGTATGGTCATCAGATACATTAGCTGAATTGGCTAGTGGTCACAGTGCTATTGTCATTAGCTTCATTAGCTAAACTGGGTAGCAGTCACAGTGGTATGGCCATCAGATACATTAGCTGAAGAGGATAGAGGTCAAACGCGCTGGTCCTCCAGATGAGTCTGATCATCACAAGAGCTTTGGGCCAATAAAGTGACCTGAAGATGTTGAGCCGGCACTATGATGGAGCTGAGAGACATTTGATTGACTTTTAGGCTTGAGTATGTTGCCTTCCCATTGGAGGATATGTGAGAGGAACCAGCCCAGTTCCAGCATCAAACAACCATGACAAAATCTATAGATACACCATGCTCTCTTCGGCTGCTGCATGTAATGGAGTTCTGGAGCTCTGAGATAATCATCTATTGGACGCAGGGACTGTGATGGATTGGCGACCTGTCCAGGGTGTATTCCTGCCTCTTGCCCAATGCATGCAGGGATAGGTTCCAGCCCCCCACGACCCTGACCAAGAATAAGTGGGTTAGATAACGGCTGAATCCCAAACTGAGCCCTCACGCACTCGTGGACTGTGGACTTGCAGACTTTAATGGCATATGTCCGGGGGCAGGTAAGTCTGCATTGATGTGAACTTGCAAAAGGTGAACTTGCATAATGTCCATAGCGATTTTGTGTGCATCTATTGTTCATTCTATGCTTGATAGAATTAAATTGCCATTTGGATGAACGTAATTGACAGTGATTTTTGGGAGGTGCTCTTTTAACACATGCATAAATATCTATACAGATATGTGAAAATAAATCCAAAAAGTGTGATACTGGAGTGGGTGCCGAAATTTGTGTCGAAGTTGCTCTTTTGAAAAGGTCCACTCAAGCTAATCTACAGATATGTTTTAACTATGAAAACACAGCCTGAAGTTAAAATCAAACCTGACTGTAAAAAAATGCTGAAAAAATGTGGGTGCCAGCCTGACTATCGTGCACAAGGTGTGTAAGAATTTTGGTCACCATGGAAACAGATCTACACCCAAGTATGCCCTCTAAGGCTTTGTTGAACTTTGCTCAGAAACTCAGGCCATGACCGAATAGCCATGCATATTTGAGTCAACTTTGTCAAAAAGCTTTTGAGTTGGCGACTTTTTCTCACAAATGGGGGCACTTAAAATCCGCAGATGAAAACCTTATTTCCCCGGTTTTGTTGAGAGGATTCAGGAGCACACTCATCTGACAATTTCAGGTAAGTAATCCGGAAGTAAAAACTAAAACTTGTAGTACAAGACATATAGCGTATATGCATGTCTATGATACAAGAGCGGGACATATGACAAACTACCTCCTCACTAGTTTGGAAAGAGTTTTGCAGGATTTCTTCCGTACACTGCTTGCAAAGTGAGTGGAGAGGGCACATACTAGACTGGGGTCTGAGTGGACAGGGGGCAGGTGGCAGAGAACAGGGGTCATATTCGGTCACGGCCTCAGACTCCCGCCTTTTCTGCTTCTGTGAGTGTTAAAGCCTGCTGTCTCTTATCTGTCAGAGTGCAGCAGTGTGCTACTCGTCCTCTGGACTGGGAGAGCCAATAAGCAAGTAGAGGCTGGGGCTGTGGACTTGATTTATGCTAAGTGCTTCTTCCACCTTTCAAACAGAGCATGTAGTGTAGTTTTCTCAGGAAAGATAGTCTCAGAGGCCTTGTAAATTACAAAACATGTACAAATGGGTGCCCTGAAGAGCCCTTTTGGCTGCCCTGCTTCTGTAAGCCCTCACCCTCTCCACCCTGCCTCTCGCTCTCTGCCCTCTTCCCTCATAGCTCTGTTTTTCCCCTGTCTTTTATCCTTTCACATCGTCCCTCTTGCAGCCACGCCCCCCCCTCCCAACGTGCATGGAGCGGCGCAGTCAATCTGTAACGTGTCAGGATCAAAGGCTCGCCGTGATTGGTGTTAGCCCTGACCTCTGACCCCCTTCCCCAAATTTCAGCACCCCATCTCTTTCCCAGCTGCTTCAGATGAAGAGTTGTAATCCCGGGAAGAAAGAAAGCCATAACTTTCAAAGCTCTTAACATGGTCCTTACACATCCCAGGATTGGGTCTGTCTTATATAAAAGTGCCTGTCCTTTCGTCCATAAAACGGCACAGTCTCCCTGCACAGACTGAGAGACTGCAGCTGAACGGCCTGGATACTCTGTCAAAACATTGCACCTTGACCCCCCTCTGTCTGTCTGTCCGGGATTCCTGTCATTTCCTGTCCTGAGGAAGACTCATAAGGGCCTGATTTAGCACACGCAAAACCAATAACATGACCAATGATTGGTCATGATATTTATTTTGCACCAATCACTGATTGTGTTATTAAATTTGCGTGCGCTAAAAGGTTTTGCATGTGCTAAAGGTCTTTGTAAATCAGGCCCTAAATGTTACAGGACTGGTTCTAAGTCCAGAAATACCAACTGCTTTAGTCGCTGCGAACAGATCAGTACATTGCAAAAATTTTATTTAAACAAATTAACCAGAAGATCAATCAGTTTATATGCTGTTAATTGACAGTGGGTTTGAATTGTGTCATTTTAATCTAGGGTCGTATGCAATAGCGATAGCGTTTCATGAGAATTCAATAGTGTAATTCTTTATTTGCACAGCAGAGGGCAGAGTGACACCACTGAACCTCAAAGTCATCTTCACACACGGTACAGGTTGAAGGAACACATTAACATGTGGAAAGTCTCACTCACATTCATTAATTTACACTTGGCACAGATCAACGCAAGCTTTGGTTCACTGAGACACTTGCCACTGAAAGACTCCCTTAGTCTTGAAGACTTCATACTTTTTTTTTCATTAAATCTTCCCAGAGATCCTATTTTTACACCTTTCTCTCTAAAACTGTTTCTAATTTTGGTTAAATTCAACATGCTTCTTTGACATACATTTCAATATATAGTGCAAATCTTTCTCACGCACACATTTATAAGCACTCACCTACATTAATCCTCATCTCATGCACCCACACACACACACACACACACATGAAAGCCGATTTATCTGGGGCAGTTTCTGAGAGACGGACGGCTTGCAGGTGAAACTCAGAGTGTGGGCCCTGAGAGCCTGACTACTAACCTTTCATCGGGCTGGCCAATACGGTGACAGACTCTCTCTGCTCGGAGCGCAGCGGAGGGGAAGGTGTGGGGTTAACCCCGGCGCACCCCTCTGTAATTCCTCCTCTCTAATCCCCAGAGAAGTGGGCCCGGGGTCGAGGGCTGAGGCGCGGCCCTGCCAATCATCCGTCTGTTTGCTTTTTTACCTCCGATCCCCCCCCCCCCCCTTCTTCTTTCCCGTCCTGGCAGAGTTGTTTTCTTTAGGATTACCCAGACCCTTTTTTTAGGGAAGCAATTTAACCGGTGCTCCGGCTGGCATTTTTACGATCTTGTAAGATAATTTGTTTGGCTTCTCTGTTTTCACAACTGTCCTCCTTGCCCTTATTTTCCCTCCTTTTCTCCTCCTTGCAGCTGTTGTATTGATACTGAGTAATGGCCTCATACTTACACACTTGTGGACTCAGATATTCACCCATAATTTTATATGTGCACACACACATATGCATTTTACGGGGGAAGGGGGAGGGGGTGGGGGTTTCAGCAGACCTAAGTGGGAGTTCTGGGTCTATAGAGGGGGAGACAGGACAATTATATGGAGGTAAAAGGATCCAGTCTATATGCAAGAGGATCCAGTCTAAACTGGCTGTGACATACAGAAAAGACAGTGAAATAAATGGTGGTGAACAGGCAACTATGGTAACGCACTGTGATGGACAGGCAGGCAACATCCCTTAACTACCCCACTCCAGTTAGCAGCTGCTGTATGAGGGAGGAAATACCCCTTTGGTCTCCGTCAGCTGAATGGACAAAGTTTGCCACTGGCACAGTCTCCACTGGTAACACCACGGAGCAGGTATCGGTTGTCTGGACGGAGGCCCGTCAGTAAAAGTGCTGCGCATAAACACCTGGTTAATGGCTCAGAAACCGTACTGCTGCAGCACACAGCGGGTGTGTGGAGGGAGTTTCATGGCCCATAATGCAACTTTGCCGAAATAACTCTTTCTGCACCATGACCGCCTTTACAGCTCTCTGGGTGTTCATGACTTATTGCCTTGCATACGTTCCAGTTTCCTCTTCTTATTACGGCCAGATTGGGCCAGTCTTTTCCCCTGCACCCCATCCAGGGGCTACAGCTAATGAACCCCAGTGTTAGCCCAGAGCTGAGAAGCCAGCAGTCACAGCAGGTACCCCTCAGTGTGTGTGAGCAGTCACCCCAGTGTGTGTGTGTGAGAGCAGTCATCCCCGTGTGTATGTGTGTGAGTGTGAGAGCAGTCACGCCACTGATGAACCCCTCTGGACATGATACACCAACATCCAGTATCTTTCTCATTTCATGGATTAAGACCTCTGTGATCAGTACAAGTGTTCTGTTCAAGATATTTGAACTAATTACTGGTCACTTCACACTGCACTGCGGGGCTGCTTCTCAAAGTTGGGTTAGAGTAAGCAGTCATATGGAGAAGAGAGCCATACACATTCAATAACACACACATACACACACACACACACACACACCTAGATGACAGGTCTCTAGAGTTCTCTCCCCTTTTGCAAATGTAAACAAGCAGTACTACAAATAAAAACAACACAAAAAAATAAAAAACTGGGAAAAAACTGCATGTAATTCACCGTCATAAAAGTTGATTTGGTGCTAAGTATCTTTTTTCACAGGTTTACATTTCATACTGGCACTCTGTCAGAGGGGAAACACGATACATTAACTGAAGTGCAGGTCGAGGGGGGAGGGGAGAGAGAGGGAGAGAGCACTCTTTGTGTGGGTCAAGCTTAGACCACATAACCCCCCCCCCCCGTAACAAGAGTTTAATGAAGTGAGCAAGGAGAGCGCTCTAACATAACAGCACTTGAAGGAGGTATTAAATATTACCCCCCCCCCCCAATGCTCCTGCCCCTGAGGCCTCTCTGGCAGACTCCAGTTTCATAATTTGGGGAAAGTTGACTGCAACAGAGATCTCGTATGCATAAAAAAAGAAATTGTGGATGCCCCATTAACTTACAGAGGCCTGTACAATTACTGCACAGAGTTTACAATTTGTTTTCAACTTTTCCTGTCTCTCTGTAGAGAAAGGAGGGCCAAAGGGTTGGGGGAAATCATGGAGGGAGGGAGGGAGAGAGAGAGAGAGAGAGAGAGAGAAAGAGGGAGAAAGAGGGAGAAAGAGGGAGAGTGTGAAATAGGACACAGATGCAGAGAAAAGGCATTGAGATGAGAAAGCGTTAAAGAAAAAGAAACTGATGGAAACAGAGGGAGAAACGGAGAGAGGAATCCCGAAGTGGGCCGGACATGGCGGGCCTGTGTGACAGCAGTGTGGATTTGGGCGCAGGGTGGGGGAAGGCAGGGGAGAGAAGGTATGTCCCGGGCTCTCCTCTGTAATTGGGTCCAGATGTGCCGCGGTCCGTGCGCCAGCGAGGCGTCAGGGTTGCATTAAGGGCTCAGCGGAAGGCATCGGGAAGGGGAGATATCCCCCCAAACTACCTCAGCCCTTCCCAAAATCACAGTCCCTTCACTGGCTCATACCACACCAACTGCTGTGCCACACACAAATCTCTCCCTGGCTGGATCAGTGCTGCCATGGTAACGGAGTGGTGAGCACCGTGGGGCGGAGGCCGGACGCATACCAGTGCGAATGACTGACAGGCAGCACTTCCCTCAGCAATCTTGGTATGCAGTCCACATCACCAAATATTTGGATTACACGTTCATTCAATTTGGCAATGATTCACGAAGGTTTACACTGGTGCAATGCGGCAACCATTCCGTCCTGTGATACTCCCACTGTCAACACAATCAAACGTGCTCTTTCGCAATTTACTGCAACGGTGGGTAAACAAACCCAGCAAATTAGGTCTGCCAGTCATTCAATTGTATTTTGTGGCCAACGCTTCCTAATCCGCTCTCGTTTCATAGTGAAGTTACAATACGGTCCATATGAGTTTCATCATGCATATGCTTTTTGTGTTTTGGTCACAACAGTAGAAATTGTGTAGATTTGAATACATTCAGATAGCTGGTGCTGAGGCATTTTTATTTCCCTCCGTGCTGTTTTGTTGTTGAAGATCTGGAGACTCACTCAGCCAAAATAAAGAGCCACACTGCAAATATTGTCTGTCTTAACAAGTCATGTAATGAAATTAAAAATCAATTTTGATTCTCTCAAGTAGAAAATATTAGCTTGTTTTAAGTTACTGAAATTATCTTACCCCACTGTCAATATTTTTGTCTTATTTAACAAAGAAAGTAAAATAAATAAGATTTAAGTCTTAAATATGAGACTAAAATGTTTGTTAAGATTGACTTATTTTTTGGTCTTTGCAGTGCAGTCCTCTTTTTCATAGCCCCGCTCAGCCATTGGGCAACCGTTCCCTGGCCTGCTCTGCTCAGTCACTGCTAGCTTCCCAAGTCCTTTCATTCCTTACTGAGGCTAGCCTGCTACCATGCAATCACTCACAAAGAGGAGAGAACCATGGGGCCAGCAGCATTCAGTCACAGGTTTTGATTTGCAGCCACTTGATAAGAAAAGGCGGTGAGATAAAGCTCTTGGTGGCCTGTTCACACACAGTCATCGGAGCACAGTGCCCGCCAGGGTCACATCTGTGTGGGTCAAAGGTCAAGTACATCTTGGAAGGAACAGCTCTGCTGTCAGTTATGGTGTGCAGAAAGACGTTTGAGCAGGATATTTGTACTCAAGGGCATCAGAGAAGGTTTAATACATTTATCGTCAAATTCAATACAACATTCAAACCAAACACTCAACTGAGAAATAGAGGGTATATGAGCTGGATTCCAAGGGAAAATCTAATCTTTAGAAATGGCAGGTCATTTGGTCCTGATAATGAAGTATAGAAATCCCAGAAAACCCTGAACTTGTCAACTCCGTATTAAAGGAAAATAACAAAGTCTGCAAATGTCAGAAAGCCTCAGAAAGTGGGATGTGTGTGTGTGTGTGTGTGGGGTGGGGGTGGAACACATTCTACAGTCTTAACAGAGATTTCAAACTGAGAGATGTTCTGCTCCTGACAGGGAAAGCACAGTTAGTGATAGACCATGAAATCAATTGGGAGGAGAGAGACGAGCTGGGAGACAGGACAGGAAAGGTGAGAGGAGGGGCCGGTGGGGTGGGGTGAACTGAACTGACAAGTCACAGGAAAATTGGTGAAAAGGTCAGAAAAAATGCATCAATACTTTAGTAACTTGCCATTGCTGCAGCCAACACATGGGCCACTCGCAAGTGGTGTGGCAATGTCACTGCCATGCCATCAGATATCATATAACTGCAGGTACAGAACTTATACACTACAAGGGGGTCTGTCTGTCTGTAAAACTGAAAAGGGGCAGATTTGAATAAAACTTGGTGAAATTGCTGCCTTTGGGACAGGGAATAAATGTTTGGAATTTGGGGCTGCTGAGAGCGGAGGAGGTACTGTATGTATGCTACTGTACTTATCGGCTGTAATGAGGGCGGTTTATGGCTCAGAGCGAGAGCTTGTATTTTCTTTCCATTGAGTTTCCCAAGCCAGCAGCTTAAAAATGTGAAGGTCCCCCCCGTTGCTCCTGACTCACACCAGCCCCACAGACAGATCATCTGATCCTCTGACTTGCCCATCTCCATTTCTAAGCTGTCCCGAGGGCGAGGCGCCTTTAAACCAGATTGTGTGAATATTGTTCCTGTGAATTAGCTAAGAGCATTAAAGGCAAAGTGAAACAAACACAGGCTTATTGCATCAGGACAGGTTCAGCATAGATAAGGGGATGGCATCTGCATAGGCACGGTAACCAGCCCACTCCAGCAATGGTTTGGCTCAGCATCTGTCATGGTGGTGGGGGGTGGGGGGTTCTGACAGCACCTCTCCTGGGTTCTCAGTAGCAGCAGGAAGTGTACTTGGCAGACCTGCTTCTGCTCTCATTCATAGTCATGTGAAGTGTACACTTATTGGCAAACAGCTCAGCACCTGAGACCCTTTCCTACATAGACCAGATCCCTGCGTCCAAGGCCCAGTTAATAGCTGGAACAGTTTCCTCCTGTCCACTCCAATATGTGAGCTGGAGATGGGAGCCAGTGCTGTGGGCCAACACACCCCCAAAACACTGTGGAGTATTTCACAAAGCAGGATTACAGAGTGAGCTGGATAACTACATTGAGTAAAACCCAGAACCCTTTCAAATGTGGAACATGGACTGTAAGTAACAAGAGCTCTTCCAGATTTTACTCAGTGCAGTTATCCAGCTAACACCGTAATCCTGCTTTGTTAAATACCCTCCTGTATTTCAGCTGAACGTCTGCACCCAGCCAGCTGCCCCTGGCTACCTTCACCTGGGAGACTACAAATGCCCACCAGGACATGAAAAAAAAAAGCATACCTTCACTCTGTGTGCATACCTGACTGTGTGTGTGTGGGTGTGTGTGTGTGTGTGTGTGCATACCTGACTGTGTGCGTGTGCGTGTGCGTGTGCGTGTGCGTGTGCGTGCACATTCCAGAACTGGCCCTGTGGGGACTTATTATAAACTGCGCCCAAACTGTGCATGCACTTGAGCTTTGTTATATCTAAGAGGCAGGTTCACTTCCCATGAAAGCCTTGCTCAAGCTTAAGAAACGGGCAAGTTATGGCGTTGGTGATCACCGTGGGAACACTACCTCGGCTCCGCCTACTACCATGAAGACCAAGGGACAACACAAGAATGAAAAAAAAAAACATGACTGACAAACAGCCAGGTCTGTAATTCAGTGTGAACACAGGCCAGCTATAAAGCCATTAGTGATGCTCAATTTGACAGCATGTGAGGCTGACAGGCCCTGGGTAATCCTGCAGGTGCAGCAGAGGGGGTGGATTAATACAGGTTTGAGGAGAGGAAGAGGAGTATCCCGCTCAGGTGTTTTGGAGCTTTTTTAGTGCCAGAAAGACCCCTCCCAGAACTGTCCGCTCTCTCCATAATTACCGCCGCTCTGGGATTGTGAGAATGGGAACTCCACTCAACTCTACCATAAAGACTGCAGTGCACACAGAAGGCCGTCTCCAGGTAAACCACTCGTTCTGAGCGACGAAAGGCCATTTTTTAACACCAATTTGCAACTTGCAAATATAGGTCCACGCCATCTATGATACACATTCTGTGGGTCAAGGGCTGCCAAGCTGCTGGAGTTACTGCACCAGCTGGCACAGGCAGGTCACAAAGGAGTTCCTGGCGTGCGTCGACGCGAGGGTTATGCTGCCGAACGACACCCTCCCTCCCCGTGAGACAGCACGGCTAATAATTTGTCGAGCTGCAGGACTTTCAGCCGCAGCATAACCGGTAAACTGCTTTCGTCTCTTCCGAGCCCGGTTTGATTGGCATCTGGAGTCAGGATAACAGATTAAGCGGTATAAAGCTTGAAAGCTTTCAGCATTTTTCCCCTTTTAAGGAGCGCCCCAACCTTAAACAAGAAGCAGACAATCACTGTGCATACTAATACGATTCACATTCATTCAGGGTCGCAATGGTATGCCAGGAATTTGCAGCTGGGAATCTATAATGTTAAATATTGTAAGAAATACAATTTAAAAAATGTACTGCGTGTGAGAAAGTGACTCCACCGATCCAAATTATAAAGCCATTTATGGTGCAAAATGTACATTGACAACCTTAAAACTGAATCAGGGAGGCTAGGAAGTGAGGGGTGGAAAAAGTGAGGCCGTGAACGACGAAGAGCTTTTTCGCACTAGTTTCAAGCTTCACAACCACTATGCGATGCCTCAAAGATCATCGTGTCAACAAACAAAGAATACACCAGTTGTTATATTCTTTCCATGTTGTATGCCTGACTGTAGCATAGCGCTAATGAAAATCCCTGTACTGCATTCATGGCTAAGAAGACTAGAAGACTGTCCAACAAGCTTATTGTTTTTACAATTATCTCACTGGCCGTTCCAAATCTCTTCAGAGAACTGGGATTGCAGGCAAGCATTCTTGCCTAATGCAGTCAATGTTTTGGACCAGAGGGGTCGGGACCCCAAAACCCCCTGGCTAAAGAAACAAGGTGATTGTGTTTGTCTGGATTGAGGAGACCCTAAGAAGCATCTCTGTGGGAGACCCATACAGGGCACTATAGGTAAAAGCTTGTCGGGACACAATCTTCACGGGCAAACAGTGTCATTGTAGGAACACAAAACAAAAACAAAAACAAAAACCAATTTTTAAAAAAAAATAAATAGTAGTGTCTCACGATCTCCAAAAAAAACATAACACAGCCACACACACAATCAACACCTTTTAAAGGAATGTCAGAGCAGAAAGAGCGGTCCTTTTATTGCCCCTGGGTCATGACAGCAGGAGGGTCCTGGAGAGTAGCCTGGGAGCCAGTATGAGTTTCGGGAAAGCAAAAACATGGCCGCCACCTCCTCTGCTTAGAAGACAAGCTTGCTCCAGTGATCAAAAACATCTCCAATACCCACAAAATAACAGTCCTCCAACTGCCTGTCAATTATCCCAGACTGCACTGCATTGGCGGACATATAATGCTGTCTTTCAGAACAGTATCAGTAAAATGAATACGCTGCTAATAAAAAGATGAGGTTTTGGAATTAGGATTGAATGTACTAAACTAAAAAATATTATACATAGAAAAATGCACCATGCTTATATATTTATATAAACAGTAAAATGTTAGTGTTAAATCAGAGTTTATACAAGTCCAGTATGGCCAGAGTGGAATTATATAAACTCTGTTGGAGTTGAATTAACACCGGACATTTTACAGTGTATCCTTTATATAAAATCCCCTCACATCACAACAGATTTCTGCATGCATTCTCATTTCAGTCTAGTCATTAGCTAGTTTTCTGTAAACATACAGAGTGTGCGCATTGGTCACCTGGGGTGAGTGATAGAAGCTCAGTGATGACAAGCTACTTTGCTTCTGACGCCACTAGGTGGCGACCTGCTTCAATGTTTTAAATTCACATTAATACTATGAAGAACAGGCTATAGACCTGCTCCAAACAGACAGTGTCATACATTAATGCCACTACCTGATTGCCACCTCACGGTCAGCTTATTCTGTTACTGACAGAATTCATCATGGAGAGCTGCTTCCTGTTCCTCATTTGGAGACCAGTCACCTCTGTGCTAGCTCTCAAACCCAGAGCATCTGTATATTGCTTCATGCTCAGTTATGCATTTTTGTATCGATTAAATCTATTTGAATTAAAAAGCCTGCGTGTCGACAAGCTTGACTTGTTTTATTAGTTTAAGGTTACAAAAAATGTTATGATTTGTATTGAGAGATGCACATCGCATTGCATGAGAAATTAGGGGTATGAATAAATTCGGTCCTCCCAACACGAGAACATTCTCTGCACTTTCCTCAAAGCGACAGAGCACAAGATGGTACGGACGATAGATTAAAACGTCCCGTCCACCCAGCCTTCCGCTCCCCTCCCTGCCCCGCCCCGCGCCTCACGCACCCCTGGAATAGAACCCAGCTTGCCCTTCAGAATGCTGACGATGGCTCCGTGACATCATACAAAAACAAGGGTTTAAATATAAACCAGGTGAGGGGTGCAACGCTTGGCACTTTCTCAGCTGAGGTGGAGGACAGGAAAGGAGGCAACAAAGAAGGAGAGGAGCCAAAATGGTGGCAGACACCAACAGAGAAAACAGAAAGAGAAAAACTATGATGTAAGGGAGAAGGAAAAGACAGGGGCCGTGTCTGAATCAGTGCTTGCCTACTATTGAGTATGGCAGTTAAGTATACTTTTTTAAAAAGCTGTTAAGTACACGACCATTCTGAGTGTTTTTAATATCCCGAAATCATCTGCTTATTTCCAGGTTTTCACTGATAATAGTACGGAGGATATTTTTTTGCATACTGCATTTCACCAAACAGTATGCAGTAAGCAGCATACAGCACGCTAGCATACAAGCCACAGTGGATAGGGCTCTGATTCGGACACAGCGAGGGTCACAGGTTTGGATGTGCAAAGTCACAAACAAGCATCAATGCACAAAGCCAAATCAAAATGACACATGCACAGTAAAAATTTAGTAAAGCAACACCATCAGCGCCGCAGCGAGAGCTCGTCTTGAAAATGTGTTCACTGGACTCGCTCAAAACCAGGGGCCCGTGGGTGCGCAATTTTTCTCCACTGCCTGTACTTATGCCCCAGATTATCAGCGTTTGAAAAGCCTTGCTTGAGGAGCAGCGTGGAGACAGACGCTTGCTTTGCTTTTTAAAGAAGAATTCACAACTAGAGAAGCGGTTCCCCAATCCAAATCCAAATCCCGGAGGCTGGAAGCACAAGGACTTCCTGAAACGTAACTACAGCAGACACGCTCTTGTTTTTTACACTTGGAGGCACACGCTGATTGTAATCGTCATGCAGCGTGAAGTCTGGGGCCAGCACAAGTGAGGATCCTGATATCTGCTCTGTCTCAGGCTCTGCTGTGCGTTACAAGCCTTCAACAAATCCGTTTAAATTTCTCATTATTTGATCTCACACGAATCTCCTCTGGTTTGTCATCGCCTGGTCTGGATCCATTAAAAACAAACTCCGGGTAAATGCCCTGATACAAGAACTGTGCTGTAACAGGACCAGTCGGCAGTGTCCGGCCTTCCCCTGCTCTGTGAAGATGAGTGTTAAGAGCAGAGACCCTGCCAGGGTGCCAGCCCTTTGGTCCATCTTCAGTCTTCCCTTGATCAACTGTCACTTCTGTCATGAAATGAAGCGGGAATAAACAGCGACTGCTAAAACAAACAGAAATTGCCGTTGAAATTGGGGTCTTCAGACATCTTAAGACCAAAACGGCACAGAGAACAAATGTAGCACATTCAACACACGTTAACTAAAGACAATGGTTACCAAATGACTAGTCTGTTCAACAAATACAACCCAGTAATGAGGAGTTGTCAGTGACTCCAGCATACTGATTGGGTTCCAATGAGATTAATGCATCGTCTCTGTACCCACTAAACACCGGCCCTGCAGGAATGGGGGCTTGTTCGTTTCCAGGTTTTAGGGCCTGTGGGACAGAGCAGAGGCAGGCAAGCCATGGCTCTCCCCCTGACTAATTGCCAATATTGGATCCAGCAGTGCAAGCCCCAGAGGCTGCTTTCAGATATAATATCTAAACAGCATCGCGATTGGAAATGTACAGTACATTTGGCTTCAATTTACCTCTTCAGAGAGCCCTTTCCACTGGGGAATAACAGATCACTGCCAGCCTGCCCATCACCCCACACACACACACACACACACACACACACACTTAAAGTCAAGGTCTACATGGTAGACATTGTCGGTTATGTGGTGGACATCCATGCTGTAACTAATAAATTGACTCAGAAAAGTGGCAAATCAAAGTGAACATTTTCCCTTTTATTTGACATGACGTGAT
Organism: Ilyophis sp. 1 JC-2022; assembly: GCA_022702515.1. Taxonomy (NCBI): domain Eukaryota; kingdom Metazoa; phylum Chordata; class Actinopteri; order Anguilliformes; family Synaphobranchidae; genus Ilyophis; species Ilyophis sp. 1 JC-2022. Next base: position 38,808,980 of record CM040406.1, read on the forward strand.
AGGACAGCTTCCCTTTGGTGATATGTCTCAATCAAATACAGTGCCCTCCACTATTATTGGCACCCCTGGTAAAGATGAGTAAAAAGGGTTATAACAAATGAACCGTTTGGTGAATTAGCTTAATCTCACTGAAAAAATGTAATTTATTATGAGAAAAAAAAAAATCAAGAAATCATTATTTTTAAACAAAACCACATGTGCCACAATTATTGGCAACCCTGCATTTATATGTAGAATAAAATGAGGTTGGATTTTTCACAATTTTTCAGTGTGAGATTAAGCTAATTCACCAAACGGTAAATTTTCTACAACCCTTTTTACTCATCTTTACCAGGCGTGCCAATAATGGTGGAGGGCACTGTATATAATAATATATAAACATTAAACATTTAAAAATGAACACATCCATAGTCATAGAGTGCTTGTAAACCTTGATCTATATTAACATTCAAGCTCTGATATGTAATTAATGGGTGACCTAATAAGAATTGGCATTTTTGTGTGAGGAGAAAATTTGTCGGCTTCACCACAATATGTGGAACAACTGTGGTTTTATCGAATTAAATGTGATTCTGAAGTTGAAGTTATGGTCATTCTAGTTAGAACTGGGATCAAAAGAATAATTATTCCAAGCAGTTGAAATCCAATTACATCGGTTGCAGTAGAAAAGATAAAAACACAATCTGAAAGTGACATTATTCATAAAAAATATACACAATTGCATTGGCCTGCGATTGTCAGGAATTATTTTGATTACAAGAGTTAGCCCATTAATAAAAACGGTGCAGCACAGATGATTGGTTTTTAGAAACACCAATAAATATCGGTGTTCCAGCACAAAACATTCCTGTAATCAAAATGACCGGTTCTAAAATGCTTTCTCCACCTGCCAAGAGTAACAGAGAAGTCACCAGTAAACTTTTGTTTGAAATGGTCTCATGATTGTCTGGCTTATACATCTGTAGAGATGAACATTACGGGCGTTCCTCATACAATACTGAGATGGTGGAAAGACTCTCGCATATTAATGTTACATATTAATTCATGTCTTGACGCAAACTGCATTGCCAGGTACATTGTATACTGTACATGCAAATACTAGAAACGTTCCGACAGTTTTGCATACTTCCGGGTAGGAGAGGTAGTGGAGAAAAGGAGGTGGGGAGTGAAGAATATTGGGACGCAGCCCCCTCTCTCTAATCTTTGATTCTGTGCTGATACACCTCCCAAGTGTCTCATTTGTGTTTCCATAGTGAAGCCTCTCCCATGTGTCGTCCACCCCTCAGTATCCGTCCTGTCAGGGGTCCTGTGCCCAGGTGACGATGATAACACACAAACTCAAGAGCCCCACAAAGACCCCAAAGACCACCAGAGCCACAGCCTGTGGAGAGAGGACAGAGAGCTCCTGGTCAGCATCGACACACACATTTGACTTAACACTGTAACCTTTACCGAACTGACTGCATAAAGACACACACACACACACACCTAAATTCCATACCTCACAAATTAAACTCTCTCACTTAGACACAGCTTTTAAATAATAAAATCTTCCATAGCAAAGTTCTCACATTCATCTTTGCTTGCAGGCATGCAGAGACTCACATTGACTACACTGAGAACACTATCAGTGAAATGATACATTAAGACAGATAGCTGTAGGAGCTTGTGGGTGGGCTTCACTTGACCATGACCATATAAACGAGAGCTGTGCACATACACAGATGGCCTGAGGGGACTTGAGGGGGTCGCCACTGAGACGGAGGTAGAAGAGTCCTGGGTACAAAAATAAAAGACAGGTGGAGGTGGTCGACCCTGGGGGATAGAGACAAAACGTTACTTTTGTGTATCTCTGAAATTCAGTATTTAAATCATACACCAAATCAGCTCAGGTAAAAGGGTTGAAGAAAATAAATCTTCACTTGTCAACACAGTGACCAAATCTGGGTCGGAGACAAGGCCTAAGGGTCCATCTGTCACTCACCCACCACCCCAAACACATTCTTGATGTCTGGGACGTAGATAGCCAGCAGCAGGACCACGGTCAAGAGAATGATGGTGACCACGACGTGGTGGATCCAGGAGAAAGGCTGGTCTCCCCGAAAGAGCATTATCGCTGCCTTACGAGCCTAAAAAAAGGTGAAAGAAGAGTCATGGGCCCCTGTGCTTCACTCACCCACTCACCCACTCACCCACTCACCCACTCACCCACTCACCCACTCACCCACTCACCCACTCACCCACTCACTCAACAAACAACATGACCAATCACACATTACCCATCACCCAACACCAATCACCAATCACCCATGACCAATCACCCATTACACATCATCCATAACCCATAACCCAACACCTATCAACAAACACCAATGACCAATCACCAATCACCCAAAACCCATCATCTAACACCAATCACCCAACACCAAGTCGGCACTGGAACAGTCCAGGTTCGATCCAAAACCATAGGGCTCACTCATGCAACACGGTGTGGTGCTTTAACCCAATGAGCTTTACACCCAACAACCCTTTGAGGACAGCAGAATTCCTACTGAGAAAGGCGAATGTAGGGCATCCTTCAGTGTGAAGCTCAACATGAGCCAAGTCAGAGACTTGAGTAGAAAAACAGCTAAAAATATCCCTAATAAGGATGTGTTCAGAGGGAGACCACTGCAGTGCTGAGCGAGCTGAATTTCAGCACTGCGGTTAATGAGAAGGAGAGGGGCTTTAGCATGAGTAAGGCCCGGCCGACGACACGCGCGGGGGGAAATGAGAAAATAAGTACTGCCTCGGGCACACAGAGAGGCCTTCTTCAGCACTGTGTGTGCGACAGTGAATAACAGAGAAATGGAGGACCGCCCCCCTCAGTGACGCGCTCACTCAACATGGACACTAGGGCTGTGTCCCAATCAGCACCCTTCCATACTATTAGGTAGGCTTGTTGAGCAGACAGGACGAGAAAGTATTTAAGTAGGCAAAATTCTCTCTAAATGTAGTATACTTAAAACCACCATACGATATACATACTTCTGGGGTTTCGCAGAGTATATTTGGGAGCACACTTCAAGAAGTACGCAAACATTTTGGTCGCGTAAATATGCCGCACAGCTTCGTTTTAAAAGAGAGGCACAGCTTCGCTGACGTTTTCCTTCAATAACAACATGTGACAAGGCCACGCAAGGGTGGGACGTCTTACGACACTTTCACAGTATGGAAAATAGTATGGAGGATATTTTTTGCGTACTAAACAGTGCACAACTACCAGTACACTACTCAGGAGACAGGATGCAGCAGATAGGGCTCTGAATCGGACACAGCTTCGGACCATGGGGGCTGTGTGCTAAATAGGTGTGGCTGCACAGTCACCCTCTAGTGGCAGGACAGTGCACTGTTGATGGAGGGCTGGTTTTCAGAGGGAGTACCGTAAAGGTTTTGAGCTGACGAAGGCCGGGATTGACTCACGGGGAAGTGGATGAGGGGCACGGTCAGCAGCACAGCCAGCAGGATGGCCAGACGGACGGACATCACCAACATGTCACGAGGCAGGTACCGGTCGTATCCCAGCAACAGCTCAGACTCCACGTGCTCTATCAAACAAAAAGGTGAAGACCACCAACGAGCACCGGTTTTCCTGCAAAAGCCACCTCTAACCATACACCAAGGCCTCCCAGAGCTGGCAGTAATACAGTATATGTTCAAAATCTCACAGCTTAATCCGAGTTCTTACCATAGAAAGTGAGGTAGGCGAACAGGGCGGAGACCAGATAGATGAGGAAACTCAGTGAAATCCCCACGTTGGCAACTTTCTGCATCTTTTTCTTAGTGGGGCTAAAACACAGATTCCAGTCAGGCACAATGTGAGCAATCATCTCATTACAACCCATATGCAGGACAAGCCAGGTAACCTGCTCTGTCAGTGGCACCTCGTCGATGGCATCGGACTGCGCGAAAACCATTAGATGACGCCGTGAAATGAACCAACGAATCACGGACAGAGTGACAGCAGAGCTACACGTTCAGAAAAGGCAAGCAAGCCCGGGGTGAGATGGACACTGACCGATGCAATTCACAGTAAATGGGTAGCACAGACGTGTGACACAGGAAGGAGTAGGCCATTGTGGGGACAGCGTAGGCACTCTGGAAAACACATTTTTCCCATGTCTTTACTATGAACGGCCCAATGTTACTGTAAGCAGGCATTCACACCGTTAAATATATTATTACTTGCGACAAAGTCAGTCTCTTTAAATATAGAGCAAGCATGAACTAAGGGCGTAATACGATTTCTATGCTCGTCGTTCATATACCACTTTGGCGTGTCAATAACTTTAACTGTAAATACAGTGTTCAAATCTGACAAGGAAATTAACTCATCTAAACCCATCAAGGATGAATATAGCAAAAATGGTTTTACACCGTTAAATCAGAAGTGTACCCATTACTAGCCATTCTGTGTCTTTTACAGCCATTTAAAACACTCTCCAAACAGTAAATACAGGGAAATGCATTTGTCAACAGGACAGTTAAAGCAAAAAATAGAGCATATCAGAAATACTGAAAAAATTATTTAAAGTTTAAATAAAGTGTAAAATAACTAATAAAGTGTGTCCTTGTTAATTTAGCTATTTATCTGGGTGGGTTAAAGTGCTTACAGTTTATACAATCAATGAGTGATCAATACTGTTGTTCTGAAGCACCAACAGCGACATAGAAGCTTAGGCGCACAGCAACGGTCCAGCTCCACACAGCACATACATGTACATATATGGTGCACACGCACATCGCGGGTACATGCAGTTCCTTACTCTGCACAATCCTGGATGACACGTTTGAGCAATGTCACCCACGGACACTTTCAGGAGCGCTCATTGTGCAGGACTAGATGTACGCCGTTCTAAAGCTGGTACTCCCAGGCCACCCTGGACGCAGACGTCTGACAGAGTGAATAATACTAGCGATGGCAGTGACGAATGGCTCCTCGCAAGGCGTCTGCAGACCATCCCGAGCGAAGGCGGCGTTCCCAATAACTCATCCGTTATTGGAAAACGGCAGGGGCTTACCTTACTGGAAATCACAAAGAGTTTGGGAATGCACTCTGAGTCAGAGAAATTGTTGACCTAGAAAAAAAAGCAAAAAGCAGAAGGACAGAGTGTTACCCACTGATCCACTGGAGCTGTGCTTCTCTGGCCTGGCCCTGAGGAGCCCCCGTGTGCCCAGCTTAAACCGAGACCAATTCTTTAGATTTAACAGAGCTTTTACAAAAATATTTGTCTGAAATATTGAATTCTTGTTGTACTGGACCTGTAGACAGGTCTATGCGAATGAAAGGATAAAGGTAATTGGTTGATGAATTAAGTTAATTAATTATTTGACCAATCCTAATAGACTGAGCTTAGCAGGAATGAAAACCAAGATTTACAGGATATACCCAGGACCAGGGTTTGGACCCACAGCCCTAGAGGACCATACAGCCCCCCCCCCTCCCCCCCATTACAAATGAGAAACATCTCAGTGAAGTGTAGAGTTTGAGACAGAGTATGAGTTCAGTTCAGCAAGGCTGAGGACATTTCTGTCTCCTGTCTAACTGACTGTTCTCTTGGTTGGAGATGGGGGTCAACAGTTGGCACTTCAGAGGAACTCTAAGAAGATCAAGAGCTCACCAATGGGCGCCTTAGACGGGCTTGAAAGCATGGGAAGTGTGCTCCCAACTGGACCCGCAAGGTCAAAGGCTACATCCTGCCATTGGCCAGGACAGATGCTTCCTCCCCAGGATGACTGGCCCCCACGACTGCGGTCAAAGCTATAACCAGGTCACTGCGGTTTTAACTACAACCACGTTACTGTGGTTTAAACCCTAACCGCATCACTGATCTAAGCCATAAACATGTCAGTATGGTCTAAACGCAGACCATACTCATTTTTCATTGTTAATTTAATGCTCATTGCAGCTCATAATGCTCATTGTTAATTTAACTCTACCAGAGTTAGATTAAATGAGTCTTTCAGAGTTAACGGACTCAATTAAAACACCGTCAATCAACAAAACCGTCTTAACCACATCACTTACCCGATTCCATAACACCAAACGCCCTTGCCACTGACAAATTGGGAGTTTGCACACAGTCAGCGAGCTCCCTTACCAACAGTGCAACAAATGGATAATCTACCAACTGTGCATGCGGGTCTCGCTGACAGATCAACATTCTTTTGATGGTCACCTGAGATGTTGTCAGAGTGAGGTTCCGTGGGAGGGGGCAGGGGATAGACCATTTCTTGATAACAACCTAGAAAATAAGGTCGCCATGGAAACAAGGTGGGGAAAATCAGTGTGATGGGAGAAAAACAAAAAACAAAACAAAAAAACTTGATGAAACAATCACAATGGACTGGACTGAACTCACCACGACCGTGAAGAAGAGCATGAAGAGGAAGGCCAGGCTGCTGGTGTAGCCCAGGAATCCTAGAGAGAGAGTGGAAGAGAGAGCAGTGGTGACACTGGAAGGCACTAAGGCCCTGTCTCACACAGCGCTGGATGAAGTACAGCCACTAACCGATCTTTGGCAGCATAGCCAGTGGCAGCACCACACATAAAGTCACCAGCATCAGCAGGGGCCATTCACTCAGGTACCAGGGGTTTCTACAGAGAGAGCGAGAGAGTGAGATGGAGGGTGAGAGAGCCAGAGATAGAGAGCGCAAAAAACAGGGAGAGTGAAAGAGATGGAGATTTGACGCAAACACATGTAGAAGCTCTTAAAAATTATAGCAGTGAACTTTTCTCATATGAATGCAACATAGGAAAGGTGCATTAGCTATCTGATAAGCAGAAGTCCTGAGCAATCAACAGAAACGCCAGGTCGTTACTGCACATAAGAACAGTGGAGGAGAAGCGGCTTTAACCATTTCTGTATGAGTAACGGCACACAGTCCCTTGAATAGAGGAAAGGGAAAGCTGCATTCCAGACCCCTCCACGGTTTCTTTCCTCAGTTCTGTATTTAAGGACATCCCACCCCCACCCATCCTGCTATCCCGCAGCACTGTGACCAATGTGGAAGAATTCTCCCCTTCGCGCCCGGGGCCGCCCTAACCGAAAGCAGGCCGACTCTGGAGAAATTTGTCTTCATTTCGTGCCTAAATGCAGCGAGACAGTTCTTCATGTGTTATAAATTAAGAGCTTTACTCACAAACCATAACAATTATGTAATTCACATGCAAACAGCTTAATTCTCCCAAATGAAGGGGCTCGGTCAGATGCGTATCAGATGCCAAGTAATATTTTCCTTACAGTGGAACGGCGCAGCGATTTATTCCAGGGCCCGAGGAATGACGGGGTGACACATGTGGAAGGCATGCCGGCGCGGACTGTGACAGGGCGGGGGTGCGGGGATCGTGGGGGAGGCGACAGGGGGGGCTGTTTATTTGGCTCGGTGCATGGGCAGCACCTGCTCCGACATCATGGCTAAACAAAGTGACCCCTGTTTGGCAGCTTCACAGCTTCTGTGTTACTATATTAGCCCGCAGTATCGGCTCTCCTGCAGCAACCGGCATGTCGTTAATCTTATTGTGGACTTTCCTTTTCTTGACACCGAATACCACGTCCACAGCAAGCAAGCGCAAGACTCGCAGTTTTAAACTTGAGCAGTGCGGAGGGGGGCTATGTCGCCTTGAGCTAGCCTTTGAAAATGATCGTGTTGTGTATAACGCAGCAAGACCTGGACATTGGAACACATCTGTTGGAACACATCCCTTCACTCCATGCACACGCATATACTGGCAAGCTACCGCTTTTTCTGCATTGTAATCAAACGGATTGTGGAAGCAAACCAAGTCAAACTAGGTGTCACTACACTTGCATGTGTGTGGCTGTGTAAGATGATCTATCTATACCGTCCGTCCATGTCCGTCCGTGTCCGTCCGTATTTCGCTTTGCTCGACAACCGGGCACTGTATGAAATTCGCTAGGCATATTGTTCGGGACCCAAAGAAGTGCAGTGCGGACTGTGATGTTGATTGGATGAGCGGTTCTCCAGAAAAGAAGCCATTTGTCCTAAAAACTGTAGGAGGATATAATGTGAAGCAGCTAGAGGGTACTGTGACATCATCAGCTGCAGAGGCTGCTAGAGTGCATTGGAACATTATCAGCTGCAGAGGGTTTGTTGCTAAGACAACAACCGCTATATATCAAAACTTTTCAAGCTTGCGAAAACTGAAAAATTGGCCCGTTCCGAACGGGCACGGCACTCGTGGATAATAAATAAAACGTTTTTTTAATTAAATTTTAAAACTTTTTATTTATATATTTTTTTAAACGGTCTCATAACTACTAGGTCACAGGCTTGGGTCCCAGGTGTGGCACTGCTGTTGTACCCTTGAGCAAGGTACCTTGTACCCTTGGCTTCAGTAAATTTCCGATTGTCAAAACTGTCAAAGAAACTAAAAATCTGAAACGAGGGAACTGAACTGGGTTTGAACCTTCAATGTTGTATGTTCAATTCCCAGACGGGCACTGCCATTGTATCCGTGATCAAGGTACTTAACTTGAATTGCTTCAGCAAAATATATCCAGCTGTAAAAATTGATTGTATGTAAAAAGAATGTAAACTGGGTAAGTCACTCTGGATAAGAACGTGTGCTGAATGCCAACATAATTAATTTTTCTTTGTTTAATAAAATGTACCAAGTGCTCTCCAAAACAAAAGGCATCAGCCCACCACAGGCAGCTCAGCAACGGGCTCTCGTGGACATAGACGTACAAGGGTGTGATTTGTACTACAAATTGGACAAAGGAGAACGAAAGCCTTCAGTTCCGCGGAGGGCTGGCTGAAGAGGCCGTCATTCCTTTCAGCCCACCTGACCCCTGTGAGCCGAATGGTGAGAAACACACGAGTGTCTCGCCTAAAGAGAAATGAGCAACGGAAATCAATGAGGTGTCTGAGAAACTGCCAAAATGATGGCCTTGCCGACGCTGCCGATGTGCTTTTTAATCACAAGTGCAGCTCGAGAGCGACTTCTGCCCGCTTTGCCTTTTGTTTGGTGAAAAGCACATTTTACACCGAAAGGGTATTAATGAATTAACGTTGAAGTAATGCAGCTCTATAATGTTCAGGGACACACAGGCTTTTGTTGCTGAACACTCCAAGAGGGGACGGATAAATAAATACATAAATAAATAAAAAAACCTTTCCTTGCTGGCTCACTACATCAAGTCCTGTACCTTACTTGACAACATTTCTTGTGCCAAGAAAATAAAAGCAATTATGCGCGCTACAAGGTCTGACAAACTGAATCGCTTCCGATTCCACAGTCCGCAATCCTCTAATCACACGGGGATCTGGGAGAGATCTCCACCGGCAACCCTGAGGATAAAGCCCCACCCAGGAGACTGCGCTGCATAATGGCCAATTCACCAATGAAATATGAAACACTGCTCATTTCACAGAATAACCCCGACAGTTAGAGCCAGAGCTCGAGCAAAGCTCACCAACTGTGGCTGCGTGCCAATGCGCAGCTGGGGTGGCCAAAGCGCGCAGATTAGCATGAACGAAGCCTTGGTGCACATTCTAGTCCTCCGTCGATTTGACTTGGTCAGCAACGGCGAGTTTGCCACTGGTTTTCTCGAGAAAACAAAAATCCATATTTAAGCTGAACTTTAACCTCTCAAAGTTGCTTAAAATAACACCATCGTTGGAGGCTAACGATAAAACTTTTTCAATCTTACTTGCCAGATGCTAAACCAGGGGTGCACAACAAGGCCGATCCGTTTCAAGAGTTTGTGCCAACTTCTGCTCTTATATCTTGATCTGACATATGTACAGTATAAGCAGCAGCTTCAGCCACAAGCTGCAAGTGCATCCGAAAGATTTTACTGAGCTCAAGTACAGGAGAGAACCAGCATAGTTTATAAAGCTGTCAGAAAACTAAAACTAAGGTAATTGGTTGGAACAAAAACCAGCAGGCAGACTGGCCCCCCAGGACCGGAGTAGTGCACCCCTGTCTAAGCCTTTCCAACTCAGAAAGCATGAGTAGAGACATTGTAGAAGGCACAGCGCAAGGTCAAATAAAACATCAGGATGCAGCTGGGAAGAGCTGCTGAAGGTCAGGTATGACGGTTATGTGAAACACCTCTCACCCAGGACCTCATATGACCACTGCGTGAGACTGCGGTTATGTGAAACACCTCTCACCCAGGACCTCATACGACCACTGCGTGTGAGACTGCGGTTATGTGAAACACCTCTCACCCAGGACCTCATATGACCACTGCGTGTGAGACTGCGGTTATGTGAAGCACCTCTCACCCAGGACCTCATACGACCACTGCGTGTGAAACTGCGGTTATGTGAAACACCTCTCACCCAGGACCTCATATGACCACTGCGTGTGAAACTGCGGTTATGTGAAACACCTCTCACCCAGGACCTCATATGACCACTGCGTGTGAGACTGCGGTTATGTGAAGCACCTCTCACCCAGGACCTCATACGACCACTGCGTGTGAAACTGCGGTTATGTGAAACACCTCTCACCCAGGACCTCATATGACCACTGCGTGTGAGACTGCGGTTATGTGAAACACCTCTCACCCAGGACCTCATATGACCACTGCGTGTGAGACTGCGGTTATGTGAAACACCTCTCACCCAGGACCTCATATGACCACTGCGTGTGAAACTGCGGTTATGTGAAACACCTCTCACCCAGGACCTCACATGACCACTGCAGTTATGTGAAGCACCTCACCTAGGACCTCATACGACCACTGCGTGTGAAACTGCGGTTATGTGAAACACCTCTCACCTAGGACCTCATATGACCACTGTGTGTGAAACTGCAGTGAGTAGCTCACTACAGCGCTTCTCATCCCCACCAAAAAAAACCAAGTGAAGAAACAGCTTGAGGCCTGCTGTCAAACAGCGTCTCGTCTGTGCCTAAATACCGCTAAATACGCAGAAAAAAGTAAATAAATAAATAATCATCGCTCTTCGTGATCCCAAGATTAATGAACGCTCAAAGGGGAAACGCGCTTTGCGAATCCGAAAATTATTAAGCGCTTGAGTGGCGATTTACGTGCCGAGGATCTCCACACGCTCATTAACAAAACGTTGTTTCCCCATCATAAGCAGCAATTATAATGGCAAAACTGATATAGAGTTGTATCGGTTTGATTGGGGAACATGTGCAAGAGATTTAGCACGAATGCCTAATGCGGAGCAGCTGTGTGGAGATGCCCCTGACTTTGACAGATTGGCTCAGCCGCGACTGCTCTCACAAAATCAGTATAGCAACAACGGAATAATACAAGTTGAATTCTTGGAATCAGACATTTAGCTTAGAAATCTGCCTCGGGGAAAAAAATATATTAAAAAAACATTAGGGGAACTTGTGCTGATGAAGGCAGATAGATGTTTTCTCCCAGACGTACATTTCCTCTCTCGCTGCTCTGCCCCGTGTAACACCACACTTTAAAGCTTTATTCTGATCCTGGTTAGAAAGTGCATTAAGACGGGGTTTAGTGGTGAAGAGCGGTTTCTCTCTGATATTTCCATGACATATTTCAAATCTCTTTGTGATGAATCAAAGATGCTGGATTGGATAAGGCTGCTCATTAAAACACGTTCCAATTACCAGCCAGAAATTCTCTTTGTTGAAGGAACCTTTCAGATTGAACAGGGCACAGGGTCTGGAATATCTCAAATGCACAATTAGACAATTCGTAGATTCAGAAATTATTTGGCAGGGACAATAGTTTTACATCCATTGCGCCGTGCTAGTTGTTCAAGGCAAACGTTCCCGCAAGTAAATGGGGTTGACTAAATAGGAAGGTATAGAGGTGATGTAATGGGTATTATTGGGGCTGCTTAATTGTAGCTTGGCATTGAGCAGAAGGCTACAGCACCTACAGGACATACATACCCAGAAGGCTCTGGGCTCAGGAAACTGGTGATGGCAGCAGGAAGTTCCGACTTAATGATGAACAAGTACGAAGCCATGGCTGAAAAGCAGAAACAAAGAGAAATAATGAAAAGAGTACACACACACACACACACACAATGACATCATGCAGTTGCTGGAGTGACCAGTCTCCTTGGAGACAACAACAGCGTACTGCAAAAAACTAAACAAGCTTTTACAAGGCGCCCTGTTCTCTTTTTTTAAATACTGGTCAGCAAACCAGAGGGAAATCTGCAGTAAAGCCCGAGCGTATTAAATTGCAGGCATTAGCCGGATGCCTCGAAATCCTTGAGCTAAACCTCTCCTAAATTCGAGTGGCCGGGAGAGAGAAAAATACTAATAAAACACAATGCTCCTTGACATTAATCCAGGTATTTCCCCCCTCATGCTATGGAAATGAGAATATGCATGACTTCTTTTTCCATCAACCACCCCCCCGCAAATGAAATCTGATCAGAGGGGCTTTGGAGCACATCCTGTGGGCCAAGCAGGCCCCACAAAGACAGGCAGGAAAGAAGCAGGCTGGACCCAGAGAGACAGAAGGGCGCAGTGACCAGTCCAGCTAGAACAAACCCCCTAATGTAAACTGACTGCTACCTACAGCAGGGCTCAATGAGAAGCAGTTGGCCGGTCAGCCTGGGAGGAAATATTCACTTCTTTGTAGTGAGAAGTGCCAGTGTTTTTTGGGAGAGGGATGGGGGAGGGGCCAGCGGTGTGGAGTCTGCCCTGGGGCCTTGCTTCTCTTCCCCCCCCCTTAAAAAAAACAACAACCTGGACCTTAATCCCGGTGCGCCTGTAATTGTTTTCATTTTTAAATTCTTCCAGCCAACCCCAGGCCCCAGCGCACACCCAGAAGAGAGACAAGGTGGGGGGGGACGGGACTGCAGGCTCGTCTTCTTTACGGGACCTCCTCCTGTCCAGACACCAGAATCCGTGCTCTCCCTCTATCGGATGTCAATTCACTTCCCAGTTTGTCCAATTTTGGAAAATGTTTTCAGCCCCGCCCCGAATAATTACATTTTGGTACCACCCAACATTACAGGCCCAGGGGGAGCAGAGACAACCAGGTGGGTCTATGTGACTGCAAACCTGCACTTATCATTAGCATAATAGCATTGGACTTCCCACTGTTTTACCTAGCGTAGATTCTGAGGGTTCATGGATCATTACTATATCCTCCTGCCTCACTGCAAACACACAAGTGACCCCAGAACGGATTCTTTTCTGCTGCGTGTGCTACTCAGTAGTGCCAAGTTATCATCCGAGCACAATAAACTGCACCTCGTTCAGATCGCCTGCATGCGGTGATACATTCACAATATCCAGTCTCAAACGCACACAAAGCAAAGACAAGTCAGTCCAAAGAACTTGTCCAATGCAATTACTAGTTACTAGTGCAGTTCAACCAACAGGGCACATCCGTTTTCCAATCACATAATCAAAATACACATCTATTAGTGTTTGTCATGCAGCTGGTTAACACCATTAAAACAAACACACACACACACACACACACACACACAGTACCACAATACTTACATATTTTAGACATGGTCATTGAGCATGAAAGGAAAGATTGTTGAAAAAATAAAATGAATAATGATAATAATAATATTCCCAACACAATCACAGTGCTCCAAGGAGATCACACAACACTAGTAAAGAAACGTGCCCTGCAGACTCTGACAGGAGGGGTATACTTAGCACATGGCAAAGCTGGCCTGACTTCATTAAAAAGAGAGCTTGCTCCAGGCCAAGCTATAATTAAGGTCAATTGGCTCATCAGCTTTCTGGCAGAGTTAATGAGTATTTACTCAACGTGGGCTAATTGTGCGCCGGCTGAAAGCCCTGGGTCTGGGCGGGAAGATCCGAAGGGGAGCCCTCGTCGCGCGCGGCCCCACGCGGTGCGCCCCGCCACATCCTGGCAGCCCGTGCCGGCCGGCTTACCGCCGCTAATGATACCGGGATTAGGAAGTAAAATTCCCCCGCAAGCAATGAGGACAACAGGAAGGAACTGAGGCGGCGTATTAGGGGAGTAATCACTGGGGATACGCCTCGATAATCAATACTAGGGGGTCACATATCGGCGTGTGTGAGGGAGGGGTGTGGAGTATAGGATTGTTATGCCAAATCTGTCACTCAGGAAGGGGGTGGGATTAAGAACTGATGGGTCCCATAAGGCTGGGGTTTGGGGGGGGGAGAGCGTGGGTAGAGGGTCCACTTGCCAAAAACACTGTTTTCACAGTGGGGCAGCCCCAAGCACTCATGGACTTGACGAGAACTCGCCTTTGAGTCCAAGAGTCGGCGAGCCAAGAGAATGGGATTCAGCCCAAGTCTCTGCAGTCAAGAACTTCTAGAAGCACCAAGGTCAAGTGAGCAGCAGAAAAAAAGAGCATGAATCCACAAGCAGATATAGTATCCAGAGGCTTTGGCATGTCAGTGATTCAGCCCAGCCTGACGGGACGAGAGGGGAAAGGCCGGGCTCAGGGGGATTAAATACAGGAGGAGGTCTTGGCATGGGGGCCTGGCCAGATGTGCGCGGTCTGGGAGGAGCGCGCTACGGAGCACGCTTGGACACCGGCAGGGGAGCATGGAGGTGCCGCTTTCAGACCGGGAGAGGCCTCCACAAATATACACAGACCCTGGCTCACAGTTGCCTCTTTACAGAAAACAGCGGGGTTTAGAATCGGCTGAATATGGATCACTGCTCGGGGGCACTATCCATCGGAAACTGAGACAAAAGGCTTACGAAGAGGAAAGATTTACTGCGCTTGGATCTCACCGTTCTCAATTCTGACAAGATAGACTCAACCAGTCAAGCTGCTTTTAACATTTTTTTTACACATTTCTTGCATAACCATTAAAGAGATCTGACAGCAGACACTAAATTCAGACTCGCTGAAGGCAGCCCAACTACAGGTGCAGCTCAAAAAAATAGAATATCGTGAAAAAGTTCAATATTTTTTGTCACTCATTTCAGAAAGTGAAACTCATATATTATATAGATTCATTACACATAGAGTGAAATATTTCAAGCCTTTATTTCTTGTCATTTTGATGATTATGGCTTACAGCTAATGAAACCCAAAATTCAGTGTCTCAGAAAATTTGAATAATTTGCTTTAAGATATTTTTAAAGTATCATATTTAATATTTGGTCGCATATCCGTTGCATGCTGTTACTTCCTGAAGTCTGTGACCAATCAACATCAAAAGACTCTCGATATCTTATTTTCAGGTACTGTTACAAGCGATACTATAACCTCTCTGCATTTGAACTGATCTCTATGGGAATTGGGGGGTGAGACTAGATTCAGCTGTAAATTACACTGGTACAGTATGGAACACATGGCTGGCTAAATGGCTGTAAGTCATCAAGGGTTTGAGCTATCGAACGAGCCCCAAACCATCACTCTGTTGCCAGATATGGAGTAGATGTGGATGGATCACTGCAAGGGTTATTTCTCCTGACTCATTTTCCTATAGAACTCTATGGGGAAAAAAGTCAGGAGAAACAACCCTTAAAAGGATCCATCCACATCTACTCCATATCTGGCCGCAGAGTGATGGTTTGGGGCTCGTTTGATACCTTAGACCAGGGGTCCTCAATCTTATCCAGAAAGGGCCGGTGAGGGTGCTGGCTTTTGTTCCAACCAAGCAGTTACACACCTGATTCCACTAATCAATCACTAGAGTCTTTGCTAAGCACCTTGATTAGTAGAATCAGGTGTGTAGCTGCTCGGTTGGAACAAAAGCCTGTACCCACACCGGCCCTTACTGGATAAGATTGAAGACCCCTGCCTTAGACCCTTGATGACATACAGCCATTTCGCCAGTCATGTGTTCCATACTGTACCAGCGTAATTTACAGCTGAATCTAGTCTAACTCCCCAATTCTCAGAGATCAGTTCAAATGCAGAGAGGTTATAGTATCGCTTGTAACAGTACCTGAAAATAAGATATTGAGTCTTTTGATGTTGATTGGTCACAGACTTCAGGAAGTAACAGCATGCAAAGGATATGTGACCAAATATTAAATATGATACTTTAAAAATATGTTAAAGCAAAATATTCAAATTTTCTGACACTCTGAATTTTGGGTTTCATTAGCTGTAAGCCATAATCATCAAAATGACAAGAAATAAAGGCTTGAAATATTTCACTATGTGTAATGAATCTATATAATATAGGAGTTTCACTTTCTGAAATGAGTGACAAAATATTGAACTTTTTCACGATATTCAAATTTTTTGAGCTGCACCTGTACATGCATGATCACAGTAGGATTTTAGAATTTTTAGAATTTACCTCCAGTGTTCTGGATGAGAATGGTGCTTGCAACCATGATCTGAACAACAAAGGAACCATCCGAATATTTATTTTAGTTAAGGATTTCACATTAAAATTATGCAAATAGGCAATGCATTATTAAGTAAAATCATCATAAACGCATTGCTTTCATAATAAAGACTTACCTTACCAGGCTTCTGAAAGGCCTGGAAACCCAGACCTTCATATGATGTGATCGCTGTGGGAGAAAGCGCCACATCGTATCAGTACTGCATACCTCTGCCCATCGCACATTAACATCTTTCTTTACAAGCCATTGCTGCACATCACCCATTGATCCTTCTGGGTATTTAAGAATACGCTCATCCTTAATTTCATTACATTAACTTTGCAGAGGCTCTGATCAAGAGCAACTTACAGACGTGGAGAACGGTGTTAGTCCCAGGAATCGCCATGTCACCAAAAAAAGGCACGAAGGCCTGTTTATATATAAACTGTAATCACTACCACAAGTATAATGTTAACCTAACAAACTAACCGTTTGTCTTGTAACAAAAGTAAACAGAAACAGACCGATAACATACCTTTAAACAGTTATGACTACAACATTATTATCCCAAAAGGAAATCCAAAGATAGAAAGAAAAGAGGCTAAAGAGGGTACAGGAGCCATGACGCAATTCAAAGAAGCTATGAAGAAGCTATGCTAGAAATGGCAGCCGGGCGCACAGGCTAATGGGAAAAGCAGTGTTCCAGAACTTTCACGGTCCATGAGAAAATAAATTATTTGCCAATTGATAGGGGCTGATTTGCATGCCAGACTGCAGCAGCTGAGCTCTAACATGGTCAGCTGCCTACACTGGCCATTGCTGGTGGACACTGCCGGAACTGAAACAACCATGCAATGGAACCGAGGCATCGGAGTAATGAGGGATTAATGGAAAGTGGAGCAACAGGACACATGACCACAACATTATGAGAAGACCAGAAAACTACAGTACAGTGGGAGTGGATTGTGTGAGCTGGATAAATGTGCTCATCCTGCCCAGTTCTTAATCCCCTGTCCCCACTAATCTAGTCAGACATAGAAGAATGAGGGTGGCAACCTGAGCCAATATAAACACAAAATAAATAAAACCGGAGCGTTAGCATTTAGCTGGACAACACTTACACTTCTTGCGCTGACATCTCTCAAACACAATCATTTTTTTAAATACATTTTATTATTTTTATAAACCTTTCATATTTCCTTCAATGTATACAAATGCAAGAGTCGTGCTTAAGTAAAGACTAGACAATTACAGAAACACCCCAAGGCTAATACTGCATCATAATAAAATGGGGAAAGCATTTAACCAAAGTACACTAGGTCAACAAATGAAACCTATATTACGGCTTTGAGTAGCAACGCCTAAATGAGCACTCCAACAGATTTACACTTAGAGAATGACATCTCTGAAGAATACATCTTTGTGATTGATCTTCACATTAGTACTGAAGCATGGCAGAAATCCCGGCCCAGTGGTGACAGGTTTATGCACACGGCCCTTCTCTGAGGAGACGGGCAGGAGCTCCACCCGGGGTGTGGAAAGGAGCCTGTGGGTCTTACCCGTTTGGTCACACAGCTTGAGGAGGAGGTGAATGGAGTAGGAGGCGAGACTGGAGACCAGCAGGAGGAGCAGACTGTAATAAGAGAGCGGTGAGCAGGATGGTGCGCACCACACACACACACACACACACACACACACACACACACAGGAGTGTGTACTGCTTCTTCCATTCATAATGGCAGTTTGTGTGCACGGCGAGCTGAATTCTTAGCATGCTCATAGCCTCCACAATACTTATACCACACATGACACACTGCCGTGTGTGTGTGGCCAATCGAGGGGCCCCAGACAGAAGCATTACATGGGGGAGTGTGGTCACGTGCACACCTCCCACACACTCTCTCGCTCTCAAATTCACATTCTTCCTTTCTCTCACACTCAATCGGTCTCTCAAAATCATCCTTTCTTTCTCGCCCACTCTCACTCTCACTCTCACTCTCACTCTCACTCTCACTCTCACTCTCACTCTCACTCTCACTCTCACTCTCACTCTCACTCTCTCTGACAGGGACACTCACCAGAAGCACAGGATGCCAGTGTTAGCCATGGCATAGGCCAGGCCCAGGATCCCGCTCCCCATGATTGCGTTCATCAGGTTGAACACACAGGAGGTGAAGGAGGCCCCCCTGGGCCCCTGTGCCCCCGCAGCCTGTACACACAGAGCATACGAGGTCAAGGCATCAGGCTACACCACGGATGCACAACGAGGGCGAATCCGCTTCAGGATTTCATGCCAACTTCTGTATTTTTGTATTCCGGAGAGTAACACTCTCCACTACTGTACATTGTTCTGCATAATGCCATCTGCCAAGTAAATGTAATGGAATTAAATCAACCCCTACATCTGCAGACTGCTTTATGCATTGTAAATGTTTGACTGCAGTCTGATATAGGAGTAAATCAGCACTAAAACAGGGCAACCGGTCAGAACAAAAAGCAGCATACACACTGGTCCTCCAGAGCTGTACACCTCTGGGCTAAAAGGTGATTGCTTTATTAGTTAACTGTCCTTTACTGAACACTTAGCAACGCTCAATTTTCTTCACGTAGGCCTAATCATCTCTCAATATCCTGATTATGATTCATTAAAGCAAATCTAGTGTCAGGATGAAAGTTGCACACTATCTACAGACACTTTATGCTGCATATACAAACACATATGCGATGTCAATGCGCTGGATTTGGGTGCGAGGCGGTTTGTGGAAGAGGATACGGTAACAGTGATGGATGGTGGAAAGTAAAGGACATGTGCCATGCCTCGAGGACAGCTGCTTGAGCTGGGCAGGATTGGGTTCGGCGCCCCCCGCTCTAATAAGAGATATCCGGCACGGTTGCAGCTCACACCTCATTGTTGCAGGCAGGGACGGGGATCACCGGGCTTTGGGGCCTCATTAGCCGGCCACCCGATCCAGCCGCGCCCACCCGATGGCGCTCCCGGGCCGAAAGCCGATAATAACATCAAAGAAAAGTTCAATCTCCAGAAGGGGACAAATAGGATGTGCATTATTAAAGCGGGGCTAAATATACAGAGGCGGAATGTGTCAGGGAAGTAGCGCTGCGCCGCTAACAAATCATTATCGCGTGCAGAGGACGTTTTAATTAAAGGCAGCCATGGGCTTGGCCAGCCGATTGGGCAGCGGGTGAATAAGCAGCCACCGCTTTCAGGTGCGCCCACGACTTCTCAACACTCGGCGCTAAATTTTGCAGGTGTGTGAGCAAATTCAAAATTAATGAAAGGGGCAGCGGCCTCATCTCTGATGCATGGCCGTGGCAGAGTTAGCATACGCTGAAAGGAACTAGGCTGTGTCCGAATCAGAGCTCCATCTACTGCCCCCTGTCTCCTGCGTAACAGTGCACTGGCCGAAGTGTGCCATTGAATGTGCACTGTTTAGCAGTCTGCGAAAAATATCCACCATACTATTTTCCAACCGCACTGTGGAAGTGCCATAAGCAGGCCCTTAGATGTCCCACGTCCCCACTCTTGCACTGCCATGTCACGTGTTGTTTTTGTTGTATTTTAATGAAAACGTCAGTGAAGCTGCGCCTCTTTTTTTAAACGAAGCTTCACGTCATATTTATGTGACCAAAAGGTTTCGCTGAATGTACTCAGCGAAACCCTGGAAGTAGGCGTGTCATCCGGGTGTTTGAAGTATACTGCAATTTACTCTACGACTTTGTGTCGAATGTGGAAGAGTGCCGATTCGGACACGGCCCTAGAGATTAGTAGAACAAGAGATTCACAAGCTGTTCCTGAATCTCTACTTTATTCTTCATTGACTCTTTACTGACCTCCGGGAGACATTCTGAAAGGAATGGGTGAAGTTTTTTTTATTTTTTTTTTTAAATTTCTTAATTTTTAAAGTTAGTTATTCGTCTTACTGTATTAGACTGACCACAGTGAGATGGTTTACAAATGGTTAAAAATTCATAGCATCCACCAGCAGAAAAAGTGGAGGACAATTTTCTGGGGATAATCTGGACAGACTCCACCTTGAGAAGGCTCTACTGCTGCCCAAAAACGGGCAAGGGGCCAACCAGCTGCATACATTCGCCATAAAAACAATAGGCTGTGATGTAATATTCAGCCTCGTTGGCTATTGGCTCTGGGGAATCAGTAATACACTGGGGGGTACAGTGCACCGATATGATGGGCAGACTGCACTCACTTCGGTATAGTTTGTATGATGGTGATCTTTTTGTTGTTGTTATGATTACCACATTATAGCAATCTTTGGGATTATGCATCTTGTGGGGAGAGGGTTTGAAGGAAGCGAGTGTCAATGTGGTAACAGGTAGATTGTTTGTAATATGATTATTTACTAATAACCGCAAATAGGGGAAATGAAATAACAGGACTGATTTTTAAATATGAATTGACAGAATCTGCCTTGTCCACGTTCATCTAGACAATGTGCTAGACGTATGATTTTGAGATGCGTTTAGGAATGCATTGAGTTTTCACTAGCTAACGTTACAGTTGTTGCTGCGACTTGAAACAGCAGTAAGGAGCCTATACTCTGTTTCAATTACTCACCTCATCCATAACGTGTGCTCTCAGGATGCTGAGAAAAAACCAATGCCGTCCGCAGAACTTAAGATAAGTCTTTCTCGTGGTTTTCCTCCTTTTTTTATAATATATTTCCTATATCCCCTCTATGTTTACCAACATTAGTGAAAACCAAAATAATGTAACGGTTAGTGAGCAAAAAACATTTCTGGGCCTGGCTGTCCAGTCAGACTGTAAAAAACTAAGTTGTCCGCGACATAACATTCTAGAGGTGCGCGACACTGAGAAAGAGTGTCGAACGACAATTTTTTTTCAGTTGGAAATACATAATTTCTGTCATTCGACACTTGTCTAAAGGATCGTGCGACGAAGTATAAATTAGGCTGGGTCCGGAGGCTCTCCGGAAGTGTGTTTAATGACACTGGTCAGGGTCTTTAAATGGAAATGTGTGGAAGCTATAGGGTGACCAATGACGCTCCTTGTTCTCGCACCCCGGGTAGATACAATTACGTACCACTACCAGTATAGCCTACCTGTAGTTATTTCAAAACACCAGTAAAGTCAGTTTTGCTGACAACTAGTGATGCCAAGACTGTCGCCAGGCAACCCTGAGAGGTAGCACTGCTGTAAATTATTTCAGCAAAAATAGCTTCGCAACGTATCTTTCCCGTTGATTAGGCAAGTGGTCTAAAACTAACTAATAATACAGTTTTTTGGGGCAATATTGGCACGATTCGATTACAATTTATGCAAAAAATAAACATACGACGAAGTGTTTATTTAAGTTATGTTTATTAATAGTCTTTGAAAAGTAGCACAATTTATAAAATTATTCTTAAAATTCTCTTAGTGTGTGTAATTTTACTTTTATTAATTGAGTAATTGAATAAAACAGTGAGGATTGTACAGCTGGAAATGGGTAATCAGATTCTTTGCAATGGGCAAACTTACTAAGACTTGCTCTTAAAAAAAGCTCCCACCAGCCTGGGTAGCACAATTTTCAAGCCACACAATTTTCCTGTTTCTTGGATTTTTCATTCTTAATCACCAAAAGCCTGGTTTGATATGGCCTTAAAATGGCTCTGTAAATTTGACTCCACAGGGAAGTTATTTAATTTGAATACTTGAATAGTCATTTCTGTGTTTTATTGACATTTAAAATAATAATTAGTGTTTTTAAAGCTCATAAATTTGCGCTTTAGTTCAGAAAGTTAAAAAGTTATGATTAATCACAGCAAACCCTGGAAATGACTACTTGTTTTATTGTTTAACAGCCCTGTGTGTGTGTGTGTGTGTGTGTGTGTATATAAAACATTTTTAAACATTTCTGACAAGCTAAATATGTACATATAAACTTGGAAATAAAGGGCCTGAAAGGGATTCATTTTTATTTTTCCCTTTCACTTCAGATACGTGATGCGTTACTCGTGCATCCAAGCGGGGAAGGCGTACTTGCTAAATAATCTCTAATTACATATTGCAGAGGGAAGCCATCTCTCCTCAGGGCTCTACCTGAAGACATGTCTGAGTCTCCACTCTTCACCTTATTGTTTTAAGTTCAAAATCTGCATCAAGCGCTTTGCTTCCTCGCCTGAAAGCCAGACGTCAGCTGGCTAGGCCAGGACTGCAGTGGGATGCCGGGGGTTGCATGAGGGGAGAATGCTGACACAGTACGCCGAAACCCCTGGCAAGGTCACCGATGCACGGCACAGCACAAGTGAAGCCTAGCTGACATGATGCCGTCTGCTTAAAGGGGACCTGGAGAAAGATTTTAAAATGGAGGAGAAAATGCACCCCCACCTTTCAAATCAAATGTCCTTGTTTCTCCTTCAATATGTCCGCATCACAACTGGTTCTTGAGTGTTCCATTTCAATAAAAGTTTGAATTCTCAGCAGTAAACGCCAATTTAAAAGACTGAAATTTCTATATGTTGTTAAAACTACATTTTAGATGAAAATATCCAAGGGACGTGATGGGGCTTCATTATACAAGTAAACCTTAAGCAGTAAACATCCATCCATTATCTAACCTGCTTATTCCTGGTCAGGGTCGCACGGGTCGGGATCCTATCCCAGCATGCATAGGGTGAGAGGCAGAAGTACTCCCTGAGCAATCCATCACAGGGCACACACACCATTCACTCAGGCAATTTATACTCTCCAATTAACCTAACCTGCATGTCTTTGAACTGTGTGAGGAAACCCACACAGACACAGGGAGAACATGCAAATTCCACACAGAAAGGCCCTCAGCCAAGATTACAAATCGGTACCTTCTTGCTGTGAGGCGACAGCGCTATCCACTGCACCACCATGCTCAGCAGTAAACATTAAAAAAATATTGATGGTTGTTAACAATGATAGTGATTGTTATGACTTGAGTTGACTAATTGATTCTAGAAAAGTACCAATTATCTACTTTATGATTATCGAACATATAGTGGAAGATAGTCCTATACATGTTTACAAAATGCAATTTGCCTGGAATGTAGGCATCTGCTGGGTAAATAGCCTACATAACACCATAAATAAGTATTTAACACTGTAAACTAAACAGTTCCATAGTTACAACCACTGGGCAGGAGAGCACAAGATCTGATCATATGATTTTGGCGTCAGTTCCGCTTATGACAGGGTTACTTCAAGCTCCTGGATAAGGTTCTCAACCCAAAATTTACCAGTTCATATCAAGGTGCAGAGTGGGTTTAAGGAGTAAATAATAAAAATGATACACAGTGGCTACGTACACACTGCCAGTTTTCGGGAGTGACTACCGTATTTAGTGGCAGTTTACATGTAGCCTGTGATACTATACAATAAGACTGTCCACCTGAGAACCAGACTCGACATAAAATACGAAGTATGTTGAGGAACACGTGACAGAACCACGGACTTCAAAGAAAAGGCTGACATTCAAGCTTTTTATGTGACATAGTTAATTATACAACTTGGCACACACCACGAATTACAACACACTGGAAGAAAGAGTGCTGAATAAGCTTGTTCTACATGTACAGGATAATCACGTGCGTGACAGAATGCGCCTCTGACTGAAAATAAGCGGATATTACAAAGTGACAGTTTATGCTTCACGTAAAATGAGTGCAGCTGTGCTTGATATGCCTAGTATTCATTTGCCTTCTCGTTGTTACGGAATAATTACAACGGCATGAAACGTACTAGATGTAATTTGTTCATAAGTTTTAAAGAAGGTACGTTTTTGAATCAATATCATAAGTTGCTACTCGTGGGAATTCACAGTGCTTCTATGATGTACAATGTAAACAGAAGTGGAATACTTACATTTCCCAGTAAAGGTGTGGACTCGTTATCCTCTTCTTCAGTAGTCTGAACCGTGCCGTTTGTTCGGATTGCGATGTTACCGTTATCATTCTGACTCATTATTGTAATGTGGGTAGGAAAGTATTGTTACCACCATCAACACAGCAACATATTACAAACTA
Organism: Ilyophis sp. 1 JC-2022; assembly: GCA_022702515.1. Lineage (NCBI taxonomy): Eukaryota > Metazoa > Chordata > Actinopteri > Anguilliformes > Synaphobranchidae > Ilyophis > Ilyophis sp. 1 JC-2022. The sequence continues at coordinate 38,833,300 of CM040406.1, forward strand.
AGCTACAGTACAGTACAGTTTTTCAGAGGACAAGTACAATTCTTAGCTCGTCACTCAGTAGAGGAATTTTATATATCGCTCATCTGTTTAAACCAATTGGTCACATGACACAACAAAGCACTACGCTTCCGCCTTCGCTCGTCGACTTTAAAAATACGTCAATTAGCTCTCGTCCAATACCCGGAAGGGATTGTTTGGTCCCACCAATAGCTACCGTGCATGCATATTACGTTCATCCCAGTTTGTCCACTAGATATGATGTGAATATACGCATGGCTCCGGTGATGTTAAGGTAAGGAGAGAAATACGCTCATGCTTTCTGTTTATTATTTAACAGCACGAGATAAACACCGTGCCCGGTTCCTAATATTAAACACCAATAAATAAAATGTTCTGCACGAGTGTAAATCACAACCGATCCTTATTCCTCATAACAAATGTACCGTATTCCTTCTGTAGTCAGCTTAGCTGATTGTGACCTTAGCTGGATAGCAACAGTAACCTACATGCAGTTTTCTTACCAGTATATGAAACTTGATTCTGTAAACTTCTATCTAGATAAGAAACCATAGCTACCCGCAATTAAGCCGTATTATGTGTGAGCTAATTTGTTAATTTTATATCTGTTGTTTACCGTCTTTATATGAGGGAAACGTAAACGTTTCTTCAGCTCAGACTCAGAGTATGCATCAGTCAGTGGTGAGAGAAATTAATGTAAAGCTGGCTTACTACATTTGTTTCTTTGTCGTTACAACAGCTTCCTAGTAAGTTGGCAATTGAACCCAATAATCTCATTCCACTTCAGTAAAGATATGCAGACACTATAACGTGAAACACCAGTGTGAGTTTAGACACTTATCGAGTGTGTTTTGTAGTAATAAGGTGATATTTATGCTTTCATGGCAGGAGTGCTTGCAGAATTCATACCTTTGTGAAGACTCAAAATTGTGTGAACCTTCCGTGCTGGTCCGGCCTCTTCTCTTGTGGGGTCCTGAAGCTAGTGGGAGCACAGCCCTGCAGTTCCCAGAGAGCGTGTGTCTCAGAGCCGATGCCTGAGCAGCAGAAAGACTCTGCCCTGTACACCCCTCCTGCAGGGGTACGCGGCATGACAAGCCTGGACCGGGAAGCCTTCACGTGGAAGGTGAGCGTTCCCGCTCTGCGTTTGCCAAAGCAAGTTCTCAACAAGCTGGTGAAAAGCCTGAAGAGAGTGGCCCTGCAGCGGCCCGGCATTAAGCGCGTGGTGGAGGATGGTGGCGGCGATGCCGACCACAGGCTCCTGCTGCTAGACCCAGCCAGTGTTTCCTCCCCGAGCTCCTTTGGCGACGCGGAGACGGAGGTGCTGGGGAAGTTCGGCGTTCCCCTGGAGCTCCAGGACTACGACCTGCAGCTGACGTATGAGAACCTGAAGAGCGAGGAGGTGCTGCGGGCCGTGCTGCCTGAGGGCCAGGATGTCACCTCAGGGTTCAGCCGCGTGGGGCACATTGCACACTTAAACCTGCGCGAGCACCAGCTGCCTTACAGGACCCTCATTGGTGAGGCCACCAGAAAACATGCAAAACCTACACACGTTAATAAACACACACCAGCTCATACACACATTAATAAACACACACCAGCTCATACACACATTAATAAACACACACCAGCTCATACACACATTAATAAACACACACCAGCTCCTACACACATTAATAAACACACACCAGCTCATACACACATTAATAAACACACACCAGCTCATACACACATTAATAAACACACACCAGCTCATACACACATTAATAAAAACACACCAGCTCATACACACATTAATAAACACATCGCCACATACACACTCTCTGAAGAGCACACCCCATGCACACACTACCACATATACACATTCTGAAACACACTCCACTGCATACACACATTCTGAAACACACTGCATCACAAACACACATTTTGAAATGCACTGCACCAGACTAATTTAGAAACACACAATATTGTGTATACAAAGTCTGAAACCGACACCACCACCTCCACTAATTCATAAACACACACCTCTGCACACCACATACATATGTAGCTGGTACTGTTTTCACACACAAACAATAAAGTATGTTTTTAAATGGTGTTGCAGAATCTCCTGAAACGTTCAGTAATGAGGTGGGACATTTTGGGCTGCAGTCCAGGTTTTTTTCCTTAGATCTGTGCTGCTCTATACTGTCAGCAGAGGAATAATGAGTGGGCCTCTCTCACTGCTGATTTCAGCTCATTAGCAGGGCAAATTAGACCTCTGATATTTTACACTTCAATACCTGGAATGAAATCTAAAGAACTGAAGCTTTTGCAAAGCCGGCAGAAAACAACATATCACAAGGTCAAAAAAAGAAAACTCTCGAAATAAAACATTTTCTTTGTGTTTTCTTCTCATTAACATTGTGAAAACTTCTAAACTTACAAAGTTAACATCATGTCAAGCGCAACTGCAGACTGTGCATAATTTAATGTAATAAAACATTTTCTTAATGTTTATTACAACAGGGGAGGGTAAATATTTAGCATCGCTGATGTTTTTCATTTGTAAAGTAACAGCTGCATGTTTGTCTCAGGTGAAGTTCTAATGGACAAGAACCCAGGAGTGACCTGTGTTGTTAATAAGACCAACACCATTGACTCCACGTATCGCAACTTCCAGATGGAAATTCTGGCAGGAGATGGCAACATGGTGGCAAAGGTGAGCTCTTTTCTGAGCCCTTATAGCGCCTTCCCCTCATTGCGCTCTTCTGTGGTAAGGAAATCCTGGCTGAAGAGCACACGGTTTATATGATGGACACATATGCGGCCTAATGATCAAAGAACTATGTAATCTTAAAGAGTTCAGATTAGATTCCTAGCTGTCTCATTATTTGTGTACCCTTCAACCTAATTCATTAACTTGTGCTCACTCAGTATCCATTGATAAAAAAATACAAATAAATAATTTAAATGTCATGCAAGTCAGATTCAATGTAAGCAAATGAATATTTGACAAACATGTGATAGTGAAAACCTTCCAGTGATAAACGCAACCCAATAATAGAGCATTTGAGATTAGCAGGAATAGTAATGGTCCAGCAGATCTTTTGTGAGTGATATAACTGTACCGTACACATTGGTCCAAATCAGTATCATTATGAACCAGTCGTCATTATACGAAGCTTATTGCGCTGTAGCTGTTCCCACGGTGACGGGTAAGCGACCTCTCTCTGTTCTTGCCAGGTGCGGGAGAACGGCTGCGTGTACGAGTTTGACTTTTCGCGGGTGTACTGGAACCCGCGGCTCAGCACGGAGCACGAGCGGGTGGTGGGTCTGCTGCGGCCCGGCGACACCGTGCTGGACGTGTTCGCGGGCGTGGGGCCCTTCGCCGTCCCCGCCGCCCGGCGCGGCTGCAACGTGCTGGCCAACGACCTCAACCCAGAGTCCTACCGCTGGCTGCAGCACAACTGCAAGCTCAACAAGGCGGACGGCAAGGTGCGGACCTTCAACATGGACGGCAGGGCCTTCATCCGGGGGCCACTGCGGGAGGAGCTGCCCACTCTGCTGCGCGGCGCCGGCCGGGTGCACGTCGTCATGAACCTGCCGGCCCTGGCGCTCGACTTCCTGGACGCGTTCCGGGGGCTGCTGGGCAGGGGCCCGGCCGAAAACGCGGGGAGCCTGCCGCAGGTGCACTGCTACGGCTTCTCCAAGCAGGACGACCCGCAGAAGGACGTGACGGAGAGGGCTTCGGCCAGTCTGGGGAGCCCGCTGGAGGGGCGCTGCTCCGTGCACCTGGTGCGCAACGTGGCCCCCAACAAGGAGATGATGTGCGTGAGCTTCGCCCTGCCCGAAGAGGTGCTCTTCTCCAATCAGAGTGCGGAGGATGGTGAGGAACCGCCCAAAATGGGCGTGCATATTTACATACATTCAGTGTGGCTGCTTACCCTTACCTAGCATTATGACCACCATACATTTAGCAAGGGCTGCACAATTATGGCAAAAATTATAATCACGATTATTTTAGTCAATATTGAGATCACGATTATTCATTGGTTATTGTACATAATATCTTTAGTTTTATTGTGCACTTTAACATTTTGAATGAACAGAATAATGCTTATATTTTCAAATTTTCTAACCCTAAACCTCTACTGTGAGGGATGTAAAATAGGAGTGCTTTATTTGATATAGAACACCAGGGACAGTCCAGTAAAGTGAGAGTTTTCAGTTGTAGACAGACTGTGCCTTCAAAATCGTCATTCTTCGATTGTTCTTATTTAGTAATTTTGGAAAGACAGAATTGATATCACGATTAAATTCTATTAATTCCCTTCTAAAAGGGAAAGCTAACCCCACACTAAGGGGTCAGAACTTTTATACCGGGAGAACATCGTACTTGAATTACCTGCCAGTGCACGAATGCAATCATTTGCTTTCCAAAATGTGAAAGGTGCTAATGACTTAAACCCCAGGGAGTCGCTCGTAAAATATTCATAAACCGTCTCCAAGCTGCCACCGCTTCCATTAAACCGCAAAAATAAACGGAGGCGGGACAAGCTCAGGATTTGAGGATGCTGATTAACACGCTGCAGAACGCTCCTGTGTGTTAAGGTTTGAGATGCGTATGAATGGGGTCCACTGTGCTCAGAAACGACACCTGTGGCCGCAGAAGGCGGAACTGATACTTTATTACCTTACACTCCAGCGTTTTAATAAAGGTTATAAAGAGGTTAAACCAAACCCATACGGTCAGAGAAGGAATAAATGCAGCTACCGTCTTGACACAGTAAACCAAGGTTTATGCTCTTATCACAGGTGGAACGAACTGGTTAATCTGGGGAACGCAAGCCTTCCTGCCTTTATTTTACAATGTTGAGCCTTTTCTCTACACTGCAAAAAATGTCTGTCTTAAATGTTTTTTCCTCAAAAAGAGGAAAATATTCATTTGTTTTAAGTTACTTTTTGCTTGACAAGTGAAATTATCTCACCCCACTGGCAGATAGTTTGTCCTATTTCGTAAAAAAGTAACAGAAGTAAGATTGTGAAGTGTAAGTATAAGATTAAAATGCTTGTTAAGAGGAGTTTTTTGCAGTGTATGTTCGCTCACAGATGTATGTTTCTGCTCTACCCTTCCTGTCCTTAGGCTCTCCAGAGGAGCCAGCCCCAAAGAGGCAGAAGTGTGAGGATACGACAGAGTGAAGACATCCCCAAAGAGGCAGAAGTGTGAGGATACGACAGAGTGAAGACATCCCCAAAGAGGCAGAAGTGTGAGGATACGACAGAGTGAAGACATCCCCAAAGAGGCAGAAGTGTGAGGACACGACAGAGTGAAGGCATCCCAGCACAAAGGACGCTTCATTTTATTTTATTTTATACTTTAAACGGACTCTTCAGTTTGCCTGCTTTTGCCTGATGCTGCTGTGGTCATTATTTTGTAATAAAGTGCCAATGAGGCAAATTCTGTAATGTCCCCCACACACTTTTTAAGGCCAATATGTATATACGGAAATACACATTACGAAACATAAACTCAAATCATGCAATTGCATGGAAATGCATCTATTTACATTTAAGATTTTTTGTGCGTGTAGGATGAGAATTCTACAGAGCTTAAAAAAACAAATAGAAATGAAAGAGGGACTTGAGGGAATAGCCCTTGACGGTTATCCACACCCGTTTAATGTTCCTCACAGCCGGGATTCTCAGGAGCGTAAAAAAAACACGTTGAACACAGAAAACTCACGTGATCTTTTTTATCTTTTATTTTAATAGAAAATTAATACCAAATGAATAATAGAAAACATAAATCTGTACATATCGGTGTGGTGGAAACTCTCAGCAGCAGGGGGGAAGGGGGTCAGTGCAGCGTGGGGAAGAGCCCGCTGAAGGCGTCCTGGACAGCTCTGTGGCAGGCCAGGCCTGAGCTGTATCCCCCGGCCGTGTCTTGTGGCGAGGCGGCGCGCACGTGGTTCAGGTACCTGCAAGCACAAAGAGGGGCCTCATCAGGGGGGTGTTTCACAAAGCAGGATGACTGAGTAAAACCCGGAACCCTCCCAAATCTGGTACATGGACTCAAGTAAAAAGAGCTGTTCCGGGTTTTACTCCGTGCACTTATACAGCTAACTCAGTAATCCTGCCTCGTGGAATACCACCCAGGATGCTGAAAAGAGCAAACCATGCCCTCTGGCCCGGGGAAGTGAGCGGGGGGCGGCGACGCTATCGATCACAAAAGGCCAAGCTCGCGCCTGCACATATCCTGCTGTCCTACGGTCTCCGTTACGTTTTCCAATACCGTCACTTCAGGGGACGGTGACGTATCTGTGAGAGACTAATGCGGCAATACCGTTCGCAGTGTTTATTTCTGCTCATTTTCGTTCCGTTTCTGTCCACATAATGCGTAACACATTACTTAGCACTGGGAGAAAAATTTGCCTGAAAGCCAACAGGGATCTCATCTCATGGGACAAACACTTTAAAATAATGTCAAATACAAGGAAGAGAAACGACCTGTGCCTGTGTGCTTGGATACGCTTGCTGTTGCACTCGCAAACTGGGACTTCTACAGTTTGGATTGGTAAGTCCCCAGGTGGTTAAGAGTAATCACTCGTGCCATTTTCTGAAGAAAACTGCTAAAACTACGCATGAGGATTACACATTTCTAAGGAACTGTGTAAATATTTTTAGAAGCCCCGTGGCTGGGCTTCATTGAATCCAGGCCCTGGTCTTTCTGTGCAAAGATTACTTTCCCACTTTTTCCATTCTCACTCTACTGTGGCCAAGGTAAGGCCTACTGCAATTCTACAGGAATTTCTTTGGGTTCCAAACCTCGCGCACTGAAGCCTCTGGAGCTGGCTGAGGCGAGGCGTTTGAAACTCAAGCGCGGGGAGCGATACTCCAAACGAAAACAGCCGCGCCGCCACAGAGGTTGCCCGCTGGAGAGCCGCGTCGAGGCTGCCAGTGACTTAGGGCCCCCCGTGGACCCGGAGCAGCCAAGCCATGTCAGACGGCAAAAAAAAAGCTACAGCGGTTCTAAATTAATAATGATAATATAAAAACAATCCGGCTCATCGACGGCGTGTTTCTTCTTCAATCAAGCTGAAACGTCCCCCCTGGAGGAGAGAGAGGCGCCAGACGCTCCCATCGTTAAATGCATTTGTTAAAAAACCATTAGCCCCATGCGACTTGTTTTCCTTTTTTGAGTGTTTGAAGGCGCTGAGCAGGAAGGGGTGCGTTTAAAGGGAAGGGGAGTGAGATGGAACCGGGGGAGGGGGGCTGAATTTGACTGTCCCGTCTAATAGTTGTGAGGCACAGTGGCCTTTTCAGTACGGGGCCCAAGTAGGATTTGGTGTCACTGGCTCTGGGGAAAAGCAGACAGCTGAGGGAGCGGCAGCCTATCAGGGGGCTCCCCCCCCCCGAGTGTTTCCCTGCTTTTCACTTTATTTATTTAGCAGCGTAAATCTATGTGGATCTGCACCGGATCTGGGGAGAAGTGCACATTAATGCATCAACAAGCCAGACAGCTGCATCTTCCCCACACACACACACACACACGAACGCACACACACACAAAAACAAACACACATGCATACACACAAGAATACACATAGATACACACAGGCGCACACACAGGCGCACAGCACACACACGCAAGCACACACGCGCACACACACATTCTATCGCAATAACAAATATAGAACAATGAAAGCACACGTTTATATGCACTGTCTTGTTAACTGGGAATTGCTGATGTGAAAGCCGGCCGGCCGGTCGGTGGCTGGGTCCGTGGAGGTGGAGGAGGCTGTCTCCCTGATCCTCACCAGATAAACCCCACGCAGACGGGAGAGTAATACCCCAATGTCTGCACCGACAGAGGGAGGAGGGGGAGACTCCCCCACGTGCCCCCCAAGCCTGGGCTTTCTCCATCTCGTCTCTATTATAGTATTAGGTGCCTCGGCTTTAAGTGCTCACAGATGTTCCCTTACCGAAGCCTCCAAAGCCCTTTCCCTTCACATTTCCACAGATTGCAAAACCCCCTCGTGTTTATTTTTTGCCCTGCGCTGCAGTCGGAAAAACATTAAACTGTCAGTTCGCCTTAGCCCCCCGTCCCCACGGCGACGGCCACCGTTCGACTCGGACCGCTCGGGACTGACCTCTGACTGCGGGCTGCTCTAATCCTTCCTGCTCGTGTGCCATCCGGGTCACCGGGTGCCAGCTCAAGGTAGGCAGAAACGCAAATGCACACAAGTGGCCTTTTACATCACTGTGAACGCAGACCGCGGCCCGAGAGGCCCGGGCTCTTTACCGCGTCGTTTGTTTACGCAGCGAGTCTTCATGCAGAGCAACTGGTGGCGTTTACACCCACCGGCATATTCGCTGAAGTAATTCACAATGAGAACATTGTTCTAGGGAACAACAGTCGTTCTCCGCTTGGCATTAAAAGTCTACATTCTGGTTAATTGTTCCGTTACCAATACGTTGAAAATTCCTGGCAACAAAAGAAACTTGACAAGCAAGACACCTGACAGGATTCTCTTACTGAGTTACACTCTGTAACTGTGGTTCCCTGGAGTAGGTTGAGAGCGCTGAGAAGATGTGGTAAACCGGTAATACTAGTGCTGCCTGCTGCTGGGATGCATCCATTCTCCCTATAACTATATCCCCCATGGACTGCTTCTGCTCTGAGGGACGTGCCTTTACAAACAACGTCTGTTATGGACACTTTCCTGCCATGTTATCCAACAAATCAAGCTCCATTAATACTTGCAGTTAGCATTACTAGGACATCAACCAAAGGGCTACTGTGTGTTCTCGGGTAAATGTTTTTGTTCACAAATTCCCTCATCCTACGTCCCTTATTTCTCTCCAGACGAGTGTGTGTGAGCCCTGGGATAAGGCAGAGATGAGGAGCTTCGCCCAGTGAGGATTTAGAGCTGACCGGTCTGACCGTAATAATGGCCGTCGGACAGGAACAGAATGCACCATTATGGGCCTACATCACCAATCTGAATTCCAAATCCCCAAAAAAGACCCAACGGAGGGGCTGTAAAGCCTCCACACGAGCCCAGGGCTTTGGTCCCACAGATTTGAGGGACTTCAAAGTCAAGTAGGAAGCACAGAGAGCCCTCAGTCATTTCTCCTCCAGGGGAAAAGAAATGCTTTTCTAAGAAACCCGAAACCTGTAGCGGCAATTCATCAGACTTCCGAAGTGAATATGGCTGAAGGGGGAGAACGAGAGAGCGAGTGAGTGTGTGTGTGTGTGTGTGTGTGTGTGTGTGTGTGCCTGTCTGAAGCGGGTTGGTTTTGTATGAGAAGTTGCATATTCATTAATTAAAATCTCTTTAATGGAGCAGTGAACACGTGAAAGAGAATAAAATAATGTCCATACACAAACAAACACATTTAATCTGTCTACAGTTGAGGCTCGCTGTGCTACATCCAATGAGAGGCTTCAGCAACAATACTTGAATCCGTTTGTTAGTTAGGTGTTTACACTAATGTCAATGATATTATTATACGCAGGAAGGTATTCTTTACTCTCTTATTATAACAGTGCCTCATACCAAACTGGTTTTATTTTTTGGAAGCTATAATAATGAGCTATCTGTAATGATGGGGGGGACAGTAAACTCAAATAGAAAAAGTTCTGTTTGTTTGAAAATGAGATTCAGATGAGTCTAATCTCGAAAAGATATTAAGATAACATTGTTTATCATGCTTTGATCATCGTCTGTCTATTTTCTGTGGTTTGTTATCAGTAGCACACTACACTTGACAGAGATTGAACGTGCGCACATACGTATCCCTGCTTGCACTTTCCAAACTATATTAGTGGTTTGCACAAGGACAATGTCCCCAGAAGAAGAGAAGAAAAACCTAGTATTCTTGCCATTTTCAAGGTTTCTTCTGTAATTCAAATGCAATTTTAAAGTTTTCAATGGCCTTGTTTGTTAATGAATAATATTTTAATCAGTTTTCCTTTAGTACTTTAAATGCAGAATTAAAGTACTCTCAAGAACCTTGAATAGAAAATATTAGTAAAAAGTTGGCATTTCTTTTAGAACTCTATAACCAGTATACTGGAGAGACTGCCAGCTTTGGAAACAGAACTGTGATGTCATTAATGTCTTTGTAAGGCCTACGTATAAACAAATATGCAAAGATGCGCTGGCAAACAAAAAACCCCAATACCTTCAAGCACTCTGTGCACTTCCACATAGTTTCATTTTCCACATTCAAAATCAATCAGTTTCACCTTTCTTACAGACTCCCAGGAACCATGTATAATGGACCTTTGTAGGGAAAAAATGAACCGGGCCATTTGTTTGACTGAAAATTATGTCCTCAAACTGGACCCTGTTCATCCAGGAGATCGTATGCTTCGAAAACCAGAACACTGTTATTCTATTCAGGACACCTTGGGTCATCTCCGTTACTGGAAATATGTAGCTTCAGGGAAAGGAGGTTTTCATAAAATGCATAAGCCAACAGAAAAACGTCCAACAAAAGCATTCTCGCAACCTTGAACCTGACATTCAACATCACGCGCTTGAGGAAGGCGTGGGAACCCTACATTTAACACCTCCCTTTATGAAATTTGTATACACTTTTCATGTCATTAAATTTTCAATGCCGAGGATATAACTTTCCGTTGAATTTCTCCAACATCAACTCTTCATTCACAAGGGACACGGTAATTTGGATTCACAGAACTCCTCTCAAGGGTCAAAGTAATTTTCAGACAATACTTCAATGCGTCGTACATACGGGAGTTTTTAGTTTTTAGTTTTTGTGGAATAATAGAGACGATTTATTCTAATGGACATAACACGTTTGTAATCTGTGTGTGATGTGGCACATGGTAAAAAGTGCTCGCTCAGGATCAGAAACAGTGTTCCCCAAATACATCTATTCAGTTAAAGCTGGGGTTTTCAACGTTGCCTGATCCAGGGACCCCCATCCAGGCTCAAAGGTGTACAGAGAGTCCCCATCATAAGCTTAAAGGGATTTATACATTATAAAAAAAGGTATTATAGTTCGAAACATCTTTCCAAATCTATATGTAATCATTGCATCTCAAGTCTGGCCAGGGACCCCCTACAGTACCTTCAAAGACCCCCGGTGGTCCGCGGACCCCCCGTTGAAAATCCAGAAGTATCAATTCTCAAACTGATGCAGCTCTTCTAATGGACAGTGCCCACAACTTTACCGTTTAGATGGTTGAATGTACATCATGTCATTCCTCACTCTCAGTGTGGGCCACACATGCCACCATGGACAGACGCACCTGCCTGCAGAATTGTGCTACTACATGCTTTAAACAGGTGCAATTCTGATAATGTGTTCGGCGACTTTAAACGAACATGGGAACATAAATATTTAATAGTAATAAAAAATCCAGTTTAAACTATAGTGGTCTACTCATCTGCATTATAGGGAAATTGATACTAAAGCATGGCCCGCGAATGATTAATCTGTAAATTGAATGATCTCCATCTCGGGCGGTCTCGGGGGCTGTATGTGAGCCATCGCTTGAGTGAGTCTGAGTGCAGATGGCGGTTTTTAGAGGGCCCTGCGTTTTGTTTCACATCTGAATGAGCACGAGGACCTGCCTATTGATTATGCTGCATCTTTTTAAAAGTGAAACTGGGCTATTTCAAGCTCTGCTAAGGCCTCTCTTCCTGCTAATCTAATCCCTGAGCAACCCATGTGGTCATGCCTTCCAAGAAAGCTGAGCTCTCTGTGTAACCTTATACCAGCCAGTCCCCAAGGAGCCAGGCTGTGTGTGTGTGTGTGTGTGAGAGAGAGAGAGAGTGTGTGTGTGTGTGTGCATGTGTGGGTTTGTGTCTATGTGTGTATATGAGTGTGTGTCCATGTGTGGGTTTGTGTGTGTGTGTGTGTGTGTGTGTGAATACGAAGTGCTGAAAATACACATTTAGCATAATCGCCATGATAAACATGCTGCCAGTTCTCAACAGACACACACACATTTCCCCAACATACAGCTAAAAAACTTACAATGCACGAGTCCTTAACTCTCAATACATCTGCAAACAAGCTATATTAGTTTAAAATGGGTCTTTTATCCATGCTTGGATGTGTCCTCCTGTACTCACCCAGTGCTGCCCTCTATCAGAGGGGGATTCCTTTCCCTCCAAACAGGAAACAATACTCAGCCCACTCAAGAGCTATGAGACACATGGAGACAAGTTACACTACACAAGACCAGGACACTTAACACTACACACTGAACAGCATCTTGACCCTCACTGCTACCATTTCAACGTGTTCCTCTCACACACACAGATTACACTCCCCCTCCCTCTCTCTCACTAAAACACACACAAATACACACGTTCACTCACATTACACACTTATGCACACACACACACACACTCTCTCTCTTCCTTTCTCACATACTCCAATCTCTCACAAAAACACACTCTCACACACCGACACACACACACACACACAGAGACACAGACACACACACACATACATGGACACACACACACACACACCCTCTCTCTCTCTCACACACAGACTGTTTTGCACTTTGTTTGCAGCCCTGAAACCCAAGCCGCCTCAATTGGCAACATCTTTCATTCGCCGATCCTGCTGAAGCATTAGCTGCAACTCGATCTGGGCCCCTCTCCCGAGCCTCCTGTTACCGGGTAAAAGTGGGGCAGCCCAGGCAGGGGCAGGCCCTTACCCACTCCCTGCAGCTAGGGGGCAGCACCACCACCACAGGTGCTCCTATCCTAGCAGCGATGACACCACACAAACGACACAAACCCGACCGCCCTCACAACCTGACCACAAAGGTACTGACCCCACGCGATAGATAGAGTCACAATCATCCTCTTCTCCTCAGGTAATGGTCACAGTCCAGCCAGAGCAGATAATACTCTGACCACCGTTTAATGCACCGTTTAAAGCCATGAAATTCCATCTCTCTTCCAAGCAGTGAACTTTGAATAAGACAACAATAAATCGTCCTTTCGTGTTACTTATATTACGTAGATCGGTACACAGACCGTATCTCCAGCTTGATGTAAAAGAAGTGCGGCTCACTGGAGCCAGTTGCTGGTGGAAATGAAACCTTTGTGTAGTCGGTCTCCTGACAGAGAACACCGAGCTCTTGGACCAATGAGCTGCAAAGTTTCTGTAATGAATAATGGTGGCTATCACGGGGTAATGGTGATAATAAACTGCAATCAAAATAATTTACTGTGAAATTGGCATCTCTGGCCGTTTGGCTACCAGCCTCCTCCTTCAAAGGGCCTCGGGCGGCAGCTCACCCCGATTGGTGGAGCCGGGGGGGGGGGGGGGGGGGGGGGCGGGATGAAGAAATACCTGCGTTATGATCCCCCCCATCCCCCTCTAATAATTGTCTTCCGTTTCCCTCCGGAGCCAGAAAAGTGCTCCTTCTGCTCCTCTCACAAGGAGGCCCTCTCTAATTCAAAGTGAAAAGATAACTGCAGGAACGTTCGGCTTCATTTCCAGCTCAGAATGTGGGGGTTTCTCTTTCCCTCTCAGCTGAGTGGAGAGTGTGGGATCGTTAGGACAGGAAAACTGTGCATGTTCCAGGCGGCTATCTGTAGTGCTGGTGGAAAGGAGGCTGGACCTCACATGCTGTCTGTGGGGCGGGGCGGGGCGGGGCAGGGAGAGGGGGTGTGTAGGCTGGGAGAGGGGGGGTAAGTAAAATCAGGAGACTTTTTGTTGAGAAAAGCAGTGTTACCATGACAGCATGTACCCCACGCAGGACACCAGAACAAAGGGGTTTCCCATCTCTGTACGGGGCCTGGAGGTGTGCTTCACAATGGAGTCGTGTGGAGAGTGAGGATTATTGTAGCTCTATCCAGGTGTCTGCAGATCCTGTGCCTCTGTGTTTGTACAGCTGGCGCCCGGGAGAAGAGCATGATACGTGTGTGTGCGTGTGCATGTACGTGTACATGTGTGTGCGCCTAGCTTTCAAGGGATAACACTCCACAGATTACGTTGTTGCTATGTCATTATGGTTTGTGTATACGGGCAAAAACACACACACCGTGGCAGGCCTCGCTCACTAGCGCAGGCGCACGCACGCACGCACGCACACACACACACACACACGAATGCTCAAACACACGCACGCAGGCATGCACGCCATGTCCTGCCAGACTGGACAGGGTGGTGTTGTCGTGTTTTGGAAAGCAGAGACTGCTGCTCGTTTAGCATCTCTCACACTATGACACACCTCTGCACGGCTCCACACTGACTGTCCGCATGTGTTCTACAGACACTCAAAGGATACGGCGCTCTGCTGCTACAAAAGCCCTGCCGTGCTTTAACGAGGCATCAATTGAAAGTGTGTCAGATTTAATGGGGAGGGTGGAGGGGGTGAGATGTAAGCCTGTGTGTGTGTGTGTGTGTGTGTTAGTGGAGACACACCTCTCCCTCACAGTGATTACTGCACAAAGGACTGAAGCGGCTGCCTGCTGCTCGCCTCATTTGTCTTGACGCCGCGCTATCATTCTGGGGTCTGCAGGTCAACGGCGGAGGGCCGACCCCGGGGGTCCGCCTCTCTCCCGGACGCTGACGCCCGCGGCCCCGCTGGCTGCAGCGCCCTGACCCCGCCCTCCGCGCGCCTCTCGGGGCTGACCCGAGGACCGCTTCCGCCTCGCCACCCTGTCTCCTGTCCTGCGGTTCCAGGACGTGATGGTTTTCGGCAGCGCGGCTCATCAAAGGCCCGCTGCTGGCCCAGGAGCGCCCCGGGAGCACCCGCGAGGCGCGGACGGAGCCAGCCTCATAGCGAGTAACCGCATCGCAACAAAGTTATTACTCTGAGCTTCATAGAGACTTGTTTATGCTGCTCAGTGTCCATGTGCGGGAGCAGCTCATTTATATGCCTTATACTTCGAGGCCTTAAATTGTACACAGGGAATCCCAACTGTTCACACATAGGTAGCTCGCCTCTGTCAAGCAACTTGTCAAGCAGCCTAAACCTCTTCAACATTCTCACTGCAGAGCAGCTTTTAAAATGAGTATCTCTACATGCTCCATGCGTTTGTACTATAAAAAAGTGCCTCCACAGGGACCTGTGGAGCTCTCTGGCTAACTGCAGACCCTCTGAAGCGGTAGCCCCCTGCTGCCCTCAGCAAGGCTCATTAGCCTTCACCTCTGATGTCCGCGAGGCAACTCCGCTTCCCAGAATTCCGCTTCCACGTGCAGGAAACGGGAGCAGGGCCCTGTCCGTCCCACTTTGTCAACCCCCGGCTCTGGACTTCAGAGGGAACGGGAACTGGGGCTTTAAAGTGTTTATACAGAGGGGGTGGCCCCAAAGAAAATCCCACAAAAGTTACCCCTGTTCTCATGGCCCCTGACACCCTAGGGGCCACATGGAGAAACGTGGGTCTGGAGCAGAGGACTGACTGAAGAAGCTCCATCAGCCTCACAAACACACCATCAAACACAACTGAAACATCATAGGTTTGGCTGGATATGTCAAGCTAGTTTTATTTTTATTTTTTTTTGTTAGAAAACTGGGAGTTAATGAAAGGGACTCCAGCCCACAATGAGATACTTGCAAAAGACATTTCAGGAGTGCAATGTTTCGGTCACATAGACCTTCATCAGGCACCTTCATCAGGTATCTCATAATGTGAGTCCCTTTCATTCACTTCAGTTATCATTTCACCTGTGCACCAGTTATTCTTCAGGTGTGCATCTAGTACTTTTATTATTATTTTTTTTTATTTTTTTATGCGAGAAAACAGCCTGGCACTTAAGGGGTTAATTATTAAATTCCAGTCTCCTTAACACAATCCTTCTATTTAGCAAACCACACCTCAGCCTCCTTACCGAGCTCAAAGCCAAAGCCAAAGCCAAAGCCAAAATCTCCCCCTTTACCAGGTTTGACATCACTTTCCTAGATTATCTCTCCTCTCCCCAATAAAAATGGCGCGAGGCCCCCCATCTCCTTTAAAGAGCAGGAGCACGGTTGTCCTGGCGGGCCCGCACTGCGGCTCTCCTCCCGGAAGTCTTCCTTTAACGCGGCCATCGCACAGTGCCGCCTAACCTGGGAATCCGTGGCACAGCCACACACCTGCTGGGTGATTTGTCATTATAGTGGGGTCAGCGCTCAGCTGTCACCCCCTAATCACCCGTCCCACCCCCGCCCAGCTCCTCCAAAAACACCCCCAGCATTCCAGGCACGGCTCCGGTTACCGAGCCTCACCGTCAGAACGGCCCCTCCCCCCAGTGTGTGTATGTATGTGTGTGTGGGTGTGTGTGTATGTATGTGTGGGTGTGTGTGTATGTATGTGTGTGTGTGTGTGTGTGTGGGTGTGTGTGTGTGTGTGTATGTATGTGTGTGGGTGTGGGTGTGTGTGTATGTATGTGTGTGTGGGTGTGTGTGTGGTGGGTGTGTTTGTGTGAGTGTGTGTATGTATGTGTGTGTGGGTGTGGGTGTGTATGTATGTGTGTGTGGTGGGTGTGTGTGTGTGGGGGGGGGGGGTGTGCATGTGTGTGTTTGTGTGTAGCAGCAGCTGCATGTCTAGCTTTTTAAAAAGTTATTTAACATTTTTTGTTTGTAGGTATTTTCTCTGTTGTACACCTGATGTGAAATGCTTTGCAGGCAGTGCTTGAACAAATCTCTACATCTATTATTATTATTATTATTATCTATGTGGTCACTAAAACTGAGCTGTGTGACTGTAATTGTGTGTGTGTATGACACTAGAACTGTGTATCGATATCAATAATAAAAGTATATTTGTGTGTGTGTGTGTGTGTGTGTGTGTGTGTGCGCGCGCAGGTCAGTAGTACAAGGCCAAACCAGAGCCCACCTGTTGAGATTAATGAAGGATTCCCTGGGGCCAAAGCAGCTAAACCCACACCAATAATAGTATACACATACAGACACACACACACACAAAAACAAACGCACGCACGCACACACACACGCACGCACGCACACATATACACACACACAAACCACTCGCGCTGATAGTCCCCTCAACATCAGCTCTTAATTAAAGTGTTGACGGAGAAACACCGTCTCATTTGTGTGACAGACAGTCAATGATGCACAGGGCCCTGATATGTGATCAGAATACAGCAGTGCTGAGCAGCCCAATGTGACATCAGGAAGTCTCTCCATATAAACAATAAAGCCTACCTATCACTGCATGCCTATCACACTGGAGAGGCTCAACACTCACAAACAGGCAGGGTCTAATAAAGCCTCCATCTTGCTTATTCACACTCTCTAAACCAGACCCATTACTGTGGGCCATATAGCACATTCATTTACTGTGTAATGGCAAGGTGGGCCTCTGATGTGCCTATCTATGATTTTCCACCAACTGTTGACACTGGTGACTTAGAAGGCTGCAGTAACACCTTCTGCTCTGTATGGGGAGCTAGAGCCTACCTGAACGAGAGCTGTCCTGGATCTCAGGGTTGGCTGTGGACACCCATGACATGCAGGCCACTCGATACAGCCGAGCGCTTTCCCTGGCTTGTGCTGGGCAGGTGCAATAATGCAGTAATACCAGCAGCAGAGACTGGGATGTAAACAGTGGAATGGCCGCCGCGCTACTGCCCAAGCAGTAAACAGCAGCGTTGTGAAAGTTTATGAAAATGAGCGTGAACTGGGACCGAACCACAGGTCTCTGTGTGAGTTCCCTGCCAGCTGTCCTGCACACGGAGGTTAATTAGAGAGCGAGGAGCCGCTCGTACTACGAGTGTGTGTGTGTGTGTGTGTGTGTGATTTTGTGGGTTTGTGTATGATTGTGTATGTGTGTGTGTGATTTTGTGTGTGTGTGCAATTGTGTGTGGGCATGTGTAATAGTGAGCGTGCGTGTGTACGTAAAACTGCATAGGCAGGGGTTGTACCTGTAGAGGCTGAGGCCCAGTAAGGGCTGGCAGGCCTGAGTGTATTGATTTCACCCACTAAACTAAAGAATGCCTTCAGTACAGACACGCCCCTGAAGAAAGAGGCATTTCAGGCTGGCAGATCTGAGGTGAAGCGTTTTAACATCCCTGCCTGTGGATATAACGCAGCGATTGGTGCTCCACACAGACGGACGGCAGGAGGCTGAACACACCACGGCGCGCCTGACCGAGGCCCCGTGCGAGCCCGACGCACTGAGACGCAGTCAGGCTCTCTCCACAGGGAGCTCCCCCTGCCAGGCCCTCGATCGACCCGTCATCCCTGGCCTTGGACAGAAATAAACCAGGGGGGGGGCAACAGGCTCCACTGGAGAAAATAGCACGGCGCTTCCTAAACTTGTGTTCTGCTTTTCTTTAGTGTGTGTGTGTGTGTGTGTGTGTGTGTGTGTGTGTGTGTGTGTGGGGGGGGGGGATGGGAGAGAGGTGGCGGTATGGGGCGCTACTGGAGATGAGCGAACTGGAGCGGGGCCCAGGGAGAGTCCCCCCGCTATCAGATCCGAGGTCACGGGAGGACCCAGCGTGCACCGAGGTGTCCAAAACCACAGGACCACCGCGTGACGAACTGTTCGGAGAAGTCCCAAAACTCACCGTGACCTCACTCCCGCCGCAGCTCGAGTGTCCACAATGTGAGGCGCAAACAAAATGTCTGTAAAGACGCCAACGAAAATGAAACGGGAGGCCCGGAGCGGACAGGCTTGGGGGACAACAGGAAGCTTTAAAACCGCCGCTTACAAACCAAGGACTGAGATTAAAGATTATAATCGTTGTAGGAACACAGCCTGCCGTAAGGACAGGCGAACCTATTAAAGCGACAGCCCCTACACGGCCACACACATCTATCTGTGACGCTATGCGGGAGCTTTGCAATTCAAATCTCTGCTTCAAAGCCCCGCCCACCCCTAGTTCCTGCTGTCTCATTTGTCTATGCAAATTTCCCAGCCACGGGCTCGCAGTCTCAATCAGCACTGTCGCCAGAGCCCCCGAGAGAGCCCGGCCTGTGTAAACAGTGAGCCGGCCGTCCATCCCAGGCCCGCCTCCGCCAGCAGGCAGACCCCGCCCACTCTCCTGACGGACAGGTAATGCCTCTCTCTCTTGCCTCGCCTGCTTCTGACTCCGTGGAGAGACCCCAAGCATTTAGAGCCTGCTAGCTAGCTAGCCCCAGGCCCTGAGCAGGATGAGTGTGCCAGGGTGAAGAGAGGAGGATCTCTCACAGCCAAATCAGGCAGCTGGGAAAACAGCCACGCCGTCACTGGTGTGGAA
This sequence comes from Ilyophis sp. 1 JC-2022, assembly GCA_022702515.1. Classification (NCBI taxonomy): domain Eukaryota; kingdom Metazoa; phylum Chordata; class Actinopteri; order Anguilliformes; family Synaphobranchidae; genus Ilyophis; species Ilyophis sp. 1 JC-2022. Next base: position 38,852,491 of record CM040406.1, read on the forward strand.
AAGAAAGAAAATCAACCTGTAAAGCGAGGTGGGGAAATCCAATTTTCACACACGATACGCGGGAATGTAAAAGCTTCAAGTGAAGAACCTACTTTGATTCTGCAGCTGTAATTCAGGGCCATGTCTGCATTTACTGCCCTTGTAAAGAATATAAAAAGAACAAATTTCAAAAAGCTAACTGCTTTTGTCGCTCAATAGGCACAACAATAAACTCTCAAAAACATCCATTATTTACCCTGAAGCCTCATCAAAGCCTTTTCTCTTCTCCCTTGAGTTCACCTGGCCCCGGCCCCGCCCCCGTTAGCCGTGTGAACTTGTGTCTATAGAGTTAGCCTCCGCCCAGCCCATAATTCCTGCATCAAAGGGGCGGCCCACATGAAAGACTAGTGCTCCTCTATGACCAGCCGCACACGGGCCCGTGGCTTCGGGGGGCCGCAGACTGTCAGGGCCGCGGTGCCCCCTCCCGTTCCCAACGCTGCGCTCTTCCGCCGGACGGCAGGGCCTGGACGCGCCCCTACACCTCCCCACCCCTGCCCCCACCTCCCAGCCCCACGGCCCGTGAAATGGATTTGCACTCGGCCGGGATCAGAGAGAAGGGGCCGTATGGAAAAGCCATTTAGCGGAGCAGAGAGAAGATTTACCCCCGTCCCGCGGGAGCGGCCCCCAGTCCGGCGCGAGCCTCCTCAGCCTCGCTGGTCTTATATTGAAGAAGATGTACACGTCCGCAGAGATTTACGGCTCGCCGGGCTGGCAGGGGAGAGAGAGCGCGAGCTGGAGAGGAGGACGCTGAGGGAAAACAGTGGGAAAAAAACGAGTGTTTAAGTGAATTAAAGAAGGGAGCGTGGGCGATGGGGACCGTAAACACTGGCGTAAAATGTGAGGTGTGGGAGGCGGAGGGGGGGAATGGCCCGACAAGGTGGATTCTGGGAACTTGGAGAGTGCTGGTCGGCCTGGCAGGCTGCCTGTCTAGCTTCAGGCCTGGATGCCTCGCATGCGTCTCCTGGCCTTCCTTGCATCCCACCAAAGCCCCCGCCTCAGGCCAGCACTGCCAGGCCCACCAAAGCCCCCGGCTCAGGCCAGCACGGCCAGGCCCACCAAAGCCCCCGGCTCAGGCCAGCGCTGCCAGGTTCTCTGTCCCACAGCTATAGCTCCAAGCCCCGGATCATTGCAGCTAGTAAATGCGCTCAGTATAAACTCCTGACAAGCCGCCCAAGAGCCGCAGCATGATACCAGACTCCGTCCGGCTAAGCACTGCACAAACAGCCCTAAGGATCACAGCACAAACATCCCTAAGGATCACAGCACAAACAGCCCTAAGGATCACAGCACAAACAGCCCTAAGGATCACAGCACAAACAGCCCTAAGGATCACAGCACAATAACAGGCCTAAGGATCACAGCACAAACAGCCCTAAGGATCACAGCACAAACAGCCCTAAGGATCACAGCACAAACAGCCCTAAGGATCACAGCACAAACAGCCCTAAGGATCACAGCACAAACAGCCCTAAGGATCACAGCACAAACAGCCCTAAGGATCACAGCACAAACAGCCCTAAGGATCACAGCACAATAACAGGCCTGAGCACAGAGGTCATGAGCCTTTTTGGACCCACAAGCACTTGGAGTGCAGAAAGAGCTGAAGACGGGCCTGGTACTCCTTTCCTCCTGCAGAGCGGTCTGTTAGAGGCTCATATCTGACCTGAGCTGCGACATGGCCGGTAATTAGCCACCATGCACGTTCCCTCTGGCTAATATTACAGGATTTCATGGATAAAGAGCTCGGATTCCACGCATCTGCTCTCTAAAGCAGTCAATCTCCTCACACTGGTCTCCCAGTCAAGTAGCTGGGATTAGAGCTTCAGAGATCAACATACTGGCAGGGTGTACATATGATGCTGTGTGTGTTTTTCTGTGTGTTCGTGTATGCGTGTGGTTTTTTGTGTGTGTGTGCGTGTGGTTTTGTTTGTGTATTGGGTGTGTTACTGTGCCGTTGTGTGTATGTGTGTGTGTGCGTGTGTGTGTGTGTGCGTGTGTGCGTGTGTGGTGTGTGTGTGTGTGTGTGTGTTCACATGTGTGTGTGCACATGTGTGTGTGTGTAGGGTGTGTTACTGTGTGCATGTGGTTGTGTGTGCATGTGTTGTGTGTGTGCATGGTTGTGTGCGTGTGTGTTAAGTGTGTGTATGGTTGTGTGTGCGTGTGTGTGCAGCGAGGCTCTCTCAGCTCTTCTCCCATCTCTCACACACACCTGACAGGGAGTCCAGGAGAGCCAGTGACCTCAGCCCAGACGGCGGGGAGGAACTACAGGCAGAGAAACATTTATCAGAGCCATTACGGCCTGGGCCCGGGCCAACAGGCGCCATTAGCCCAGAGAGACGCCTCTCACTGCAGCCATTCATACCACTGAGCTCTTCAGTTCCGCCCACTGACTGTGCCTTTCAGCGAGAGTCCCATCGGCCTCATCTCCGGCTCTACTCAGTACATCAGCCGCGCAGACAAAGGCAGCCGTGCGTACGGCTGAGGAGACTCCAGATGGAGGGCTGGGAGCCTTCGGCCTGTCCCCTTTCAACACGTTACACTACCTCACACCCTATTCCTGGAGATCTATAGTCCTGTAGGGTTTCACTCCCACCCGAACAAAGCACACCTCATTCAACAGATAGAGATCTCGTAGAGCTGATACTTACTAAAATTAGGCGTGTCAAATTAGGGTTGAAATGAAAACCTACAGGACAGTAGATCTCCAAGAACAGGGCTGGAGACCACTGGTCTACCGGGATCCCACTGGGTCACTCGTCTCTTCACGGAGCCCTGATGTGTTCGCGGTCGGGTGGGAATGAAGCGTTCGTAAGTCGCACTCTCTGTGGGATGGGTGAATCTCGCTGCCTGTGTGTTCGGTTATCCAATGAGAGACGGCCACCGAATTCCCTCCCGTTTAACGATACTAACGAGACTTCTCACAACTCTGAGTGAAGGGAAAACCCAAATCCTCACCGAGACCCGAGACGCTCGCCATTATCGCTGCAGCCTGAGGTAATCACAGAGCTTCAGACAGTGCAGCCCACCTCAGCTCCATACTACCGCCCGCTCCCCCACCCCAAGCCTCCCACAGCCTGGAGAAATGGCATAATAGCATTTCCTGCGCTGCCTCACAGCGCTCCCAGGAGAGGAGCTCCAGACTAAATACTCTCTCAGCTGCTCCACTTCTCCTGCTGATGAAAGACGACTGCTTGACAACTGCTCCCAGCAAAAACCTCACTTTTTCCACCAATTAAAACAAGGGGGGGAGGGGGGGGCAGAAAAACCTTCAAAATATTATCCAGATTGGCATTTAGCGTTGAGCAATTCCTGTCAGTTAGATGAAATAATCTCGCAGGGCCGTGCCAACAAAAACAACTGCTCGTTCTTGCTTTCATTGTCAGCACTTGAGGTTTTAGTGAAATTTCATGTGCTACGCCGCCAATTTCTGCCTCTCTCTGGTACTTTTGCTATTTTCCCTCATTCTACAGCTGACAATTCAGGTTTTCCTTACCTTCATTACTGAGAGCACAAGTAATGCACACAAGTATTATAGTATGATATTATACAGAGCGTATAACAGTCAAACGTACACAATCGCGCGCACACGCACGCACGCACGCACAGTCCTATTCCACTTCTGTAGCATCCACTGTAAATTCAGGAGGGAGTAGACTTGCACACAAGACGTCTGAGGTGTGTATCCACTGCCACTTATTTAAACTCGTCATCTCCATTAACTGAGCTCTGTGCACGCACGCACGCACGTACACACGCACGCACGCACGCACGCAAGCACGCAGTCCGATCGGCGAGGCCTTTGTGCCAGCGCGTGTCAGTGTAAATCGGCCTTTCACTGCCAGGAAGGTATCGATCGCGTGCCTGATCCAGTCGTCTCCTGAAGGATCCCGTGAACCATGGCCGGCCGCCTCCCCCCCCTCCCCCCACACACCCTTACAGTAAAGGAGCGCTCAGTGCTTACCACCAGACACTTTATCGCCTCAAGAGCGCCTCGATCCGCCCGCGTCTCTTTAACAGAGAGCTGTCTGCACACTGCAAGGCTCTGACCCGTCTCAGCCCTTCTACAGTCTCTGCTCAGAACAGGAGAGTCAGGGCAGCAGAGTGCATTATGGGTAATATCACTAACTGGGTCTGAATTAAAGGTTTCATACAGGTGGACCAGATACCTCACATTCCCTGCTCCAGCAGTGAATATCACGAGTGCAAAAGCATCGAGAACAGCTGTCTTCCACTACAAGGATCATTAGCAGCACAGACGAACAGGGAGGACTGAAGCAGCAGTGTCTTCTGGGGAAAAAACACTAACTGTGGCTCCTGAGCACTGCATTCCAGATGAGCCGTTTATTCTTGGAGCGCCGATGAGTTCTACAGTCCAAATGAAATGCATATGGTGCCAGCATGGACTGTCTGGGAGACCCACGGGGAGATACCTGCTGAAATCATCAACCAGGGAGAGATGGTTCCAGTGCCTCATCACCCGGCAACAACAACCGGTCAGTTAGCGCCTGCAGCCTGTCGTGAAAGCAGACCGGCAGGCGTATGCCAGTGTGTAACAGACAGACGGAGGGCATTCCAGTGATAGGCACTGAAAATTGGAAGACAATCAGTTGGATACTCCAGACAGTTCCAGTTGCGTGCACCTACTCCGGACAGCGGGGCTGTGGAGGCAGAGGCCAGGGGGGAGCCTGTTTTTTTAACATGGGTCTTTGGGAGAGCTGAGCGGACACTTTCTCTCTCCCACTCCGCAATGCACCCCATTGTTCCCCCAGTATTGAGGCAGCTGTCTCTAATAAGCGCAGCTCAGCAGATATTTATTCAGGTACGGAGGGGAGAGGCGTGACTCCTCTTTTTCCTGGCAGCCCTGCAGCGGCCCTGCGCTTTTTATTTGGGGGGGGCAGAGGGACTTGGTGAGAAAGCATCACTCCTTTAATGAAAAACAAGCCCGGCTTCAATGACTTCCTGTTCCTGAGCCGCTGTTGGCCCGTGCGGCGGGGCGGAGCGGGGGACTCCCCGCAGACTCGGTCCAAGACAAATCGCCACAGGCGCTGCCGTCACCGGGGACGACTGCCCCCGACCAAGACAAACAGCCCTGAGCAAGAGAAACCCCGTCCGCTTCGCCGTTAAACACACCCCAGTTTTATCCATGCTAACCTGAAGGGGGCAGTGCGGCCCTGCCTCGCCCCTCACACAGCTGTGTGTGTGTGCGTGGTGTGTGTGTATGAGAGAGAGAGTGTGTGTGTGTGTGTGTGTGTGTGTGTATGAGAGAGTGTGTGAGAAAGAGAGTGTGTGTGTGTGTGTGATAAAGAGAGAGAGAGTGCGTGTATCTGTACGCGTGTGAGTGAAAATGAGTGTGTGCATGCATGTGTACATTGAAGTGTTGGTACGTATTTGCAAATGTGCGCCAGTGTGTTTTTGAGTGCCAGTGTGTGTGTGTGCGTGCAAGGGCAGGAGGAGGGGCAGAATGTGCTGTATTTTTGGAACTGCATACAATGCAAGAACGACAGTGACAATTCTTGTTTTCCTTCAGGGAGAATGGTGCTTCATGGGAGTTGTGGTTTAATGATCGCCATCAACACTTGACTGTGCTTGACTCCCACCACGCCATCAGTGAGGCTCGCGTAAAGTTATTCCCTGACAAGTGGCAGAGCGGTCTCTCGAACCCCTTTCCCCCAGAGGACTCCAATACTGCTGATACAGAACACTCAACTCGCAACACATTTATTTATTCTAGAGCTGACAGGCCTCTGCTTTAGACATTTCCATCTCCATATTGATCAGGTTCATAACGGACTTCAAACATCAGCAGTTCGCTGAATATATAATACAACAAACAATCCCCACACTTTGTTTCACTAAGTGTTCTTTTCAGGGCTCCCACATTAAGTCACCAGACCAATCTGGTCTAAGAGGCACCTGAATATCCTGCAAACTATCATCTGCACAAAGCCCCTCATGGTGATATATTATAGGTCTCATTGACAATTAAACGGGAATATTAATTGATACTTGATAGCCGCTTTTTATAAACCCTGGCTATTGTAACGCAACCATTGCCATTTGATAATGCTCCGTTGGCAGCGCCACAATAGCCGCAGAAGTCCTTCGCTTGGCAAAGTGCTCTTTGCCTCCCTCATAGGTCTGGAGTGACATAATGCCCAACACGGAGCAAGCTCATCCATCACTCTTACTGGCTGGGGCAGAGGGGAGGGAGAGGGAGGAGACTGAGATTATGATAATGGAGGAAGCAAAGCAGGGAAGATATAAGAGGGAAAGAGGGAGTTGTGGACTCGTGTGTGTTCATCTCAGAGCCACCCTGCCAGACGTGTAGATGGTGCAGGGAGGGACAGGGCCTCTCTGGGCTTCAGGACACCATTATGCGGGGCCTCTAAGGGCTGTAAGAGACAGCATGCAGGCCCTCTCGGGCTGTAGGAGACAGCATGCGGGGCTTCTCTGGGCTGTAGGAGACAGCATGCGGGGCTTCTCTGGGCTGTCGGAGACAGCATGCGGGGCTTCTCCGGGCTGTAGGAGACAGCATGCGGGGCTTCTCTGGGCTCCATGAAATAGTATGCGGGGCTTCTCTGGGCTGTAAGTGACAGCATGCAGGGCCGGGCTGCCCCTCTCTGCTCCAGCTTTCCTCTCAAAACCACTCAGGAGCCACAATGTTTAACGTTACCCCACAAGAGGGCTAGACGTCACACTCATGAGGGCCCGGCAGAGGTGCTCTCTACCACCCTACCCCCACGCAGTGTGTGTGTGTGTGTGTGTGTGTGTGTGTGTGTGTGGAACAGCCAGGGTTTGTCAGTGGCTGTCTGACTTGTGATGGTATGATTGTGGAACAGCGGCAGTTGATCACTGGGTTTGGTGAGCAGAGCAGAAAGCACTTCCTCCTCGTGCTGATGGACGATGCCAGGCTGCCTGCACTTCCTGTGCCCCTCTCAGGGCTGTTCTACAGAGCCTGCTTTGAAATGCAGCAGACTTCCTGGGGCGGGGTCCTTCACTACCGACATCCAGACCCAACACCCCCGCCCCACACCCCCACCCCACAGAAGCAGCAGCAGGGGTCTGGCAGCCGGGGCCTGTTCCCTACAGAGTGGGACAGAAGGGTTCTGGAGACCTGCTCACACTACGCTAACAGAGCCAGGCTAGACATTAATGAGCTAATCAGAGCTGCTCTGTGGCCCCAGGGAGAGCCCGTACATGAGTAAATATGTGTAAGGCAGTGTGGGTGCGCGGCGGAGAGGCAGTCCCTGGCGCTTACCCCAGCCTGCCCAGATGTTCCAGCGCGGGCACAGGGGGTCCGTAGGTGTGGATGTGCAGGGGCTGGTACTGGTACAGCACCTCTTCCATCCGGACCACCGGCTGTAGCGAGATGGTCTGGCCCTGTGTGTGTGTGTGAAGAGAGAGTGAGAGAGAGTGCGTCAGAGAAAGCGCCTGTAACCGGGAAACACAAGAAATACAAGTACTACAATATGGGAAATACAAGAGCGCTTCGATGACTGCATTTGGGCAAATACACTGTTAAAACACTTTCCTCCCATTATTCATATATCATAGAACCATTACTGACTGCACAAGGCCATTCTCCCAGTGTGGTAATATTTCGGCAATATTACGAGCCTACATTTCCATGTTTTCATTATGTTGGAATCGTACTGATTCACCAACTAGGACAAGATGAGAAAAGCACATTATTGGACCGCAGAAAAAATACTTTAATTCAGAAGAAAGACTGTTAGATCTGTCCTCAATAGATCATTCTGGCAGTACATCTGCAAGGGGAAAAACAGTTCTTGCCACTTTGACGGAGTAAAATGGGGAATCATAGATCAACAGTGAAGTCAGACTGTTATTGTTACCTTTGCAAGAACCAAATGTGAGGTTTATGTGCATAAGAAGTGATTCTGATAGAAAGCACGTCACAGACGGACTGCATGACTTACTTCCCACTGCACAAATGATGCAATACAGTTTTTAAAAAGTACTTTTAAAAATAAACACATATGACAGGTCATTGGGAATTGTACTTGGGAGATTTGGGCTTTGAAAGTAGTACTCAAATTCCAGTCGTGTTGAAGTTGAACAGTTGTAGACTATTACAGTCAAATAATGGAGCTGACACAATGTGGGGAGGGTGTGCGTGTGGGTACGTGCGTGTGGGTACGTGCGCGCGTTCACACGACCACAATAAAAGTGGCTGAATTAGTCAGGAACCCACGTAACATTGTTTCTGTGTGGGCGGCCAATCTATTACCTACACGACGTCAGACAGAAGACAACAGTCGTTTGATGTTCACCAACCGCAAGACATCGTCTACAAATTTTCTTCCAATGAATTAAAGATTAAAGTGGCTTTAAAAAAAATCCCTCCCTCCTTTATAATACCGACTTCGGTTTTGAAAAGCCTGTTCCCGGCCCCCGTCCCAAAGACGAAATATGAGACTTCTTAAAAACTGCTGTTTTGTTCAGATTCGTGGAGCTGGATTTGGAGCGCCGCCACTATCTGACTCGGAGGGGAATTTCCACTCAGCTCCGACCCTTTTTCTGGCATGCCGTTGTTTGTCTAGGAGGCAGAGTGACTGCATCTGGATGACAATGAAACAAATTGAAAATTAAAGAACAGAAAGGAAGGGGCGAGCAGTGGCGGGCACCGTCGAGCTGGGGGGGCTGGCTCGAGTACAAACGGCGTGGACGCGGGGCCGAGGAGCCGACGAAAGGCAACAAATGAGCAACATGTGCCCCCCCGCTCCCGCTCCGCCGACCTCCACCCGTCTCTAATCTCCGCGAGTCCGCAGACGCACGGAAAACAGACGAGAGCCGCGAGTCGAGAAATTCTGAGGTGCATCTGGAGGAGAACGAATAAGAGTGCACAGTGCAGAGTATTAAACTGGGCTTACTCCAATGAAGTTCAAGGCACTCCCGTTGGATGAAGAACTGAGTTAAAAAGCCTTTATTAAAGTGGGGTCCGGAACGTTCCGCTGAGCTATGAAAGACGGGTGTGATTGGCACAACCTTTTATATACGCACGCACGCAGAGCCTTCCAAGGGACGCGCACTGAGAACGCAACTCAACCCCGAGCACCAAGGTGCCGTCAGACCCATCCCTCCCCCAGCACGTCAACACAACGTTACGCAATGCCGCGGCTTAACCAAGCGCAGAAACAGCGCAGCAAACGGGCCCGTTCCATATCTCTCCATCCATCTCTTCAGTCTCTCAGCACTACATTACTGCACCAATCACACAGACAGCCCGGGAGAGAGGGACCACTAACGGATCACGTGGGGAAAACACACAATAAATCTCACTTTTAAATGACAGACAAACGAGAGCCAAGCCCCACAGTGCACGGAGGCATTTCTGAAGCATTCCTGCCGTCTGTCCAAGGGCACCTTGAAGACTGGCAGCGCTGTCCATAAACTCAAAGGCACTTCTGTCCTGGTCTCTCCCAGTTGCCGCCTCATCATTGGTTGCCCTGGTGCCTGATTGGAGAGTGCCTCGTCCGCTCACCTCACATAAATTATCGATTCAATATTTCATGGTCACCTTGTTCATGTCAAGAGCTTGAGGTGGAAAAATAAAATGGCCACCACCCAAAATCTGAGAGGACCGACACCTCTGTCCTGTCCGTCACCACAGCGGTGGCCCCTCCCTCCACATCTGCCCTGTGGGTGTGGAGCAGTGACACACGCCTCAAAACACACACGTGCGCTCTGCAAACATGTGCGGGCAGACCGCACACCTGTACACCTGCGCGCAGTATACCTCAAAGACACGCCCGAGCACCTCGAGAACAACTCCTTACCCCAAAAATACACCGGAATTTACCTCACAAACACACCCGTGCGTCTGACAAACACACACAGGAAGGTTTCCTCGTTAACCCTCGCCCACACAGCCTGAGTAAACAACAGGGGAATCCAGAAATGGCTGCGCATGCACTGCTTAAAATAGCAGCGTTCAGCAGCTCCCCAATCTCCAGCACCCCCAAAAGACTTACCTGCACATAAACTATAAATAAACAGATAAATAAAACAGAGGCGCTAACTTCATTACCCAGGGACTAAAATCCATTTCCACTGCCGAATCGGTGAGCGGAGGCTTCCTGGGGAAAGGCCTTCTCCCCCCACAGAAGCCTGGTCGCCCCCCTACTTTTTTCAGATCTTCAATCATTAAATCGTCGCGTTCTATTAAAAGAAGCACGGGTTCTTCCCAGCGCTCGGGCGATTAGTCTGTCAACACCCCGCTAAGCCAGCCTCGTGCAGGCACCCCCGAATGGCTGGACGCTGCCACCTCCCGCCCGGATAGTCGGCGGCTGGAAAGGCCCGGGCTGGAGAGGCACGGCGGTTTCTCGGCTCCGGGGCTCGAAAGGGAACATCTGCTTTGCCCATTAAAGAAGACTATTTACAACCCAAAGAGAAACGAGCGTGCATGCTGAGGGTGTTCTAAATGTCCCCGATGGCTCTCTAAAGACACTCTCAAGGACAAATGGGCTTCATAAAACTACAGGAGAAGAGAACAACTGGAGACCTCCTATTTTACAGAATCTAGCAAAGAGGGGTACAGAATTTTTTCACAATGACTGAGGCCACTGATATTTAGGGCCTGATTTACTAAGACTTTTAAGCATGTGCAAAACCTTTTAGCACACGCAAAACTAATAATGATTGGTGCATCATTGGTCATGTTATTGGTGTTGCATGTGCCAAAAGGTTTTACACGTGCTAAAGGTCTTAGTAAATCATGCCCGTAGTAGAGTAACTTGATATAGCCCTATGACAAGCCACATGTAAAGAAGAAAAATAAAAATCCAGTCTGAAATTGGTTTATGACAACGTTACAAATCTGCTTACACTTCAGGAAGAAATGAGAAACGGTTCAGACACGGTTAAAGGCGGAAAACCGACCCAAAAGACCAACCCCTGCCTGGCATGAGGAAGAGGATTCTCTTCCTAACGTTAACGTGGTGAGCGTGGAGAGGGTGAAGACCGTACGGCCATGACAGGGCAGGTGGACAGCAGTAGCGGCTGAGCTGCGCGGGGCTCTCAGAGTGTAGAGCGCAGCCGCCATCGCCCGAACGAGAAAAAGAAATAAAATGGGTTTCCGACCGCTTTGGCACCCACGACCCCGGCCTGTCGATCAAACTGCGAGTTCTTGCCAAAGGTTCCATTTTTACGCCTCAGCTATAACTCTCCAAATGTAGAGAAGGCTTTCGAGCGAGACCAGAAACCGTGGAAGTTCCATCCCTCGAACCCGCAGCCCTAAACCAGAAAACCCCGGCATCGCACAGCCGGCACCTCAAGGCCCTTTAAGATTTAACTTTAACCAACCAGAAACACCCTCAAGAGGAGCCAGCGGGTTTCATGGTGCGTTTAAAAGCTGGGCATGGTGTTGGAGGGAGGCCACAAGGCTTAAGAGATGCAGGAGCCAAATGTCAAAGGGATGGTGGAGCGGAGTCGTCCCTGGTGGAGGAGTCAAACTCCTCTCCCTAACCCTACTTCTCCCCCAGTCAGCACGCTCCCTACCCCTCCTCCCCACCCCACCAATTTCCCCTGCAGAGCTCCAAGGCTGGCCAGCTCTGAGCCTCTCCCCTCCTGCCTCTGCAGCTCTCTGCTGGACGTCCCAAGGTCGGCCGGGCCAAACCCTTCCATCAGCACCTCCTACCCGTTCTGCGCGCCTCCTCTGCGGGACGCCGCAGCGCTGGGTAAGGAGGGGGTGACGGCGGATAGGGGGGGTTGGGGGTCTCTCCTCGCCCTCTCTCAGGGAAACGGCGTTCACACCACCAGCATATGGAGACGGTCGGCTCTTTCATCCCCGCTAATTAGATTCCTCCGTTCGACAAACTACGGGCCGATGACACGGGGAGCCTTAGAAAGTACCGACGTGTTCATTAACTCTGAGAGACGGCTGCTACCGCGCGAAACGGGAAACGGGCCGCAGCTGCGATGTACGAACACTAATACGTATGAACTTATTATTACGTTATTATTATCATAACGCGTTATTCCACATTACAACTTTGATCGTCTCGATTGCACTTTACCCAGAATACCCTGCACGTCGGCTGCCATGGCCCTGTTTTCCCCACACTGCACTGGAGTGGGACGGTGCAGAGGGGGACTTTGATTTGCACTGATTTCAGCGATAATAACAGTAATAAAAGCGGTTCCAGTTAAGAGTGACGCTAAGTAATGAGGGCAATTATGAGCCACCTGGGGTAGGAACAGGACCCCCAGCTCTGAAAGTGCTTCTGTGTGGATAAAGGGCTTTGTGCCCGGGGCAAACGGAGCTCAAGTAGCCCCCTCCCAGCACTCTCTCTCTCTGTCGCTCTCTCTCTGGCACGGTTAAATATAGCCCTCCTGGAAGCGAGGCCATGCTGCAGCTGCCACAAGCGCAAAGCCAGTAAAGCTGACAAACCCTTTTTCCGCTGGCTGGAGGTGGTGCAGCCAGCGAGGCTAATGCAGGGGGCACCGGCACAAGTGCACCCGCACATGCTGGTGCCAATCAGGGGCAGGGCAGGGGGGCTCTCTGCTACCCCCACCCCCCGGGTCCCTTTCTAGCTGCTGTCCCACACTAGAACAGGAGAAAGGGCAAAGGTCAAGGCCTCTCCCACACGAAATGGGCCTCATTCTGACTAAAGCACAGTTAGATCAAATGAGCACAAAGTGTAGTACTCACACACACACATAATGGCACATATGCACAGACACACACACACACACACACACACATACATACATACAGAGACTCACACATACACACACAGAAACGCAGACGGACAGATACAGGCACAGAAAAAAACAAAAACAGAAACACACACACACACATAGACACACAGACACACACACGGAAACATGCACAGGCTTGCTCCTATGCATACACAAAAAACAGTACTGTTGCTGAGGAGTGCAGGTGACTAAAGTTTGTAAATTGACGCTGACAACTTCCTCCCTCTCTCAGCGTCTCCCGCTTCCTCCTCTCCAGGACTCTTTCTTTCTCCCTCATTATTCTCCAAATTCTCCTTCACCTGCCAATCTCCATGGTTCCCTCTATACCGCCTTCCAACCTTCTCACTCTGTCAATTCGATATTCATTTCAGTCCACTTTATTGATATGGCAAATGTCCAAGTTGCCAAAGCAAGCAAACATAAAACAGAAGAACAAGAACAGCGCAAAAAAGTTACAGTTACAACTATCAACTATTTTCTCTCTGTCAGCATGCTCTCATGCTGAGAGAGCCCCAGCTGACCTGACCTTTACGATGACCTCCAGAGAGGCAGTCATGCACCGCATTGCACGCAAAGTCTCGTCATACCTGCTAAACCTGTTGGGTTGGGAAAACTCTCTCTCTCTCAAAATCTTTCCCTGAGACGGTACAGTTTCTCTGGCGCTGTCCTCTCATCTCTAACGCCACCTGTGAGAACACGGCCCTTTCTGGCCATTACCGCACTGTCCGGTGAGGTCATTCCACAGTAGTTCCTCCACAGCCTCGGCCACCTCACGTCCAAACACAGGACCGTATGAGAATCTACTCTGAGGAAAACGGAAAAGAAATACTGCAGGAAAGAAAAAAAATCAGGCTGTCAAGGACACTGTTGCAAAAATAATAAATACATAAATACATTTCAAAAAGCCTCAACTAAAAACTAAAAAAAATGATTTGAATGAAAGCTTGCAGATTTCATGAGGGTTACAGAAACATGCGCATAACTATTGTAAAATATGCTTTTACATTTCTCAGCCACCACACTAACTAGTGCTGAGTAATGGCTCTGGGAATTTTCTGCTCCAAATAGTGGATCCAGGATCAACTAACCCACTACAATACTGGCCACAACTATTTTGAGTAAAAGGTAGGCGCTGACCCAGATTCAGTACTTGGGGGCAGAATCTATCTGTCACTGAGACAGGTAAACTAGTTGTAATTCCAAGAGTAGGACAGCTGAACAGGGGGGTATACGATGAGAGGTTTCACATAGCCAGGGTTTCTTTGCGTTGGCTGGCTTTAGAAAGCCTAAACACCACAATCTGGCTTAACAGTACTACGAACGTAGTTATCAACTTGCTAAGTGAATACAGGCTTTATTAATCAAGGTACGTGCGCGTTCCCATAAGAGGTGGTGTCTGCAACAACGAGCCTATAGCGGTGCAGCATGGGCTGTACTAGAGCAACGTATTTCTCTCCTGTGGGGAAAAAGACTGATACGGACCGATATAAAGGACGGATAAGAACATGAAACAATCATATGAGCATAAAGCAACACCGTTCCCTCCAACAAAGCCAGGAAGGAGCTTTTGTAAAAAAAAAAAAAAATTTAAATGCTCATCGTGTAGGTTAAATTCATTAGACTAGTTAATACCTTATTCACCTTCCCACTCATAACAAATAAATCTATACTCTCAGTACATTGTCATACAGTTTATTTCCAATGTGGAAATACAACTGTACTGCTACATTCTAGAGCTCTAAACTTTAAACTTGAAACAGCATGTTTAAAATATTGCTGAAGCAATCACATCGACGTTTTTTCATTAAAAAAAGAAAAATCTTTTGCAGAACTCACTAATTTCGCCCCGCGAAGAGATTCCCTCAGTATCCGCACATATCTCTACGGGATCCTTTATAATGGAGGTGCCTTTTTCCAAAACCAAAGAGTTGATTGGTCAATGGGCAGTGCTTTTATATGTTTCAATGTGTTATCCTGAACATAACCTGCCCCGAAGCAGGTTAGCCATGCAGAGTAAGTTGCCGTGGCAATATACTCTGATTAAAAGGGAGTCGGCTTTGTGATACAGAAAACCCAGGGTTGAAGCTTAATTTAGCTCGCTATCCCTTTAATCATGCTACGTAGTACACCCCCTCAGGCCACAAAAATACTTTTTTTTTTTTTTTAAATTAACTAACAGGTATGCAACAATATTTGACCCGACAGCTTGATGAGTCCTGTCTGTCCACAGGTGTAGCTTATTTAGCCCACTTCAAAATTCACCTGTGAATACCTTTCCAATGGCTTCAATGCAAACTAGCAAGTAGCAACCCAGCTGCGTAAAAAAAAATTGTTTCTCTATAAAACTGTTCAACCGACATTTACTTGTTTCAATGAAGAAGAAAAGCACTGTAGACAATGTGACACAGTCATGCAGCGCGGCTTAGGGCACATTTATTCAAAGAATTTATCAATGAAAGACAGGCATAATAGTAATATAAAGCAGAATGACTAACGATTACGTTTTTGTTAAATAGATAGCTGAGAAGTTGTCAAAGGGCTCTACTTATACTATAATGACTAATAATAGTCTAATAGTCTGTTTAATTCAAATTCAAATTATGATGATTATTATGATTATTATTATTAACAGTCTTAGATCCCTGAGAATTTTCAACAAAACATTGCTACTAACAAAAACATACAAAATATGAATGAAGAATTCTGTTCTGAAATTTGGTTAAAATTGTCTTTCTTTGAAAACTGTCAATAATATGCAGGAATTGTAATGCCTAAAAGTGTTTCAGGCAATCATCTGACCCAGTTAATGAATCCAGAATAAGCACTACATCTGTCATGCAAATAAATGAGAAATGTTTTGGCAGGCAATTGTTCTAGTATCAGACTTCACTTTTATTTAGTTTAATCCCAGTTTCACTTCCTACAGACACACAGTCCAGTTGTCCACTTGCATGGCGGGGTGACAGCATAAACATGACATGGACGCAGTTGTGCTAGCGCAAACGGGAATGGGACTTTTTCGTCGACCCAGTAAAAGTCGCCTGCTATTACATTACGAAAATGATAAAACTGTGGCGGTTCACTCTTTCTAAGCCGAAAGTTCAATATAAAACGTCAAATATCAAGAAATGAAAAAAAAAAAAACGTAACTGAGCGCTGGAAACCTTGAAAAGGAAAAACAATAACACCCCTTTGGGCCCGACAGTCTGGTCAAAGCGCAGGCAGACCGAGCACGAAAATAACCTCACCTACACCCAAACATTGGACAAAATCCATTTGACTTTCAAATCCCGACTCATTTCAATACTAATCCATGCGTCTGGGTCTCTCTCCCTTCCTCCCCGCTGCTCTGAGTCTAAAGGGCCGGTGTATGAGTGCGTGTTTGAGATTACCCGATTAAAACCAGGCACCACCCGTCAGAAATGTCCATATCCAAATGAAGCCCCCGGCAGCGGTAAACAAGCCGATCCGTGCGGTGCGTGCGCGCATTCCGTGGTTCCCGGATTCCAGAGCGTGGAGGACGCTGGGTAATACACGGAGGCGTACATCTGGGCTCGGGGATAAACTATTGGCCCTCATGAGAGGCTACGTGGAAGGCATGCCAGCTGTTCGGCCCTCCCGACAGGGGGGTGGGCGAATTCGCGCCCCCTCCGGCCGCAGGATGTTTTATTTAAGTCGGCGACGAAAGGCTGGCGAAGGTGAGGGGATTCCTGGGAGGTCATGCCCGCCGGAGCACGGACGAAGCGGCGCGGCCAGCTGCCGACGTGCGTGGGCCTCGGCGTGGGGACAAAAACGAAAAGGCGGGACACGCACAGACGAGACGCGCACGTGTTCACACAGGCGTGGGCTCCCAGACTGGGGGGGGGGGCGAGTGTTTAAAGACCCGCAGCGCCGGTTCTGAGAGAGAGACTAATCATCTGTGAAGCAAGTCTAAACAAATGAATGGATGGGACCCGCGTCACGCTCACATACCTTCCCTCCATTTTGCCTCAAATAGGTCGATTTTATTTTTAAAAGTCAGCAGTGAGTCTGTGCGGCTGCGCCCCGAGGATCGGGGGTTCGATCCCCGGTCCTGCCAGATCCAAGTATGGCTGGTGCCTTGAGGGAGTGGCAATTGGCGGCTGCTTCCGGGGTGGGGGGAGGGACTCGGAGAGAATCGTCGCACATAAAACAGCCCTGGGCGAGCTGGAATCACGGTTAGGAGCTCGAGGAGTCACGCCATGAAGAGGATGTGGCGCCCACTTTCCTACTACCGGACGAAGGGGTTGTAAGCGGCGATTCTCGAGCGGTTGCTACAAGGGGGGGAATTGAATTGAATAGGGTCCAACTGGCTACCAAATTGGAAGAAAAAAGGGAAAAAAAAATTAATTT
The DNA here is from genome assembly GCA_022702515.1 of Ilyophis sp. 1 JC-2022. Classification (NCBI taxonomy): domain Eukaryota; kingdom Metazoa; phylum Chordata; class Actinopteri; order Anguilliformes; family Synaphobranchidae; genus Ilyophis; species Ilyophis sp. 1 JC-2022. The sequence goes on from CM040406.1 coordinate 38,869,624, forward strand.
AAAAAGTCAGCAGTTATCACATTCGGACCTTTAGGGCCTCCTGCGGCAATAAGCCAGGTTGTATTAAACATGTTGTATTTGATGTTCTTGCCACAAACATATCCTGTGAGGGTGCAAACCAATAGTATTGAACAAAATAATCACATATCCATACAAGTATGGGGACTTGTTTTGAAACATGGGCAAGACCCCATAAAAAGCCAAGCAAGCTACTCATACTAATTCAAGATTGTCCACACATACATGCTCGCACACACAACACACAAATGCACACAGACACAACACATGCTTGTGCTCACACTCACGTTCACACACACACACACACACACACACACACATATATACAGGTGCAGCCCAAAAAATTAGAATATCGTGAAAAGGTTCAATATTTTTTGTCACTCATTTCAGAAAGTGAAACTCATATATTATATAGATTCATTACACATAGAGTGAAATATTTCAAGCCTTTATTTCTTGTAATTTCGATGATTATGGCTTACAGCTAATGAAACCCTTTAAGGGTGGTTTCTCCTGACTTTTTTCCCCATAGAGTTCTATAGGAAAATGAGTCAGGAGAAATAACCCTTGCAGTGATCCATCCACATCTACTCCATATCTGGCAACAGAGTGATGGTTTGGGGCTCGTTCGATAGCTCAGACCCTTGATGACTTACAGCCATTTAGCCAGCCATGTGTTCCATACTGTACCAGTGTAATTTACAGCTGAATCTAGTCTCACCCCCCAATTCCCATAGAGATCAGTTCAAATGCAGAGAGGTTATAGTATCGCTTGTAACAGTACCTGGAAATAAGATATCGAGAGTCTTTTGATGTTGATTGGTCACAGACTTCAGGAAGTAACAGCATGCAAAGGATATGCGACTTAATATTAAATATGATACTTTAAAAATATGTTAAAGCAAAATATTCCAATTTTCTGAGACACTGAATTTTGGGTTTCATTAGCTGTAAGCCATAATCATCAAAATTACAAGAAATAAAGGCTTGAAATATTTCACTCTATGTGTAATGAATCTATATAATATATGAGTTTCACTTTCTGAAATGAGTGACAAAAAATATTGAACTTTTTCACGATATTAAAATTTTTTGAGCTGCACCTGTATATATAGACACATACACACACGCACACGCACACACACACACACACATACATACACACAGCTATAGGGCAGACAGGCTGGTGTGTAGAGCTGGACCTCAGCGGGCTCCGTGCCAGTGCAGTGCGTGTGTGTGTGTGTGTGTGTGTGTGTGTGTACAGTGGCGGACCAGCCACAGGGAAAGCCTCCTTTGTCTGCTGGAGTACTACAAAGTGAGGGATTATTCCAGGCACTTTCCTCAGGCAAGACCAGGCCCATTCCTGCAGCTCACGCTAAAGCCAGCTGCACCTGGACTCAGTTCCTGCCCGAGCGCCGCGCCACTCCGCGCGGATATAAACCGCTTCTCCCAGCATCCCGCTAAATCACAGGGGGATCATGGGGGCCACACAGGGAGCGCTACAGGAACATCACCTCGAGCGAGCGGGGCGCACACACCACCATTACCGCCGAGCGCACCAGTAATACCCGCTTTATAGTAAGAGCTAGCGAAAGTGTTCTGTGGGAATGGCAGGGCCGGGTTCCACAGAACTGACCGATGCCACCAAACGTGGAAATATTCCACCCCCACGGCTCACCTTGACCTGTCAGCCATTAGCCTCAGCGGCTCTGTAACCCCGCCTCCCCTAACCTGCCTCCAGAGATGAGACAATGGCATCATTTGTTCGCCCGTCCCCGAACAGTCACCTTCCCCCGCTCTCCACGAAGCCGCAGTATGACTGACAGCAGACTCGAAGGACGAGTCCTTCCCGCTCTTTGGTTCACCTCACGGCGCAACTGTCAGGTGCTACTCCAACGCCACGCGCGCAGAAGAGCTTTCTCTTTGAGCTCTGAGCATATTAGCGACGGGCATCCATATTATGCTCTCAGATTGCGACCGTCACTTTGACAATGCATAACAATTCGAAGAAATTCAAAATTCTAGACTAAAAAAAAAACTTTCAATAGGCTTGCTTTTCAACAAAAAAAAAGTCAAAGGGTAAAAGTCAAAGTTCAGCGCTAAGGTAGCCTGCAGTCGTCCTTGTTTTGATCTCGTCGAGAGACCGCAGAGAAACAAAGAGAAAAAATAAGTAAATAAAGAAAACATATTTTTTTCCCCGTTGAAATCCACCGCGACTTGAACTCCCACCAACTCAAACAGCGGTTAAGTCCTTGAGGCGCGGAGGCGAGGGAAGGAGAAGAAACCGCACTTCCCGGGATTTCCCCCAGCTGAAGCCCCGACACCCAGAGACGCTGCGGTGCGTCGGGAGGGGCCGCCACCCGTCCCCGCCCCGCCCGGGCCCCGAAGCCGGCCGTCGCCGCCAGGATGCAGGAAAACAGGCAGATCTGCTGATCCCCGCTTCCTTCGGGCCCCGAGGTTCGACATCCACAAAAACATCACTGTTAATGCCAAGACCAACAATAGCCGAGGTTCTTCTCCATCAGCAACTTTCCTAGTACTGTACTCACCACATATCAGTCAGCAAGGGACAACGAAATGAGATGGAGCAGATCTAATGCATGGGGATGAAGTGGGTGTCGGTAGCGGAGAGGGGACTTTTTACCTAAAACGGCACCATATTGCCTCACCAGGGTATGAAATAAACATCAGCCACAAGCGGGTTAAATTTTGATTGTTGCTGGCAAGGTTTTTACTCGAGCAGCCACTTAGGCCGGTAACCAACCAGGTTGTGTTGTATAGTAAAAGGTAATGTGGCTGGTAATGAGGTCAAAATGGCTGGTGATTTTTAGAAATCCACAAGCCACTCTGGCCACTCATTTCATACCCTGATCACCATGGCAGATGTGTATTGGTTAATGATGGCCAGTGATAACGAGCTAATTCTGGTAAAGCTGGACTGTGTGAACAAGAGAGACTGAGTACCATGTACTCCTAATAAACGCTCTTCAGTGCATATCTCTGCTGTCTGCGTGCCATCAGACATTACACCTCAAAACATTTGACACGCTTAGTTCCGTGTTGACATGCTAAGTTCATTTTTCTGTGAGAACAGGAATTTAAGTAATTAAACATTTCAAACTCCGCCCACCTCTGGTCCTTACTTATGGAAGGTATGCCCGTGAATAAACATTTCGGAGGTGCTGAGAGCGATTTATCGCCGAGCCGTGATGCTGTCACTCACCTGTGACTATCGCTACAGGAAAGCGCGAGTTCGGACCTGCGCTCACCTGTGTTTTCGCGCCGGGGGCAGAAACAGGCGGGACGGGGAGCGTTAATGAAATAACAGCCACAAAAGAACAGGGTGCCTTCGGCCGCATTCAAACACACAGTGCAGAGAGTGCTACTATGGCTAGCAAAGCGACATACAGTCCTGCATCTGCCACAGCATAACCAAAAACAATGACATTCATTTTATTTATTTTTTTATTAAGAGTTATGCTTTGATGCAATGTGTTATCTTAGGTCCATCCGTTTAGATTTCCCCCCCCCCAATTTTGCGTTTTCCGTCTTTGTGACAGTGTTTCTGTAAAAAGCGCGATACAAATAAATAAATTGAATTGAATTTTGTGATTTCCCATCATCATGTAATATAAGTACGTGCCACTTCAACCAACAAAAGTTCAGGTTGTTGACATTTAACAAACCTACTGGAGCGCAGCTACACCCACCTGCGTGACTGAGGGCCAATCAGAGCACTGCGCTGTGTACCAGATGATCGCGGGCTCCGTTCCAGCCGTACTGCTGTGTGACCTGAGGGCATTGTGCTTTACCCCGACCGGTGTAAAGCCCACAGCAGGTGTAAGAACTGAAACCCAAAACGTGGCGCGTGCCACGCGCTGCGTAGCCCCGGACTGCCGATAATATCATGCACATAAATAATAAATGACTAATGTAGAAAAAAAGAGAGTGAGCTCAGATTGAGTGGAGCACGGCGCTCCGGCCTTCGATCTACCATCGCCCCCCTCTCACTCTCTCTCTCAGCATGGAGCCGCCTGCTTCACATTCATCACCGCAAAAACAGACGTCTATGCCCCTACGTGCTCCCACACACACATATACACACACAAACACAGCACCGTGACGCTGACATCTTCATTTTATCTCCGTTCTGTAGGTAAGGGGCGAGCCAGGATTTTTTTTCTCACGCACCACTGTCCTGGGAAACATTAAAACGTCTCACATGGAAGGAGAGAGCGAGAGATAGAGAAAAAGAGAGAGGTATATCTGATTGGGACTAACTGAAAGCGGGCGAGCGAAACGCACAACTTACTGCCAAACCAGAGGCTTACAGTCACACCTGAATGTAAACACCAGAGTCCCTTGAAAACCAGGAAAGCCCTCATTCTGACACTGGCTGCGAAGGTATGCGCTGATACAACGGGCTCGATTCGGGCCGCAGTCTCACATAATGGAGGCAGGAGGAAATGCTTACACAACAGCACATAGCGTTCACTGATAATCAACCAGACGGACCCGTCAGCCTGAGAGCTGGGCAGGAAGTTCAGGGTACTGAAGGCTGGTATGGGAACGGCGATGGAGGGGCAGCTGGCCGTGACCTCCGCCCCTGTGGGCACACTCACCATGGGGATGCCTGTGGAGAAGATGGTGGGCTTCACCACCTGCCGCTGCTTCTCCAGCTGGGTCTCGAGCTGGGCCGCCCGGTCCTTGTGCTGGGCCAGGAGCAGAGTGGCAGGTAACTGGGAGCTCTCCTGCAGGAACCAGAACAAGCCTGTCAGTGCAATGCGCTCACTAAGGCTGTCACTTTTTTGTTCAATAATAAAACTTGTTTGTATCTCAGGACGGAATTAAGGGTTGGAACTCGGGGTGTGCCGAAATATCCTTGTATCGAATTTCACAATACAAAAAAATAACAATATAAGAATAATAATAAACCAAAGAAGATTTTTATTTTTTATTGACATTTTGATCATAGGAATACACACACACAGAAACAGAAAGATTCACAAAACACACCACAGACACACAAACACACAAATACATCAGATCCACAAACACACACAGAAATATCAACGCACACAGTGGCAGAAGAGAAAAAAACACACAATCACACGCAACGTGCACGACATATTCATCACACTTTCACACTCAGCATTTGTATCAAGATTTTTCAAGGCACAGCTCTAAATCTGAACAACACACTCACATGTAGTGTATGTGAAATCACTGATGGTTCACAAGGCTTAGAGAGATAGCAGAGCCCAGGCCCAGGCTTAGGCTCTGAACTACAGGCTTATGAGTGGATAAAAGAACCACAGCGGTCTGAGGCTCTTAGGCATCCTCACTGCCATTAAGCACAGGCAGAGCATCCAGCTCCTCCGATTGAGCCCTGCCCACCAACCAATAAAGGCCTGAAAACACTGCACACCCAGCACAACGTGGGCGAATCACGTATTAACAGGGCAGCGGGAGCTTTGGGGATCTGCCCACGGACAGAGATGAACCGCAGGCCTGCTTCAGCCTATCAGCAATAATCTACTGATAAATCTATTAATAATTCTACCTTCAGGATCGACAGTGCTTTGAGTTGCACATAGACCTACGCATTCCAGGACAGAACGCAAGCTTTCACTTGCACCCAGCTCACTGAGCAGTACAAGTCCGCATATTTTACTGCTGCATAATTACCTCAAAAAGCACTGTCCCCATTAGTCCAATGCCCTAAAAATGTGTGTGTGTGTTTGTGTGTGTGTGTGTGTGTGTGTGTTCTGGAGAGAGGAGAATGAGACTCTGGTCTGGTGTGTGAGAGGGATGCTGTTGTTGGGGAGGAGTGATAGTTGGGAAGGTTATTGTGAGTGGAGCAGCAGGGGGTAAGTGGCCCACTAGTCGGCAGGCGGAAGTGAAGTGCGGCTAATAGTCGGCAGGCGGAAGTGAAGTGCGGCTAATAGTCGGCAGGCGGAAGTGAAGTGCGGCTAATAGTCGGCAGGCGGAAGTGAAGTGCGGCTAATAGTCGGCAGGCGGAAGTGAAGTGCGGCTAATAGTCGGCAGGCGGAAGTGAAGTGCGGCTAATAGTCGGCAGGTGGAAGTGAAGTGCGACTGTGTGTACATATGTGTGAGTATGTTTGTGTGTGTGTGTGTGTGTGTATGTACGAGTGTGTGTGTGTATGTATAAGTGTGTGTACATGTGTGAGTGTGTGTGTGTGTGTCTGTGTCTGTGTGTCTGTGTCTGTGTCTGTGTGTGTGTGTGTGTGTGTGTGTGTGTGTGGCCTGAGAAGTGAATGCCTGAGCACTGGGATGTCTCCTGGGGTGGGCTGCTGCTCGCTCATCCCCCCACTGACAACAGGGCACTTGTTAAACAAACACAGCGCTCCCCCTGCTCCCAGTAATGGACCTTCACCAGTCAACAGGGAGGCTCATTTCAAAGGCATTTAGCTAAAGACAACAGAGCCAGGAGACACTCAGAGCCGCAGAATGTTAATGGCCATAAAGGCAAGCTCGACGGAAAGGCAGCGCAAAGACCAGGCAGGCGTGCGGACAGACCACGGTAGCGCCGTAATTAACACCTGTACGTTAACCAGCTCGCGTTAGCAACCACTGTCATTGTCCAAGTGTTTTCTCCACACTGATCGCCTTGTCAGTTGTCAGATAATTGACTTAGCACAGTCAACTGCAGATAAATGAACAGAGTAACTACAGTAAAGGCCTTTGTATCAGGCACAGCTGTGACCTGCCTACAATCAGCCTTATACTACACTATGCTATTAGGCTGTGGCCGAAGCAGAGCTCCCTCACCTTCCCAGTACTGCACACAAAGCAGCGGTCCTGTTCCCGACTCTGGAAACATGAATTATTCATGTAGCTGATGCTCTCATCCAAAGTGACTTACAAAGTGGAGCCCATTTTTAGAGCTGGAGCTTAACCACAAGAGTGTGTGTGCGCATGAGTGTGTGAGTGTGTGTGTGTATGTGTATATGCGCGTGTGTTTGTGTGTGTCTCACCAGCTCGTCCAGCAGGGCCTGTTTGTTCTTCCTCTTGGCCAGCAGCTGCCTCTGCTCCTCCTGTAGGGTCTCCAACCTCCGCTGCTCATTGCCCTGCTGCTCCAGCAGGAGCAACTCCTCCAACTCCTCCTGCTCCCTCGTCTGAGAGAGAAAGGAAGAGAGAGAGAGAGGGGAGAGAGATGGAGAGAGAGAGAGAGAGAGAGAGAGAGAGAGAGAGAGAGAGAGAGGGAGAGAGGGGGGGGCAGAGAAAGAGAGATGGAGAGGGCGAGAGAGGGGAGGGTGTTGTATTAACCTGGGAGCCTAACACAGTGAACTGAGCACAAGACAAAGCTCAAGAACTCAGACAGAACCTCAGACAGGCGGTCTCTGTAAAAGAGTGGAGCGCAGAAGTACTGACCAGTTTGACTTTGTTCTTCTGAATGATGTCCCTGTTCTCTCTCTGGTACTGCTCCATAATCTGCTTAGTGTTCTCCACGTCCACATTGTTCGTCAGGTTATAGACTGTGCGGAGAGAAAGGAGGGACGAGCCTCTATCAACAGGGCAAGGGAGAGCCCGAACAAAACAAGAAAAAAGGCGGCAAAAACACAACAAAGCCAGCACACAGGTGAGGGGCGAGGCAGCTGGCCGCTTTCATACGGCAGCCATTGTTACAGATCTAACTGCACGGTCCCACAGGAAACCCTCACTCCCAAACACAGTGACCTGCGTGTTCCTGTACTGTCACAGTCCCAAACACAGTGACCTGTGTGTTCCTGTACTGTCACAGTCCCAAACACAGTGACCTGTGTGTTCCTGTACTGTCACCGTCCCAAATACAGTGACCTGTGTGTTCCTGTACTGTCACAGTCCATGTACAGAGGACGCTTGCAGTTGGTTGCTTAACAGAGGTAATATCTCAGATGTCCAATGCAGGCTTTCTATTTGCAGGGCCATTTTTAAATGAGGTAACATGTGGCAGTGGTGACACCTGGCAGAGGGCGCACGGCTTCCCAAACCCTCTCACCTGCCTGGCACAGATGCCCATTTCACCTGTCCGTGTCAGCTGACTGCAGCTGACCAATCACAGCATTCCTGTGACAGGAAAGACTTAACGCTCGCCCTGGCTGGGCCTTCAGGAAGTGATGGGAGAATGAGGCTTCATGAAACCAAAAATGGGCAAAGCTACCATATACTACAGGTGAGTCACATTGTGATTGGTTCAAAAAACAAAGTGATGCACTGCTGACTGAAGCTCCACCCATTATGAAGTTCATGATACCTCACTCTCCCATTAATACCAACAGGCACATAAGTACAACAAACCCTCAGGATCCGGGTCAATTCTACTTTTATTCAGGAAATTTGGGTAATAAATGAAATGCACGCCATAAACAATACTTGTGATGTTCGATGGGGACGTCTGGAAGAATGGACTGCATTTTAGGTTCATTTTCTGGATTAACTGAATTGGAACTGACCTTGACCCTGCAAACCCCACCCCTTTTTTCCTCACCCACCCATTTCCCAAATCACCAACACTGAGGGCACAGAGCCACTAATGCTATAAAAGACCAGTACTGGGTAAAATGGCAGCCAATGGCTCACTGTGCTTTGAGCACCAGTACAGCCTCTTCATCCACCTCAGTATGTTATGTTAACCAATGAGAGCTCACAGATACGGGAAATAACATCAGTGCAACAAATCACAACGGCTGATCTTACCGATTCCTTCCACCTTCTCCAGATAATCGTTATACTCTCTCAGGCTGGGGAAGTCGGAATCTCTCTTGTTGTACCTGCATAAGAACATACAAGTTTAATCAAACTGCACGGCACAAACATTCTGCCCTTCTTCCAGTAAGAATTGGCACATTGAGCCTTTAAAAGCTGAGCTTTCCTTGCAGGGATGAGGCTCTGAATCGCTCAGCTTATACAGCTGCTCAGAGCCAACAGTTTTCTTTTTTTACGTGACTTTAACATCAATAAAGACCTGAAATGCCAGGGTCTGCCCGGGCGGTTGAGATGCAAAACGGTCTCAAAGTATCTTTTGGGGTTTGCAGTACCTTGTTTAAAAGAGCATAACCACAGAGGAGAATGGAAACTTCTAAATGTTTGTTTATTTCACATGGCATTCCAAGAGATTGACCCAGCTTAGGTAGAGCAGAGAAATCGGAATTCCAGTCAGTCCGTCTTTGTTTACACTGACTGAGTGAGTACAGCAAATATGGAAATTTGGAGCGCTTTGTCAGATGAAAGAGATGAATTGCACAGCACTGGCAGAACAATAGAGGAACGGCTAAATCCCATCATCCCCACAAATACAAAATGGGACACAGAGGAAGGCTTGCCGAATAGACGCTTGGGCGATGCTATCTCGAACGCAGAGACGGAAAAAAGGTATTAAGAAGACGCTCACACGAACGCTCACGTGCAAAGGCGTCCGTAAAGAAAAACACACAGCGCTGCATACTTTCCACTTGACTCGGGAGTCGCTTAAATATCAAGTCGCTGACCCAGAAAAAGATTTCGCTGAAGCCACACAGGCGACCGAAAAATGATCCCAGCTCCAAAAAGTGAGGGTGAACCTGGTTACGGACAGCTCAATGTGCATTTCAGTCCGCTGTAAATGTAATGGAATTGTTTGCTGTACTTTGTATTTCTTCATATTGTACTCCGTCCTTCCGCAGAATAAAACAGAAGTGTGTACTTTAGATGGGTGTGTGTGCTGCACGCTGAATGAGATGAAGAGAGCAGAGTGTGTGGTGTCTGGCAGGCAAAGGGCCTTGCTGTTGTTTACTGTGTGCAATCCCCTGTTACTGTTGGGGATCTGGGAGGGGAGGCTTTGTCTACAAAACAAACACTGTTGTTACCAGGACAAAAGAGGCTTAGCAAGAGGGAGGAACTGCATCCCACCCACACCTCACAATAAAGCACACAGCACACCCCCGATTTACCTCCACCCCACCTTACATACATACATACACACACACACACACACACACACACACACATACATACACACACACATACACAACCCCATTTACCTACACCCCACCTCATACACACACACACACAGTACCCATTTACCTACACCCCACCTCACACACACACAGTGCCCATTTACCTCCACCCCACCTCACAATAAAGCACACAGCACCCCCCCCATTTACATCCACCCCACCTCACACACATATACATACAGCAACTGCCTTACCTCCACCCCAACACACACACACACACACACATACATACATACAGCAACCCCCTAACCTCCACCCCACATGTGCACATCTAGCCCCCTAAAACACGCATACCTGCGCACGCATGCCCCCAACCCCACATCGCCCGCTGTCACAACTCACATCTTTAGGACCTTCTTGCGAATCTCCACCTCCTTGTCCACAGCGGGGTCCTCGAAAAGCTGCACGCGGAAGTTGTTCTTCCTGAGCGGCGTGTCGCACTGCACACAGTTCCCCGAGCCGCGCACAAACAGCATCTCCACACAGCTCTCGCACCTGGAGGCCAGAGGACAGAGTCCGCCACACACGCCCATCCAGTACATGCTACAACATACAGGCCCGTCCAGTACATGCTACAACATACAGGCCCGTCCAGTACATGCTACAACCTACCATCAAAGTGTGAAGTTACGACCCGTCACAAGCCAAATACTGGTCAAATTTGGATTGTGGCTGGTAAGATTTTCTACTCTAGCAGTCACTTTGGCAGGTAACCAGCCTGGTTGTGTTATATTGTAAAAGTTAATGTGGCTGGTAAAATGTTGAAAATGGCTGGTGATTCTTAGAATCCACAAGCCACTCTGGTCAGTGGATGAAAAAGTAAATGTCCTGCCCTGCATACTACACTCCTACAGTGGAGTTTACACACTGTGTGATCAGTGCTTATTAGACAGGCTTGCTAGGATTACAACACTTTTTATCAGTTACTGCTTTTGTAAATCAGTTTTATTCAGCCAACGGATACAGGGGGGAAAAAATATCACGAATAGACATAGAAATATAGTGCAAGTGATAAATATGAAATAATCCTTAAAATCTCATGTTTTACTGATGTTCACTTTGGAACCATGCACAACAGTGTGTAAATGAAGTATCATCCACACACTGGCTGGTCAGTGATCTCTCAGTTGTGGATACAACATATCAGCACATTCTGTATCTAACAGAAGAGGCACATAGTCTAACAATGGCCTGAAAATTAAATTCAAAGACGTACTACGGTGAACCCCAAATCATGGCGTAACATTCTTTTCAGTTGTCAGAGTCGGAATGTCTAATCAGGGGGGGATTTCAACACTTTGCCAATGCTATTGGGAATACAGGAAACGTGCCGTGTCCACGACAGCGGATCGGTCCGAGTGGAGACGTCACTCAGTTTGTTCGGAAAAGAACAAGATAAGCACAGCATGTGCCTTCCTGATGAGTGGCTGGCAGATTTCATCATTCCTTAATGCAATAATGACATCACCGCTGGCTTCATTGTTATTAGGCCAATCATAGTGACATTAAGACTAAAAAGACTGCGTACTCCTGTACTAGTAAATTATTAATGAATGCTCTGCTGTTTCTTCTTGCGTTTAATGTACATACTGCATCGTTTTCATTTGAACTGTTGAATCTTGTAGTACATAAAAGCCTATGTCTTCTTTCTTTTAGTTAAATTTCAATTTTTTTATTATAAAATATTGATAAAGATTGACAGTATATGCTTAAATTAATATGTATAGTTCCCCAAAATGGGAAAGGGTCATTATTACATGCCGATTCGTTATATATTGAGGGGAATGGCAGATTTCAGTTGACTGGCAGAAAGAGGAGGGACACACAACTGCTTAAGGCCTTGTGCTTGAGGTCTTTGTTTGCATCACAATGAAAAATGCTTTTTCCCTATCTTATCTGTGCTCTGGATCTCCATTCTGTTATAATTTGGGGCAGTTAGAAATGGCGATGGCTCATTCTGTGCAAGCTCTTTAAAACCTTGGCATGACCCTCTTAGAAGCCAACACAAATACTATTCTCCTACCGATAGGAGATATATATACTTGGTGTCATACTTGGTGATGTGGATAATAAAATTGCTTGTCTACTGAATCTTCAATCAAGTGAAAACGTAGATGCGTTGTAAAAATGGCCAATAGCGCATTTTCTTTGGGAAGAAATATTTCCCCCCACTTGCTGCCTTTAACTTTTTCAAAATAATAAAAGAATGTTGTCTTTAAGTCATTCATTCTTAATGCCAGAATGACATGCCAGAGTGATGTCAGACAGCAAGGAGAACTCAACAGGTGTGGGGACTTGGCTTTTATTCATACGAGGCTCACCAACCCACACAACCCAGCTCCACAGAGGTGGGCCGATTCCACAGACCTGAAGGGGACTTCAGCCCGCAACAGAAGCGGTCAGGGCCTGGCTTCCGATCCAGCAGAACAGCAACTCATCTTTAACCTTCTCTCTGAGACTCAGGGACGTTTCCTCCATCACTTTTTAAGCGTCTTGTGACCAACCTCGAAATGTCCTTTTACTAATGGCAGTGATACTTACTGCAGAGCCAACACTCACCCCGGTGTAAATCAAACACAAGCCCATTTGGACTACTAAGTTTTATGCTGCGAAACTTTGGCAGTTGCGCCAGATGAATGTTTATGAGGAGCTATTTGGAATACCATTAACACTAGCTTGATGAAAAAAAGTTTCTTGCAGATTTCTTGCATAATCGCACATCTTTGACAGAACCAGAACGATAATTGCATTAAGGAAGAATGAAGGCGTGCATTTTAAAATAACAAATTAGGTTTGGACGTCAATCAATTCCATCAGCGGTTCTTTTTTTCCCCTCCATTTTGGAAATGTGTGCGAACGAGGCTTTGAACAAGCCCGTTCTGTTAAGTGCAGGGATTTAAGCAAATGTGCAGGTCAGGGTGTAAAAATGACAGGAATTCGGCGTGTTTGACGCAACCGCTGCGGAGCTCAGAGACGGTTGGTCTCCGAGTCTGGCTGTCTATGCAGGCGCTGGGGTGACGGACAGATAAGACGAGGCAGGAACAATGCACAGTACTCATTACTGTCACCCGCTAATGCCAAACACGAGGAAGACAGCGGCTCAGCCGCTAACAGGGCAGGGAATTAAAGCTTTCTGCAGGCACTCTCAAAATCAGCCCCATGGCAACCGGACACACCTTTGTGGGCTTGCATTTAACATCAATCACTCTCAAAACGATGGTGCACCTAAGAGACAATGGAGAAGCATGATCAATCTTCCTTACGTGGACAGCACAGGGGGAAACGATTCACGGGCGGAGGGGCAACGTTCAAACATTCCATTTCTTTTATGCAAATAACAGCACGCTACCGTACTAGACCTAGAACAACGTCTGCACGATCACAAAATCAATTAACTAATTCCCCCCCCCCCAGTAAACCCAATTCAGTATTTATTTAGTCATTGGCTTGACTGAAATTCAGTGATGGCATTTCAAAATTGTAGCCTAATGCCATTTCAGAAAGTTCTGTGTGAAGTTAAACTTCAGCTAAAAGTTTTAAAATATATAGACCGGGTTCGTTCTGATTAATAGTAGGCCCCCATTCGATACCATGTATTGCAACTACAAAATGAAAGCTTAAAAAGTCACTTAAAACAGAGGTCAAAATGGTCCGAGTTAAAAACAGAATGCGAGGAGGCTAACCTCTCATGCTAACGAAACGCCTCATCAGCACAAACTACGCCGGACTGGTAAAACCTGCAATGGTACAAACTGCTGCGCTGCGCATTTTACCTGTTCATTCGTATGTCAAGAACGAACCAAGACAAACACGCCTCTGTTCCTCTCCCTTTGTTCGGTAGGGACCTGGTCAGCCTGTGCCAGGAGGGAGCGGAGAGCTCGAATGCGCGGTAGAGCTGGACAGATGTTACCCCTTAGCCCTGGGCTACAGGAGGCACGCGGGTCTGAACATATGGCGGGTCACCGCACGTTTCCACAGGCCCACAAAGAGTCCATTCATGGCAGTGAGCCGGGCATGGGGAATTGCCAGGGCCCTCTGTTCGACTGGACCGCACTCTTCACACAGGAAAAGTGCAGGCTGAGAGCCCAGGCTTAAGAACAGGCTAACTTCAGCTCATATAAACCAAGCTTCATGCACCGCTCTGCTATCCTCGCCTTCTCTGGCACATGAATCAGAGTCATCTGACCGTTTTAAAATGCTTTTAAAAAACTAATAAGAATTACCTGCATAACACCACAAGTCTCATGAAATCTATCCTTTGGTTTAAACTATTATGAAGAGCAGAAAACGTCATGAATGCCATTTCTTAATTTCTGCTGCACCATGGAGCTCATCCAGTAAACTGCAGGTGTTAAGACATGTAAACTACGCCAAGAAGTTCTACTTTTAAAAGTACAGAGTTAAGCACAAAATGCACAGCAGCCTTCATTTAACCATGCACGGCTATTCCCCCGAGATTAAAATCCTCCTTACAAGAGAGACTTGACAACTCTGTAAATTGTGTCTCCCGAAAGAACACACTTTGCCTCCTCGCATCCAGGCCACTCTCCCCTATTTACGAGATCTCCTCCCTGGATCCGGAGCTGCCCACTGGAGCGGTGATGGTGAGCCCCGGGGCTGTTCCCAGGGCCGCGGCTGCAGGTGAGCTCCTTATCTCCCGGGTCTGTCCTGCTGTCCCTCACCTGTGATGCGGCAGTAATCTCCCCATCTGCAGCTGTCAGCACAGCGGCAGGGGTAGGCCCGGGCCAGGCTCGGCACACGGCAAGCCCAAATAGGGCCAGGAAACGCAACCACAACATTGAGCACGTACGTGTGTGTGAGAGCCTACAGACAATAGAGCCGAATGGGGCAAAAAACTTTTTAAATAATAATAATAATTTGTTCTTTCCACTCAGAACTGCATTGTGGGCTCCTCGAGATACTGGGCTTTTAGTGGGTTAATACATTCATCCTATGATATGAAACACCTTGTGACACTTTATAGCTGCCCAATTTCTCAACAAACAGAAGGAATGATATGGATTGAGCACAAGTCACGGGGACTAAATAAATGGCAATGCACCTGCCAGTCACCCCACCTGCTTTCTAATGATATCGCCACGCTGACGATATTGCTCAAGGACTAACGCGCTGACGGAATTCACGCCCCGATTTCTAGCACTAGCGTTCAGTCTCCGCGTAGCTCAGATTGCCTGGCAGCATAGAAACAGTTTCAGGCGAAGAGAATTTGTGGGTCAGAATAATGCTCTTACTTCAGAATGCTCGGCACCAGTCCACAGAGTCAGAGAACACGGAGACCGTCGCTAGGATACAACACCAGTTCTCATATGTAAAATTCCATCTGATCTAAGCTGGAAGAGAGGCGTTGGATGAACGCGGGGCAAACTGTGTGGAAATATCCCACTGACTTTATTGCACAAAATGGTGATATTAAAGCTGAAAAGGGAATATGATGTAAAACCATGTCCCTGAACAATCTCAAAATTACAAGACGAGTACGTGACTGCCAATGGACTCAAAATTGGGAAGAAAAAAAAAAAAGAAGTTAATGGCCTGCAAGCATGGCTCTTCACGGTAACATCATCCTATTGATTCTTTTGCTCATGGGGGTACAAAGATGAGCCAGTAGAGTACTGAATGGCTATTGGGGGGGGGGGGGGTCAGTGCACTGCCTGGCACCTCCCCTCACTCCAATCAGGCACCAAGAGGCATCCTTTTTCCAGCAAACATCAGTGCCCGTTATCTGTGCCCGGTGCTGCCACCAGCCCCAAATGCCAAAGGACATCTGACTGCGTAATGGTGCGTGGGCAATAAATAAGCACGCCACTGGCGGCGTGAAACTAAATGTGCTATGAGTTTAATTTTAGATGTCAGCTATTCCACATGCCTGGAACAACTTCAGAGGGTTTGTCAGCTGTCAGTGAGGCTGGCCCTTGTCCAGATATGGCCCTAGCTATAGACAAAGCAGACCTACAGAGAGAGGCAGGACAGATGAACATTGAAACACACCGTGACATAAAGGCGGCAGGCAGACAGACAGGTGTAGACAGGTTGACTGACTGACAGGTTGGCAGGAACACTGACTGCACGCAGAAAGACAGGTGCATTGCGCACGGAGAATGAGAGTCGGCCAATTAGCGGGTAAATTACATAACATTAGGCCACACTGTTCCAATGTGAAATACAAGTACACG
The DNA here is from genome assembly GCA_022702515.1 of Ilyophis sp. 1 JC-2022. Lineage (NCBI taxonomy): Eukaryota > Metazoa > Chordata > Actinopteri > Anguilliformes > Synaphobranchidae > Ilyophis > Ilyophis sp. 1 JC-2022. The sequence goes on from CM040406.1 coordinate 38,885,834, forward strand.
GCGATCAAGGCTGAGGCTTTCTACGTGTCATTTTACAGCCAAATTATTTTCACTCACCCTCCCACCAACCCACAGAGTTATGTGCAAAATGACTTGGTGACAAAGCGACAGTACTTCCTGGTTAGGTCAATAAGCTTGTAGAGGACAAGTAGAGAGCATTCACTCAGACAACAACTTCCATATTCTACACGCTCCGCTGTCGTTACTTTTTTTTTTTAAAGCTGCTTTTAATTACACAGACAGATTGGTCAGGGTGTTCAAGGACTGAAGAGTGATTTTTCATTCAGACGTACTTCCATCAGCCATTGCCAGGTGACAAGGTTAGTTGCCTACTAGGCATGCCAATGTCGACTTTTAATCTTTCACGGAGACCAGCACTACTCTTAAGTGGACAAAGAAATTAAATCCCATAGGCCAAGCCCCAAATAATGAGCACCACTCGAATAATCCCCAAGTACTGCCTCATCAACTTTCAATGTTGACATAACAGGTAGATTTGGAGATAGGCCATATCCAGTATACATACTGTATACATGTAGGCTACCCAACAGCTTTCCAATGACCTAATTACGGGAATATAGCGACACATTACTACTCAAGAGAATGCTGTAAGTTCAGGTAACACTGCAAAATAGTAATTACGTTACACGATGAAAAATAAACGATTAACAATATGCTGTCCTCTTTTCGTAGAACGGCATCAAACGAAGTAGATATACGTTACTAGATAAAGTTAGTTTGTTCCTCACCGAACGCAATAAGGTTACCTGGAAAGCAAGTAATTGCAATTTTTTTTTTCGTGATAGGTTTAGCTAACGTTAACTGACTTAGTAAGTTCGAGGGAGACCAGTGCAAAGTGCAACAACACATCGTAACATGTGCAAAAAGTTATTAGCTGGTTAACTACAGTGGACAGTGGGGAAGCTACATTCACCCAAGTATTATACTATCAGCCTGCTATTATCTATTTGTGCTTGTTTAGAGTGGTCCTTTAGCCAGCCTAACTGCTCGGCATAAGCACCAGTGCACCAGCTATCAAGCTAGCGAATTAGCTACAATGTTACAGGTACGTTGGTCATTTCGTTTTAAAAAAAACATATCCATACGTTTTTTTAAATTTATTTGCAAGGCCAGCTAGAATTAGTTAGCTAGCTAGCTAAGTAGCAAGCAATGAAAGGAGGAACACAGTCCACTTACAGTGTATGACCACACACGTTAACCATCAGTTTCAGCGACGGGTTCCTATATTTGGTCGTCTTGCATCGTGGGCACCCCTGGTCATCCATGTTTGTTTTTTTTACGGTGATAAATATTCTTATTAAATTAATAATAGTTTTTCTAACGGTATCTAGCTAACGTTTGGTGTTCATGAGCAAATGTTTACAACTACCCTCAACGCAGTGGAAAAGGGTGCTTCGCGTGTTATATATTCCGGACTAGAAATAGCCAAGAAGAAGCTTTGTTCCCACCGTTTAGTTCCAGCGCGCTTTGCCATTCGCAAAGAATGAAAGGCGTGTCAATAGAAATGTGCTTATTTGTGTGTTTATGTGCCACATTAAACGCTCTTCGGTTTAAATAAATAACAAGGGAAATGATATACAGTCTTAGTTATACCGATATGTTTATTTTAACGCATGTTAAACCAACGGACAGTTTTAACAGTTGCACGATGCGCGCAGCTCCAGCTCAGTGTAACCAGGTTTTACTTGTAGCTACTAGCAGCCCAACCTACTTTTTATTGAATGAACATAACAAGGTATATAACAACGAGGGTAAAAAATTGTAAATTCTTACATAGACATGCACAAAAATACAAGTAAATACAAAGGGTTACAGAATTTAAAAAGCTTTAGGACATTGGTGGTTTTGATAAGTTTTTTGTTTTTACATTTGATATTTTGTATAGTATATATAACTAAAATAGTTGCATAACTACACATTTACAATATTCTATATGATGGCATTTTGCTCAAAAAATGTATTTAATGGATATAATATACTTCAATTACCCTGAACGTTCAATTTACCATACATTTCACAGGAATCTGCAAAATATTACATTCTCATAAAAAAACTGTTCTAGAATGAAATTTTCTAGACACACCATCATTTAGAACATGCATAGGGCTATTACTGCTACTACTAGCCTAGTAGTAGGTTGCTACTACTGAGGTTGTAGTAGTAGCCTAGTAGGGTTGTATAACTAGTAGCCTAGGCTATAAGCCCATGAAAAATACTAAAATTATAAAAAATCATCAGTTTTCCAGACAATTTGTAATGAACATTTTCTTAATTTGATGTGCCTAATGATGGCTTGTAAGTATATTTTATGTAAGTAACCCTTTAATCCTTTTTTTGGAATGTTTTTTTTATTTAATTTTTTTATTCTAAGGCAGGGTTCTATAGTTGCTTTCAGTTGACACTAGTGATTCTTACATCAGCATTAGAATGTTCAGTTAAGAACATTGTAATCACATATTTGCGATCTTACACCTTAAAGGGTTAATTAACCTACTGCCTCTCCTTCCTGTTCTCATTAGAGATTTGATTTAGATATTTGCGCACGTGTGTGTCTGTGCGTAAAAAAAATCGGCGAGTTTTCCCTTATGGTAATGGAACTGTAGAGGCTAATGAGAAAGAAATATGGACAATCGGGATATTCCGCTCTGCCTCCCCGGCGAGTTCACCTTATGCAGGTAAGTCATTGTGCAGTATGTTTGACTGACAGTCTCAGCACAAACAGGATCACACTCGCTCCTCCCCCATTGAGCCTTTTATGGCCAATCAGACTGCTCTACTGCAGACACAGACCCCGTTGCCCCCTTCCTGCTACAGTTTGCGGAGTAAAAGTCACGTTGGTACTAGAGGAGAAGAGAGACCTATCCTCTTACAGCCGCTGCCAGATATCTGATCGCGTTTGCATGGCGAACGGAAACCTGATCGGCTAAAGACTGCCGAAACCAGGAGGAGTGACTTACCAGGAAGCATTAAAAAAATGTCTTCTTCCTCAAACGAAGTCATAGTTGCAAATGAGATCAAGAAGGAAAATGTTAAGGCAGATAAACGGGAGACCATCAAGCTGCTAGCGCTGGACACTGCGGAGTTGTCTATGGAGCATGCAACTTCAGCTGCAGATACGGTCCACACTGAACTTCTCGTGAGCGCTACCTCCTCACTGGCCTTTTCCCCCGAGCAAGTTGCGTGTGTATGCGAGGCTCTGCAGCAGGGAGGCAATGTGGATCGTCTGGCCAGGTTTTTATGGTCCTTACCACAGAGTGACTTACTACGTGGCAACGAAAGCATCCTCAAAGCCCAGGCTCTTGTGGCTTTCCACCAGGCTCGGTATCAGGAGCTGTATAGTATCCTAGAGAACCACAGTTTCAGCCCGTCAAACCATTCTTCTCTACAGGACCTATGGTACAAGGCACGGTACTCTGAGGCGGAGAAGGCTCGGGGAAGACCCCTTGGCGCTGTGGATAAATACCGTCTGCGTAGGAAATACCCCCTTCCCCGGACTATCTGGGACGGTGAGGAGACAGTGTACTGCTTCAAAGAGAGATCTCGAAACGCACTGAAGGATCTTTACAAGCAGAATAGGTACCCCTCTCCCGCCGAGAAGAGAAACCTAGCTAAAATCACCGGTCTCTCCTTGACTCAAGTCAGCAACTGGTTTAAAAACAGGAGACAGAGGGATAGGAATCCTTCCGAAGCGCAGTCCAAGAGGTGAGAAATTAAAATAAATGCTTTCTAATGATATTGTGAGCCTACTCTTTTGATGTATTCCATTATTTCCCTTTCACTTTGAGAACTTGCTTGATATGTCCACACATAATTAAGTAATTAGAATTACTGTAGCCTATGTTATTTCTTTATAAGCGCCGCGTTCTGCCTGGCCGAGCTACACGCACCGTCTCACCTGGTGCCCCCTTTCTCCCTATTGGAGTCCGTAATAATCGTAGGCACAGTCTTGGGTTTATGGGGTATGGCCGTTCTGTGAGTTGACAGAGTAAATCATTTACGGAGATAATAGCTACCATAAGAAAATGCGCCAGGTACGCGGTAGCCTCCTCGTGTTTTGAAATATGAAGCGGTTTCTGTCCAGATCGGATTTCATTTGTAATGTCCAGCCGCCATGGACAAATATTGAGCTGGATATTGCTATGTCTGGACAAAAATATAAGACATGTTCTCACACTGCAATAAATGTGAATATAGGGTCGTCAGCGCGATTTAAAAGTAGCCTAAAATTATCCAAATGTATAATTGCATTTTATTGGCTATAGCGTATTTAAATAGTTTACAGCAATAATAAATTCAACCGAAGCAGAGATGTTTTTTGTTTTTTTTTAATTGTATAACCTACAAGTTTAAAGACTCAGTATTTACACTATGGCTTTTAACACTTCACTAATTAACAGTCGACATTAGCATTTCGTGCGCCTCATTGTTTTCGTTTGTGTGAATGTTTACTTTTTGAGTGTTTTAAAATCTATTGAATCCCGTGCGCCAATAAAGCGCATAAAGCACCCAGGGTATTTATTTACTCTTATTCTTAGTCGAGAGGGATCGGAAAACCTTCCCCTCAGCGCTGCATTAAATTATTTGCTCTCCCCCATTGAGGAGACGGGGCAAACGATCTGTTCTTGAGTTTTTGTTTTTCTTTCTCTGTGAATCGGCCTCTTGCGCACCTGGTGGAGGTGACCTCTCTCTCCTACAGGCGGTTTTTCTCCCCTCCCCGATAGCTGATGTCGTAAATCGCTCAAAGGCACTTCGGCTTGAAGGACATTTTTGTAATCAAACTGAAGTCTCCTATATTAGCTTGGGCAAAATTCTGTATAAGTATTGAGCAGTTGAGAATTGTTCAATATTGGACTCCGAATCCACGTCGGTCGCGATCATTGGTGAAAATTAAGTACTTTTCGAGAACGAAAGATCAAGATGTTCGTATTCAACATAAAATATCCCGTAAAGGGAAAACGTCTGCATGGTGAGGCGAGAGCCCCGCAGAGTCAATGGGGTTCTTTGTATAACCCGTTCTCTTTGGTTTTTCTAAAACTGATGGGGGTGCAGCTGTTTCAGTCACTAAAGAAATTTACAGCGTGCCGCCAGGGGTAGAGAGCGGGCTATTTGATTTATAACCTATGAGTACAATTTATTTTTAGGCCTTCGAATTTATAATGCAATGTGTTACCCAATACATACCATGGTTTTTATTTGTATGAAACCGTTTTCTTTAGTAAGACTAATGCACTAATCCCAAATGGGATCCAAGAAGGTTTAATTATTTTAAAGTCCTCAACATTGTAAAGATAAAAATGTATTCAAACTCCTTTTCTATGTCCCAACAGAAGGCACTACCAATAAACACCCTTGACCATTTGTGTTTCGCATGCACAGACTACTGGCATTTGTCACCAATTTATTGCGCCAAATGGTGTTGTGGATGGTCTTGAGTACCCTAGACTGGAGGGGTTTGTGTAAGAGTAAGTTTGAAATAAGAGCTGTAATACAATTTGCTGTCAGTGGGGTACAAATCCCATCACCTTTTAGCCGGACGCTGTACGAGACCCCTTAGCCTCTGAATGCTACCATCCAGACTATTCAAAATGGATTTAAAATAGCTACTGTATCTACAAACTGGAAATTGTGTGAAGTTTTTATAAACCTAACACGAAAAACTACTGTTAAAATTAATATTTTAACTTGTATTTTTATATCACACAGAGTTGCTTAATTGTTGATATGGTATGCCTGGGGAAAAAAACACACCATCGTGAAATATTGTGAAACTATCGTGGAGATAATTTGTATAGTAAATACAATTTCCTATATTACATATATTCTATTTTTTTATTTTAAATGTAGAAATGTATAATTTATCAAGGTAATGCAGTCATAATGATGATGTTGATGATGACCTCTTCAAGACCTATTCAAATCTTGTTGCACATAAGCTGGGTTTCAAATCTGTAAATCTGTTTACACTGTATTTGTTGTAATGATATATTGTTTTATGTTATGGATGTGCAAGTCCCTCAACAACCCGTTTACTTAACTCTAGTATTTCAAATGTTAATGCAAGATGCAAGGGAAAGCAAACCATAAGTTATTAAAAAAAAATTTCCTCCATAGAAGAACTGGGAACAAGGGTATGATTGGCACATATGGTACCCCCCACACACACACAGACACACACACAAACCACCAATAAAAAAATTGCAATTTCGCCAGTTGGAGTTCACTGTCTAGGGGGTTGCTTTTAGTGGAAGTACAGCAGTGCAGAGGTAATGGGAGGTAACTGCCTGGTGTTCAGACCCCCGGGATAAAGGCTAGGGGTAAAAGTTGATGGGACGCGCAGCTTTCTCTCCCGTTCACAATGAGCTCTTGTGATAGCCATCAGCAGATGCATGACCCAACAGCTGTGCTGTTAAGGGGCACGGGAGGATGAAAGGGAATTGGGCGAAAGGAGCGGGACCAGTGCGGCTCCCCTGTCTCTCAGAGGCATGACTGGGATACAGAGGAGGAGTCCGCCCTGCGCAAATTGAAGCAATATAGTGTGTTTTGTGTATTCTCACATAAGGCCAGAAATAACAAATAAAGCGGAGCTCGTTATAACTGAAGCTTTAATCAGGGTTCAACAGAGTGGTTTTTTTTCCTGAGAATTGACCTTGACCTGCCTCACTTTGCTGTTTCCTATGCACGCAGTGAATCCGATGGCAACCACAGCACAGAAGACGAGTCCAGTAAGGGCCAGGACGACCTCTCCCCGCGCCCTTTGTCCAACCACTCCTCAGACGGGATGGCGGCCCACGGGACCCTCCCCATCACAGGCGGCCTCGACAGCGGCGTGGTCATCCAGCAGATCGGGGACATCAAGATGTCCTCTGCCTCCAGGGGCGGAGTAGTCTTCAACGGGAACCTGGTGACCTCCAACCCTCCCGCCATCTTCCACAACGGCAGCTCCTACATCCAGGCGCCCGGCAACATCCTTTTCAACGGGCTCAACCTGGGCGCGCAGCCACTGGCCTTCAACCCCTTACGCCCCTCTTCGGAAGGGCTGCTGGGCGGCTCCAACGGGGACACGTCGCTGCAGGCCGCCCAGGAGAAGGGGCTCAACGGCCTGGCGGTGAACTCCCCCCTCTCCTACTCGTCCTTCGCCGGGAATGTGAACGGCACTGAGGTGAAGCTGGAGGGGGTGCAGACTCTTGCGTCTCAAAGCGGGGGCTCCTCCGTTCTCACCTTCTCCACCTCCACCGGGTCCCTGCAGCTCGGCAACTACAGCCTGGTACACGTTCCCAGCGCTGAAAGCAACGGGGCGTCGCTGCTCAACAGCAGCATCGGCCTCCCCCCGCTCCAGCTGCCCCCAGCCTCCTCCCATGGTAGGTTGGCCACAGTCTCTCACACAAGTTAACTGTTGCATTCTGGGAGATTGAGGAGTGCAAAATAAATGTACATTGCATTACAGTCATTTAGCAGACGCTTTTATCCAAAGCGACATACAATAAGTGCATACAGAAACGTCATCGAAGTAACTACAGAACAGATAAGACAAAGCACATCCTTCCCATAACGTAGCAGCTATCTATCTTGCTTTTGCTCGTCTAAATGTAGACAAGCTTTTCCAGTCAGCCCGGCAGTAGGGCTGTGACTCTCGCAAAGATAGCTGGCAGCTGGGCAAAATTGGCTTGTCAGGTCTAGGCTAATTGTTCCATCACTTGCGGTGTATGAGCACAGAATATTTTATGAAGGCTGGCTCGAGTCCCTCCTCTCTCTGACCACCTACTGGCAGAGAGTTTAGCTGCAGGTACGGGTGCGGGGAGGCAGTTTAGGGTGTCGCACTGCAGCAGCTGGAGGTGCCAAACAACTGGGGTGCCAAGCAGGCAAGGTGTAGCGAGTAGTGTCTTTGGTCATGTGACATCCATCACTGTCTGCCCAGCTGTCTGCCCAGCGACTGGCTGATTGATCTTCTTTCTTTTATAGAAATGTTTGTAACAGCGCAGCCGGCCCTGAACTTTTTACCCTTCACATGGTCTCTTTATTTTTTCATCATTCTTTTAATATATGATTTACAAGCCCCATAAAAATAAAAGCCCCCATTGTTGAACTTTTGATTTAAGAGGAAGTGTGTTGTGCCAAACAGTTCAATGAAAAACAGACGTTAAATTTGTTTAGCCAAAGCCCTTTTTCCCTCCTCTTTTAATATAAAAAGAAATAATAATAATAAAAAAACAGAGGTTTGGTTTCCAGGCTCGTAGCGAGACACTGAAACAATGTTAATTTCCTCTGATCAGGTCTGTGTGTTCTGTCAAGTGACCAGCTTGACCCCGAACCTGAGCAGTAATTGGGTGTATCTGAGCTGGGAGGCCTGTCACCACACGGTATTGACAGGGCCGAGACACAGAGCAGAGAGACCAGACACACCGCACGCAGCCAGCCAACCCATTAGCACCACGGCCTCGCTAACAGACCAGGAAAAAACTCAGTCTGTCAGGAGACATCTGCTGGTGTGCCTTCGAAGAGATGGTTGTTTTTTGAAATAGCAGCATATCTTGTTAGGATTTTACATGCACAATACTAACATGAAGGCACCTCCTTTGTCATTATGTTATAATTGTGTACCTAACGACGCCTTTATGATGAAAAGTGACGTCTGAGAACGGAATGTCTATACTATAACAGCGGTGAAAGTGATCACTTCTCTTGCTCATCGCTCTGAGAGCCCAGTATTGACATGTGAGAGAGAGGAAACAGACAAAATTCAGGATTCAGACACATAAGGGAATGCAGATTCCAAATAGAGAAAGAAATCACATTACAGTGCTGGATCTGACTCTAGTACCAGAAAATAAAAGTCAAAGACAAAAATACTGTGCCTGTAGTTTCTCTGTCCCTCAGTGTATGACAGTCAAGACCTCCAAAGAGCCCGCTGTGAGTCTTAAGAGGCACATTAGTGGCACTGGGCATGGCTCCTCTGTAATTACCCAGATGAAGACAGTTTGCAGTAACTGTGACAGAAGGCAGGGTTTGCGGGCGCAGTCAGTGCGGACTCGGTCTAAAACCCGCGCCATGACACGTCTGACCGTGAGCCGTGCTGTCCCCTCCCCCTCCCCCCTTCCAGGTGCCGTGCCGTTGAGCAGCGTGGTGGTGAGCTCGCCGGGCGGCGGCGACTCCTTCTCTCTTCAGCAGCAGCCACAGGACAAGCTGGTCCTGGCCCCCCTGCAGCCCAGCACGGTGCTCTACACCATGGCCAACGCCGCCCAGCCCATCATCAAACAGGAGCCCATGGAGGGGTACGCCTTCCCCCCGGGCCTGCACCTAGACCAGGGCGGCCAGCTCAGCTATTCAGCCGCCCCCTTGAACTCCAGCGAGGCCCTGCCCTCCAGCCAGGCCTCTGCGATCTCCGCGGTGAGTTCGTCCAGAGCTGAGCCGGGACACTACACCACGCTCTCCGCCAGCTCCTCCCTGGGGGCCCAAACTATTCAGACGCACCACCACCACTTGCTCTCGTCAGACTACAGTGGCCATAATGCCCTGCCCCATCACGCTCACGCTCACGCTCACGCCCACTCTTCCACACCCAGCCTGAACGGTAACTTTCTGTCCATCACAGAGGACAAGGCTGGTGCGGCCGGCATGAGCGACATGGTGAGGGTGATGTGTGGTGAGATGGAGGCCGAGGAGAAGGAGCTGGCCAAACTGCAGACCGTGCAAATGGACGAGGACATGGGCGACCTTTAACCTCTGCTCTCATCTCTGTCCTTAGCAGCAAAGGGTTGCTGGGCATTTGTATTTTTTTAAATTTAGAATATTGTTATTTGAGTCCTTGAAGTGTTAACTTATTTGCAAGTGTTCCAGTCAGTGAACAAATCCCACCTTGGATGGTGCACTCTAACCAGTCATTTTAGCTCAACAAACTCCTGCAACTGAAAGAAAACCTATGGGAGCTGTCTTCAGTGAACGAAAATAGCTAATTATAATATTTTTTACAATACGGAATACTTAGTAGTCGCATGTATTTCAAGCAGACTCAAATGTGCATAAAGTCCCACTGTGTTGACACTTAGTGCGTCCTCTTTGGTCAGCCTGATGAACAGGAGCAGGTGTTGAACGGCCTCAGTCATGTGACCAAGACATCCTCCGACCAATCCTGTCATCGGGATCTGACCACAGAGGCCACCCTGTAAGGAGATGTATGCCATTGAAAAAGTGTCCTACATTAAGCCTGCTATGTTGAATAGGGAAGGAGAGACCGCAACGACGTGGAGACATTCTTTGTATGTAGCAATGTGATAAATATGCAAAGCGGTCTCAAGGGTTATACAGGCAGAATCTCTTACTGTGACCCCCCCAGCAGTCAACAGTCAATTCTATTCACACAGCAAAAATGTTGGTGTAAAGCTAACACTATTGGTGTACATTTAACACCCTAGGGTGTTTATATGAGACCATGGTCTCAAATATACACCAAGATTTTTGCTGTGCATGTCATATCATGGATTCTTGCTATCGAGACGGAAGCTGGTCAAATGAATTGCGTAAAAATGAAAATGTGCCTTTCTGCTGACAAAAAATGTCAGAATCTGCGGAACCCTGTCCCTGACTTGCACTATATCTGCCTCTGAGCGGAAGAATGTAATAAAAACAGATGTTGTTCTCTGAACTAAAAAAAACATCCGCAACAGCAGTGCTCTCCGTGATACGTTTCTGCTGTAAAGAGAAGGAAAAAAGTCACTCCAGAATATTATGCAGCTACAGGAAAGAGGAAGACGCGGCATCGCTCGATCCCGGCTGTCTGATGGCCGATGTGCTGCATCCCTCACTGCAATATAAATCGAGTCCGTTGAGTCCCATCTTTCATTACAAAGGGTCCGTGTGAATTATTATTATTATTGTTTTAATTTTGTACCAGAGGCAAGCACATATGTAAATACATGTTTTTGCTTTTGTTAGAGAGGTACTGAGATGAGTGTGGCGATGTGCCTTTCATTTTCTCTTCTTTTTTGGGCCAGGGGAGCAGCACAGTCCAGGTCCTCTGTACGTAAGGCGCCGTGTCTGTTATCATGTGTTTAGTCATGGGAAGGGATTCTCTTCTGTCGTTCTTTTGCATGGTGAGTGTAGTCTGCGACATCAGTATGTCCTGCTTATATGTGCCTTTTGTCATTTTTCTTTTTTTGTGTTCTAAATAAGGTACACTTCTGGGTGTGGCTAGTAACCTCTCGGCTATACTTTTTTTGGTGATGGTATATTAGGCGTGTGACACATCGAACATGCTTAATCTCATACCAAAGATGAGCTGTATGCATACAGTAATACTAGGACTTTTGAGCTTGAACTGTCTGTTTATATTCTGAAATGATGTGAACTTATTTTTCTAAATCTCCATACCCCCATTAAAACTTTATATTTATACATACAGAAAAAACAGTCATGTCCTTCATGTGCTTTTGTGACTTGCCATTTGTAGCACTTGCTAGTACAAATTCAGTCCAGGGCTCTTACCTTTTTTGTTTCCACTCATTTTGTAGTTTTTTTAAGGAACTGTTCACTGCTCAATGTTTCACGGCTGAAGTCGGTACTTTCATTTACTTCTAACGGTTGTGCTTGGATTCTTTGATACGTCACTGATGGATATAAAATCTCCGCTCAGGAAACGCACTCCTCCTCTACATTTAAAAGGCTTTAAGACCAGAGCTCCAGGAAGATAGGTTTAACATGCGTCTACTGATCCAGCAAGCCTGTGCGGCAATCTAGAGTTTGCCGTGATCATTTGCACATGCCTGGCAACCTGGAGTTCATTAGCCCCCATTCACGTTTCAGCCAGTAATTCAAATAAACAGCAATGAGATTTCCAGAGGTACTGTACTGGGGGTCTGGCTGTGGGCCTCCCTGCCCCACAATAATACTCCCTTGCTTTTGGTCTCGCTGATCCACATCAATGGAGCCGTCAATACTCCCCACTTAGGTACATTTGGAGCATCGATTCTTTAAATCACACATCACCAAACTGCACTCAAAAATGGTATGAAAAGTATCTAAAAAGGTACAAACCCTTGTCACTGGAGTGGTACCCTATAGGCACATACAATCCTACCCCTAGCCAGCAGTACATCATTTATTTGTATTTTTTTTTGCTTGAAACGATACTTACTAGTGCCCAAATAGAACATTATTGTACCTTCAGGGTAAATTTGTTCCTTACAGAAGAAAAATATACCTCCCCTGTACTTTTATTTCTGAGAGTGTGCCGAGACCATGAAGAAGAGCACCAACCGGGGACTCAAGTCATATGATGTTAGATTCATATTTGCCCCAGCGATGAAGCCAGTTTGTCACAGTTTACGGTAATATTGGGGTGTGTGAGGTGGACATTGTTTTTCTTTTCTGGTTTCCAGAACATCGTCGTGGGAAGAACTCCTGCAGGTGATGGGTATGACCCCAATAAACAATGAGCCTGTGACTCACTCCCTGTTGAATGCAGCTCAGGCAGAAAGGAGGCGGGTAATCAGTGTATTGTTACCTGTGTGTAGATGACCTCGTCGCCATGGGCTTTAGATTAGCTGATTGCCAGGTATCGGGTAGCACCTCTTTTAATATTGAAGAGTAAGAAACTGGCATTGTGGGGCTCAACACAAAACCTCCTGGGCCATGTGACTCCCGAGCTTCCCGGTCCCCAGGGCTAATGGGGGAATTTGTAAAGGTGTTTTCGACTCCAGCCCTCGCAGCACTGGTGCTGTAAAAAGACCCAGCCTTTTCTTGTCATTCACGGATGAAAAGGAGCAGCGCAGTTATATTTCTTTGAGAAACAGTGAGCGCACTTTTAAGCACATTTTCCATGGTCTTCAGCATGCTGTCAATTATTGTCACGTTTGGAAAATCATTAAGTTCAATATTGTCTTTTCTTTATTACACATAATATATCCAATTCAAAAATATTATGACAGCTGAACCCCCCCCCCCCCCCATCCCCCACCCCAAGTGAAATAGGAACTTATTCAGGACTTATTACATTTTCCTCACACTACATTAAAATATGAATTCTGTAAAAGATGATCCTTGCAACCATTCTTTTGCTTTTGAGTGTATATCTGTTCCCATAAAAAAAACATCTGCTGAAAGAGATTTCCAATCCAAAGGAAGCAGAAGAGTCATTTTGTCCACAATTACAGAGGTACACAGTAAAACACACACAGGCAAGCAGTAAAGCAGGGACCCCCAGAACAGAGCTTATTAAAAAAGCTAACCTCTGGCCTTATGGAAATTTCAAAGCTGACATTTAATGCGCTACAGCAGACTGCGGGCCATATGTAACATGACCTGAGGTGCACGGTGCTCCAGTGCTCTACGTTCCACTAATGAGGGGTCAGAAGTCACGGGGTTCTGTGCCGTTCAAAGACCCACCACTATTTTGGTGTACATTTGTGTTCGTCTTCAAACAAAACGGCATACGAGTACAGCGTGAGAGAACCCATATTTAAATTGATCCTTGCATTGCCCTTCAGAATATGCCTCTCTGAAAATTGATGGCAGAATACCAGCATTTAGCAGCAATTCCAGTTTTGGCAATGGAAATCAGTGATCAGGCTGACTCCGACGCAGGCTGTCTAGGCCTCAAGACTACAATACTGTAATGTATTTACCTTTTCCCACACCACATATGTATTTCATGTTGTGCGGGGTAACCCTAGCAGCCCCAAACATACGCATGCACAACATTACTCATTGTGGAAGGCTTAAAGGGCGTAGATCACATGCTAAAATGGGGAAAATTAACACACAGAAGAAAATTAATTTTATGGAAATTTATGGCTTCACAACAATTTTTTTGACAAACAGAAGGGTTGACCTCTTTGTGAAAACTGTCTGTTCTTTGGGAAATATATATTTCCTTTCCTGTGTGGCATAAAACAACAAATATATCAGTACTAAACACAGCAGGAGAGATATTGTTTTCTGAGCTTGTAGGATTTGACTATGGGCAATAGTTTCCAAATATGAGGCACAACCTTGAACTGTGCAATGTACCAATGGGAATATGATGATGTCAATACTAATAAAATAAGTAATAGTTAACTCTTTTTTTCTTTCTTTCTTCTTCTTCTTCTTCTTCTTCTTCTTCTTCTTATTATTATTATTATTATTATTCGTAGTGGTAGTGGTGGTAGTGCAATAGTATTTTTTATTATTATTATTTTTTTATTATTATTATTATTATTATTATTATTATTATTATTATATAACGTCAGCACAACATGGTCAAGCATAGTCACAATATGATCATAGTATGGATGAAACAGTGATACAACAAAGCGTCTTTACAAGTGTGGATTTTACCGCCCGTAACCTCAGCATTTCCTTATTTCCACATATCCCTTGACTATTAAACTCCTTGTAGCCAGGAGAGCAGGAACGAAACATAACACTTGTAAACTTATTCTCGTTTTATTATTTCAGTTTGGGAGAATTTGTAGCGTAGATTTGTAGCCTACATGTGTTTATTTATGGGTGTTTTTCTGACATGATAGACAATTAACTGGCCAGTCAGGTGAATTCGTTTCAGGCCATTTTCATTCCACCGGCTGTGAAAAGAGAGAACAGTGAAATTAAATGGGGGTTCAACCTGGAACTGGAAAATCTGTAACATTTTCGCTCATAGCATAAAGGATGAGACCAACACGCTTACACTACAAACACGACAACCGATTCACTCGTGTGTACATATCGGAGAGAGAGAGAGAGAGCGGGGGGTAACTAGTTTACAACGCTCCAAGCTCTCTCGCTCTCTCAAGCCTGTTGTTCTCCCTTGAAATGGGAGAGGGGGAAAAAGAGAGAAGGAACAGCTGGGAAGCCGCTCCATCTCCACACCACACTGGACAAATGGTATTTCCCGAACAGAACCCCACTTTGTAACAGGAGCGACACAGATAAGATTCTCAGATGACTATTGAGAAGTTTTACTTTGTCTGAAAGCCATTTGAGCTTGACAGTTTCTTTCGCCATGCCAAAAGCCACCTGTCCGACAGCACCCAGCACACCCACCCCCCCTTTTTTTTTGTACTGGTCAGTAGAGTTCCGTTTAATATATACAAAGTAATTATTTAATTAAATTGTGTGTATGTGTGAAAATGTTATATTTTAAGGTGAACATATAAAATCATAGAAACGCGACCATTATGTAGCCTAAGGTTTATAAAGGCTAATAATAATAATAATAATAATAATAATAATAATAATAATAATAATAATGTCATTACTGTGCTTATATAATTTGAAATGAGGTAAATGTTTAGTTGACATCATTACCCACGAGTAGGTTACATTAGTAAGGGTGTTGACTCCTTATTTTAGCCGATGCATTATGGAAACAATGTAGTTTGTTTTTAACTGGCGCCCTCTCCCTGTCAAACCACAGTGCGCTGTAACAGTATGGGCTAATAAACACCTCAAACCTGTTCGTGTATGTGGTATTCATACAGAATTTTATAATATTCGGATACTTATGCTGATCTGCAGAGTATGCAAAATGTCGAGTTGACTGCATTTGTCAAGATAAACCTACAATTGAAGATCATTTCACGCTTATACGTTTACATATTCATATGTAAAGGGTATTTCATTCTTTAAAATAATTAACATAATTTAAAAAGCTCTATAGGTAACATCAGCATAGGCCTACACAGTTTCGATATAGAGGAACATATTTCATTATCAGCAAAAATCTTTAACATTTTACATATTTACTTAGGCAACTTTAACTAATTACATTTCCCATAACGGCCACATCAAGCACTTGACTGCTGATGTAAAAGACGTGGAATGATCCGCATCAATGGCCTTGCCAGTAAAAAGAGCAATCATTATAAATATTAACGATTTTTAAATGGGGAAAATAACGCAATGCTCTAATACCTAATTTTTAAACGTGACAGGAAATTATGTTAAGCTGATAATCGCATCTCCGATTGCATATAACGTATTTAAGTCAATTGTTTGTTGTGTTACGGGCACTCTGAGACCCTTCGTATTCTAAGCACAGCACTTTAGACGTTTTGTAGCTAATGCTTTCTTATATCAATATGACCTAACTCAAGTAGGCATACCTACAAAGAGTAAAGTTGATAAGATAAATATCCGACGGGAGAAACAAGTGCAATAGGTAGGATAATATAAGATATGTTTACATTTCTCTGAGTTTTATGAAAGTGACGCATGCACAATTTCAAAATATATCTAGGCTATACTCACTACAGGCAATAAATCTGCCATAATACCAATGCAGTAGCCATTTTACTGACGGTAATTAAAGACATATGTAGGCATATATGTCTAATTTTCTAGCTATGCGTTTTTATTTTATTACATACTCTTGCATTTCTGTATTGTTCTGATTTGTTTCTTAAACGATAACAGAGACGATGGAGGATATGCTGTCAAACACTTGTTTTGTTCTGTCAGAAAATCGCGCCCTTTCGAAGAGTTATTCTGCAGCGTGAACATGGATGTTGCGAGTACAAAACGACTCTTGTAAATAAGCCGCTCTGTGAAAGACTTGCTATATTACCAGATGGAAAGTCTTAAAAATGTGAAGGCCTATACAGTTCACATATTTTCAAATATTTGTGTAATGTCTGTACTGTTGATGTGAACAGCTGACATGGTCGTTTTGATTTAACATAAATGATTACTTTGTTCCCTGTGCTTCCTTAGCCTTGCTTACTACAAAAATGACAATATACATTTACTAATTACAGCAACAAAAACGACATATAGGCTACACGTATATAGAGACTCATGAGCCGGTAATGTAAGATAATGGTAACGTTTATTTATAAAGTGTTTTCTTGGTATGTATTTGTGGTTATTTTTTCTTTTCTTTCCTATTCCTCTTCCCACCCGCCCTAGCAGTGTGCAGTAGCAAAGACCTCGCCAGTCGTCGCCCAGAGGCAGAAAGCGTCCACATCTTGAAATAATCATGACCTGAGAATGGGCACGTCCCCTTGGCTTCTCGGGTTAAAGGAGGAGGCGCGGCGCAATGTGGTAGAGACATTACAGAAACCCGAGAGCTGCTCATCAGACACCCCAATTGGTATTGCATTAGAATTGATTAGGAGGCCAGAGCGGTCCGTGTTGTAATGGTCAGGAGGACCAAGCATCGGCCTTACTAACCTCCGTTCACTTTTCCATTTTCAATTAGAATGACCTTTGTTTGGGGCTGTTGCGTTCAAACAGTGGCAAAATGTTAAATACACTGAAATAAACTATGATTTAACAACCCCCCCCCCCCCCTCTCCCCCCTCTCCCCTTTCTTCGATATAGGCTACCTCCAACGCGAAACAGGCTACATAAATTCCTGTGTGTGTTCAGCAACATCCCTAGTCTATCTGTTCTCAACGACATATTTGGAAAGATCTTCTGAAAGTGTTCAATACAAAGCATGGAACTGCATTTTCTTATACTCTCTTGGACTGAGAAATTGCCTTGTTTGTCATTTCGTTTCCAGTGCTGTGTTTTAATATTTTTGGAACTATTCTGATCTCACTTGTAAATGATAGCTATCTTTCGTTCAATAAATGTGAGGTTCATTGCTTGTAAGTGAGCTCGTTAAAACGAACCTCTACAATGTTCACGGTGTAAAACGTCTATAAATCAAATATCTTCAGTAAGTGGTTGAATTCGGTACTGAAATGAAAAAGAAAAGGGACATTCAAATTTAATTTTTTACTCCTGTTTAAGTTATGAATAATAAATCCATGCATTAATAAGTACAACTTATTTTGATATTGCAACTAAATCGAATCCATTTTATAGAAATAAACACTGAAAATACATCTAGCCAAATTGCTTTGCGATAAAAAATAAAATAAAATGTTCTGGTCCCTGAGATTCCGCATTTGAGTTTGTAAATATAAATAATTTAACTATTCACTAGCATAAATATTCACTGGCATACAAGCACATTACAGTCCAATTACTAAATACTTTTACATCCCCACAATTATCATAAAGATGTAGGCCTAGTAAATGCGTAGAAACATAATTGTTTCCAATCTAAGTCTGTATATTCAATCAAACCACAAATGTGTATTTAGTTTTAGGCAAGGTAATTATTCTAGGCTTCAGTAAACACAAACATGACCGAAATGTATACATTGTTTCTTCTGGCGAGTGGAACCTACGTCAGTTGTATCTGTTCAAGACATGTAGGGGGTGTACTGTATTATCCTCAAAGACAGACAAGACGGGATATCTTTCAGGAACCTCCTCGTGTCAACGTCTCTCGAGACACTGACAAAGTTTGTTTTTACAGGTGCCTGTTAGGACTATTAAAACAAATTAAAACTGATTTATTTTCATATAAAGACCACGAGAGCGAAATAGATGCACAGCTAAACTGTGTTTTATTCCAAAAAAAAAGTTGTACATCGAAAATATACGTTCAATGTCTGAGAGAAGATAATTTTATAAAGAAGTTTACCCATTCTGGGTGAGTGGCTGTGTGCGTCGTGTTGCCCTGGTATCACGTTGCAGATCTAGATGAAGATAAAGAAATGTGATCTATTCTTTAAAACAGCGGCTGGGCTGCAAAGAGCTTGCGAAACACTGAACTCATTTACTAATGGACCGGTTTTATGTTTCACTGTATAGAGAAAGAAAAGAGTAAGAAAGAAAAATCAGTGAAACCGTTTTTTTTTTTTGTGCGGATAAAACGGACACCCTTTAACCCGGTAGGAACAGGACCCCTATTAAAAAAAAAAAACCGTGCACTTAAATATAGGCTAATAGGCTACGTTGTTTCAGATTTGCAAATTGAATGTTTAGATGACTTATTGAAATAATTCGTATCATGTTTGACAACTTCTACATGCAGCTGTTTGTCCACATACTCGAAAATCAACATAAAGAAAGCCCTGTGTATTAATTTCTGCAATTACAGGATACAAACGCTTCAGTTAAACAATATACGCTTAGATTAAATCCATATTTTGGTTTAAACAGCATACAGTCATTCCGTTCAAATACCCAATACAGTCGGAAGGAGCATCAAGTTTAGCTTTATTGTCAACATGACCTCAACAGAATCTTGCTCTTCTTGGTCGCTACATTTTTGACATATTTTTGGGAATTTTTCTCAATGTAAACATAAAAGATGCATTACAGTCCATCCATAGAATAGCTTAACATCTGGAAAGAAAAATCTAATTTTAATGAACATTTTACGCTCTGAAAATCTGACATTAAACGTCCAGATGCTGATTTGTATTTTAATGAAGTGCTGCTTGGATTCGGTACATGTATTTTACCCATACAATGTTTTGCAAAAAGTGAAATATATAGATATATGGTTATAACATAGCCTATGGATCTTAAGTAGCATGCATCATGGTTATAACTATTTCTCGCCCATCATGGTTATAACTGCATTCCCAAGCGCAGTATTTACTGGTCTTTCCAAATCTCATCCCCTAAAATATGTGTCCTTACTCGCGTTTAAGAAGAAGCCTTCTATCTTCAATACATCGTGCTTTCTCTCACGATCCTATTGTTTATGTGCTTTGGAATGTGTTCTCTGGAAATACAGGGATTATGCATTCAAATGAACAAATCCACGGCATATTTCAACAAAGACGCAATTAACTCAGGGCTGTGCTATCACCTCAGAATCAAATGGCTGACAATAGGTAATCTCTGATGATGAGTGTGTATTGTTCTAAGTGAGCCCTTAAATGCACGTCTGTCATAGAAATGTAAAGAATTTTAGATGCTTAACACGTTAATCTCAATCTTGGCAACTAGCAACTGCACCAGAAGCTATTTAATAAAAATTACCTGCATGACATTGCCCTTCTGTCAGGTGCACACTACACGAATCCAAACTCTGCGCTTTTCTCTCGCATCTGAATATCCGAACTTATTCTGAGCCGGAAACAATATAATACACCCTGCACAATCTAGTCACAGTCTCAACCTATTATACAGGCAAAATGAGCAGTAAGTCTAATGTTAGACCAGGAAATGCACAAAATGAAAGCATGTGTTCGTTTTCTGTGTGGGTGCGTCTCAAATTGTATCGTAAGTTATTATTAATAATGTATTAAAATGTAATAAATTGCTTGGGTTGTTTATCGATTCATTAATAATGCATGCGCAGAATCGGCGTGATTAAAGCTCACCAAAACGAGTGAGTCTGGGCTTAGATCTCAATGAAAATGGCTTTAAAGGTCTGTAATAATTGATTATTATCGAGGTGCCCCTCTCCCTCAGGTAATACTGGGGAAAGGGGTCCAGTTTCAGCCCTGACGTCCTCCAGGGAGGAAACGGAGCTGCAAACTTTGTTCTGCTCTGCTGCCAGGGTATAGGGCGGACGGAGAACCAATCAGCGGGCCGCGTAGCGCTCTTTAAGCCTGACATAACTTGAACAGGAACAAATTGTCCCAACAATCAACATCCAAAACTACGGTGCACATCAGTAGTGGATAACACCGACTCGGATTGCTGTGAAACTTTCTTAAACAACAACCAACCTCGCGAAGACGCAAATACATACCAAGGATATCGGTTTTGGTGTGGGGAATAAGACCTATCCTACAGACATTATGTCAATGTTGCCTTCCTTCGGGTTTACCCAGGAGCAAGTGGCGTGCGTGTGCGAGGTGCTGCAACAAGGGGGGAATCTAGAAAGACTGGGCCGCTTTCTCTGGTCTCTCCCCGCCTGCGACCATCTCCACAAGAACGAG
Organism: Ilyophis sp. 1 JC-2022; assembly: GCA_022702515.1. Lineage (NCBI taxonomy): Eukaryota > Metazoa > Chordata > Actinopteri > Anguilliformes > Synaphobranchidae > Ilyophis > Ilyophis sp. 1 JC-2022. The sequence continues at coordinate 38,906,566 of CM040406.1, forward strand.
AGCGTCCTCAAAGCTAAGGCTGTGGTGGCTTTCCACCGAGGAAACTTCAGAGAGCTCTACAAGATCCTCGAGAGCCACCAGTTCTCTCCCCACAATCACCCGAAGCTCCAGCAACTGTGGTTAAAGGCACACTACGTGGAGGCTGAGAAACTGAGGGGTAGACCACTCGGCGCGGTGGGGAAATACAGAGTCCGGAGGAAATTTCCTCTGCCCCGCACGATCTGGGACGGCGAGGAAACTAGTTACTGTTTTAAGGAGAAGTCCAGGGGAGTTCTAAGGGAGTGGTACACCCACAACCCGTATCCTTCCCCCAGGGAGAAAAGAGAACTGGCCGAGGCCACGGGACTGACCACTACGCAAGTCAGTAACTGGTTTAAAAACAGAAGACAGAGAGATCGAGCTGCCGAAGCCAAAGAAAGGTATTCATTTTATTGCTACTTTTCGGAAAATACAGCCAGTCAGACAAATACGGATGAAAAAGTGCATTTGTATATCGAAGTGTATATAACAACATGGCGCTTAGAAGTGTCGTTTTACGATGATATTTTTCCTCAGCACGCATAAATGGAGCATAAAATGATGTATAAAGTTGACTCACGAGTAATGTTTCGTTGTAAAATAAGAAATAAGGTTGTATGTATATATAAAGTCTCTATATACATTATATCTGTATTGGAACCACGAACAGGGAAATAAGTCAGTGTTAAGTCAATTTAACCGAGTTTATATGAATCCATATGGGCTCAAATGTAATCTGTCAGAGTAAAATGTGCTCTATTAGAGACATTCAACACTGAACAATAAACTTTTGCTATGTGGACTATATTTAGATAAATAGATTTTAAGACGTGTATCCAAGCAAGCAGATGCATTTTTAGAGCATTTAAAAGGGTTTATTCATTGAAAATATAAAAAAGTTATGGCGTAAACAAAACAAAACTGTTTTTAAACCAAATCGTTTTAATAAAAAAATCCTTTAAAATATCGAAATAATTAGATCTTTAAAATATTAACTCACAAATATACTTTAGGCCTATATTAGAGAAAATAAAATGTTTCTTCGAGGATATTGCAACAATAAACCAACAAATCCATTCAAATGGTGAATTTAATGATCAGTTTGGTAATGAATTGTTTAAAATTGGAAATTGAGTAGATTTGTTCAGTTTGTCCAATGAGCATGCACGTGTCCAGTCGTTTATTAAAGCTACTCCGGACCACTGGGCATATTTTATTAACAAGACAAGCATAGGCAACCTATTGTATTACCACGTCGAGTATATGTAAGAATATATAGGAAATAGATCTGTCCCCATATGTGTTTAAATATAGTCGTCCTCTGACAACATTAAACAGACGACAAAGTAACAACTGACAGCGAAGCAGCAAATGAGGTAGTGATAGAGATCGATTCGGCATCAAAAATCTTTTCTTTTTTTTTCATTTGCATCTCAATAATTAAAAAATAAAATTGAAAACAATGATTGACCTGTATGAGGTAGCCTATTTTAGGCAAACGATTAGCATGCACAGATATAGAATTATATATGCAAATCCAACAATATAGCCTACTAGAGGCCTTTGTAGCGAAGTCGTCAGGGTTTATCCGTCTTGTCTAAAACGCGCAGGTTTGATCACTGAACAGGCTTGGCCTACATTTCATAGTGTGGAAATAAAGGCTAGCATAGGCTATTTGCAGCCTCATTCAGAAAAAAACAATTATTTCCCGGTAATATAGTCTACAACATTTCTTTAACATATTTGTCCTACGTTTTAATTAAATGTGTTTTTGTCTTTATTCATTTATTTATGTATTTATTTACAGAGAAAACAGCGAAAACAACAATTCCGGCAACAACAAACAAAATCAACTGTCTCCTCTTGATGGCGGCAAGTCCCTGATGTCCAGTTCGGATGACGAGTTCTCTCCACCGCAAAGCCCAGACCAGAACTCCGTGCTTCTTCTGCAAGGAAACATGACTCACCCCGGCGGCTCTTCTTACCCTCTGGCAGGCCTCAGCGCCGCACAGTCGGTACACAGCATCCAAGGACACCCGCACCAGCTCCAAGATTCGTTGTTGGGACCGCTAACTTCTAGCCTTGTGGATCTCGGTTCCTAAACACTTAAGATTTTATTTCATTTTTATTTTTTTAATGTAAGACAGAGACTGAGATCCGACACTTTCAATGTATATAAAATATATATTATATAAATATAAAAATTCTAACATCCCTGAGTTTTCTGATGTGAAATAGCATACAGTGGTACTTAATAAATTGACTGACGTTTGTCAAGTCGTTAAATTGGTAAAATGGTTCCCGCAAAACGCAGTTTTGATAAAGGCTCTTGTCCGGACTCGGGATGTGTTTCCCTTCCTGTCCCATAGTATAAACTGTAGCTCCCATTTAAGGCAACGCTTTCGTGGTTCTCATGAACTCTAAACACAACGGAACACTTGGCTGGACTTGCCTTTTTGCTTAATTTATGAATACTTTTTTTGTTTTTGTTCAGAGTTGAATTTTTAGGAAATCCTTGCTATGGAAACTGGGATTGAGGTACCGTCCCCACAACCCACAAGTTCACGTTTTCTTCACAAGAATAGTGTATCGGCTTCAGCTAGTTTCCAATAAACATGAGGAAAGGCGAAGGGTTTGTTTGGTGTGTGTTATTTGTATTGTCTACACAAATCTTAGCCAAGGGCACGATCACCAATGCGTCACTAGCCGAGTTATTAGGCAATTTATAAGAGGCTAAGCGCGATCTATTGAATGATACAAATATTAAATAGAACGTATTTTATTTCGTTTATAGCCTACTTTGTTACTTGAGTGACCATACACGTGGAATGGAACACTATATATTTTTTAAATAGGCCTACGTTTAAAACGTGTTAGAAAAATGTTTATTATTTTGTAAATATGTATACTGTCACCTTTTTCTTAAAAACAGTCGTGATGAGATATGCATATCTTGATATATGATGTATACAAATGAGTCCAGCATGAGCTGATTCTGTGGACTTATATATAGCAGCACTGGTTGCTTAATTAAAAATATTACAAATACAGTTCATAAGAAAATAGCAAAAAAACTAATAAAATGTAAGTAAACTCCAACAAAAAAATAAATTAGGGCAAAGGTCATATAGCATCAGCTTTGTTAACATCTCAGGAGACATATGAAAATACCAAAAAATCAACCGAACGAATGCACGCTTTTTTCCGTGATTGGCCTTATGATGGCATTTTCTCAAGAGGTGTTAGAGTAGTCTAATTTCTGGGCCCTGGGCCAAGTTCAGCGCTCCAGGTTCAACTCTGTAAAGAGTGATATGGTCTAAAATAATTCTTAATAAAAACAGTTATAGTCATGTCCCAGTAGATGACGTTTAAAAAGGGTAACAACCGGAGCAGCCCCTCGTCCACAAATTATAATTATTTCATTATTTATTCACGACACACATAAAACAAATAGACAAGTCAGCTTAACAAAGTAAAGTGCTATTTAAACTGTCAGGCGCGTTTTGCCCAAAGCCAAGCCTGCTTCTCTCTCGTGAGAGAGCGGGACGACGCTCCGTGCTTTGCGCGCGCTGTGGATCATTAGGTCTGTGTTGCCCTGTTTACTTTGCGCTCTTTCAGTGTTTGTTCTATCGGTTCTGGGCCATGGAGAAATGACACCATCTGCAGGAGGCGCGCGCGCTCACGTTGGCTCATTCATTACTTTGTTTCAGCATGAAAGCGCAGATATGGCCTCTTCGTGAAATATTGCATTGTATTTGTCTATCAGGAACGATTGTGAATTATGAACGAGTGAATTATGAAGGAGTGTTTAAAAACCATCTGCACATACAAGCAATAATGTTACAATATGGAAATACGTTGGATTAAGCTGGTCTGATTTAAAACGATGTGTACTGTAATATTTTAATTTAATAAGCCCATTTGTATTAATTTATCAGCTTGTATTTAGCATATTTTTTTTAACATAGCAGGAAACCGACATTGGCAAAAACCCTGTCTAAAACATTGGTGTATAATTTCGAATTAATAACGAGTAGGCCTACTTTTACACTTTGACAAACGTTATGATTTAACTGTTTATGATTACATTTGTACGGGACAGAAGATGGAATACAAGTTCTTCCTGAACAAAAATGTTCACAACAAGCCAGATCTATTTAGAATATAATTTCTGTTTTCTACTTCTACTACTACTAATATTACTAATTAATACTGATAATAATGCTACGACGACGATGATGATGATGATTATTAATATTGTTGTTGTTATCGATGTTGGAACAATATTTGTTTCTATTCTTGTCTAAAAATTTAAATTGAAAAATATTTATGATAGGCCTACTCTTTACACTGAGGAAGATGGTAGCATAATCTGTCCGATTGGTATAGACTGATATGCTTATAATTGTCGATAAACGAATGATCGCACAAAGCAAATACTCTGCTTATGTGTTACTATTTTTTCTGGTGGGTGAAAGAGTATTTGGACTCTTAGGAGCTCCTCCTTGTGTCAGGGTAAATTGTTTTGAACAGAGTGCACAGAGGATTTCCTGCGCCTAATCTGAACCAGTTGCTTCGCGTATTAGAGTCTGATTGCGGATACTGTAGAGCCGGCGCGCGCCAATACAAGGCACCTTCCAGCAGTCTTTAACCTCGAGACATTTATCACATGAAACTGTAACAGTCTCAGTACACCAAACGCGGTGGCCAAATGTGTTTCTCTGATGAAAATATATTAGCATTCGTGGTTACAATCTGTATATGGCTATACAGTTGCCTGGGCATGCTAAATGTCCTCTGGCGTTTGTAATAGCATATTTCTCTTTTAATCATTCGAATGCATCAATGTATCCAAATCACTAACCTGTTCTAATAAAGAACTGCGATTTCTTGGTAGTGGTTTTTCTCCCTGGCATCGTAGTCCAAAATTAAACCACCACATAAAGCTGTAGCTCGTTATGTGTGTGATATTTAAATAATGATGTTGTTGTTGTACAACTTGTCCAGAACGGATATTTTCTTCGCAACTAATGCAAGCGGGAGATGCACGAAGGAACAGATGCCTTTTATCGACCAAGCCACGCTGAATGCGTGAATTAAGAGTCTATCAATTAGCCTGTAGCCTTTTATTGTTTGACTTGTACATTGTTTAACTCGGACAGGATGAAGTCCACAAGCCTTTGGTTGCCATCTTCTTATTATTTTTGGATATAGGGCATACAAGTTTAATGACGAGTGCTATAGTAACACACACAAAAAAACATATTACAACAGGAAATGGCGCAAAAGTTACTCTGTGTCCTAGCATGGCAGGCATTTGAAGCCCATCTGAAGGCCAGCAAATCACACCTTCAAAGCATTTACAGTTGTGTAATTTGAGATGTGCTCAGCTCTAAGACTGTATTTAGGAAAGAAATAAGGCAAAATGGAAAAATAAAGCGTATAGTGTTCATGCAGTCATTCTACTGTAGCTAGGCAACATGCTATTTTTTCAAAAATGATGTGTCTGTGTTACAATTTTTAAGAACATAATTACGACAAAGCACAAGTCTGTCGTAGTACACACTTTGGTCATTCCTATGAAGTTAGAGAAAGCTACGAAAGGCTACATGCAATTCCTGGCTTTGGCGCTGAAATTCGCACGCGAACGCTTGCTGAGAAGTTCATGTCAGTGTTCTATGTGGTATCAGTCGATGACAGACCGCAGCAGTTCTTCAACACATATCATGCTGTTATATTTGCGAATATGGGTTTTCTAGTATATGAGTTTAGAGCAAACCCGAGAGTACCGCAATTCAACCCCATATTCAACTATGTGTGTGCGTACACACACACACACACACACACACACACACACAGATCACACATAGAGAATCTTTTTAATTTTCCTCATATATTTAACTGATAAAAGTAGCATGAAAAATGACAACATTATCCTTGAGAATGGGTAAAGAGGTGATCAGGTGAAGTATGAAGAAACCTTTGGCCTTGAATAGTTTCCCATGTTGTCAACAAAAAAAAACATCCTAAAAAAAAACACTACACTCAAAGGTAAGAATGCAGATATCTTCCTTTCATAGATAGGACAAATTGTACCTGCGCGTATTAGAAGCTAGCTTGTGTTTGGTTTGTAGATTAAACTCAAATGGAATGGGTTGCAACCCCAACATGGTCATGAAAGGCTTTCGCCATCAGTTTCAAGGTGATTGTCCACAGAGCAGCAACTAAAAATGGTACAGCCCGTGAGGGATATTGGCTACAGCCAATCAAAATTAAAGCATTTAAAATTCTAAGATGAGAGGTGTAAAACCATATAATATGTAAATCAAACAGCATTCACTTTTTTTTCAATGTGGCTGCATGGCAAGAGTGTGGGCATGGCAAGAGTGTGGTTGTAAATTCAGTTGTTAGTCAAGTGCAAGCGGGAGACATGTAAAACCCGCCTGTTTTCCCTGGAGACAATGACTTGAGGCTGTAGAGGCGGAGTGGGATGCCAGAATGGAGCTTTCGCTGGTACCTGGGCAGGTTACCTTTCGCGCTAGGCAGGTGGAGCATCATGTGAAACCAGCCCAGGAATTCGCAACCTCAGATCCAGTGAGGAGCGGGGACAAAAGGCTCTTTTCAGGCGGGGTACAGGGAGCGGGGTCTGTGAGGAGATTCTGTTACCGGTGATATATGGGCCTGACAACGCTACGGGCCGCTGTGGACCCTGGAGGCAGGCTGACGCTGTGCACGTATCACAGCACAAGAGCTTTCAAAGGCCATTGTTGCACTGTTGCTTATACTCCTTGGAACAAAAGTAGCAATACCCCAGCAGGCAGCAGATCTGGCTTTATTCTCGCTTTTAGAACGCTGCCTCTGCACACATCTCCCTGCATACTATGAGCTTTAGAGCAAAGATGCTTTTGAATAAGTACCCCAAATCTCCTGTATATTCCAAATGTGCTTCTGATGATAATACATGTACTTTAGTACATCAATACATTTTATCATCAATTCAAGTAACACCAAAAATAACATTAAATTGTTCTCATGGTCTTAGAGGGCACCACTAATTGATTGCTTGTGTATGTGGGGATGAGGTGGGGCTCACCAGCATGAGAAATGGAGGATAGACTGGGAATAATGTCTGGGAACACCTTTGATGATCCAACAGGAAGACACCATTGAATGCTTCAGAACGTGCTTCAGAACGTAACGTACTTAGTTTTAGTATTAAAACTAAGTTTCAATCAAAACCTTATTAAAATGTTGTGTCCCATCATTTATAACCGTGGATAGCATAACCTCACTGATGGATTTAGTATAGAAAAACGTACCCCTTTGCTGCAGCTTCAGGGCTTCTTAGTGGGGTTTAAACGCGCTTCAAAGGGGCAAGTAGTTACAACTTCATAATACCAATTTCCTTTTTGAAAACGAGAAACTCACAGTATACTCAGAGATGTATTTATATGTGCTCTACCGAAAAATAGGTCGCAAAACCATGCTTTATTGAATCAATTCTCTTGGCTGCATTTGCGCAATTTGGTACAGCACAAATGTGACCCATTTGGAATAAAAGTGAAGCTAGCTCACAATGTCGCTGAGTTTTTCCTCTTCTTCTCTGGGGCTGCTGCCGGGCTATAGGCCTACAACATTGAACTTCCTGCTCTCCGAAAATCTGGTGCGGAAGTTTACAAATGGTTGGGATGTAGCCTACTGCGTAGTAGTTTCAAATCAAATGTGATATCACTGTTATTAAATTAAAAACATGTTCCGGATAAACATAAAATACATGAAGAGACGCGTGCGTATACTATCTTCCCCGTTTTCGAAAAGGAGATTTATCATGGTTTTTGAAGGCCAAACTACTTGCCCCATTGGAACGTGTTTAGACCCGCCGAGAAGCTGCAGCTGAGGGGTAGGTTTCAGTGAGGTAATGCTATGCATGATTATAAATGATGGCAAACAAAATGTCAGTAGGATCTGGGTTGAAAAGGGGTGATCCCTGCCGAATTAATGCTTTTTAATGTCCTTGCAGGACTACTTTCAAGGCTGTACTGTACTACGGTGCAGTAAGCGCTGAAAGAGGAGAGGTGTATCTCTCACTGATTGTAACTGTTAACCAGCGAGGGCCTGAATTTTCCATTGGGGAAATGATGCTGTAGTAAAATACGGAACTCTGATCGGCTCGAACCCACGAGAAAACCTGCGTGTCCCACTGCCGTGGACTGCCTCTTATAGTTGGCTAATGACACAGCCCAAGCTTAAAACATTGATGTTTAGGCAGGTGGGTGGATTCTGTATTCCCGGCATGTGTCCCCTTGCTGATTATGCCACTGAAGACCCCTCATGTTGAACTGCTATGTGCCGCCTATAACGATAGCACACGGTTGTTGTCTCCCAAGTGGCCAGGGCTCACCGGAGTGTGTGACGGATGGATATAGTGGTACGAGGCTGTTATGTGTTCTCATGTATATGATTGTTTTTAATAATGCTGGAGCTGAAAGGCAAAGGAGTAGGATTTCAGTCCAGTCACTTTCACCAGGCACTCAAAAGGCTATTCATATAGGGGGGGGGGGAGGGGGACGGTGTTTGTAAACAGAAATACAAATGAGCCGCTGTCACAACAAGACAAACACCGCGGCCACGTACACAAAGGCAGGGTCTGCAGCTAGTGGAGAGCGAGGAGAGAGGTTTACTCAGGATGACACAATGCGCTGATTCAACAGCACCGCACACCTGCCCCCCCACCCCCACCCCCCTAATATGAGGCTGCCTGTTGTATTTCACCTGGGGGTGGGTGGGTGGGGGGTTGAATCATAAGACTTTTTCTTCTGTCTTTTGTGGTGTGTGATGCATGGTGCACGCTTCAGGGATCACTATAAGGGCTGGGTTTTAAACAAAATGGTGTCAAAATGTACAGGCCACACCCCTGCCCCTAGCAGTCTCCTTCACAAAAAGTGTTCACCGTCCCTGCACCCTGCGGCCGCTTCGGTCATCGGTGGGGTTGGGTTATGGAGTATACTGTTTATTTGATATCTCAGAACTCTATACTGAAATGGTCATTCATGGGGTTGAAACTTTAAAAAAAGGTATCACGTTTGCAAGCCTCCTGCCAGGTATCCTAAATGTGATGGCGGAATTAACGGTGAACTCTGAAACTGAACTAGTATTGACCTCAGAGAACCCTAAATCATTGGTTATTCACAGTTACATGGTGCAAAAAATAAAAGTACAGCAACTTGTAGGAAAACATAAGCGCACTCATCGGATTTATATAAGTAATACTGCCACACCTGACTCACAACATTCCTACAAAACGTACTAATGCAAGTTACCTAAACTAAGCAAGAACTGAAAAACAGATTCTGAACACATCAGATTACATCCATGACAAGCGCTGAGAAGAAACATCTGAAACCACATAAAATACTATCACTTAATGTGAGCACACTTTAAATAATGATGGACAAACAAACTCACACTGCTCTTCTTATCCAGAACTAAAAATCTACTGCCGTTATATTATTCTTTACATGTATATATGGCAATCCACTTTAATAACCATCTTTTACAGATACCGATAACATGTTATGAAAGTCTATGTGTGTGTCCCACTAGGTGCAATATTAAAGGCTTGTTTGATAGTATGTTTTTACAGAAAAGAACAGATTTCTTTGTGTACAGTATTTCATAGTTAGATTTGTAACATCTGGTTGTTGGAATAGGGGAGATTAAATGGCCGATTGTTATTGTTCTTGCCCCCGTCTTTCAGGTAAGCGAGCGATACATACTTGCCCAGACATCCATCTGTGTCTCAGCTCTGAGCCGCCTGCCACTAACTGTAACCTGAACACGCAGCACGTAGGCAGGCTAAGCCACCAGATGTCTGACATTTTCCAGCGATGCAAAGACAAAAAAGGTCCTAGCTGGAAAAAAACCTCAGTTACTCAAACTCGCTGTCCCCAAAAACATGTGTAACTGTCACAAAGGTACCATAATATCCTTTTCCCTTTGGAAGGTGTCAGAAATTCTCTTTCTCTTCGACTCAGCTGGTCTGTACTGAGCATTTTTGGCACAAAATGGCTGCCATAATTTATTCTGGCGAGTGCTACACATTGGTGGTGACTGAGGTGAGCTTCTCCCTTCTCTGAGATTGCAAAATGTGCTATATATAAACATAGTCCATCTGTGCAGAGCTCTTGTATGTAGGTCTTTCCCAATAGCATAAATGAAACAAGTCAGACTTGGCCATGTTATGATTGCAGGCAGCATTGTAGACTCTTCCAGTGTAATATAGACTCATCATTTATAATAAAAAAGAGATATGATACAAATTATGTTGCCCCCACACACACAGATCACCTATCAAAGCGTCACACTAGATACCTGCATGTAGACTTAACTAGTAGACAACACGGCTCCTAAATCCTGAATACAAGCTCATAATACTCTCAAACCGTTGAGTGTCTGTGCTACACACATATTAAATGGCCTGTTTGTCACCCTTTGGGGGTGAAGCTCCCTGAAAGAATGGGAGCCGGTTATTGTCGGTTGCTCAGGCAGATCAGTCGGTGCCGAAGGTGCATTATCATCCCCTTGGAAATAGAAAAGACGAAGAAGAAAAAGCAACCCGAGTCTGGTGCTGTGGAAAAAGGCCTGCTAAAAGGATATGGCTGCAAGGTCCCAGATCATGTAACTGAGACTCGCAGCAACGGAAGATTACTCTTGTTTCATTTTGTCAGGTGTCTGTATTTTGGTAGCTTAGCTGGGAAAACGATATCCGAAATATATTAACAAAGATGAGTTGTTTTTTAACTATAGGAATACTTCGGGATAGGGCTGGGAAATGTATATTTCCCTGGCTGTTCCTTGTAAATCAGAGCCAGTTGAAACACGCACTCACTAATGTAATACTGTCTAGGACCCATTTCCTGCTACTGAAACTTATGACCCTCTCAACTCACCCCCTGAAACATAAATATACACACTCACACACACACACTCTCACACATATTCGGGTACACACATGCATCGACGCAGACACACACTCCTGGCCCTGAGAAGGGCGCTGTCAGGTGCGGAGTGACAGTACTTCCTGCAGATAAGAGACAGAGCGGACATTGATAAGTGCGGAGATTGGAGCAGCAGTGTGAGAGAAGCCTCATGTCTAACCAGCACTGAGTGAAGCCCAGTGACAGCACAAGGGGGCGGAGACCCAAGCCAGAGGACACACTCTGGACACGCCACTCACAAGCAGCCCAGTGGCCATTCATTCATAACAATCAACAATCTGGTCTTGATGCAGACTAATGTAATTCAGTTTGTTTTTATATATCGATAAAACTCAATTCTGAAAGAACTCCCTCATCCCTAAGATCAGCACCCACAAAGTTTGCGTGTGTGTTCTTAATTTTGTTAAAATGTCTAGTGAAACAATTGTTCTCAAAAATATATTAATAAAAGTTCCCCTACAGAAATCAATATACCCTAATATACTGTAAATATGTGGACTTAAATATAATCAAATATTTGAAGGCAATGCATTTAAAAGAAATGGATGGCAAAATCTCCATGTGTTGCAATATCCATTTAGTTTTTGAGAACACATTTTAGTTCAATAGATTGCAGTATATTACTGCATAAAATAATAGAGATGAAACAATAGACATCGGCGCAGGCTGACAAGCCAGAGCATGTGTGTGATGTAGACACAGTATCACCCTGGCAAAGAACCCAGGGGGTTTCTCCCACAGCTACACTGTAATATGGACCTGCTTGGCTGGGGCAGCAGCCAACTCTGCATACTGAGTCTGACCATACTACAGAGACAGGCTGGACAGCGAGATTTAGCCCATGGCTGGACAGTCAGTGGCTATTCATGGAGAACTATAAATGGACAGTATGAAGCATGAAACACTTGGTTACAATAGCTCCATCAACATTGACGCAGATGTACACGCACGTAATACACGCAAGCCTGCGCCAACGTGATAAGAGAATGAACAGATATCCACTGACGATGTCCAGAGCCTGCATTCTTTTTTTTTTTTACGATTTATTTTTGAACTTTTATAAGAAAATTAACAACAGATCTGTGTCCAGTTGTGGATTCACTTTATAGCCGTTTTATTCCACCAAGAAGTAACGGTTGTCCTGAAGGGGGAAAAGCAGACAGATGTTGAGAATATAGAAAAGTACCAGCCTCCGCAACTCAAAGTTGTCCACCTTTTATAGCCGGAGAATGTATGACCATCAACCGTGCCAGCATATTAAACCTTAAACCTTAAACCTGTGATTATACAGCACGGATATGACAATTCTTATATACGTTTATATAATTTGCTGATGAAGAAAAATTAATTGCCACCTTTTTGTCTCTTCCACTAATGTAGCACCTTCCTGTCTGCCTTTACGCAATTAAAATATATTTTAAAATGTAGTGTCGGGCATTAAATATCACGTTTAAAAATACAGCACTCCAAGAACCATCACTGAGGGCCCTTCTTCTAGCTATAGTAGCCAAAAATATTGGGGAACTGGGCCTGCTCAGCATTTTTATACACAATTCTGCATGATTTTGGTTAATTGCTTACTTGGCTCATGGGACCACACCTGTGTGGAAGTGCCTGCTTTCAAAATACTTTGAATCCCCATTTATTCAAGTGTTTCCCTTATTTCACCACTTACCTGTACGACCATTATCGGCACTTTCAAAACACTGTTAAAAATCCACCTTTTAAAATGGCTTTTGACCGATGACGCAAAGGCATGATAGCCGTTCTACAGTACTGTTGGCATTGCTGCTCGAGTATCATTATGGCTGTCTTTATTCTTCATCCTTTGCGTTTGTTGATTTGTTTTGTATTTGTGACGGATTACGTGAAGCACTTCCAGGCTGAGAAAAGTGCAATACAAAGAGAGTATCCTTCCCACCCAAACCCTGCCTCCCCGGGAGAAGCGATGGGTAAATAAGTGCCTGTTTCGGGCCAATCGTAGTCCGGCTTGTGGAGCACATCATCGCACTCACCTGCACTTACCTGAAAACATTTTGAAGTTTAGATGGACTGATTTATAATCGGTTGCTTAGATTTAGATTGCATTGCTCCCTTTGTTCAATACTGATAATGTGAGCTTTTCAACTGATTTTAACATCTTGAAAAGACAAACACTGTCACTTTTTACTTTAAGAATGCGTAGAATTGTGTATTGCGTGCATTTATTGTTTAAGTGTAATTTAATTTGGTAGTACATTTTCAATAAAACATTTATTTTAGTAATAGTAATAAATAAAATTAATATATATATTTTTTAATTACGATTAAAAAAGAACAGTATATGTTTGTGTCATGTGTGTAAAATCTGGCAGTTCCTGAGATATATTAAGAACCAACCCTCTCTTGATAGTAGTATATTGTTGTATAGTGAGTTGTGTCGTGTAGTGTTGAATTGAGTGGTGTTAGGTTAGGTGTTAGAGTTACATGGTACAGTGCAGTGCTAGATTCTGTAGTTACATAGCCAGTTGTGTGGTGTAGTGTCGTGTTAAGTAGCGTGTAACATTGTGCAAGGGTTTGACATATCGTGTTCTTGTCTACCTGGTGGGGAGGTAGCCTGGCCCAGGATATTGGAGGGCAGTGAAGGAGTTAACCGTCTTGGCCCCCGGGCCTCTGGGTAGAGGCAGTCACAATGAAAGGAAATGGAGAGGAGTGGGGTAATGAATGCTGCCTTGGTTTCCCATGGGCTCTCACCTGCCACAGAAGGGTCATGAATAGCAGGTAGCTCTCCCAGACTCGGGCGCTGAGAGCGCCGTTTGTTTGGTGACAGCAGAGTGACAGCTCCCGTAACTCGAGCCGCCAGCCTCGCCCCGCGTGCGGATAAAACCCTGGATGTTCCCTCAAACATTTCAGGAAATGAAAGTTGTAACGCGATCCCGGTGCGCCAACATCTCCCTGAGCGCAGACAAAAGGCTCGCAGGAATCCACACAGATTATTTTCATCCCGCAGATGATGGAGGAAGGAGAGGGAGAGACAGAGAAAGGGCGAGAGAAGGAAAAATCTAAAAAGAGATGAAGAAGAGTTAAGAGTTGAGAGAGAGAGAGAGAAATAGAGAAAAGAGAGAGATGGAGGGGAGCTGAAGACGGTCAGGTAGTTGTTGCGCATGCGCACACACACACACGTGCATGCATACACACCTCACACACACATATACACACACACACACACACACACACACAAATACACACACAAGCACACATACACGCACATACACACACACACACTAAAAAAATAAACTGCCAAACCATCCTTTTCATCCCCAGGAAGCCTCTTGAGAGCTCATTGCCACCAATCAGTCAGTGCTCACTGTCAGTGGTGCTGGTCAGGCTTCACTGAAGTGTGTCTATTCAGACTCAATTGTGGGAGCGCGAGAGAGAGAGAGAGAAAGAGAGAGAGAGAGAGAGAGAGAAACCCCTTTTATCTCCGCACTGGAAACCCAGCGCAGTGTTTACCGTTCCTCAGCTCCCGGTCACGTCAGCGCTCAGGAAACAATATGCCTTCACCAGCTGTCTGACTGACTGCCTCGTTAACAGACCGAGCGGCGCTCAGATCCCACGCCGACTCCGTCCCCTCCGACGAGCGAGGAAGCGATCACTTTGGCTTTGTCGTCGCTCCCGGCGGAAGATGAATGGAGACACGGGCCAGGCAGGGCTGAGAGATAGAAGGGGTTAATGATGAATTAGGCACTGGCTCAGGCGGTGTTCGCGGCATGGTGACAGTGGCCGCCACGATTACCAGGCTCTCCCCGGGTTACAGCATCGCCACTGCAATCCTGTGAGGAATGCTGGCTAAGCCACTGATTACGACTGAAGTGACACTGAGGAGTGGGGTCTCCTGGCTCTGCCCACCTCTCACACACTCCCTCACAAACCCTTAACACACTCCCTCACACAACCCACACACCCCCCCCTATACACACACTCTACCCTCTGCACACTGAGGAGTGGGGTCTCCTGGCTCTGCTCACCTCTTACACACTCTCTCACACACTCCATCACACACTCCCTCACACAACCCACACACCCCTAACACACACTCTACCCTCTGCACACTGAGGAGTGGGGTCTCCTGGCTCTGCCCACCTCTTACACACTCTCTCACACACTCCATCACACACTCCCTCACACAACCCACACACTCCTAACACACACTCTACCCTCTGCACACTGAGGAGTGGGGTCTCCTGGCTCTTTCCACCTCTCACACACTCTCTCACACACTCCATCACACACTCCCTCACACAACCCACACACCCCTAACACACACTCTACCCTCTGCACACTGAGGAGTGTGATCTCCTGGCTCTGCCCACCTCTCACACACTCCCTCACAAACCCTTAACACACTCCCTCACACAACCCACACACCCCTAACACACACTCTACCCTCTGCACACTGAGGAGTGGGGTCTCCTGGCTCTGCCCACCACTCACACACTCCCTCACACAACCCACACACCCCCCCCTATACACACACCACCCTCTGCACACTGAGGAGTGTGCTCTCCTGGCTCTACCCACCACTCACACACTCTCTCACAGACTCTACCCTCTGCACACTGAGGAGTGCGCTCTCCTGGCTCTACCCACCACTCACACACTCTCTCACACACTCTACCCTCTGCACACTGAGGAGTGCGCTCTCCTGGCTCTACCCACCACTCACACACTCTCTCACACACTCTACCCTCTGCACACTGAGGAGTGCGCTCTCCTGGCTCTACCCACCTCTCACACTCTCTCACACACTCTACCCTCTGCACACTGAGGAGTGCGCTCTCCTGGCTCTACCCACCACTCACACACTCTCTCACAGACTCTACCCTCTGCACACTGAAGAGTGCGCTCTCCTGGCTCTACCCACCACTCACACACTCTCTCACACACTCCCTCACACAACCCACACACCCCTAACACACACACCACCCTCTGCACACTGAGGAGTGCGCTCTCCTGGCTCTACCCACCTCTCACACACTCTCTCACAGACTCTACCCTCTGCACACTGAAGAGTGCGCTCTCCTGGCTCTACCCACCACTCACACACTCTCTCACAGACTCTACCCTCTGCACACTGAGGAGTGCGCTCTCCTGGCTCTACCCACCACTCACACACTCTCTCACAGACTCTACCCTCTGCACACTGAAGGGTGCGCTCTCCTGGCTCTACCCACCACTCACACACTCTCTCACAGACTCTACCCTCTGCACACTGAAGAGTGCGCTCTCCTGGCTCTACCCACCACTCACACACTCTCTCACACACTCTCTCACAGACTCTACCCTCTGCACACTGAGGAGTGCGCTCTCCTGGCTCTACCCACCGCTCACACACTCTCTCACACACTCTCTCACACACTCTCTCACAGACTCTACCCTCTGCACACTGAGGAGTGCGCTCTCCTGGCTCTACCCACCGCTCACACACTCTCTCACAGACTCTACCCTCTGCACACTGAGGAGTGCGCTCTCCTGGCTCTACCCACCACTCACACACTCTCTCACAGACTCTACCCTCTGCACACTGAAGAGTGCGCTCTCCTGGCTCTACCCACCTCTCACACACTCTCTCACAGACTCTACCCTCTGCACACTGAGGAGTGCGCTCTCCTGGCTCTACCCACCGCTCACACACTCTCTCACACACTCTCTCACACACTCTCTCACACACTCTCTCACACACTCTCTCACACACTCTCTCACAGACTCTACCCTCTGCTGTGTGCTAAATGGCAGCGTTCATGTCCTCAGCACATCATACCGCGTATGACAGTTGAACAATACTGTAATAAAATGGCAGCTCTCCAACACCAAATCAAATCATTTATTCATGATATACTGTATATTCACCAGTCAATAAGTCAATTGTGCAAGAGAAACATTATGTTGAGTGAAAAAAGTCTCGTTGCTATAGGCACGGGTGAATTTGCAAAGAGATTACTCAGCTGATCAGTGCATTACAACAGTCATAATAATTACATAATGCATTATTTCTTACAGCAGGGAGGTACAGTCCTTTTCCACATAAAATGTTATGTTTCCAATTTATTTTGGTTTTATGAGCAAAAAAAATAAAATGTTGCGTTTGATGCAAACCTAATAAAATAGACAGAAAGTAAAGTTGGCACCATGTGATGACAGATATTGCACAAACCTTTTATGTTAAGCTAATTTACTCTTTTATTTGCTTTCCTGTACTGTGTGTTTGAGGAGTTTCTGATCCCTCTGTCCTTTTTTAAATTGTTTAATGCACCGTCCATGATGTCATTCTTGATGTCTTAGCAGTGCTCACTTTATAAAGTGTTACATAAAGATTTCTATTCAGTAAAATTTAAAATAGTTCTGTACAATAACAAGGCATGTTGAATGGGGGGTGGGGTTGAGGCACAACAGTGAAATTATATTTTTTATATAATTTTCTTTTTTTTACTTTTTTGCATTTGTTCCACATTTAATCTGGAATATGGATTACATTCAATGAGACTGAATGATGCCATTTGCTTTCATTTATATAGCGCTTTTCTCAGACTCAAATCACTTTACAGTGATGAGGGGGAAACTCTCCTCAACCACCACCAATGTGTAACACCCACCTGGGTGATGCAAGGCGGCCATTTTGCTTCAGAACGCTCACCAGTACACATCAGCGGAAGGTGGAGAGGGAGAGAATGATTTTAGCCAATTAAACTGGTTTGCCTCAAATTTGCCTCATAATAAAAGACCTCCAAACATTACATTCATTTACATTTTTGGTAAATGTACAAACATGCATTTGAATAATTTTAATTTCAAGATTATTATTTTCATCCATAATATCCATTCAACAGTTTCATAACATTTTTCATACATCACAAGATACACAATTTATTTTTCCTTAAGTTGAGGGGAAACTAGCCACATGATCGAATTTTGAAATACTAAAGCAGTAGTCTCAAACGGAAGTCATGTGACACTGTTCATAGTAATGAGAAAACACTTAAGAAAATGGATCTCACACAATCTAATTTCAGACCAGGACGGGTAATGCGATGTTTTCTTGCCACTCATTCCCAGGAAGGCCTCAGATGGAAGGTCTTGAGAGAGTATGTAGGGCAGTGTGAAATGGAGGCTTAAAGGGGAGGTGAAGGAGAGGCTGGGCTTGGACGCGGCACGCGGAACCTGCCCGGGCAGTGCACACCTGCTCTCCCCCCCTCCCGCCTCGCCCCGCCCCGCTGAAGGTCGTCCCAGGGTCAGCGGGGACTCCGCGTTTCTGCAGTTGATCCTCAGATACGGACTCCGGTGTCCCGAGCCTCTCATCCCGAAACACTGACACCCCTCGCCGGGGCATCTAATCCCCGCAAGAATGGAAGAAGGGTGTAGAGTTCCCCCGGTGGGACAGAGAGAGAGGGCAGAGCTTTCCGGAGACCTGCAGCCCGATGCCAGGAATGACCGCTGTCAGGTGTTCTTACACAGCAGCAGTACCACCAACCCATCCTCATACCCACCCTCACTGACCCACACACATACTTACTGCTGACCAGTGAGTGACCACACAAACAGAGCCCACTCTGCATGTCCTTAACCGTAATCCATTACACAAGTTCTCTTATGAATCCTACTGAACCTACTGATGATTGTGTGTGAATGTGTGTGTGTGAGTGTGTGTATGCGTGTGTGTGTGAGTGTCTATGTGTGTGTGTGTGTGTGGACAGGATTCTCTCTGATTCTCTTTAAGGCAATGTGAAGTAAATAAGATGTTTAGTGTTTATGTGAACTGGGTGCAGTGAAAGTCTGAAGGACTCGGAGGACATGTGCAGTCAGTGCAGGAGGGAGGTTCTCTCTGGAGTTTCAGCAGGTTTATAATTATGGACAAGCAGTTTGAGAAAAGCACAAGGTGCTGAACTTAAACATGGTGACAGCTGCAGAAACCAGAGCCCGGGGATATTTATAGACTTTCAAAACCTCTGTTGCAGCACTTCCACGCGCAGACACACACACGCACGCCCATACACACACACACACACATACACACAAGTACACACACCCCACCTCTACAGCTGCCAGCACACACGGGTTGTGAGGGTGTAGCAGACCCACCCCGGCTGCGCATACGTTCCACAGATACCTGCTGGGCCGCACAGCTGGGGATTGGGGATTGGGGATCCCTCCTCCCTCCCCACAGGGCCTGTGCTGAGGCCTCGGGGTCACGCTGTTCACCGTGCGGATAAGCCAGCGCAAGGCCCGCAGGCGAGAGACTAAACACAGCGCAGTCACCCGGGCTCTCACTAGACCTCGTGTGGCTGGCTCTGCTGTGAACTTTGCTTTATCGGAGCCAGCACAGCTCCTCCTAGCTGTAGGACAGGGGTGTGGCGCTGACCCGGAGCCTGAGAGGAGGCCTCACCGTGATAGTGCGGTCTGGGGGGGGGAGGGGGTGCTGCCGCGTGCAGCGCAGGGACACAATCAGGCTGCCCAACATCCTGTCTCCAGAGGTGCATCGATTTCGGCTCAGACACAGAGCCGCGGCGCGCGTTTCAGTTACACCCGGAAACCCGATCGAACCCGCCGTGCCTTAAAGGGGAAGCCGCCTGCTCCGCCCGGAGCCGACAAGAACGCGTCCCCGTTAACACGGGTTCATCAGAAGGTGAGGGGTGGGATCCACACTGAACCGGCGTTACAGCAGAAGTAATGTTACACTGGGCTGAGAACGCTATGGAGTCCAGCCATACAGCGGCAGCGCACAACGCTACAGGATGAGACGAAGAAACTTTACCTCTGTCACGCGTAACACTGACACATGACTTTACAGTCACAAATGAGCAACGTGCCAAACAGCAGAGCCACGATGGAGAATCGCTTCAGTGTGGACGGGCGACACGGGGATATCACTGTCCTCGCCACACTCAGAGAGCAGAGAAATAAGCGGCGCCCTTCTGTTCCTCTTCTCCTCGCAAGGCTGGTGTCAGGGGCCATTTTAGTTCAGTGATGGCTGCTACCTGCGGCAAAACTTAAAAAGGCTTTTGTACAAAATGGCCTCTCCAACATGCCATGTGCTTGCCGTAAACCGAAAGTTACATGATGTGATACTTCTGAAATTATTTTCCTGTGTCAACTTCAGTACACAATCCAGCAGTAAAATAATTAAATGGTTCATCAAAAATCACAGATTTTTTATGGAAAATGACAATATGAGCACATCAATATCATCAAACATACACGGCCCATCGAATGAAAAACACTGTACAAATTCACCTGTGACAGCTTAAGTTACCAGCTCCATTCAGTTTGAACTCTGCAATCCTCAGTCTTCTCTCTCCTAAACTCACTCTTTATCGCAGGGCGATGAAGCAGAGACAGCCCTCCTCAAAGTAAAACAGGGCTTCAATAAAACAGCCCGAAGTACCAGAGCGTGCGTCGTCCAGCCTCTCAGGCTCCCGCAGGACGTGTGCTCTGTGCCTCTGTGATAGCGGGATGAGGCGCGAGGCAGGGCCAGAAGACCGGGGGGTAGAATGAGTCTATGAAACTCAACCATCCACACCCCCCCCCCCTCCAAAAAAGAAAAAAACACTGACAGACGGGGCTGCAAACGGATCTTCTTGACACAGGGGTCAGAGCGAGTGGACAGAGCAGGGCAGTTGGGCGTGAGGGGGAGGGGCTCGGATGTCAGGCTGCTGGCTAATGGACAACACATCTGCGGGCGCGGCCTTCCATCAGCGCGGGCCCACAGGCGCTATGACTCTGCGTTCGGCGACCATTATGACTCCGGCGGGAGGAAGCAGACACATCTAAAAGAATATCAATCCCACCTGACAACTGCAGATCAGCCGGCCATTTTATCTGCAGTACATCAATTCTATTCCCACAGCAAAGATATGCCTACAGCACAGCAGCTGTTCAGCATGTCAGTGGGCCTCCATCAAGATAAACCCCCCTCCCCATCTAGATTGTGCATACACTTAGGCGAGTTTGTAAAGCCTTAATTAGACTTGTATGATCAAACAATTTTTTTCTTCAAATAAATGTATGTAAATAAAAAATGTTCAACAACCCATATTATAATTAGAAGTCACACTTTTCCATGTTGTCTTCACATTTTCCATTGATTTGGCAAGTCTATGAAACTGATTTTCTGTTATATTAATAATAGAAGAAATTAGTCTTAACATATTTTTCAAGAATCAGAGTTTGGTGGACACCATGTGTAACAGCTTAAATATCAGATGGGTTTACACTTCTACCTTGTGGTAAAATTCAGCTATTACAACAAACAAATGGTGATGACAATAGAGTTTTTGCAACTCATCCACACAATTAAATACAACACTATTTATTAAATATATAGGGATATGCCATTATTACTGTGACAACACATAGACAGTGACAACAATGGTTTGTCTAAAAAATACCTTTATTTGTGGTTTTTAAAAAAGGTAAAACAAAAAAAGGCTATTTGTGAATTCTGTGTATTTTCAATATAAATGTATTTTCAGTAGCAATAAAAATGTTATCCTGTACCTGTCACAGTTTGTGTATTAATATTTTTTAAATAACTAGACTACTAAACTGAAATGTGACTGTGCAAAAATATAATTTGCTATAGAGTAAAAAGAGAAATCATGTATGACTGATTATATGTTTTTTTTTTCTCTAAATAATATGAAATGAGCTTCAGCATCTGTGCACAAACCTGTACAAAAAGTATTCCTTGTGTCACAAGGTTGAATAACAACACTAACATCAACAATTTAGTCTGTGAAATATTTATGATGCAAAACATTTCTATTTCTGTATATTTCTACACAATATGATACAACAATCATTTGGATAGCAATTTCATTTAGGATGAAAGTGGGCCGAACCGAAACAATGACTTGGTACGGTCACTGTCTCCATCTGGTGGTTTACATGAATCACTGCAGAAAAAACCACTTCCACTCCTTGGAAAATCAGTGAAGCAGCACCTTCAAATATTACACTTATATGTGCTTTAGGAAACGTATTAATTTGTGAAAATATACCAAAGCGATCTGATGGTAAATCAACCTTCAGATGGGCCAATACTGAAAAATGTATCGATTACACAACCCAACATAATACTGGCATTGCTGATCCAACCATCAGAAGGGTGTGCAGCAGTGAACCATGTATGAAGCTCAACTAAGGATGAGGCCATCCGGCCATCTTTACGTCTGAAATACTGCTCCAAAGATATAAAGCAGCATAAACAAATCTCATTTGGGAAACAGACAGGAAACTAAAGAATAACAGTCTAATTACAACTAATCTTAGCCTACAGAAAGGTATAAATACAATACTCAGCTTCACTCAATAAACACTCATAGGTTTCCCTACCCCTTTAATTCACACATTAGTTAGAAATCTGCTCCCCAGTTCCCATAATGCACAGCACCTTGGTATTTATTTCCTTTTAGACCAATAAAAACGAAATGGCTTTAGTCGGAATTCATATAGTGGGGAACATTTTGTGTCTTTTATAAAAGTCTGTGTTGTATAGTTTTACGGTCCACTCTCTCTGCTGTGCATTTTCCTGCCAGACCGCACCTTCTGTAACAATACTTATGTCGTATCAAACTTTCTAACTCAAAGCCAAGCAGAACAGAAGCATTTTTGTTTATGGAGTGTTTAACCACAGGCCATTATTCATGGTCATTTGGAATACTTTGCTGGTAACCCTTGATATTGCCAAATAAATAAACAATGATCACATTATGCCTAAAGGCTGTTATTTTACAATTCTGTGCATATGGAAAGAGAAGGATCAAGAATAATACACAAGACTATCTACTAAAGCTCGTATCTTTATCCGAGTTATGGAGAAACATTTAATGTAACCACTTCCATTAAATTACAGCAGTATTGCATTCAGATCTAACGTTAGAAAAAAGCAAAATGCACTTTATGGCAGAACAGTGTGAAGTATAAAATAACTGGAGGATCCCAAGTCTATGAGAGCTGTTGAATATGGACCAGCAGCAGCCTGTGTAATAAAATTGTAAAGATCCAGTCACAGCTCCTCCAGACAAGCTCCTGCACAAGTCAATTTCATTATGTCTAAGGTTTCCTGTTTCGCACCAGACAAATGGTGCCCCTAATTTGCACCAAAGTGAGGTCTGTTTTCCCACCCTTCTCTATAACCAGCCTGATTTGGTACCTTTAATTAATGTATATTAATATTATCATCTAGTCTTTTATATAGAAATCAATTATGTTAAAGTGTATAGAACATACAATCTGAAAGAAAAGGCCTACGGTGTGCTACTAAGCAGCATGCATGGGTGCAATGTTATGTCTGTTGCCATGACTCCTTTCAGCCACAGGATGGCACTGTTGAGCTTGAGGCGCCACATGCTTCAAAGCGATAAATTACCGAGTAAAATCATTTCCGGTTACAAAGGGGTGAATATCTCAGCCTTGGTGCTGGCCTTTATTTTAAAGCAGAGAAATTGAATCAGGACTGTGATTCAGGCTGTCCAGCGGGTGTGTCCAGATCTTCTTTAGTTAAGTCAGGGGCAGTCTTGATTCCAGATGCTCAATCCCTGATAGAGCCTGGCAGCTCTGAGGTTATCAAATTCTGGGTTCCAGTGTATTCCTGTGACTTAAAAGGTCTAGTTAATTTTTAAAAAGTATCTATTCACAGTCATTTACTGCCCCACATAAGCTGCTGTGAAATATGTATTCAATATCAGATATAAATGGCAAATTACATCATATGGTGCAGTGTATCATTTTCAGAAAGGCAAATACAAGTATCCCTGATGAAAACTTACTTTGTGACTTGCCTACTGCATGTGAAACATAGATTGTTGGTATTCAGCTCATATAAAATAGTTTTGCCAATTAAAGAAAAATCTCAGATATCCTGAAGGGGAGATGCAACAAAGAGGTTAACTCCGCGAGGCCTGGAGTTAAACCTGCATACACACTGGCCCGCGAGGCCTGGAGTTAAACCTGCATACACACCGGTCCACGAGGCCTGGAGTTAAACCTGCATACACACGGCCCGCGAGGCCTGGAGTTAATCCTGCATACACACCCGGCCCGTGAGGCCTGGAGTTGCACACCCCCGCTCTAAAACCATCACAAACCTGGTCTAAAGTCATGTTGCTTCAATGTTATTTTAACTGTGCAATAGTAATATGTGTCCACATAGGTGTGTATACAACCCTGTCTGTTACACACAGTGGTGTGCACAAACATGCAAAACTATCAAGATTACATTGTGAAAATGAGAGTAATATTTTTACCCAAAATAGACACATGTTGTCCCTGGAATCGTCGGAAAGTGGGCTTGTTTTAAGGCATTAAGCTACCAGTAAAAACACGTTGGTCATATTTCCATAAACAAGATAAATATGAAATATATGCCGAAACCTATGGGTTCCCAACCTGACAGCTTTAGTCTATTTATTGTCATCATTAAGGCAAAATAATGCTATTTGTGCTAATAATCAATATTAGAATACACGTAATATGAACTTCAAATGAAGCTTGAACATCTCTAGCCAAATTTCATTGCCTGTGATCTGTCTGCTGTGAGAACAGCCTCATGGAATTGATGTTTGACAATGCTTCATTGTATAATCAAACTGAATTTTTTAAACAAGCAGGCTAATTTGGCGTTTTCTAAGGTGAAACAGAAGCCAAGTTCTGGAAGCTTATTCTCCGATGTTGCAGATGCTTTTAACAAAATTAAACCGCATATATTTAATAGGAAATAGTTTGGTCTGGAATTCCTGGGAACCCGTACCAGTGTTAAACCCCAATGCTTAAGATTATTATTGTGTATATGAAAACACATCATAATAGTGTGAATAATATTGATCCTAATATTAATCCATATATTCCTTGCTCGTACACTTTAACCTTGTGGCAAGCCGGTTTCCCCAGCTGTAAATCACTCTTTTTGCAGTCTTATTAAATTTGCCATTATAGTAGCAATCTGCCAAGCTGCAAATGCAGGTAGATTTTAAAGGAAATGGGAGATAACACTGTGATACAGTAAAAAGAAAAGTGCATATAAAACAGGGGTGCCCAATCCTATCCAAAAAAGGGCTGGTGTGGGTCCAGGTTTTTGTTTTAGCCCAGCACTAATCTAAGACACCTGGTTCTACTTAAGGTCTTGATTGAAGACCATGATTAGTTAATTAGTTGAATCATGAATTCATTTTTTTAATGAACTTTTTTGTGTAAGTTAAATGTTATTGAACTGCTCTCATTTTTAACGTGGGCATTTCCTACTGCTTTGAACACAACCTAACATGCCCCTGTAGAACATTTAAAAATACTGCAGCATGTCAATGGTAGTAAATAATCAAACTGAATTTAACATCGCCTGTAAACGTCACTGCCAATCATCGTCTGTGCTTCATTAGTGGCAATTACTTTATCGATTTAAGATGATTGAGGTGGTGCAAATGGGATAAGTGTTTGAGAAGTGGCTTGACCTAAGAGCCTACCATGACCTCTAGCTGGCGGAGGACTGAAGTACCATGCGAGAAAACAAGGGGAGACAAACTGGTTTTCTATAGGATAAAGGTGTTTAAAGAAATATTTTAAGCAGACTTATGAGAAGCGCGTATAGCTTTCAGTCCAAAATTCATGATAATCTTTGTGCATATTTTCATTATTTGGAAGGATTGACATGTCTTGTGTTTATGACAGATTTAGTCATGTTTTGGATCTACATATTTGTGATTTTCAGGTAGCACCTCGACAATGTAGTAAATTAATTGTTGTATAATTGAGTATCATTCATATTTAAGAATGCATAGATCGCATCAGATTCTGCCTGTAACTGACAGAAGGTTAGCAGAGACCGGTTGAAAAGCACGTCTGGCTACAAATGTGCTTAATTCATTCCCTAATGGGATTGGGATTCATTCACATTTTAATTCAAACACTACTTTTCTTTTCAAATGGAAAAAGTCAATGACGATCTCATGGATTCCAAATGAGAGCTCACTGTACAGATGTATCAGTATGTTCTCCTGGATACCAATAGCAGCTAAACACAAAAATTATGGGATTTATTGATGCACTAAATTATTTAGGAGTAAAACTTGAGCAACAAAAAAAATAACACAATGCATAACCACTGCACTTAAAGTAGATATCTCAGGAATGGGCCTGTAGCTTTTAAAGAAAGGTTGTGTACTTTCTAGCAAACATACTTGAATTTAATGGCTTGTGACCTTTCAATCTATTTGCTGAGTGTGGTAACTGTAATGCCTAGTTGGAGAGTATTAATGGAGGTGCCTTTAGAGTAGTGTACTTTATATGCTGTAATCTGAGAACAATGTTGGGTCAGTCATGTATTAGTCAAGAAAGAGTGTAGGCACAACCCATCGTTTGCCTCAGTGGTTATAGGTACACAAAGTTCCAAGAAGTTATGTCTCACAACTATGCCAAGCTGAAAAATCCCTCCCTATCAATACGTTCAAATTTCAACAGCAGGCTCTCTAGAACACAGGCTTTGCATGTGACAGGGAACAATGAGCGAGACCAATTACCCAACATGGTTTTAGTTCGTCCTATCAATAGAGCCCAACGAAGCTCTCTGGACTGGACTGCACCGCACTGGTAAATGTTCTCGTTACGGACCGCATGTGTTTCCCGATCGTTCCCCCACACCATCTTTTTCATTATTTCACTGAATGCTTGCGCTTCTACACACTTATCAAAACAATGTCCACTCTGGTCTAATAATTGTTTGAGTCGGGAAAATTGCCAGAGGATCCAAGTTCACATTAGACTCTTTGAAAGCGCAAAACCTCGATGACATGCACATTGATTAGCATTTCGACATGAAGACGGTCGACGTAATTGCCACATATTACCTGCATTGTATCTAGTAACAAATTATGGATTGTTCAAATGGTCCTAGGGTACAGACGGTCACAAAAACATTGATCTGTCTAGACAAATGCGCAAGCACAAACTACCGTGTGAAGAGCTGTGATTAATAGCGAGAAGGAAAGTGAATTGTGTTTTCCGAGACAGACTCTCAGACTCTCTATATTCAAAGGCTTGTTCCTCCTGGAGGGAACTCAGCAGACCACAACTTCAGAGCGGAGTGACCGTGGCATCATGTCAGATGGACTGTGACCAATACGTCAGGCTGCTTCGATATACCGTTATGACTGCCTCTCTCTGAATAAGTACGTCAGTTAAAAGCACGTCAGTTTTCCCTGTGCAGACGTGTTGGTGTTCAGTTAGAGTTATTTGCCTTTCATAGATATTTTTAAAATATCACAACATGTTTTACAGTGGCAGAAAGTCAACAATGTGACAAAATGTTCATAACATTACAGGGCTTTGCGTAGCCTACGTAAAGTGATTTTCAGTTAATACTGCTCTCGCAAGCAATGCCAATTTTCAGAAAATATTCTGTGTGAGTAAAATTAATTTGTCGTTAATGCAGGGGTGAGAGAAATGCCCTGATAAGAGATCAGTGAGCCATTTCATCACGTAGGGCTCGTCAGGGAGGCATCACAATAAGCAGACAGGCATCGAAGGCATATAAGTAACTGCTGTGTACATGGAGCATGCGCGGTTTGAGAAGCAGACGAATGAGCTGTGCATTTTACCTTTGGAAATCGCCCAGTTCAATAACGCCGTGAACAAGCCGTCCTTTCATCTTCAGAGTACGAAATCTACAGAACTATAGCAATGTACCGTTGTTCGCGATGGGCAACTTGCATGTATGTCAATACCACTTTCGCACACAAACACACGTGCGTAGGCGCGCGCGCACACACACACACACACACACACACACACACACACACACAAACAGGGACCATACAGTATGCAGACAAACCTCCCCCTCGGCTGATGTGCACAGCTCCAGGGGTTTGGATGTGTGCCAGGCTCAGTGGAGAAAGAGCCATCGGAGCTTGCAGTTGGGGTGAAGCCTTTTGTATTTTTCAGTAAATAAGATCACGGGAAATTAACAATGGAAATGGGTGTGGGGTGTGTGGGGGGGGGGAGCAGCCGGGCTATGCTCGAGGGATGCAAGAGAACGGCTGGCAATTTTAGTATACACTCAACCTACTCAACGTCATAAAAGAAGCTTCCTACACGCTGATGTCTGTATATGGAATAGCCTTCCCATGCAGCGCATGCTATTGGACACATCACAGACGCTGGTCTTCAGGCCTTCAAACACAGAGTGCACAGACCCCTCCTGACCACATCCACCACTGGCCGTTGAGCTGCAGTGAACCATATGATTAGCCAACCGGATGTAATTGTATATCCGACTCGGCTACTGTTCACAATTGCAGCCCAACATGGTTTTAGCTCTTCATTCAAATCATTGTTAACTTGTACAAAATGTAGCAGGCTAAGCAGTAGCACAAAACATACGTTTAATCTGATATGTTTAGCACAATCACATTCTATTAAAAGCAAGCCTGTAATATGAGAGCTGATTTTCTTCAGCTTCCATAACAGCTGCTTATGAATTTGAATTTAATTTTAGGTGGGCAAGTGTTCTTGCACCTTGCTCTGGCCTTGACGTGAACAAATAACCAGGTTTAAGAACATGCATAAATACACAAGGCTTTGAAATAAAAATAAAAAAGTAGATATTCCTACATAAATGGGTAAACATGTATAATTGGTAGCAAAGTGGGATCAACAGTACAGTTTTGTTTTAATTTCATTTTTCAACCATGTTTTCAGGAGGTGTGCAATAACTCCCTCAGCAGAGATTTCAGTACATAAACACAGGCAAATTCACATCACATATTAATGTATAAACATTTTATTATCATGAATAACTATGTAGAAATAGATTTCTTCTTAAATATAAACATTTCCTGCAGATACTCATAGATTATGTGAGAGCGAATTTCAACAAATTTCAAACAATCATGCATTAAGATGTTATGTTGGAATTACTGATATTTAACAACAT
Organism: Ilyophis sp. 1 JC-2022; assembly: GCA_022702515.1. Lineage (NCBI taxonomy): Eukaryota > Metazoa > Chordata > Actinopteri > Anguilliformes > Synaphobranchidae > Ilyophis > Ilyophis sp. 1 JC-2022. The sequence goes on from CM040406.1 coordinate 38,935,537, forward strand.
ACTCAAGAAATACATTTCTGACTGCTAGATTTGACCAAGTGTGATTCCCCAGCACACGATAAGTGAACATCCGTACCTGTGCTCTGTATTGAAATACGGTAAATCACAAAGGGTTTGCTGTGGTTGTGGCGGAAACTGGATCTGCCTTGTGAAACAGCAATCACCTGGAAAAGTGACGCTATCCTGGCAGCAATAAACAGGTGAAGGGCTGATCTGCCGCTTCTCTTCAGTCCAAGTAACCAGAACTGCCCCAGACTGTAATCACATTATACCTGCTCGCCATCTCAGATCCGACAGGAAGGTGTTTGCTTTCTCTACTTGAGACTGAAGGGTCTCCTTAAAGGTTTGGCGACAATGGATGGATTTAACCACTAAAACAAGGGATTAGGGGCAATCACCGCTCACTGCGCTGTCCAAGGTTCTGAACGTCACTGCACCTCGAATAACTCATGAGATTATATTTCAACTGTAGAACTAACTGTCCTGTGCAGCGCAAGACTGTTCGAGCAAACAGCAACGCGTTGTACCCATCGTTCCCCCAACACCTACGTGATATTACACACTTGTCAAGATAAGTTTCTCAATGGGAAACTTATTGAGTAGGACGAATTCAATGGAATTAAAATGAATGAAATGGTCGACCAGCAATCTTTGAGGGCAGTTCCCAAACGCAGAATTTGTATGAGAATAAAGTTGCATTATGATGAAATTGAACTTATGCCGCCATTGTGATTTCCACGTGAAAAAAACGTTTATCATAAAATAGGGACGATGTTACAGAAACAAAATGGTCATATTCCATCTCAATGAATCACAGAATAGACATTTTCCATCCTAAAGTATTGTAATACGGATGGGGGCCTATGTGTTTTGAGATCAAACTAATGTAATTTAACTTTAGAACAAAATTAGAACCTTCGTACACTGTGGCTAATCACAGTAATGATATAAAACAAATTCACTTATATGTATTGTCCAGCCATTTTTTTACATAGACAGCGAAACGCTTGTAAGTAGTCTCCATTCCACACATTATCCTAAGACAAACAACAAGGACACGGCCTCCAAATAGTTGCATTATATAGTGCGTTAAACAGTCGCTGTTGGACCATCTGTGGCTGTTTAGCTAGAACGAGTCTTCCCATTCTCCTCTGACCTCTCTAAACCCAGCCGCTCACTGGATGTTTTTTTGTTCGTCGCAACAGTATCTGTAAACTCTAGAGACTGTAGTGGGTGAAAATCCCAGGAGGGCGTTTCTGAAACCACCAGGTCTGGCACCAACGATCATCCCACGGTCAATGTCGCTAAGGTCACCCGGCTTGCCCATTCTAATGTTTGGTCGAACAACAACTAAACCTCTTCACCATGTATTGAGTTGTAGCCACATGATAATCGCTGTTTGGAGAAGCAGGCTATTTGCGTTACCGAGCAGGTGGACCTCATAAAGTGGCCACTTAGTGTATACATTAGCCTTACTAATCGTACTAAAGTCGTGACCAAGTTGTTCGCAATATGCCTATTTAGCTACACCGGGCAACAAGCAACACAGCCACGACTTAATTTGAAAATTAGATAATTTCCAAATAAAAAAACAGACATCACCGATCAGCAGTCCGTCTTTTTACGTTGGAATTGAAAATATAAGTCTACATACAGTTGGATACCCAATGTTAATAGTTTGGATATGAGTTAAATAATTTGAATCATGAGTTAAATATATTAAACATCGAAGTTGTCTTCATAATACATGACCAATCCTACATCGTGTTTATAAGTTAATACAAGACCTGAATACAGGTTTATATTGTAATACAACTTTTAAAAATAGTCTTGGTCTTACAATAAATGATCTGGAACTCAAAAACCGTGGGTTAGTTCATCTTTGTACAAAACGTGAATTTAATTAACACAGTCACATCTAAATCAAACGGCTTGTGTTGATTAAAATATGTCTGTGTGAGCAATGATTTAAAAAATGTATGTGAAAATTTTATAACGTTCATACAATCTTGTTAACTTTTCCTCCACTATCTCAAGTTCTATTTTTCCAAATAAAAAAGCCCATGCTGTATTTTGTCACCACAAGAGGTCGCTGTTTCTCACCCAAATTTGTAGTTTTGGGTTACACAAACCAGTTCATAACACTAAAAAAATCATTACACTATTTAAAATACAAATAGGCCAGGATGGGGAATTAAGTTTTTTAAACTTTCACTACCCCCGGGGCGTCAAACATTCAACAGCCGAGACCAGAGGTAGACCCTACAAGAACACGCCAACACAATAAATCGTTTGCTGGAAGTTTTGTAAACGGGTTTAGACGTTTATGGAACTCTTCTTATGGTGATATTCTTTGAGAAATATTGGGAAGGTGAAATATTGGGAAGGTGAAATGTTGGCATTAGTAGGTAAAAAATCTAGTCATTTTGTTGCAAGAGGCCTACACTAGACTAAATAGGCGTACTGAAACAACTAAGGCACTGACAATTTTGCTAATTTTTTACAGTTTCACAAAACGTGTTTCGAATAATGCACGCGCATGTAAAATTGAAATTACTTGTGTAAATACAGTTAAGTAAATTTGGAAGCGTATAAAGCTCTTCCACTACCCTTTTAATCAATTTCGCGAAAACTCTCTCTCGCTCTCGTTCAAGCAAAAATAAATCAAAAAGCTTAGCAGTAGGGGGATCTTAGAAGTGGACCTGTACCAAAGCACATAGCCTGGCCCAAACTTGTCCCGCCTTCTGTTGAGTAAGCCGAGGTGATTTGTTATAAAGCACTAAACCTTGTTGAGCAATTTCCACAATAGACTAACATTTTAATCTGTATCCAGAAGGTCGCCGAACTTTTTATTTAATGAGAAAACGCAGTCTTGAAATCCGGCGATTCATGGTGCTTTTCCTACATACTGGCAAAGAATGCGCCTGGAAAACTTTTCATTAGCAGTACGAGTAAAGGTGCTAAAATGTTTGTAATATGTTATTGTAATATCAGTAGATGTCTTTTACGCAGCGGCGGATCTGGGTCAATTATAGCGTCCGAGTATATATGTTAATAATTATGCAGTCTAATATCAGTTACTGCCCGGCGGCAACCTCTACAGGTGGTCCAGTTAGAACACAGGGAAGCGGATGTCCGAAACAGGGGTGTTTATTTTCTTCAACTCACATCACAATTATCACCACTCTGTCTTATTGTTAGTATGTGGTTCTGTGTATAAAAAAGGAGATAAACGAAATAAAGATACAAACTAAGAAATGACTATTGTCTCAAGTTGTTCAAGATAATAAGTCCACTCTAGCATTAACGTTACTCCTAGGAATATCAGTGTATAAACCTAGGCTAACAAGTGAGGCTAACTAGCTAAGTAGCTACATCTAATGGGTTAACTACATTTGTTTAACGAGTAATATTATCACTGTCCAAACATTACGATTACAATTGCTAACATTCAAGACTAACTAATATTATCATTATACATTTACTCACTTCTTGATGCACGCACAACTAACGTCGGTCAAACTTGGTGCAAAACGAAACTGACGCTGCAACTTGCGATCATAACATTGGGGTCCTACTACTAGGTGGCCACACAGCTGCCTGACTAAATCATAGTCTTATTGGGGAGTAAGGCTGAGTTCGCTGGCCTTTTGTACAGCCGCCCCCAAATCTGTTATACAGATTTGCTTATTAAAGGCCATCTAATTGTCATCTGTAGGGAGAGCCGGCAGTCTGATGAGTCGGGCAACAGGTCGAAGGTACTCGCGTTCCTTGACCTGAACTTCGGCGGTCCTGACCCTTCCATCGGCTCCAGGGTGCACTGCCTTTACGGTGCCAACAAGCCAAAGGGCCCTCGGAATTTGTGGGTCAACAATCATCACGACTGTCCCAACAGTTAAGTCCTCTTTCTCCTTGGTCCATTTCTGGCGAGTCTGGAGTGCTGGTAAGTAATGACGAATGTATCGGTTCCAGAATTGGTCCGCTAATACCTGGCTGTGCCTCCATCTTTTCCGGCTTAGTAGTTCAGACTCTGAGTATATCACTTGTGGGAGCGAGGAGTCTGGCCGCCCCATAAGGAGACTGTTGGGAGTGACTGGATCAGGGTCAGCAATATCGGATGAGACGTACCCCAAGGGCTTGGAGTTGAGCATCCCTTCAATCTCGACCAGGACTGTTCTCAGCACTTCTTCTGAAACGGTCTGTGCTCCCAGGGTGGTATGGAGGGCTGTCTTTATGGACCTAATCTCCCTCTCCCATGATCCACCAAAGTGGGGGGCACTCGGAGGATTGTAGTGGAAGTCGATCTGTTGAGCAGCTAACTGGAGTCTGAGAGATGGCTGAAGAGCATCAAAGGCTTCCCTTAGCTCAGTGTCGCCGCCTCTGAAGTTGGTTCCGTTGTCACAACGGAGATCATGTGGCTTTCCTCTTCGGGCCACGAACCGACGGAGTGACATCAGAAATGAATCCGTGTCCATACTTGATAGAAGATCGATGTAGACAGCTTTAGTAGTGAGACATTTGTACAAGATGCCCCACCGCTTCTCGTTTCGCCTACCTATCTTGATTAAAAAAGGACCAAAGCAGTCTATCCCGGTCGAGAAAAAGGCTGGGCGACGGAGTCTTAGGCTGGAGGGAGGCAGGTCAGACATTTTAGGGATATCTGGCTTACCCCTCCACTTCTGACATTCTGGACAGGTGTGTTGGCTCTTGCGGACAGCTTCTCTGCCTCGAAGGATCCAGTAACGCCTTCTGATCTCCGCAAACACTCGCTCCGGCCCGGAGTGGTGAAGTTGGCCATCATAGTACTGAATCAGTAGTTTGGTTATCGGATGTGCAGGATCGAGCACAATTGGATGTTGAGCATCTGGGTTCAGATCATCACACCTTCTGAGTCGGCCACCAACCCGGATAAGGCCTGAATTAGCGTCGTACTCTGGGGCAAGTAAAGCTAGTCGGCTACTTGTTGGGACCGATTTCCCCGCCTTCAATGGGGTGCAGTCATCAGGAAAGCTCTCCCTCTGGGCCTGTCTCAGAACTTCGAGTTCTCCTTGCCGGAAGTCTTCTGCTGAAGGAATGTCGGTTCCTCCTGCCGCCCCGTGAAACATCTGGGCTGCAGCTTCTGTCAGCTCGGGGAAGGTACAGTATTGGCTAACGTCCAGATGAAACGGCTTGGGGTTGCATATGTGAAGGCACTGCTGGGGCGTGAGGCTGTGCTTTAGCAGTTTTGAAGGACCTTGAAGAGTCCATCCTAGCCGGGTCTTGACCGCAGCAGGTCCCCCCGGTGGACCCAGACGCACTGGCTCAATCGGTGAAATCAGGTGCGGGTGGTCCGATCCAATCAGAAGTAGTGGTTGTGCATTATCGATGGACTGGAGAGGTAGCCCCTTGAGATGTCTGTGCATCTTCTTGAGAGCAGAGATTGCATACGATTGGGGACCAAGGCGCAGCTCTTTGGCGGTGAAGGCTCGGTGGATGTTGAAGGTCTTATTCGGCTGGTTCGCGGGGGCAACCGAAAATGACACTGTAGTGCCCTGGATGGTACAGATGTCCTGACGCACTGTACGAAGGGCCAGCTCCTCCGAGGTACCTTGTAGTCCAAGCTGTTGAGTGGCTTCATACAGCAGGATGGTACGCTCTGACCCATCATCAAGCAGGGCGTAGGTATCCAGTGAGTTCTCCCCATTTCGCAAGATGACCCTGCTCAGCTTTAATAGTACCTTGCTGCTGTTGGTAGGTCTATCAACGTAGAGGGTCTCCGCTGTGGAGCTTGATGACTTGACTAGTTGAGGAACCTCCTTTCCACTGTTTCCCATATTGACCTGGTGTAGGACCTCAAGATGACGCTTGTCACATTTCTTGCACTTGGCTTTCAAGGTGCACTGTGCTGCTGTGTGTTCTCTGCCGCATTTCCAACACCTCTTATTAGATCTGATCCAGGTTTCTGTCTGTTCTTTGGTGAGAATCTGGAAGTTCGCACATTGGTTTAGGTAGTGTTGAGTTGTGTTGCAGAAGGGACAAAACTTCTTAGGTTTCTCTCTTTCTTTCTCGTCAGCAGATATGCTCTGTATTGCGGTCTCTGATCTGCCGTCTTGCTCCTCAGATTCATACTGCTCTTCACTCCCATGGAGGACAGTGGCTGCCTTGAATTGGGGCTTTCTGTCTTTGCATTGCTCTTTGACGTGACTCCGACATTCTCCGCTTTGGCCGTACTGGGCAGTGATATCAGCCTGAACCCTCACCTCATATTCCAGCCATGCTGCCAAGTCCACTAGAGTTGGAATGGGGGTCCTGATGGGGTTCACGTACCTCCGAAAGCTGGCTCTCAGGTCATGTGGTAGCTTGGCGAGAAGTCGAGAGACGTGGGATCCACACCTGAGCTCTGTCCGACCATTGCTACCCAGCTGCTCCAACATTCCTACAAGGGCACGCACTTTCAGGGCAAAGCAGCGGAATGTCTTCGTGTCACCAGTCCGGATGTTGGGCTCTTCCATCAGAGTAGAGATTCGGTGCAGCGCAAGCTGATGTGGTTGGCCATATAGTTCTGTGAGCGACTCCATTGTGTCACTGTATGGGTACCGGCTGTTAGTATAGGAATCAGCTATGAGTAAAGCCTCCTCACATTTCAGGTGGTCCAACAGTATTTGGAATTTGAAGCGCTCTGTAGCATCTGAGGGAAGCAGATTATCGAGAGCAACCTTCAATCTTGCAAACTCTCGTGGGTCTTCGTGAACCAGATCAGGGATGGATGGTCTTGGTCCGCGATAGACGTTCTCCTCGATGGGTGGAGAATGGCGTCGGGGGAGAGGAGGCGAGAAGGAGGGCTCGCGTTGTCTGTACCTATGGCGTTTTTCTGGCTCATAGTGGTGGCTCCTATATCGGTCGTAGCCAGGGTGGCTAGGAGAGCGGTGACGACTATAGCGTTCAGGTGAGTCGTAGTAGTCTCGCGATGCTGGTCTGCGATGGCGGCCTGGGGACTCCTGACGTCTGGGTGAGTCATGGTAGCGGCGTTCGGTAGACACATGGCGGGATGGTCTACGAAGGTCATGATATCTGCTCTCAGGCGATTTAGGCTGACATGGGGCTGGGGCGTCATAGTACTCAGGTAACCTATGATGGCGCCGTTGTGTAGAACCATAATGGCGGTTATCAGCGGTGTCATGGCGTTGCCTAGAGCTCCGTCCCAGCCTCTCTACACCCTCAACTATCTCATCAATCCCTTCCTGCTCATATGCAGATTGCTGTGTGTCCTCTCTGGCTATGTCTATTGACGGCTGCCCGAATTGACGTGGATCCTGGTGACCTCTTGTAGACGTCATTGTGTACTGGGAGACCGGCAGACTACGCTCAGAGATGGTTGAGGCTTTATCCTCAATGTCGCTATCCTGCCTGTGAGGTGAGTTGGAATGGTGATGGGGGGAGGAAGTATGAGGAGCATGCCGCTCTGACAGTACCTGTATGTCACGCTTCAACTGCTCATTTTCTGCTTGGAGAGCTCTAACACGTCTCTGGATTGTGCTAGAAGATGATTCCCCTCTCTCTTCTTCATATGTGGGGAACTGAGTCATCTGCTCCTCTCCCTCGTAGGAGTGGTGTTGTGATGTGGGTGATGGTCTCCGCCTAGTCTCATACTGGTTAAGGTAACGTGGTGGTCGAGTTACCCGGCGGGGACGTTCTCTCTTCTCAAGGTGTTCCTGTTCTTCATCCGACATGATTGCAAGCTGTAGAACTTTGCCGTATCCGGCTCGAAGGACCATGTTAATAATTATGCAGTCTAATATCAGTTACTGCCCGGCGGCAACCTCTACAGGTGGTCCAGTTAGAACACAGGGAAGCGGATGTCCGAAACAGGGGTGTTTATTTTCTTCAACTCACATCACAATTATCACCACTCTGTCTTATTGTTAGTATGTGGTTCTGTGTATAAAAAAGGAGATAAACGAAATAAAGATACAAACTAAGAAATGACTATTGTCTCAAGTTGTTCAAGATAATAAGTCCACTCTAGCATTAACGTTACTCCTAGGAATATCAGTGTATAAACCTAGGCTAACAAGTGAGGCTAACTAGCTAAGTAGCTACATCTAATGGGTTAACTACATTTGTTTAACGAGTAATATTATCACTGTCCAAACATTACGATTACAATTGCTAACATTCAAGACTAACTAATATTATCATTATACATTTACTCACTTCTTGATGCACGCACAACTAACGTCGGTCAAACTTGGTGCAAAACGAAACTGACGCTGCAACTTGCGATCATAACATTGGGGTCCTACTACTAGGTGGCCACACAGCTGCCTGACTAAATCATAGTCTTATTGGGGAGTAAGGCTGAGTTCGCTGGCCTTTTGTACAATATAGCTTCTCCTGACTCATTTTCCTATTGAACTGAAAAATAAGTACAGAGAAGAAACCCTTAAAGTGATCCATCCACATCCACTGCTTATCTGGCGCTATAGGCTCTGCGCGATGGGAATGGTTAAGAAGAAGAACCGACACTGAACAAAATTCCCTGAAAGGTGTGAAGATGTATTCAAAATGTTGTTTCAGGGTATATGGAGTCATATTTTGCCAGACAGTCTTGACTGTTAGACAGGACAATAAGATCAGGACTCTCGTATTTACTTCCAAGGTAAAAGGAAGCCTAGCCTAGATTTTAAACAAATACGGACGAAACTGAATGAATGAATCTAACAAATATGCGCTGAATATTTTATATTATTAGCGCCTTTAATTTGTATTATTATTATTATTATTATTATCATTGTTGCTGTTCTTCTTATGTACTTACAGTAATAGGCCTATAGTAGTAGCAGTTGTAGTAGTGGAATGACAACAACAATTATAATAATAATAGGTCTAATGACTGAAAAGCCAGTCATACTGAGGAACTTGTTGAAGAACCATACATCCTTGTAAAAAATGAAACAATCACATGTATATTCTTCATACAGTATTCGTAAAAACAAAACAAAGGAATACAATAGGAATTAACGAGCAGAAGTTTACGTACCTTAGCCTACTGCCAACTGCTCACTGTTAACTTATTACTGACGCATCTACAGTGTCCTTCACTATTATTGGCACCCCTGGTAAAGATGAGTAAAAAGGCTTATAAAACATTAACCGTTTGGTGAATTAGCTCAATGTCACACTGAACAAATAAGAAAAATCCAACCTTTAATAGAAGTGAATTTATTATGAGAGAAAAAATATTTTTAACAAAACTATGTGTGCCACAATTATTGGCACCCCTGCATTTATATATAGAATAAAGTAATCATTTTTAATATTTGGTCGCATATCCTTTGCATGCCATGACTTCCTAATGTTTGTGACCCAACAGCATCAAAAGACTCTTGATGTTTTATTTTTATACTCTTACAAGCGATACTATAATGTCTCTGCATTTGAATGGATTTATATGGGAATTTGGGGGTGGGACTAGATTTAGCTATAAATTATGCTGGAACAGTATGGAATACATGGTTGGTCAAATGGCTGTAAGTAATCAAGGGTCTGAGGTATCAAACAAGCCTCAAACCATCACTCTGTTGCCAGATATACAGTAGATATGGATGGATCACTTTAAGGGTTGCTTCTCCTGACAAATTTTCCTATTGAACTCTATAGACAAAATAAGTCAGGAGAAGGAATCTACTGTATTTCTGGCAGCAGAGTGATGGTTTGAGGCTTGTTTGATACCTCAGACCCTTGATGACTTACAGCCATTTGACCAACCATGTATTCCATACTGTTCCAGCATAATATATAGCTAAATCTAGTCCCACCCCCAAATTCCCATATAAATCCATTCAAATGCAGAGACATTATAGTATCGCTTGTAAGAGTACCAGAAAATAAGATATCAAGAGTCTTTTGATGTTGTTGGCTCATTTTTTCAGTGTGAGCTGAAAAAATTAAGCTAATTCACCAAACGGTTAATTTTTTATAACCCTTTTTACGAATCTTTACCAGGGGTGCCAATAATATTGGAGGGCACTGTATATGTGTATCAATAAAACAAATACATATAGGGTATTTCCCCATCACTTAATTTGTTTAGAATGCATTTCAGAAACAAGATGATCACAAAAAAACATAGTTCCTGGTTTCCCAAAAGGTTAACTATCGCTTTTTTAATGCGTGCGAGACAAAATTGAGAAGGTAGGCTATCACAAAACTATCCGTTAAGCCTAGCAACGGGTGAAATTAATTGAAACTAGAACTATATGAGTGAAACGTTAAAATCAGTGGCTATTTAATGAGCCAATTCAATATACGGAAAACTGTTACAAATAGTCAGAACGTGGGTAGCCTATTTACAACCCGCTGTGTATCCTGGGTGAATTTAGGAGAAGCAAATGTGAACGCCATTTTGTCTATTGTTAGCCGGTTTGGTTGCAACTGAAGAACAAAAAAAACGTCTGAATGCAAGCATGCAGACAATGAACAGACGCTAATGTCCCGGATTGGGAATATGTAAGCAAATGCAGAAAATAGTAATAACCCATCCACTCCGCAGTCCCTGTGTGCCTCCAGCAGCTGCCATACACCCCCGCACCCCCCTTGGAAATATCCTGGAAAAAAGTTTGATTTCCGTACCCCTGGCAGACTCCCTCGGCAGCGAAGTCTTTCATTGAGGGGAAAAAAACTTATTAGCTGCGTCCCTTCACAAAACATCGGGAGCCCCCTTTGTTCGGGCAGGGACTCGAGACCCCATCATTAGCACTGATTACCGCTGACCAGTTTGACAACCTTATTGACTGCTAAAAAGACTTTTTCATGTATCCCTCCCGGGTTGCCCTCGTTTTCAATGGAAACGGAAATATTCTGCCATCTTGTCCCCTCGAGTTGAATGAAATCCAAAGCCCTTGCCCTTCCCCTAACTCGCTTCCTCCTCCTTTTTACACCGAAACACTGTTTTGGCCCCCGTTTTGTTCCAGCTGAAAGAGGTTTTTGAAAATACAGCTTGTCCCTTTCATTCGCTACAGTAATTAACTACAAATAGCACCCAGGTGTGCGACAATACTCATACATTGGTTGAAGCACAGTTCTGCTTACTTTTATGTTGTATTAACTCTGTCAGTTAGTTTTAGGCTTTAGACTGCATACACGTGACACAGAATAGCTAAAATATTCGAATGTATCGTACCAAGTAAATTATGCAACAACAAAAAAAAAACTTAAAAATGGCCACATGCTGCTGCAATAACTGACACAGTAAGTGTTAATTATGAAAGCCTGTAATCTTAGTTGTGTTACTCGCATGAATTCAATTAAAATAAACTATTAGAATTGTGTGGGATTTCATAATGAGTATATCAACCCCCCCAAAACACACACGTAGCCTACCGAGTCCAGTGAATCAAATGAAAAAAAGAGCAATGGTCTTAGTTGAATCTATTAATTTGGCAAGTTCATGCGGGCTATAATTGCATAGGCCCGCAGCATCTCTCCGACTGCTATCGCTATGGGTCAGAAACACTTTCTCAGTCTCACACTTTTTTTGTCCTCTCTTGAATTATTCATTGACAGCATGCAGCTTCATCACAATCACTACTGTGCGCGTGCATTCGGCTAGCTAACTGCAAAGAACAAAAATATTATAAAAGTGGGTAAAGTAAAAACAATCTTTGTTTATATATGCTTATTTAGGTCTGTTTAATTTTAAAAAATTTAATTGTAAAATGACATAAATATAACTGTAGTTCAGGTAGCCTATAATGATAGCCGTAGCCACCTTTTGAGTAGGCTATATGGAATTACATATATGTTAAGCTATAATATGTTTGATTTTCGGTGTTAATTCGTCATTTTGGAATGCAGTATTTACATTTTTCGCGTCTCTTGAAGTAGGCTATAGGCTACAATACATGAAATAATTGTAAATTAGAGACTCCTTATAGCCTGCACGAAACTACGGTCTTTTTTTCAAAACACGATATCCATCTGATTCTGAATGGTTTCAAGCAAACACATCGACTATAGTTCTGGTATACTCAGTCATATGTTTTTACTCACAGAACCCATTTCGTTTCAAGAGTCGGCCTTTATTTGACCTTTTGCTGTCACTTTACATTATGAGGCAAAGGAGGCCAACTGCAACGAAAACGTGTCTAGATGCATAGTAGGCTATCGCATATAGTATACACAGGCAACATATCTTCCCATTTAAGCCTTTTGAATATAAAAGATAAATAAGTATATTGACAAGCTACACCTTTATCTGTTCGGAAATGCAATACAATAGCTTCCTGCACAGTTACATCTGTATCCACTCAGCATTGTGATCATATTAGGCTACTATAACCCCGCGCATTTTTGTCCAATACAACCACGACGTTTCTGCTTATATTAACGTCACATTATAGCACCGAGAATTATATCTGCAACAATTCAATGAGGGATAACGAGAATCCAAATGAGTAGCCTACGAAGTCAAATCAATTAGATCAACGAAGATGAATACATTTACATTTGTGAAACCATTAATCCATCCTCCTGTTAGATCATGTTTCACTTGTGTTTGAAAAACTGAACTCAGTTTAACATAATAATAATAATAATAATAATAATAATAATAATAATAAATCTAAATTGAACATTTATTTTTCAAAATAACCAGCCTGATATTGAATTGCTTTGATCAACAAATATTTATTTAGTTATCTTTTTTTCTTTTACTGAAACATATTTCAACTATTCAGCGCATTGCTACGGTTCACCTGTGCACGAGGCAAATATTAAAAACATCAAGCAAATAAAGACCAAACCTAACAGAGCCAATCATTTAAATAAGTAAATAAACATTATTTATAAAACTTTAAAAGTAAAGTGAAAATATCACAGCGTCTTTTTCAACATGAAATACCCACAGAAAACCAGGGCAGGCGCTCAACATTTTTTTTCCATCAAGTTTTCCGTCCTCCCAAAAAGGGACCGCGGAGACCTATTTATCTTTTCCCCAAATATCGTCTTCAGTTCGTTTTCACATCGTGTTATTTTTGTTTGTTTCTTTTTTTTTTGTTATTTAGTTCAGTCATCCGTTAAGAAAAATGAAATTAAATTACATTTTAAGACAGGGCATTCCCGTGGATCCCTCGTGGTTTTGGCAGACTTCAACTAAGAACACCCTCTGTATATTTAAATGCAGGCACTGTTATTGTTTTTGTTAGATTGTCTGTTTTGATCTCCACCATTTTCCTCGTATTATCTTTCTCCTTTTGGTTCCTTCGGGCTGCCTGTGGTGTTAGATGTCACATTCACTGTCGCTGGAAGTGATAGATATTGCCGAGGCGGCGGCTTTGCTGGACAAACTAGCTTCAGGGCTGGACGCAGCACCGAGACGGTCCACTGCAACGTCCTCTTCGGCCAGAGACCGAACAGAGCCTTGGGTCAGGACCTGCTGTTGAAGCCTTCACAAAAGACATAACGGGGAAGTGAAAACCAGAACTAGGCCTAAATTAAGATGTTTCGTATATGCACAATACATTGCATTTATAGCTACTTTTGTAAATACAGGCAGGTAAAATGTCAGTCAGACACATAATAATTATAATGCTATCATATGCAATGTAGCCTATCTATGCAAAGTAGTACCGAGCTGAATAATTTACGTTTTGGGTAATAAAACGTACAAATTTCTAAATTTGCAAAAGCTGAATTACAGTTTTATATAGGCTATGCAATTTTAGTACATGGGAGATATAATAGCAATATCATGCGACTGCAGAAGGATTGGGCATTTAACGAAAGTATAATACACCTTTCGAGTGAAATTAACAGCATAACAAACTATAAGAACGTATCCATTAATAAAGTGGATTGGAGGGATTTTGTTGAGGTATTCGAAGTTTAGGGATTCGAAATTAACCATAGACAACACAGGCATAGTCATAGTCAGCTCTATTTCCAAATATTATACGTTAGGTTATGCAAACTAGGTTGGCATAATTTGTATTCCTGAAGCTGTATTTATTTAAAAGAATTAGTAGATAAAAAATTTAGCCTATCGAATGCAAGTAACCATTTAAACAGTAGGCTATTTAAGCATAGGCTATATATTTTTTTCTATTGAAGCATAGCCTATATGTTATTTGCCACTATTGAAAGGTCGCACGAAAGTTTAGGCCTCAGGACAAAGCGTAGCTACTGCATATGCCTAATGCGATGGAATTTCTGATTTTTATAATTATAGAAACTACAGAAGTGAATTTTTTATATAATATTGATATTCTTGGTCAAATTACGGAGTTATCCAGCGTGGTCTTGTTTGTCGACTACTGCAGCCTATAGCATACAACCCATCACTTGAAGTTTTATTTTTTTATAAAGAACAAATTAATCAAATTCCTTTCTATAGCCTATACGTAAAATGAAATGTAACCTATTGCAAATCAGCCGGGTTAGATGTTATGGAATAATGTAATCTTTTTCAAAAGGTAATGGCGCGATTTGATAAATGTTTTTCATCAAAATAACTGTTAACAAATATATTATTATTATTATTATTATTATTATTACTAGCCGATGCTTGCCATTATTATTATTTGCCGGTTATTATTATTATTATTATTATTATTATTATTATTATTACACGTTTCTATTATATTTCATTTAAACCTTTTTGTTGTTGTCGTTGTTTTTTAAGGTGAGACATACAGTAGGCTATACATTTTTAACCTGTGCTGTATTTTTTGTTGACAATGTTTTCGATATAAACGATTGCTATGCTATGCACTTGCAAGGGGAGTTCAACATTCATCATTTATTCCAATTCTCCCTATGTGACTAATATGAACACAAAACAAGACCACAGCAACATTAATAAACGAATATTATTTGTGCAATGGCTTCGATTTTACACAAACGTGCATACCTGTTTTTGGCTGCCGCGGCTCTGTCCCTTTGTCTGCGATTTTTGAACCAGTTTCCCACTTGTGTGGGAGTAAGTCCCGTAGCCTGTGCAAGCTCCCTTTTTTTGCTAGGGTTAGGATAAGGGTCCTGCAGATACCATTCTCGGAGCAAATGCCGGGTTCTCTCTTTGAAGCAGTGTGTCTTTTGTTCCCCGTCCCATATTGTCCTGGGCAGAGGGAACTTCTTCCTTACCCGATATTTGTCCACCGGTCCTAGCGGGCGCCCCCTCAGCTTCTCTGCCTCCTGGTAATGCGCTTCCAGCCAAAGGGCCTGCAGTTTAGAGTGAGAGTCTTTGGTGAACTTGTGGTTTTCCAGGATATGGTAAAGCTCTCGAAAATTCCCAGTGTGGAAGGCCACTATGGCCCTCGCTCTCAAGACCGACTCATTCTTGTTGAGGACCTCGCAGGCGGCTGGGGCGACGGGCAGCGACCAGAGGAAGCGACCAAGACGTTCAATATCGCCGCTCTCCTCTAAAGTCTCACAAACCCCCGCTACCTGCTGGGGGCTAAAATTCAAGATAGGCAGCTGAAACATGGATGCTTCTCTTTTTTCCCCGCGCTGCTGTCGCTCTCTCGCACTCGCGCCCACTCTCGCTCTCTCGCCTGTCCTCTCTCTCTTTCGGATCCAGACAAAAAGGCAATCCCAAAGTTAACAGATCAACCGCTAAAAACACTGCGGAACGATGCCCTCTGGCTGGCTAAAGCAGCCTCGATGGGTGAACTTCGCAGTTTGCAAGTATGAGAGTAGCCTATACAACTAGACCTGAGATAAGATTTTTCAAGAAAAAAAAAGACATTCAGCCCTCTGCTGATTTTCTATTGGACTTGGCAGATTGGTTGCGTGGTTGCCATGGATGCCTGTCAATCAATGTCAAGTTTGCCAATCACGCGGAAAGGAGCGTAAAGAGATTTCAGCACCTCCCAGAGCTCGACAGCGCCTTTTTAAAATGAAAACATTCTGACCTTTGCTTTTTGTGTTCAGAAATATAATTGCCTTCGATGTTTTTGTGCATAAACTCCTTCGCATCGCGTTGTTTTGAAAGGGCAAATCCATTCCGTTAAAATGTTTTAGGCCTAGACCTTCATAAAATATATGTTTGTAGGCTATATTTCAGGGAAAATATAAAATAAAATGCCGGCTTTTTTACATATAGCCTATCATGCTTACATATCAGAGAGCCACTGCCATGCCAATTTTGAGTGATAAAGGTATAACGTAACTTTATTCCGAGAAATTGGGCTGCTGCTTTAGGCTACGGCATAAAACATGAGTATAGGCCTACATGAAACATAAAACATAAAAAAAGCAAAAACGTAACCTGAATTGGTTTAAGTAATGCTTAATAATCACACGTTTTAGGGATGCCCATCTTTTGTGATATTTATTTCACGCCATATTATAGACCTATAGGCTACATATTATACACATTTAGTCTACTGATAGTATTGTAACTATGGACACATAACTACGTGTGTGAACCTCATTTAGCGCATGGATGCGTGTTTGTGTTTCTACAAATTAGTGCCATTTTTTATTATTCCTCATTACAGGCCTTTGTGCTTGTAATAGCGCTTAACACTGCTCTGTATTTCCTTGTAATGTTATTTATCCACGCCACTCCCTGGGAACAATCTATTATTAACGGTAGACAAATTAATATATTTATGGATTCAGCGAGAGTGCTATGTCGCAGGCTATTCTGGTTTAGTATCAGATACACTTCGCTTTGTGCAGCGGCTGATTCCGTAAATAAGAAGGCGGATAGATAGCGTAGATGGTTTGAAGTGTCGGGTCAGATTATTTCATGCCTGACTACAGTGAAAAAGTTCATTCTGACGGAAAAAGCTGATATTATTTTCACAGATCCACGCAGTTCCATTGAAAACCTTTCAGGGTCTTTTAAATGATTTATAGAAGGTTCGAGACTCGGGTTATGGAACTACCTTCCATGCAAAAATCTGCGCATTTTCTTGCATTGTTGCTTGTCCACGTGAAAACGCATTATGCGTATATTCAAAGACGAGCCGCCTTTGCCCTGTGAATAGACCAGTGCATGACATTCAAAAAAATAAAATAGAACTGTCCACTTTGCTGGACCAGGAAGAAGACGTTAATCTATACTGTCCCTGCGAAGCATAGTAAAATTGTAACACAATAAAATATAGGCTAAAAGCACTGCAATTCACAAACACGTTCTACAATTATGTGAGGTGTCTGACCCTGCACGCGCAATTAAATTAGGTTTCATTGTTCTTTTCAGTATAATCAGAATCGTGTTTGGTCATGACGTTTTGCAGGTATAGGCCCACGGCTTGTGCCATGGGTATAGCTTAAATGTGACATAATTGTCAATATTTCAATACTAGCTATAGCCTAATTAAAATAAAATATTTTAAAAAAGATATATTTTGATTTTCAAATTTGTCTTTATTTGCAAATTAAACCTATATAGCTATTAGTTCATTTACTTAAAGCAGACGGGATATAGGCTCAGCAAAGAGGTGGACACTGTTCCTCCTGCAATTGCCATTCATAAATTCCCACAGGTTTAACACCGACCGGTTAAATTATAACTAAAGGATTTGCAAGTGCCTTCGAAATTAGGCTATAAGACCTGGGTTCGTGTGACAGATAGAAACGACCACAGAAGACCAGTAGCCTAGGGGCTGATGGTAGCCTACTTTTTTATTAGAAGCTGTATATAAGACAAATAGACATTGCAATCATCACTGGAATAATCCATTGATCTTTCAAAAAAAGGTACACACCACAAAAAGGCTGTGATGAATGCACCCGGTTTTTGATTATTTAAGCTTTGCCTAATTCTGATAAAATACGAGGTCGTGGTACGAGTAGCCTACATAGGCTAACATTTCCAAAATGTTTTGTTTCAGGGGGGAAGCCTTCTCTCTGTAGTTTTCATTAAGAATTGAATTTCCTCTCGTTCATGTGACGATTAAAAATCAAAAACCAAGTGTGTTTCCGAAAAATCGATGTACATTGTAGCAAATAGGTTATATATAGGCCTAGTTCACATGCAGCAATTAGTGTAAAATATTTCTAAACGACAAAACAAAAGCCTACCAATAGTAGACAATGTTTTAAACATAGTCCAAGCAATTATAACGTTTTAATTCTGAACTTGATTTATTATAATAAGGGACATCGTTAGTGGACTTAAAAAAACGTCTGAATGGTGCAGTAATAAAACTGAAAATTCAAACAATTTTTCCAACAATTGCATTTCGAAATAAAGTAGTATTATATGCTAGTATTGTCGGTTATGCGTTAGAACAATTACAATGTATGCTTTTGTCTGGTGTTTTCGGGTTATAAAATGGACATCATGGAACTGGACTACATGGTTACGAACTTATACACAAGTAAACAGGAATGTTAACCCAGAAGAGAGTAGGCCTACCCAAATTGTCCCAAATTAGAACCGCAACGCTTTTGCAAGTGATTGTCCTATCCACTAAGTAGCCTATACAGACTTAAAGCATAGTTATATACTTGATTCTGAAAGTCATAGAACACTGTATGACGTTGTTGGGGGCATAGTTCATGCATTAGCCCACGTTTATCGCAATGAGAATAGAGAACCGTGCTTTGCTTCAAGATGACGATTAACCATTAAAATATTGAGGTGCAAAGTCATCAATCCACGGTGGAAATCTCCCTAAAATGTCACAAAGAGAGATGATTTGGTTTGATCAATTTAATACAATGTATCCCGAAGGTTTCAATGATTTATCCACAGACCGTTTCTTTAGGGAGATTGGCCACTTGGACCAGTCAACAGTATATCTCCATTTATGCTACGTTGATGCATGCTTTTAAAGTAGCCTATATCTTTTTGAAATCACATATTTGTATTTGATTGCCAATTTTCTTTGACCCAAACTGTGAATTTTGAATGTGCATCATGTTTCTATTATTGCTCACATCTGTATATGCACGTTTAGTCCTGCCCCCACACAGGTTACGTACATGCAATGTAATTTTCACCGTCACTATCAGAGGTTACAAACATATTGGCTTGTAATATAGCCTACTTTTGATGTTCCGACGATGGGTAGACCTATCGGCAATGCCTACACGTCTTAGAATGGCCAAAAGCGAATAATGTGAAAATCAGGTGCTCATGTTCTTTGTTGAAGTTTGGTGTGTCGCAATTTCCATGGCTTTCGACTATTTTACACTGAAATTATATCATTTCAAAACCCTGAGGAACATATACTGATTGTTCACTTAGTGGTAGACACCCTAAAAATGTTGATATTTCAAAGAAGCAATTCATTTTCATTTTTTAAAAGTTTAACTGAACTTAAACGTTAAACGTATAGGCTATTAAACATCTACACTAATATTATTGCATTAAGGGCATTTTCATATGTAAAATATATTCATATATAATCTCTATTTCATCATGCAAATCATCATTATTATGGTATATTAAGAACACACGTTGAACAAAAGCCAGATTTTCTGTAGGCTACTAAGACAAAAGATTAACATGCGCAAATTCCATAAATCTCTACATGGATGGATGTTCCTTCACTAGCGCTACGAAATTACTAAATTAATTATTTAATAACCTACTAAATTACATTTTAAAGAAAATCACCCTTAACTACTTTATACCTCACAGAATAAAAGATAATAATAGATTATATTCCTACAGAGTAAGCATGCGCGCCTGATGTCACAGACATGCATGATAAAAAAATATAAACAGGAATCAAGATCTATTGCGCCCAGATATTTACGAAATGCCAATCAACTCCGAACTTCACAAAATGCGTAATTCGTTTGCGCTTTCGACTTTACCCGGTGAGTTGCATATCACACATGTTGTGCTTGTGTTGATATAAATACCAGACTTTTATCCAATATGCAAATGGCTTATTTGGTGGACAGTGTGACTCTATACCCTCATATTGTCTTTTTATTCAATTGTGAACCACATTGAGCTGCTTGTTTCCATATATAGCCAATGCTCCTGCAACAGCGTTTATTGTTTTTTTTGTTTTTTTTCTCAATTTGGCGCCCAATTAGGGGCTAAGTACATCCAATTCCCACCCTAATAGTGAGCCAACAGAAGGGGGGGGGGGGGGTAACCATGGAGGAGAAGTAGGTTTCAACCAGGTTTCCATAAGTGAACATGCAAGACCACGAACACAGGACAGAAAGTACCTGTTGACATTTTTAAAAATGGTTTCATCCTGTGACATTTTTTCTTCAACCCTCATAAACACAGACCCTCAACAGCCCATACAAGGTTAAATATCCAGAGACCATCTGGACAGTGCTTGCATTTTGAGTGATGCACACTGTCAAATCTGAAATGAAGTGCATGGAATAAAATTTACATTTGGTTGCTTCATTTTGCTTCTAAGCATGTCTTGTTTGTTGAAAACAAATGACAGAAATTGAATCGCAGGTTCATAACCAGGGATAACAATTATCTCCTTGGATGCCAGTGATTTTTCTTGCTCTTGGTCTATCCAAGCTTGGACAGTTTGGTTGATTAAGTCCGAGCCAGAATATTCAGTCTGAATGCAGAAATGTATCTTCAGTATACCTGCTTTTGTTAAGCCTACTAATCAATTTATGAATGCGGTGGTTCAAGCAACCCTGGTCCTAGCATGCCACAGTTGCCTACAATACATGTTTCCATGTTGGTCATATTCAAAGGCCTGTGTACCTACCTGGCCAATTGCAGTCTATTAGGAGAAGAATAACTTTCACAATATATGACATGCACACAAAGTTTAATTTTAAAATATGTTTACATTTTGATCACCCATTTGCATAATTCTGGGTCAAAGCTTTCATCTTACTTCAATTTGCCCAAAGAAAAAATCCATTCGCTATGAATCGGCCATTTTCGCGGCACGGGGACATAGCCTGCCCAAGGCAGAACAGATCAGAAACCGAGTAAGGAGTGAACGTGCTGTAACTGACCCACATTTGATCACATCAGCTGTGCAGCCGGGCAGACGAGACACTACAGAAGCTGGTTACCATCTCCCATTTCAGTCATCTTCCCATCCCCCACCCCCCAACCACCCAACCCCAACAAAAACGTGACCTCAGCCCATCGCTCCCCACCCCCAACTACATCATCCAAGGCCACGCTTGCCTACTGCCCGCCCCCAAGCCCAATATTCGCCAGCACACAACATCCCCTTATATCCCAGCAGTCAGGCGCTGATGACCCACTATGAGCCATTCATACAGCCCCAATATTTATGCACATCATGTGTCATGGGTCATGTGATCAATGTTTCACGTTCAACTTCCAGTCCACATTCCAAGACTTACTTTGAGTCTGCTGTGCAAGTCACCGGTAAAAACATCCCTCTGCCGAACCACAATGCCCTTTGTTCTTAAATCTGAGTGTGTGATTGGACACATCTGAAGATATACATCACCATGAATTTGGCTGCCAATGAAATGAATGCATACTGTTTTGTTACAGTAAAAAATATTGCAACACTGTTGCTCAAAGGTTAAGGTACAATACAGCAAGGGAATATACAGTACATATATATTTGAATATTGGTGTCAGTTTAACATTCCTGAGGCCTTTTCCACCAAGGATTAACTTTCTAATTAAGGTATCATGCCAATGGTCACATTTGGGTGGCCTAGTTCTGGAGGCTGCAGGGCAAGATATAAATGAGTATTAATGATGCAAAAATAAACACTTTTCAAAGCTACTTTAGGCGCAAGAAGATGGAGGGATAAGCTAAGGGCACCAAATGCTATGCTTTAGTCCCATTAGCACTTGGTCAAAGCTTTTACGTTGTTTAATCTGTGGATTTATGGTAACAGAGAATACTTCTTATCCAAAGACCCACTGGCCTATACACTCCATAATCCACCAGCTCTTATTTAAACCCTTCTGACAGAGAGGAGCAAATGGAAACAATGTCTGTTTCAAGATGGCATTAACAACACGGGTAGAGATGCCAGTTTTCTGACACGGGCATTCTTGCAAAAACTCTCATACAAACCGCGGTCTATTGTTTGCTCGTTTTTTTTTTTTAGAACCTCTAATCTGCACTCACTACCAATGGGTGTTTTCAATTGAAAGTGGCAGCTGAATGTGTGTGCGCACTTACATGAGCAAAACATTTTTCTTTAGCTACACACTGTGAAACCACGGCAAACAACACACTTTTTAACATGTAAAATAGCTTTTGTTTTCACACACACACTTTAAAATGCTCATAAAAAGAAAATATTTTCATGAAAATCTACGGTTTCAAGTAGATAAAGAACTTCAGTCATGACAGTTTCCCAAAATCTCACATATATTCTGTAAATATGGCCAATATTTGTCAGCTTTTATCCAAATATGTAATGGCACATAGGGTGAGAAAACACAGACAAACTAGAGCTATTGTGAGCTTTGAGAAGCTGTGTGATAGGCCATGCACGTCTTATTTGCATAGAAATGTTTGCATTTGACACAACATTACTGCATATTAAACCAGGGATGTACATAATGCGTGAGTATGGATGGTGCGACGACGATGCTTTGTGTGGACATCGTATGACTTTCGTAGAACATTGATTGTACCAACATAGAAAAATGTGCCTTCTATAAACAAAGTCACAAGATTGCTTATTATTCTGAGGTAAAACTATACAAAGTGCACTAAGAAACAATACGAAAAAGAAAATAATAAAAAGAAGAAAAGAGTTAAAATGTTAGCCATTATTTGTATTAAAAAGCACTGTGCTTTCTGTCACGCAATGGCAGTACAGTGTAAATAATATTTCACCTGTAGACATTATCTTCAGTTGAAATATTCATTTGGGAAATGTCTTTTGTTCCCTAAGTTTGCTTTGCTTTTTAATGCCTTCATTTGCATATCATCTGAAGTGATTATTGATGTGGATGCTTTCCTTTCAGTCCCACGCTCTGGGCTGGTATTGGGGTACGGCTGATTTCCCATCAGCAGGAAGCGAAAAGTTCTTAGTAGGAAGGCTCAGCCATGATTCACATTTCATTGTTTAAAGTGTCAAGTACATCAAGCTGGTGATTCCTGAAATCGGGGTCATAAGGACCTGTGTGGTACAGTAACGCAATGTGGTAGCTGGAATTGAAGAGGAGATCCTTTCTGGCTGAGACTATACATGTCGGAATTCATTTAATCAAGGCTTGAATTTTTCTCAGAATCTTTGTGAAAAAGTAAGAGGAAGTAGACCGAACTGAGGAAAACTTGGTGTAATACATCAAGAAGGATATTTTAACAGAAAGACACAGTCCAGTTTTTGGCAAGAAATACATTGTGGTAATTGGAATTTTTGTTTTCTTCTAAACTTGTACTTTTTAAATGATAACTCTGAAATAATTTTTTAAAATGCATCAGTCAATCAATCCTTTTGTTCAAGCATTGAATTTGTTCTTCTTCAGCACCCTCAGTGGGAAGACCTAGGATACTTATAGTATCATAATTCTGAATCATGCTAAATTGCTAGCTTGCTTGTCGTAATGAACATGCAGTCCCGTAAGTCTCCCGTATTCAGCAGGATCTTATTATAACTTGTAATTACGCACACCCAAAATTCACAATGTACATGATGATACAAAACAACAATAGCATGAATGAATGAAAGAAAAATAGCGTTTAAGCTAGATCTAATTAAATTATCTGCTAATCCTAACCTGTCAAGCCATGTAGCTCCATTCATCCTGATTATGGCAGGATTTAATTACCTTATCTATATGTTTACCAAAGTTAAACTTTGTTTTGTCATAAAATAAGTAGCTTAGTCCATGCAGACGGATGTATAATAAACACACATACTTATAATACCCTATACAACAGCAGATCAAGTGACACAAATCTTGTAAATTGAAATTCAAGAGTTTGATGCGTGAAAATACATTTTTATTCAAGGGCTTCAGAATGGAATAAATCACCAAGCTCCATTTAGTTAATGTCTTGTCAATTATTGTACGTGACCTTTTAATGATTGTGAATACTCTATTTGAATAAGCAACCGAATATATGAAATACTTAATTCAATACACCTGCCAAACTATTTTGCTTTGCACTGATGAAGGCCATAATGGAAATAAGTCTGACCTTTTAATGTTTTTTACATGTTGCATTTTCACATATCATCTTTGTGTGGATGTAAATGTGGATGTACATGCATTAGAATCTAATAAATAAAAAATGGAATCAACTCAAGACACAAAAGCGGTGCTTTTTAGATGACAATATTCATCATACATGGCTCTTACCAGATAACAATAATAATAATAACAGTCATTAACATCAAATTTCATGACTGAAAATGTTAGTATGTTAGTATAGTGCATGTACACTGCCTGGCCAAAAAAAAAGTTGCTGTTGCACCCGTCATGCATAGTGCCCACTGTACAAGCCTCTGGAGGCAGTGTTATGATCTGGGGTTGCTTCAATTGGTCAGGTCTAGGCTCAGCAATGTTATGCAGCAATAAAATAAAGTCAGCTGAGTACCTGAATGTACTGAATGATCAGGTTATCCCATCAATGGGCATATTCCAGGACGACAATGCCAAGATTTATCGGGCTCAAATTGTGAAAGAGTGGTTCAGGGAGCATATCCCCACTGAAAGTCTTTGGGATGTGCTGGAGAAGACTTTACGGAGTGGTTCGACTCCCGTCGTCAATACAAGATCTCAGCCAAAAATGAATGCAACTCCAGACGAAAATAAATGTTGTGAGGCTGTCGAAACAATTCCACGACGAATGCACGCCGTAATCAAAGCTAAAGGCGGTCCGGTCCAATGAAATATTAGAGTGTGCAACTTTTTTTTTGGCCAGGCAGTGTATAACCTATGTGCGTGTGTATATATAAATTAAAAAGTATCTCTGAAGGTAAGAATTTAGCACATGCAGCATTGTGAAGCAAATTTTTTTTAAAACTACAATCATGGCAAAAAATATTTTGTACATATGGCTTCAGGTTATTGAAAAAACCCTTGTTTACAAAGCTTGTATTGCAGAGCTTCATACATGTTGATCATGCAACATGTTAATACCTTCGGTCTCCATGCGCAGTGTGGCCTGAAATACTAACAGTGTGTCAAGTCATTATGTTGCATGACACTTTAAGACTTTGAATTTGTGTTTATCCATTGAAACCCCACTTATTACATGCAAGATGCATCTGCTGATGTCCATATATGGTAAGCTTGCCCTTGGCCACAGGTCACCCTTTGCTTCTTTCATTCTTGCACTGAAGTTGATTCAGTCTAAACACAATGCGCTTCTGCATTCAGTTGGAGGAACCAATTTATGTGAATCTCATGGGGTGTAAACATCAAAATAAACATCAAAAGACTCTCGATATCTTATTTTCAGGTACTGTTATAAGCGATACTATAACCTCTCTGCATTTGAATTGATCTCTATGGGAATTGGGGGGTGAGACTAGATTCAGCTGTACATTAGGCTGGTACAGTATGGAACACATGACTGGCTAAATGGCTGTAAGTCATCAAGGGTCTGACGTATCAAACGAGCCCAAAATCAGCACTCTGTGCCCAGATATGGAGTAGATGTGGATGGATCACTTTAAGGGTTGTTTCTCCTGACTTTTTCCCCCATAGAGTTCTATAGGAAAATTCCCATAGAGATCAATTCAAATGCAGAGAGCTTATAGTATCGCTTGTAACAGTACCTGAAAATAAGATATCGAGAGTCTTTTGATGTTTATGGGTCACAGACTTCAGGAAGTAACAGCATGCAAAGGATATGCTACCAAATATTAAATATGATACTTTAAAAATACATTAAAACAAAGGGTATGAATACTTATGTAAATGAGAGATTTCAGTTTTTGATTTTTTATAAATTTGCAAAAATGTCTAAAAACATGTTTTCACTTTGTCATTATGGAACAACAGAACATTACAGAACAACCTTAGTATTTTCATTTTCATTTCACAAACGGTAAATAAATATACTTACAAAAGGATCTGCCTATAGTCTATCACCTTTGTGTAGGAAACGATGAGTAGCAAGGTAGCTTGCATCCCACTGCACAAAAAAATGCCTCCAATTGGCTCGTCAATATAGAAACCTCTGGTTGGTCTACAAACACATTGGGCTCTGCTTGTAGCTACAAGGCTAGGCTTCACATCGCTATTTACGGTAAGTTCCTACGCGAAATGAGAGTGAAGTTATTAAACAAAACGGCAACACGGTCGGCCCCACAGGATTAAAGATATTGACCTTAAAAATAAAAAGATTGCTTCATGTTTATACACTAAAGACTTAATTCCTTTTCTAATATACAGATTAAAGTACATTTTGGTGTACAATTCCAGGTAATAAGATGGATAAGAAAGTTACCTAACTAAGTCACAGAGGCCACTTGGGTACAAGGTATGGGTTACACATGACCTCTACCAACCACAAAACTGTACTGCATACACCACAGAGCCACTCAAACAGAACACATGTTTGGAGTAGCTTGTTAGCACTGAAGGGTGCTAACATATATAATTTAATGAGGTCAGCTGATATTATTAGCTTGGCTGTGGGGAAAAGTATGAGATACTGTCGAGGTGGTGGGGGCGGGCAGCTCATAGCGTTTCTCCAGCGTCAGTCAGCGGTAACAAAAGTGGAAAGTGGAAAACAAGTGCACAAGTTCACCCCCGCTTCCCGTCAATGCGGTAAAATGGTCTAATGCAGATCGTTTGTGGTTGGACAGGCCCCTGTTCGTGTTGCGCATTTTGATGGCGCCGAGGGTGACAGGAGTCACAAGTGATCAAAGTGAGGCCCCCCCAGCGGGGGGGCACGGGCCCTTAATAATGGCCGACTCGGGGGCCCGGGTTCTGCTTCGGCGCTGCTCCGCTCTCGTCTCCCGTCAGACCCGTCTCCCCCACACTCAGCCCATTAACCGCTCCCCTCCTCCGCCTGGTGACGCCTGCACCCGGCCAATATGCTTTCCCTTCCCATACGCCGTGCTCTTTTCCTGTTCGCAGAGGCTTTTTACCTTTGTATTGAATCTCACGTCATGTCGTCCGTTTAGAAGAGGCATGTTGCCTTTAAGAAGACTTCATCCTGAGTCGGCCAGTAAAGCTGTAAGTGAGACACTGGAAGTGGCCGCGTAAGCCCCTGAACCCTGGCTACTAGGTAGTACATTATCCGTCTTGATGGGAAAATGCAGGTCAAGCATCGCCAAGGAACTGACACGGACATCCTCTCTCCACACCCTGCAGGTTGGCCATTGGCCTATGCAAGCCTGTAGTATCACAATTACTTGAGCGGAAAGACGGTTTACTTTCATAGCTAAATATGCTCTAATAATTGGATTATGAGAGGAAAACATTTTAGGCAACAGTATTAGTTGTAATGTCTTCGTTCACCCTGACCTAAAGTAGCTTTCACACTTTTCTTTGTGGATCAGTTGTTTGGAAAAATCAGCAGGGCCAAGGGTACCTTTTGGTCTATATGGTTCTGATGCTGTTCTGCATAGGGAGGTATGATTTTTTGGATTAGCAAAGAACGTACAGAAAAATAGTACTCTTTCTGAAAAGGCATTGTTTGAATCGATGACATTTGGATGGTAGCTATGTTTAGTTAAACTTTGAACTTGTATCTCAAGAATTATTCTGCAGTGAATTATTAAAGAGTGGGAAATATACATGTTCTATCACTAAATGTATCCACAGCTAAACTCCTGTATTTCCAAGTGTGTTCACACAGACATATAGCATGCGGCTAAAATGGGTGGTGAATTGACAGATTGAAAATCTACCAATCTACAGTATAAATGAGATTTTCACGCATTCCCACTTGGAATCAACAGCTGCTGAATTTAGGCTGCACGCTGACAGTAATACTCCTATCTTTCTCTTCCATATTGTTAATGCAACAGTTTATTGTCAACAAGTACTTCTAGATTCCAGCTGTCTCAAGGAAATATGAAGAAAACAACAGTATGCCTATTACAAGGTCAGCTTTACAGTTTCCTTTAGAGACGGAGATCTGAATGTCTTGTCAACTGCATTTTATTGACGGCTTATGCCAAATGCCACCCTGACACATCTAATTAAAATGAACGGGCGTTCCTAGGTAGGGCATGAGATGGCAAGCCAGCCATTTGGTCCCCGTCTGCGGACCCTCTATCATACTGCTGGTTCCAATGATGCGTTTGACAAGACGGCGCTGATGGGTATGCGTATTCACCAGACATCTCAGAGCAGGTCCCACTCACCGACGCGACTCCAATCACATCCGACAGTCGAGAGTTGAGTCACTTTCGCTCCGTGCTTTTATTCATTTATTTATTTTATTTTAATTTTTTCCAGAGCCTGGCAGTCCTTTGCGGTGCTGCATAAGCAGTACAGTGTGACATCGTTGGACACTACAGTTTCTGCGACCCTTAGACAAAACTACAGAGAGAAAGCCAGGGGATCTACCCAGAGGGGCCCCTCACTATCCCACACACCATACCGGCCGTCGCTTTCTTATCTGGACCGCATTCACAACGCCTCTGAAAATCGACGTGAATAATTGAGTACTTGAACGAACACAGCAGAGTACAAGAGCATACGACACGACAGAAAAAGAACAGATCAACATATCTGACGTTTTGTCTGTTTAGTATCTGAGCTAGAACATAAAGTGGATTGCTCTTTAGACTGCAGTCGACATTGCTGTCGATGTTTTTCTCACCAAGTAGCAATTTGCTCTCTTTCATAATGGAGAAGTTCATCAACATGACCAACCTTTACCCTGCCTCTGCCACACCTCAGACACCGGGGAGTGATAAACGAGTTAAGTCTACATAAAACAGTGTCCGTCATCCCAGCCGCACAGATAACTCAGGAAGTCACGAGGAACCGAGAGGCAGTTTAGTGGTACAACGAGAGCTTCGGCTTCTTGTACACCACAGGTTCAAAATGCAAGACAGGGAGGACTGGGATAACTGAAGGGTAGGCAGCACGACCATAGTTTTTTTTTATTTTTTTTTATTTAGACTCCTCTCAAGCACCGTTTACTCAAGCGTAGAGCTCATTGTGGAGCCTTTTCTCTGCTCACATCATTAAACTAATGAGACACTAATATATTCAGCAAAGTGATTATTCTGCTATTGCTCATAGGTAAAGTCTAATGCCACATTTAATAGCCTAATCCACATCTGATGTGGCTAGTAGGTGTCAGTAAGCTCAGAGTGTTATTTGGCATCTTAAAGTAGTTTTCTAATATGCTGATTAAAAATGTATGTTTGGAGGGCAAACAGCCAGCTGCAATGTGAACACTTGCTGGAGGACATTAATTAATCTTATTTAAAACACATTCTAAGCAGGTTTTCAGGCCCACCTTGCTCATCTGCCTATTTCCAATACTGGGAGGGGTTTGCTTGCAGACAATGAAAAAAAAAAAGCCACGAGTGGACACAAATACTGGCACTGCAGAATGCCACTTACCCTACATTCCTTGTATCTCCGACTCCTCGAAGTAGTGAACAGATGTTAATCGTGGAAAAACTATTAAATCAAAGCACTTGAGAAATCAAGAGGTTTCTGTGTGTTAGTGGAAGTCGTCCTCTTAAAGCTGAATGTAACCTTGCTATGTTAAAAACACTGTTTATGTGTTGATTTGCAGCCCAAATTTGTTTCTATTTGACCAACGTGATGAGTACATTCTTCTGGCTCTTGCCGTGGAAGGCCTTTGTGTTGAAACGAGGGACAAATTGATCATTTAAATAATGAAGCTGCATGCCACTTCAGAGAAGATGTTTACACTCCCTACACTTTGCATTTTTAATGCACATATGGGTGAAATAGGCTTAAAAACTATTCTCAGATGAGCTTTAATCTAGAACCGGGCACAGCTAAACCGCCTTGCAATATCGCAGTAACCTGTGGCACTTCTCAGTTTAAATCCAGCATGTCCACATAAATGTATAATATAGGCCTAAGCATATACAGTATACCCACTTAAACACGGCAACACACGAGTCACTCACTACTAGCTACCCCTTGCTTCCTAATAAGAACTAAAATTATTTAATTTGTTTGAGAAATCAAACTCAAAAACAGCTAAAATTAATATTAATAATATAGTTGCTGAGTAGATAAAAACCTAAATCAGCGATATCTGTATTTACAGTATATATATATATATACAGTGAACACCATAATTCATTGGACAGTGACACATTGTGTGTTATTTTGGTTCTGTACTCAAGCACTTTGAGTTTGAAAGGATACAATGACAATGCGGTTGAAGCGCAGACT
This sequence comes from Ilyophis sp. 1 JC-2022, assembly GCA_022702515.1. Taxonomy (NCBI): domain Eukaryota; kingdom Metazoa; phylum Chordata; class Actinopteri; order Anguilliformes; family Synaphobranchidae; genus Ilyophis; species Ilyophis sp. 1 JC-2022. Next base: position 38,965,727 of record CM040406.1, read on the forward strand.
GTCAGCTTTAATTTGAGGGTATTTTCATCCATATCGGACTAACCATTTAGAAATGATGGTTTAGGACCTTTTGTACATACTAGCATACTAGTCCCCCCCTATTTTTGGCATCAAAAAATATTGGACAGTTTAACATAATGTTGAATAAAGTAATAATTTTTAATATTTGGTCGCATATCCTTTGCATGCCATAACTTCCTGAAGTCTGTGACCCAACAATATCAAAAAGCTCTTGGTTGATATCTTATTGTATGGTACTCCTACAAGCGATACTATAACCTCTCTGCATTTGAATGGATCTCTATGGAAATTGGGAGGTGGGACTAGATTTAGCTGTAAATTACACTGAAAAAGTATGGAACACATGGTTAGCTAAAAGTCATCAAGGGTCTGACATATCAAACAAGCCTTAAACCATCACTTTGCTGCCAGATATGCAGTAGATATGGATGGATAACTTGAAGGCTTTCTTCTCCGGACTTATTTTTCCATAGAGTTCAATAGAAACATTTGTCAGGAGAAACAACCCTGAAAAGTGATGCATCCATATCTACTGCATATCTGGCAGCAGAGTGATGGTTTGAGGCTCATTTGATATCTAGGACCCTTGATGACTTACAGCCATTTCGCCAACCATGTATTCCATACTGTTCCACCATAAATTACAGCTAAATCTAGTCCCACCTCCCAATTCCCATAGAGATAGCACAAGAAATAGAATGACTGATGTGAGAGCATCTGATCTTGGTCTTTTGCGTGTGTCTCGCAAGGCCATAACCATGGAGTATAATGGGTAGGGAATGGTGCTTAGCAATGAATTGCTTCACTATATATATGTTGTATAAATTAATACTATGTAAAAATAAGTTATGTAACTTACTTGTGGATAAGGGCATCTGCTAAATGACTGTAATGTAATGTATTTTTAGATGTTTTAGGTGAATCTGTATCCACAGTAATACTATAAGAATATTTATTTCAAAAATGAAATAAATAAATACTGATTTAAATAATATTCTTAATTGCAAAAACAATTTCTATTGAAAAACATTCAGCTGATAACTATATGATGGTAGTCATAGCAACTACTGGTTCAATAGGACAGTTAGCATTGGATCAACAGGAATGTTAGTAACCTACTGGTAATTATGACTCTGCTCTATACTATCTATCCTGAAATAAAGTAGTATCTCAACCACATTAACTTGAGAAATATATGTATTTTAATATGAAGACAAGTCGAGATATTGAGTCCAGGGTTCAGTGAATAGTTTACTTACATATAAAGAAAAATTATGACTAAAAAACACATAATGACTTGTCAAAATGACATAAGGAATATCAAGTTCCTTTGGCTGTGTCCTCTTTTAAAGTTAGACTCAGTGATATGACGTCATACCCAATTTAAATGGTTTGACCATGTAATCCAAGGACTTTGTAGGAGGCTGGGCAAATTTGGCTGCCATTATTGACTATTATGTAAAGCTATTATATAAAGAATCTAATAGATTCTAGTTTCTTTTGGTCTTTGGTCTATCCATTTAACTTTCAAAATGTATTAATTTCTCACTCACCTCCATGCCACTAGCTCCTTCTTCCTCATCTTTCCTGTACTCTCTGTCTCTTCCTGTCTTTGCCCTGAACCCACCAGAGCAAACATGACAGTAAGGCAGAGGATTAGACTATTGCCATTGTATTCTGTCTTAACTTTAAATTTGTATTCCTTTCTCACTCACCTCCACGACACCTGCTCCTTCTGCCCTGTCGCCATCTTCCTGAATTCTCTCTTTCTCTCCCTCCCTCTCTTTGTCCTGCACCCACCAGAGAAAACATTAGAGTTAGTCAGAAATCTAGTACCTAACTGATACACATAGGTGGCCAACATTTTTAGATGAGGGTCAGGCTATTATACCGCTGTATTGTTCTCCACGGTATTCACTTCGACATTATACCATTCTCCAGTTGTCCCTCTCATTCCCTCAATTTGACCAGATAGCAAATGCAGGGCAAATATGAAAACAATAGTCAGTAAACCACTGGTATACGTATATCATGTTGTGTTATTCAAAAAGATTAAAATTTTCCTAAGCCCAAAACTTACAAAACGTTTGTTAGAGTTTAAAACAAAATTCATAGAGCCCAGTGATCCAAATATGCACGGTATCAGTTCTACCAGCTCAACAGACCGGGCGTTTCTATGTCGAGACAATGACGACAAGTCCCGCCTTGTTCTGTTCAGTAGTACAGGAAGTCTGAGCTCCTGTTGTCTGCCTCGCACAATGCGGCATGACGGTAGACTCACTGTTCGGACTCAGCACAAGACGTCTGCTTTGGATCACAAACAAACTGCTTTGCCTCACTACTATATCACTCAGGGTAAACCTCAATTTGCCTTCTTAAGCCGAGCCTCATATGAACTCTGTACATCCCAAAATCCCTTCGTGAGCCGTTTGGTGGCCGGGGAGAATGCAGCCAGTAAACCAATCATCTAACAGCCAAGCCCATATGCTTCTGCCCAGCTTTACCTTGAGCCGATCAATAATCACCGCTCTCAAACCCCGTTTCCCGCCAAAAGGAAACACACAATTCAGACAAACTTCATATATGTGGGATAGCTTTTTAAGGTGGAATGGCAGACAATCCTGACAGGTATATCGACATGCCTACGGATAATACAATTGTGCGTTTACTAGCCTAGATAGCAAGCAGGCTTCTTTGACAAACAACAATCATATATTCGTGCAATAAAGCATCCTAAACCATTCTAACCTCTCAATCACATTAGTATTTGGACAAATATTAACAAACGCAAATACGTATAACAGTCTCGATTCAGATTTAGTTACTTTTCACTTGTTTTGTACTTTTTTCAACGGACGGTTAGCTAGTTAAAGCCATAGATTAAAAGCAGGCTTAAGGGATGCTCCCCGAGTAGACAGGCAGGCTCTGGCATTTGGGTCTGGTGAAGAGCTGGAACTAGAGTGAGTCCTGCTGTGCTTCATTAATTACACTTGTGCAGAAAACAAGACAGAAACAGCATGAAAAGTAGCCTGCGACACAGCGGTGAGCGTAATTCCAGACTCGTACACAATACAGCACAAGCACCACAGAAGAATGCAAAAAAAGGTGCTTCACAAACTAAAAGCTCCAAGCACATATTTTATGTGAATTTCAAGGCGCCCAGGGTGGATGTCGGCTATCTCCAGTTTTCTTTGCTCTGCAGTTAAATGCAATAACAACATGGCAACAACATTCTGAATTGTACCTGAACTTTGATTGTTCTCTGATCGCCAGTGGCAGGGGGAAATTCTTGCTTATGTCTGGCCTGCTTTTTGTAGCTTGTGTAAATTCACGGCTATTTTGATTCATCGGCAAACCTGGTTTTTAACAAAAAGATGCAGCAATAACAAATTCTTTCAATTCCCAAGAGCAGAAATGCGTCATGTTCTCTGATGTTTTTTTTCTTTTATCAATGTTAGTCTGTAAGAGAAGAAGAAAAAAACGGCAAACCTGCTATTGTTATCTGACCCACTCGGTCGAGAAAATTGTCCTCAGAAGTAGTCATTCTGATAGGCAATGAATTAAACTACACAGGGGGAAGAGAACATCAGCTTAGGATCAATGTTCCTTTCTAGAAAAACGTGGAGGATGAAGGTGTGGTAAAAAACAGGTTTAGACATACGGTCAAGCCGGAAAGTCTGCACACCCCTTTCACCTTCTACACATTTCATTACGTTACAGACATATTCTACAATATTCTTAATTAATTTTTTGTCTCAAAATTCTACACAAAATAGCCCATAATGACAAAGTGAAAACAGGTTTTTAGACATTTGTGCCAATTTATTAAAAATCTAAATGTAAAATATCATATGTACACAAAGTGTGCACACCCTTTGATATGACACCCAAAAGTGAGCTGAGGTGCATTTTGTTTCCACTGATACTGCTTGAGATGTTTCTACAACTTAATTGGAATCCACCTGTGATAAATTAAATTGATTGGACATGATTGGGGATAGCCAACACCTGCCTATATAAGGTCCCACAGTTGACAGTGCATGTCAGAGCAAACTCCAAGCCATGGGGTCAAAGGAATTATCTGCAGAACTCAGAAACAGGATTGTGTCAAGGCATAGATCTGGAGAAGGGTACGGAAAAATCTCTGCAGCTTTACAGGTCCCAAAGAGCACAGTGGCCACCATCATTCGTAAATGGAAGAAGTTTGGAACCACCAAGAATCTTCTTAGACCTGGCCACCCGGCCAAACTGAGCAATCGGGGAAGACGGGCCTTGGCCAGGGAGGTGAGCAGGAACCCGAGGGTCACTCTGACAGCGTATCCTTGTGGAGATGGGAGAACCTTTCAGAAGATCAACCATCCAGGCAGCACTCCACCAATCAGGCCTTTATGGTAGAGTGGCCAGATGGAAGCCCCTCCTTAGTAAAAGGCACATCACAGCCCGCTTGGAGTTTGCCAGAAGGCACCTAGAGGACTCTCAAACCATGAGAATCAAGATTCTCTGGTCTGATTAAACCAAAATTGAACTTTTTGGCCTGAATACCAAGTGTCACGTCTGGAGGAAACCAGGCACCGCTCATCACCTGGCTAATACCATCCCTACAGTGAAGCATGGCGGTGGTCATGATGTGGGGATGTTTTTCAGCTGTGGAAAAAGCTAAAAATGGCTGTGTACCGACGCTCCCCATCCAACCTGACGGAGCTTGCAAGGATATGCCAAGAGGAACGGGCAAAAATGTCCAGAAACAAGTGTGCCAAGCTCGGAGCTTCTTTCCCAAGACGCCTTGAAGCTGTAATCGCTGCAGCAACCAAGTATTAGGCTAAGGGTGTGTACAGATATGTAACCCCTAAATAACCTATTTTTGTCAGTAAAATAAAATTGCATATTTTCTAAAAACCTGTTTTCACTTCGTCCTTATTGGCTATTGTGTGTAGATGTTTGAGGCAAAAAACGTAATCTATTGTAGTCTAAGTCTGTAACATAATAAAACGTTAAAAAATAAAAAGATGAAAGGGGTGTGCAGACTTTCCGGCTTGACTGTACATCTCCATTGTCTTGGCCAGCGGTTTTCAACCAGTTTTGATTTGAGTTTATTAGACAATTAAAAATGCATATAATACTGGACTGCCGTCATTACATACATTTAAAATCATCGAGGATAAAAACACAATAAAGCCACTAAGGCTTATTTCCATTGTGGTCCTCTTAGACACTAATCAGAACAATAGAAATACAACAACAAAGACATAGTACAGACAATAATCAAATAAATCTCACATTTTATAATGTGGACAGTGCCCATAGCATAGGATCTTTACAAACCCATTCAGCACTGAGAGGCAACTGGGGGATGATGGGAGAATGGAATTATCTGTGAAATTCTGAGACTGCAAAAACACTAAAATTATTAAATGTCCTCTTCCTCTTCTTTGCATATTCCATAAGCACAAGAATATCATGGAGCAATTTATACCATTTTGTGACACTGGATTGTGTGGCTGGTTTAATGCAGCTCAATAAAGTCTTGAAGCAGAAGTTTTGGCTCCCATTTACAGCTATAAAACGTTGATGCTCCACTATTCTCAGTTCAGTGTTAAATCAACTCTTACAGAGCACATAATGCTCCCTGTTGGACTTGTATGTACTCTGTTAAGAGTTGAATGAACACTGGACATTTTACTGTGTGCACTTTCCACTCTCAATACTTGGTAGGTTTATCTTGGCCTTGCGCCTTGTGCCAATACACAGCAGTAGAAAGAACTGGAATCTTTAGATGGGTCCAGGACTCCAGGTATACAGTGATAGTTCCTTCAGTAACAGAATCACAATAAAAAGCTGTTTGTACTGTGATTAAAATGAAAATATGAGTGAGTAGTAGGAGAGGGTAAGAAAACTGGCGATTCGTTTTTCTTCTTTATCACATTCCCACCTTCAAATGGAGGTTATAGTAAATGGTATCTGAGGAAAAAATCTAAGAAAGCCGACCCTGAAATAAACTCCTCAAAAAAAGTTTGGAAACGTTATTCGGTCGATTATTCCTCCCCTTTAATAATACCAATTGGTATTGTATTTTATATCGTTGGAAAGCCTGATTAGTCACCTTTACAACGAGGTACAACTTGTAAGGATCATGCATTCGTGGAATGAGCAACACAGCTAACCGTGTGGGTAGCGGCCCAAAAAAATGTGCCAAAATCCCCTGCAATATTCTTCTGTTGGTATTCACTCTCGTTTTGAGCTTCAAGTGCTGGCAGGTGTATGCCAGTCACAGGTGTGTGACACCTTTCAATGGGGGCAGTGTCATGGTGTGGGGCGGTATCTCTCTCACAGGCAAAACAGAACTTGTCATCATTGAAGGCAATCTCAATGCAGTGAGATATCGGAATGAGATTCTGGAGCCAGTGGCGATCCCATATCTCCAGAATCTGGGACCTAACTCCATCCTCCAGGATGACAACGCTCGCCCCCACAGAGCCAGGATCATCACAGAGTACCTCCAGAATTTGGGAGTGGAGAGGATGGAATGGCCTGCCGTGAGTCCAGACCTCAACCCAATTGAACACTTGTGGGATCAGCTTGGGCGTGCTGTACGTGCCAGAGTGACCAACGCAACCATGTTGGCTGACTTGCGACAAATCCTGGTTGAGGAATGGGATGCCATCCCACAGTAGTGTGTGACCAGGCTGGTGACCAGCATGAGGAGGAGGTGCCAAGCTGTTGTGGCTGCGTATGGATCTTCCACACGCTACTGAGGTCCCTGACAGTGTAAAATGAATAAAGTGTAAAAATGGCCAATATGTGTTGTTTTTTCCTTATTACTGTGGGAGAGTGCAATCATCCAGTCCACCAAGCAACTCAAAACGAGAGTGAATACCAACAGAAGAATATTGCAGGGGATTTTGGCACATTTTTTTGGGCCGCTACCCACACGGTTAGCTGTGTTGCTCATTCCACGAATGCACGATCCTTACAAGTTGTACCTCGTTGTAAAGGTGACTAATCAGGCTTTCCAACGATATAAAATACAATACCAATTGGTATTATTAAAGGGGAGGAATAATCGACCGAAATAACGTTTCCGAACTTTTTTTGAGGAGTTTATATACATTGCATCCAGTGCCCTCCATAATGTTTGGGACAAAGACATATTTTTTTCTTGATTTGGCTGTGTACTCCACAATTTTAGATTTGTAATAAAATAAATTCACATGTGGATACAAAAGTGTAGATTCTCAGCTTTTATTAAAGGGTATTTTTTATATATTTTGGTTTCATGTAGAAATTACAAATGGCTTCCCAGGTGTTTCTGATTAGTCAGGTGTCTTCAATTGCTTCCTTGAGGTTTCAGTATCTAGTCTTCATTCTAGGCTTTTGACTGCCGTTTGAGTTTGTTATTGTCGTTTGTCAACACGAGGACCAGAGTTGTGCCAATGGAAGTCAAAGAAGCCATTATGAGGTTGAGAAATAAAAAAAAACAGTCAGAGACATAGGCTAACCCTTAGGCTTACCAAAATCAACTGTTTGGAACATCACTAAGAAGAAGAGTACTCGTGAGCCCGGCAATCACAAAGAATGAAGAAAAAACTCCAAACACCTGTCCGACAGATCAGAAACAGTGTTCACGAGGCAAACGTGGATGTGTCAGTGACTACTGTCCGCAGAAGATGTCACAAACAGAACTACAGAGGCTACACTGCAAGATGCAAACCACTAGTTAGCTGCAAACACAGGACGACCAGGTAACCATTTGCTAAACAAGTACCTAAAAGGGCCTGAGGAGTTCAGAAAAAATATCTTGTGGACAGATGAGACCAAGATACACTTGTATCAGAGTGATGGCAAGAGCAAAGTGTGGAGGCCAAAAGAAACTGCCCAATATCCAAAGCATACCACCTCATCTGTGAAACATGGCGGTGGGGGTATTATGGTTCGAGCATGTATGGCCGCCGCAGGTAACAACTCACTCCTCTTCATTGATGATGTACCTGCTGATAGGAGCAGCAGAATTCATTCTGAAATGTACAGGAACATCTTATCTGCTCAATTCCAGCAAATGCCTCCAAGCTCATTGGACGGCAGTGGCACTTAATATTACAGCAAGACAATGATTCCAAACATACTAAAGTGGCAAAGGGGTTTTTCAAAGCCAAAAACTGGAATATTCTTGACTGGTCAACTTACCATAAATAGCGATGTGAAGCCTAGCCTTGTAGCTACAAGTAGAGCCCAATGTGTTTGTAGACCAACCAGAGGTTTCTATATCGACGAGCCAATTGGAGGCATTTTTTTGTGCAGTGGGATGCAAGCTACCTTGCTGCTCGTCGTTTCCTACACAAAGGTGATAGACTATAGGCAGATCCTTTTGTAAGTATATTTATTTACCGTTGTGAAATGAAAACGAAAATACTAAGGTTGTTCTGTAATGCTAATTTTATGCTTTTGTGGTCATTTTGCCATATAGTCCTAAAAAGGATCTATGATAAAATACCACACAGGACCAGTTTGTGTTGAAAAAAAAGATATGCAACACCTGATAGTGCCATATAGGCTTACGTATATGTAATAGTAACTATCCAAGGGTACCAAAACATGGGGAAAATAGGCTTAGACCCCAGAGTGTTAATATGTCCCAAACATTATGGTGCCCTGAAATGGGGTGGGGTTAAGTATAAAAATCCTGTAATCAAAATGTATAAAAATACCCTATAATAAAAGCAGAGAATCCATTAAGTGGAGTACAGAGCCAAATTTTAAAAAAAGATATGTCATTGTCCCATTATGGAGGGCACTGTATATTTGGCACTGCTTGCACATAAATAAAAGATACTGACAGCAATATGAAAATGAAACTGTTTTGGTGGTTACAGGCTCTCCCCTGCAAGAACATAGAAGAAGTGGGCCTGTGGTTTGCTTGACGCTTATTGACACATCAGTTAATTTAACCTCCCAAATGCTCCCGGTCTTAATGGATGCCATCAGCTTTTTACTGAGTATTTATACAGTTAGGCTCAGAGGATCTAGGCACTGCCCTGAGGTCTCTCTTCACACAATGAAATATTAAACAGAAGCATCTCCCTCCTTCCATAGAGCCTTGGCAGGGCCATCTTTGATGGGGCCTATAGTGAGCTGGCCAGACCAGGGCAGGCAGAGAGAAAAAGGGTCAAATTCAGCACTTGTGGTGTCGGTGAAGGCAAGGGCTAACTGTACTGACAGGACTATGTCTGGGTCTAGACTCCTCTTCCCGGTATCTCGTTCCCGCTCTTTCTCCCTCTCGCTCGCTCGCTCGCAGACATGGATTCCCCCTCTCTGAGGCTAAGCAGCAGTTCTCTGCAGTGCAGCGTCTCACTTCAATGTGGTAATGAGAAGTGACGGGATGAGTCGCTGAACTGCTGAGGTAGTTGGAGGCACTGGTGAAGCGACGACTGGGCCTTGATTTAATGAACGCATTTGCCCAGCCTCACTGCAGTGGACATAAGCCATATCCTACCACAAAAGGCTTACATAAGCAACTAGCGATTTCTCACAATAATGCCACGGTTCAACCAGTCCATATCTTGTGCACTGAAAATCAACCAAAATGGACAGAACTACATTTTCAAAACATAACATAACTGATTTCCCAATTTTAAAAGTTGCACGCCATACTTTTTTTAGATGTGCTGGTAGGAGGAGTCCATATCTTGTTAACCATGTTCCAGAACCACAATATTTCGATATACAATACAAGGTTGGTGGCAAGTATACGAAATGTTCTATATTGAAAATACCAAAAATTCCCTTTCTTTTCTCCTTCTATGGGAGCTACCCTATTGGCAGCCATCATGACTTGTGATCTGTGATTAAACCTACCAAATGGGCTGCCAAAAAATCTACATTTTAAGTATGCATTAAAAACATTTTGGCTTTGAAAAGGGTATTAATGTATTTCCCTGTCATGTTTTATGACAAAATGATCTGCAGAAAGGTGTCAGAAGTAGGCAAGTGTGCCTTGTCTCATGCATATGCAGAATGCAGCCTAGCCACCTCCCTAAATAAATAAACATGTATATTACCTACTGGATAAGAAAATATGATGCCTTTTTCCAGTAATTAGTTGTTCTATCATTTTTTGTCCATCTGTTTTTTTATCTACATGGATGAGAAAAGTATACAAGTATAGCCTTCCATACCAGAACATGTTATTCCGTGTCCCTTCTTGTTCCAATTCTTTGATATATTTTTTTTCATAATCCAATATTGCTCTGTGACACAACTTTACTAGCACTGAGGGTAGGTTGATGATTCTTACATCCTGAAAGGCTTTCTCTTATGACAACTTTGTCAAAACCCTTACAAATAAAAGCCGATTCCTCGCCATTTCCCTTCTGAAGCAAACATTTTTGTTTTCCTTTGTTTTTTTCACCAGCGTCCAATCAAGTCTCATTACAACCTAATACGCCTTCTTCAATGGGTCTGTCTGTCCGTGTCTCCCAGGTGCTTTATAGTGCCAGTCAAAGCCTTCTCTAATTAGTGCATGCCATTGAATGTGAGGTGGCAGCAAACCCCCTTCATTAATATTTGTTCAATTAATGACCCAGTGGGAGGGAGAGGCACTTGGAGCTTGACCAAGAACACAGAATAGATCAAACCGCTGGTGTGATGTTCACCAGCGACAGCACAATACAGTCTTAGTGTAAAATTGATTGTCCCTACAGTGCCCATATAACCTGTTGGGCTACAGTGCGATGCTGGAGAGCAGGGGGAAGAGGAAAAACATGCCAAATGCACACATTTATAAAGTGAAAGTGAGTCACATTGGCATTCCCATTTTCGAAGGAAGAGGCAGCCTCCTCCCATGGAGAAATGTGCCCATCAAATCCTGCCTGTCCCCGTTAATAAACTCCAGAGTGGATAAGTCTCCCAGTCTGATCGCTGAGGCTGGTCGCAGCATTCTGCTTACACTGCAACTGTCTCTGTGAAGTACACACTTCTTGGCAGAAAGCTACTATCCACTGGAGGGAAATCCACTGGGGTTTGAATCCCAGCTTGTTTTAACAGACTTAACCTCTGCCCCTTCGAGATGCTTTGTATATGGAATTGTATGAATAAAACCAATGATTTTAACCGATAACTTGAAGTGTGTTATTTTCTATTCACATTATTTTATCCATGATATGCGCTTGAAGCTCACTGTTCAACTGTAGCCACTAGGTAGGCCTACATTCGAAAAAATAAACTGCTATAGCCTAATTATTCCTCTAATTATCATAAGTCATGTTTTAAATTCAGGTCATTCTTTCGCCTACATATCCATCTGTTTTTACAAATCAACTATGACTATATCAACTACTAATCAACGACATTTTTTGTCGTTATGGCCTAATTTCCTCAAGTCGTATTAGAATTTTCTGTCGTTTCCATATATTTATCAGTTCTTACACAATAACTATCTGGAGGTATAGCATACTTTCTAGAGAAAATAACACGACATCAGCTGTCAATATGTAGTAATTTCCCAAAGTAATTTTTTAATTCAGGCTGTCGGTTTCCGTTTAGGTACAGCATACTTTCTAGAGAAATTAACAATAACGCTGTCGTTATGTAGTCATTTATAAAAACCTCAGTGATTTAAGCTGTGATTGACTGCATAATGCAATAACAGCTACGTTCTGTAATTTGGACTGAGAAAAGTGGTACGCAGTCAAAATGCAGCGTCTAAGTACGGTATGTTTTAAAAATTTAGTAAATTATGCAGCCAAACAGCTGGATACATTATTTTGAAAACATAACTGAAAAGCTTAGATCAGAGTTGCTAGAACACATTAATGAAATCATCACATAGCTGCATTGTGCAAGCAATTTTGTAAAGCATGGCTTACTAAAACATGTTGATTCTTTTGATTTGGAAATGTATGTGGTAATGTATGTGGTAGAAAATCTATCTTTAATGAAAAGTCCAATTATGCAACAATGTCTAGCTATTTCAAGTAGTCATTATATCATTCATAAAATTGTCATTATCATACCATTAAAATGTTATTCACTGTGAAACATATTTTATTATAAGCAAATTCTATAAAAAAGAGGCTATTTTTCTATTATAAATTGTATTTCAGAATTCACAACATACCCCTAAAGTGTGTGTGTATGTGTGTGTGTGTGTGTGTGTGTGTGTCTATTCACACACAAACACACACACACACACATAGATACTACACTGTAGGTCAACGTTAGCGCTTTCATTAAATACGTCCATATGAAGGTTGACTGTACTGGCAAAGATAATTTACAGTGAATGGGGTAGACTAAAGTAACATTCTATAAAAAGGAAGAGATATGTGAGTTAAAAAAAATGTGACAGGTTAGCTATTCAGAATAGGCTTACTTATTTCACACAATGACTAGTGACTACACATATTCCATTAATTCCCAAACCTGTTTATTACAGTAAATCTATCAAGAGTACCATTGTCCTTAACTGATTTCTTATCACAAACGGCACGCAGCGGCGCATGCTTTTAAAATACTTAACTTCATATCTTATCACTAGTCGGCGTGATTATTTACTTTTGTAAATGGATCAGATGTATAATGGGATTGGCCTTGGCCTTGATATATAATATAAGCACAAAAACCTGTGTGGCCGCAAAATAAACTATGAAACAGGAAACACAGGCTGTTCAGCACCCAGCGATGCCACGTGCTCTGAGCTCAGCAAGAGCAACGTCTGCATCACCATAATACTGCAACTATGCACCTTCTCAACCAATGGGAGACAGCACCCAACTACATAAAATCCCTCCACTTACAGTGGCAGGATCCCATGCTCTTTCCAGACTTCCTGGGTAAGCCTATGGATAACCATTCAGGACGAAAAACATATCACAAACATATGATAAAGACCAAGTTTAAAATGTTGCTTAGATATTTAGGCCGATTCTGTCTGTGTTTTGACATAAAATCTTTTTTTTTCTTCCCGTTTTACTTATTTGTTTATATTATTTGTATTGAACCCATTCTTTTTTGCTATTTTCTGTAAAGCACTTTGTAAACTTTGTTTTAAAAACTATATAAATAAAATTTATTATTATTAATAATTATTATTATTGACGTTTCGCAGAGGTACAGTGTATCCCCACTCCCACCAGAAATAATGAACAGAGAGGAAAGTAAGAGAAGCTGTGGGGTGAAGAGGAGGAGGAGGAGGAGGAGGAGGAGGGAAAAGGGATACAGAAAGAAGTACTAACCTTAGGCACAGAAAACTGACAGGCAGCAGTTGTCAGTCACCTAGCAACAAGTTTCCAATCTCCCGCTGCGCTCTTTAATTCAACAAATCTGCTCAGGATGTATGGCTGCTCTCCTGACAAAGGACATTATGCGCTGGACCTAAGGACATAGGCCTCGGCTGTACACACCACTCGGCTGCCTATTGACCGCTGCGCCTTTCTCCCTCCCCACAAAGGAACCGGAGACAAAGGCCTGAAAAGGGGGCAGGCTCAACAGAGAAAACATTTGCTTGTAATTGTGATTGACTGCATAATGAAAATTATGTTCTTTTTAAATTTGGGCTTGTTAAGGCTATACTTTTGTCACCTGGTAATCATAAAGCATTCCCGCTGAGAAGAGGGGCAAATATTGAACGTACTCAAAACCCCTCTGCCTGTTTTTAAGTGTTCAACAAAAAAAGAGGGAATATGCACGCGCACCAGATGACAAGACAGGACGTCACGTTAAAGTTTAGGGGTGGTTTGTGCGTATGCGCTTTTGTGTGTGTGTGTGTGTTTAGAAGAGGGGCGGAGAATTGGTTTGCTTGGGGGGTCAAAAATGAACAGTGACAGTCAGCTCTGGGAAATTCAGATGGGAAGATCTGTGGTATTCAGTAGCATTCCTCATAATATTCAGCATAGACAAGTGATTAGCGAGAGTGTAGTCCGCGCTAGGCTACAACCTCAATGGACACATTCAGATCCAGAGGTGATTTTGTCTAACATCCTCCAGTTTCCTGTTTTATTCACCTCAACTCTAAATGCATTCCATTTCTCCTTGGCCCCCCCTCTCCAATCTCATTCAGAGTGACGGCAGTGTGGGAGGGAGTATATGGTAGCTGCAAAAAAAAATGCAGAGAAATCCCACATCAATCCTATTTTGCCTGTTATTTGAAAAGTCCTGTTTGCCAACTGGAAAATGTAATCGGTCAAAAGAAAAATGTAACCCTCTGATCTTTTCATCAAAAAATAGGCAATTTCTTTGCAAATATGATAGTATCAAAAATCTGTGTCAACTTAACGTCGCATGTAACTTAATTTGTGACATCCATAAACCATAAATTATGTTTTATATTTCTCAAGGTTTCCTGAAAACCCCATATGGACGGCTATTGAGTAAGTTAATTGCTTGGATTGGAGCCTGATACCAGGTCTGGACGCGACAAAACACGGCTTTGAGGGCGTAATGTTGCACGCAAGGCATTAAAGGTTATTCACAAGAGAAGCTATAATTCAGAATTCTGTCATTTTATGTTGCTGACCCTGTACTCTGAAATTCAAACATTCTTCCATATTCCCAACATGTGGTAAGTGCACCTGGAAGCACATCATCTGCTTTGCCCATTGCTCTTAACCAACCTATGCATGAAAAGCAAACTCTGCGACTTTTCATGTCTGCAATTCACATGGCAGAAATACTTCATGTGTTTCCATAGGTAAATACATTTTAAAAATTTTAAATTAAAAAAATTGCTGAGTTCTCTGACAAAAATGGCAACATGCTGTTTTTTGGATTAAAATGCAATTACCTGAAATAAATGTCACATTATGAGCATCCAGCACAGAATTACATGATTAGTAAATTGACCAGTAATATTACTATTCTAAAATCAAGATGGACGATATAAATAAGACATATTGCAAGACTGAGGCACACATTCAGTAAATTTGATCCCGCTATAACACATGCAAAAGCAGCATTTCATATCACATCATTTTTAGCTCTGCTGAACCTTATATAAAAGTAATGAAAACTTCCCCACAGTGGCTTATCTCTTCACAATTAACAATGGTATAATGGAGGATAGTTCATAAGAGGAAACTGTACATTTAACTGTTCAATCAACCGTTTCTATCAATGCTTTGGTCATATGCAAGTCACAAAAGGCTTTGTGTTGACAGCCTTGTAATGTTGCAGGCTGTAATGAGTTTCCACCACATTGTTCAGGGCCTATTTCACGTGCTTTAAGCAGGCAATGAGTGTAATTGCTGTCTCCAGATGTTTTCAAAATCTCTTTCAAAATCAAGACTCCAAGCCGACACCAATTAAAGAGATTATGTCTTGAGCCCAGAGGAAAAGTAAAGTGTTGTATATGAATGCAGTGATTGCTTTTGACAAGGTCACCAGACACCATACAACAGTGCATGACCTTAACAGAAAATCTCTTTTGGTGCTCAAACGCCTATTAGACTAATATTGTTTTCTTACTATCCTTGCCTAACTTTCAGTGTCTACTGAGCTTAACTGGCACGTAAAGTACACCAAAGGTAAAGTATGTATCTTGATTTTAATTAGGATTCTATTTTCGGAACATTTTCTGAAGCTGATAGATAGCTACTACTGCAATACAATGCGCAATGTTGCTTATCTTTCTGGAAATGGCTACAGAATTCCGCAAAATGGTAGCGGGCAATGTGGTATTGGAAGATAATGGAATTGTGTTCGTATCCTACCATACAAATCGACTTTCTTCTTGTACTAGCTAGAGTTCACATTGACCGATCAAAAGAGTAAAGATTGCTCTTTCGTTGTCAGTTAGCCTTAACGAATGCACCAACTTAATTAAAATAAAATAAAAACATTGTTGAGTTGCTTATTCTTAATTTATCAGTCATAACAAGCTCGTCATGCGTTGTTAGGATACCTAAGGCAAATGGTAGTAGTCTGAAAGTAGTAGCCTATAGCCCACAGTAGGACAAAAACAGAGAATGCTCAGTCAAACTTTTGTTTCTGAACGCTCCCGTGTCCTCCCGCCCGCCCCCACAATCTATAAAAGTGGTGCTTTTCGCTTCGTATGTCCTGACAAACTTCAGCATGCATTTTTATTTGTGCATTCACATTAATTACGATTAGGGAGCGATTGTATTATTTCCGTTGCTTTTGGGAGCAACAAAGTTGCGAGACAAAGCATTCAATTCGTTCCTTAGCGGGATGCTCTAAACTTTGAAGCCGCGCGCTTTTTTTTCTTAAGCATTTCCGGTCATTTACAGTAGCTTCTGATAACCACTGGATAGCATATAGGCTATTTCAGTGAACACAGTACGGTTTATTTTTTCCATAAACACAGTTTCGAATGCATTTTCAGGAGAGAAATGGTAGTACTTTCTTGCTTGAACTGCGCCTACGTTGCCTATTTTTTGCTACAAAAAAAGCTATTGCCTCATTTCTGCTACAAAAAAAATCCAATTTGCGTTTAAATAATTTGCATAACAGGCTGTCTTTTTGTAGCACTGACAAACACTGAGAAGTCGTGGCTGATATCAACCCTGACAGATTTGCTGAATCACAAGCCTACAGCGGTCTGGCTCACGCCTTACCCCAGGGATCCCTAGAATTCTTAAGGCAGGGTAACGTGCAGTTCAAGTCCATCTATGTCCCTTGAAACCAAGTCACTCAATGCTATAATGGGCCCTGCTGACTTCTGTGAAAACACACTGAAACTAAGGGTGGAAACTATACCCCCAGTTAACGGATTGTTTCAGTATAGGAGCTTGGAAAAATAAAAGCTCAAACCATTGACATATCTGTCTCTAGGTCAGACTTTGCCACAATCAACTCAGCACCTGTTAGTTCACCGGAAAGCTGAAAGGCCTAAACTGTTGTGAACAGTTATTAGTAGCCTATTTGCTACGCAGATGCATTTAAACCAGAGCCTGTGGACAATGTATTATTTTGTTATGTTTATATACTGTGTATGTATAGTCAAAGTCAAAGTGTTTTTATTTATCAAGTGCACAGTATAACACAAGGTCATTCTGAACAATGAAATTCTTTGGACATGGCAAGCAACAACTATGTAGTAGGCATTAAAAACAAAACAAAAACAAAAAACAAAAAACAAAACAAAAAATATATATATATTAAATTGTTAAAAAGAGTCAAATAAGGGCAAGAATAACATAAACATAAATATAAATATAAATATACAAAGCAGTAAAACACTAGCAGCAGTTCCAGATATGGACAGTAGGAGTAGGAGTAGGAGTATTAGATATAAAGTGTGGAGGTGCCGATAGACATGTACAATAAATAGTGTGTGTGTGTGTGTGTGTGTGTGTGTGTGTGTGTGAGAAAAGCGCTAGGCTATATAAATGCAAGGAATTATTCTTATATATATTTGTAACTACCTTTAAACTCGGTAGCGCCTTATTAAAATAAAATATTTCTGGATTGTCCAAGAGTCACAGCTTGTGTGTGCGATGTTCTGGAAATCCCGTTTGCATTTCGTTGAGCAACTTTATCTACTATCTCAGGTAAAGCTACCAAATTGATTATGACATTGGGGTGAGGAGTAGGATAATCGTTTTTTAGGTATAGTCTGCATAATTAGGCTACGTTTTAGCCTGAGCAAAATAAAGAAGAAGAAAAAACTTTTAAAAAACAGAACACTAGGCTATATCACAGGTAGTTAATAGATTGGCTGAATTCAGAGGGTTTAGGCCTATTGGTTTAGGTTTGAGTCAATTGTCGCTTTCGAATGAAAAGTGGGCTAAGCGATTTGCGACAAATTTAATTTGCTAATAGGCTACTGAAATTATCGTGTAGTCTTCGATACGGGTTCATCGACTGTACAAAACAACGCAAATCTCGGATGGATTATAATGTGTTACCCAATGCGTATATATTTTGCAGTTCATTCGGCTAGCTTCTGGTAGCCTATTATACCGACGAATGTTTGCATGTTTGTTTTTGAGTGAACGCTTGAGTGAAATTCATTTCAAATAAAATTATATGCCCTTTCCTTCCAAATATTTTTCGTTGCCTTTAAACAGCATCAGCAATTAGCCCATGTGCATGTCCCAAAATGGCATAAGTAGTCTAGGCTATGTGAAAGTTGTTAGCGAGAGATATAGGCCAACTATGAACTTTTTGGCTTAGCCTAATGGTAGAATAGGCTAGGCTATCAGCGGTAGACTATAGCAAATGGGCAACATTTAAGCGACACTGAATTTATCCAAATTCCGTTTGCTACCAGAAAGTATCTTAATTTAAAGCGTAATCCTAGAAGCATGCCACTATTTTCTTTCTCTTTTTTGTTGTTGCAATGGGTTAAGAGTTCCGCGGTTTTAAGAAGTTCATGAATTAATCAACACGATTCTTCCGTTTTACAAAGTGCTCAACCTAATAAAATATATCCCAACTATCTCCTCCACTGAAACGAAATACGCTTTCTGAAAGTAGAAATATTACTATGACCTTTTCAATAACTTAATTAACATAATTTTTTTTACTAAGAATGCTAAATCATATTAATGATTTACTTACCTCCGTCGCCTTAAAGTATTCATTATACCGTTTCGCGTAAAATATGGAAAGGGAAACCGCTTGCTTCCAACGAAGCAACCTTTTTTTGTCCGTTTTAACGTTAATTGCAAGCGGTTGAACCGAGAGTCGTAAATCAAGCACTATCGAGTAGAGAAATGTCTATATAGCTCATAATTAGGGGACCTTGTATTGTTGGCAACAGAGGCGGGTTAGACCACCCAAGTAACAATGTCCTCCGAGGTTTCTTGAAACAGACAATGAGGGACAACTTGAGGCTTGCCACGCTCTGAAGAACATGAATGAAAACTTTTAGAGGAACGTCCCCCCAGAAAACTTGTCAAGAAATAGAAATAGAAAGTGTATGCCTACTCGGCATACCATCACCCTTTCTTAAGTAGCATATTTCCCAGTAATGGTTTCAGGAAACACTGTGTTCAGTGTCCTGTAAATTAATAAAATGTACAAATAGCAAACTCTCAGTTAAGGATGACTTCAGAAAGCTGCGTTCGTAAACGTTTAGCTGCAATACATGTAGCCTAGCTATAAATGGAAGACCTACACGAAATCAAATTGCACTAAAAAGTTTTCACCTGTTTGCAAAATAATTAGGCATTTATTAAAATCGGCAAAAACAGACTACTAGACTTTGCCCAGACTGACTACCATTTGTTTAGGTAGCCTAAATAGTGTTTTTATATATTTTCTAAAATAAGCTATATTATCATTTCGAGGTGTTTCGTATTTACGAATATGGCATATGGCACTGTGGTACATATGGGTGTTTAATATCAATGTTTTAATATCCTGCTGTTAAAATGTTTTTGTTGTCAAACAAACTATATAGTATAAATTGTATAGCCAGAATTCTCATGATGAGTGATGCTTGTTCTAATGTATGCGCAGGTGCATGGGACCTAGAATTAGAGGGTCCCTTCTGACAATTTTACTTAAAAATTGTATAGTTAGTAGGCCTACGCACGATTAAGACAACTACGTGATGATACAATGTGCACAGCAAAAATGTCGGTGTCACTTTAACACTGATGGTGTACATTTAACACCGTTGGGTGTTTATGGTCCACGGACTCATATAAACACCGTAGGGTGTTAAATGTACACCGCCATTTTAGCTGTGTGTGCTCCAAAAGTAGGATGCGAAGGCATTTTACATTCGCTGAAGTTTTCTCAATGGTGTCCTGCCATTATTACATCCAGAAGATGAGCCTGGTCGAATGTGAATTTTAAAGAAATATATAACTTAACATAAAAGTGACTACACACGGAAAGCTCTCTGCATGGTACTGCTCGTAATTAATGGACATTTAAGTAGGCCGACAATGCAAAATAGAGTAGCCTGACCATACAAACTATGTCTTAGGAGCAAAGGCATACACTTCAGAAGAAGAAGAACACAATTATAATAAAATCTACATTATATATACAGTAGATATAATTATCCCATAATAAAGCAAGTTTATTAAGATCCTTGTGAATCAAAATGATACCTACGTGCATGTAAAACACATTTTATCATGGGCTCACTATAATGCATTATAGCATGTAGACATTATATATTTTCTAATTAGACACAACATAATTATTGTAGCTGGAGGACAACAATGTCTATTTAGCTGCTGAATATCTAGTAGGCTACCTGTTACTGTTAGTACTGCCCACAGCAATAATCCCTATATTAGTGAGCTAGATATTTGTATTCATCTAAAATTATCTAATAGACAGAGCTTATAACTGCTGGCTTGCTACATCTAACTAGCCATGTTAAGTTTGTATGTAAAACAAATTAGAAATCAATTAAATGAAAAGGCCCACAAGACCATGAAGCCTCTTTATGGCACTTAAAGCAGTCTGTTATTAATTTCCTTGTTGGTTTTTATTTTCAACAGTGTAGTGCAAAGGCTATATGGGATCTGTGCTGTGCATATCGCTTTCTGATATTTTATATTGCTAGTCTGCATGGAAACAAAAATATATATGTTAAAAGCCTGTTGTTTCTTAGAGATAATAAACCAACCTGTCAAAAAATCTATTAGATATTGTGTTGTTTATTTTGAATATTGTTTGGACAAATAAACTACAATCTAATTCCCACTATGAAAAGGTTACTGCAGATATACGGGATATGTGTGGTAACTCATCCAAATCACTAGTGTTTGGTTGGTGGATAATATAGAACTAGGACCTTAGTTGCCATTATCACAACCTCTAGTAACTCTGAGGGATAATACTGTAGTCTAAAATGTATAATATCTTAATAGTATCAGGTGTAGATATATGTAATGAGGAATGCATAGAACCCATTATACATGGTAGATTGTAAACATTTTTAGTTGAGATTTAAATTATAAGCGAGTCCTGACAAACTATTGCAGGGGTTCTCTTTGTAAAATTGAACAATACAATCACAGTATCAAAAACAGACTCATCTTAAGTATGACACAATATTTTTAGTGCACTCATTAATAAGTCATACACCTGTCAGTTTCTTTCAATGTCTAACAGAAGCAAAAAAGCAGGCATTAAATACATTCTCTTTGCTTTGAAATGTACATGTAAATGATCTATTGTACATGATCTATTTTGTCTAAAAAAGTGTTTGATTATAGAGAGGAAAGTGCAACATATCAAGTTCATAGTCCTCCAGCCCTGAAATCTTTCACAATTTTTATAGGACAATTATTTCCATGGTAAAAACTTGACACAAATTCTTCTTAACCATATTTCACAACAACATACATGCTGTGAGTTAGTGGAGAAACAAATGTCACGTTTGATGGCGTTCTGTCAACGTTCCTCTGGCGGAAATAGTTTTGATCTTCATATTTCACCAGAGTAGTTTTGGATTCTGAAGTGATGGAATCATTGATCCACAATCTCACATATGTTAAGATTGCATTCATTTTATTTACTTTTACCAGTTTATGATTTCAGTAAGCATGAAGAATAACACATCCAAAGTACATATACAGACACACTCCTCCAAATTTAAAAGGGAAATGTTCCTGTTGAGTCACTGAATGCCCCATTGAACAGGCCTTTGTTCTCGCTTCCTATGGCTTTTTAACCCACATCCTGGTGGTGGAAGGTGTTCTTTATTTGTCTCATAGGCCTGGGTTTGTTCTGTTCCTGGTTATGTCAGGGTTGAGAAAATGCACAATCAGTAGACAAAATAGCCTTCCACAAATCTTGGGGCTGGGGCTCCAGATGAACCTGCCTCTCTGTTTATAAAAATGCATGTTTTTCAACTTCTCATCAGCAGTTTGTTCAGTCTGGACATTATGGTACATGCACACTTCCTTTATGGGACTTTATATAGATGTATCATGTAGTTTTTGAAAATCTGAAGTCAGCCCCCCCACACACACACACACGTGCCCCTGGATTAGGGGTTAAAAAACACACACAGCTTGACAGATTCAAAAATGAGGGATGTATCACAAAACAAGAATTTCTGCAAAAGGTTACATAAGCTCTGTGGGTGATTGTCGTCTACACTCTCAGTCAGACCAAATATCAAACTGATGTGGTCTGCTTCCAAGTAAGTAGTACATGACGTCTCAGTGCCTATTTCATAATCTGTTTCGTGAACTGTACTTAAGACTAATAAATTCAGTTTTGTCAAAAAGCTCCTTTTTTCATATGATTGTCAGGCCAGTAAATAATTAAGTGAGAACTGACAGAACAAGGCCTGAAGTTGAATAAAAATAGTAAACAGTTGAGCCAAACTAAGCTATGTTGACTGGGACTACTAGCCGACACACCATAGTTTTGTTCTTGGATGGAGCCATTCGCTGATGAAGAGCTGGAGTCCACATTATATAGAATAGAATAACTTTTATTTCCCGCTAGGGAACTTCAGTTGTAGCCCCAGCAACAACAAAAAAAGACATAGACTGATAGACAGTGGGGCAGACCCACAACACACAAACATATCAAAGAAAGACGTCCAACAGAATCATTACAGCAATCAAGTGAATTAAGTGAATTAGAGTGCAATACAGCCATGATTAAAAATAGCCCTCGCTGTCCCGAGATGTCCAGTGTCACCAAGCAGTCCAACACACAAACTCCGCCTCCAAGACTCTCCTCCATACACACAGCACTGCGGTCTCTGTACACCGCCGAAACGGAGCACCGAACTGCGTCAATCTTCCTAGTCGTCTCCTCATTCCTCCCCCGCATTATGTTCTTCTTCCCTGGTTGCCTTTTGCCTGTACTCCCGGATCAGTCCCGACATCTTCAACTCCAGTGAAGAGCGATGGTAACTTTGTTGCTGCGGTCTGCAGATCCAACAGACATTCCCGAGCATATGTTGCGAATGCGTCTCCATGGTGACGACCACAAAAATAATTATATCGACTAGACAATTCGTCAATATTATCAAAACGAGCAGCAGGAGTGCCCTGAAAAATCTCCAGCCCGCTTCCCCATCCCACTACAGACACACAGCACATGAAAAAAACAGACAAAAGCCAGACACAACAAAACACATTCAAATTAACAAACACGAAGATGAGAGACAGCTGGACTACATGTCGCCATTA
Source organism: Ilyophis sp. 1 JC-2022 (assembly GCA_022702515.1). NCBI lineage: Eukaryota > Metazoa > Chordata > Actinopteri > Anguilliformes > Synaphobranchidae > Ilyophis > Ilyophis sp. 1 JC-2022. Next base: position 38,988,820 of record CM040406.1, read on the forward strand.
CAGCGCCACGTGACGTCAGCCAGCGCTGACTGTTGGATTTGCCCAGGGGTTGAGTGGGTTTAAATTGGCGCAGATTAGTCAAAAAGGAAGGTTAAAATTTGACACCCAACCTGGGGCTGATCATCTCCAATTCCCACCCCAATTTGGAGTTTCCAGTCATCTGTAACCGCAGCTGTGTGCGTTCATGCTGCGAACCCCACTGCTGATTCGGGAGAGTGTACACATCCATGGTTCTCCTCCGAAACACGCGGTGTTGCCAGCTGTTTCTTTCCACAGACTACAGCTAAGCTTGCACTGAGCAGAGTCAGAGGAAGACCTTTATATGCAGTCCACGGGCACCCAATCGACCAGCGGGGGTCATTAGACAGCAATGAACTTGGATGCACTAGTGAATGAACTTACCTTGTGAAAGGGTTCAAAGTTCACTACCTGGTCCACTTACTGATATTAAAATACTGTGTGTGCCATTCGAGAGAAACTGCAGGAGACAGCCAGAGAATGTGACAGAAAGCGATTAAGAGAAGTAGCACATCTTTTCATTTGGGTTTTATTTGAATGCTGATCACGTGCGTTAAGAAATCACTGGAAAATCACACGGAAAATGTATCTTTTGTTTACAGTTTTTAAAAATGTACTTCTGAGAACATAACCATAACATAAAAGTACTCTTCCGAGCAGTAATCAAATGCGTAACTTAGATTTCACAATATGCAAAGCAGCACAGGAACAGAGAGAAAGGCTGGCCAGTGGCATTTTTGTGAAAACTGGATTTTACCTGTACAGTATTCTATGCAATGTAAATACACAGTAAATATGTCCCAAGAGAACACTTAGATACAGTACATTTTAATACGTGAACTCTTAGACCTTTAGCTGCTGCTCATGGACTCTCGTAATGTCATATGGCAGTGAGGTGTAGTTTGAGTCTCTTTTTATAGTCTGAGAATGCTGAGGGGGATATTTTAATGTCACAACAGTACTGCACATGTTATTAGCACCATTAATTCATTTGGATTTCTTTTTAGAAGAAAGGCTGTTGCACTGAGGCTGCCCTGCTAGTTAACTTTACTACTCACCACCGCACAAAGGTTAAGCTCTATACTCTTCAGTCTATTCCCCGCCTCTACCAAAATCCGTATTAGCTGTCAGTTATTTAGCTGTCATTTTTAAATGTCACATTACTCTTTCATCCAGAAAAAGCACAATCCAAGTGGTAGAGTATACTATGTCATACTACATGTCCTACAACAGCTCACTGTCAAATTGAGCAGTGGATTGCCTGGCTCCTCTGTACCCTACAGTATACAGTGACTTTCAAGTTTTTTTTCTCATTTTGCACAAAACACACTGTTGTGTTACATGTACATGGACATAGCTAAGCTATGTATATATGCTGGATCATTGACCAAAGGAAAGCAGGTTAAAGAAAAATTAGTCTGACGGTGGTTCTGAAGTCCTAACTTTGGGATTAGATACATATTTTATTTACAGTTGCTAAAGGGGATGGGTTTCATTTAATCCAACATGAGGGAAAGGTCTGAAAATATTTTTACAACGTATGGTAAAGGAGAATGGCTATTTCGCCGGCTTTACAAGCCAAAACTACAGTCACTCACAGCATGGACATCTAACTGTGTTTAAGTCAGGCCAATGGGCGGCTACAGGACACCTAACTGTGTTTAAGTCAGGCCAGTGGGCAGCCACAGGACACCTAACTGTGTTTAAGTCAGGCCAGTGGGCAGTGGGGGCCACAGGACACCTGTGTTTAAGTCAGGCCAGTGGGCAGTGGGGGGCTACAGGACACCTAACTGTGTTTAAGTCAGGCCAGTGGGCAGTGGGGGGCTACAGGACACCTAACTGTGTTTAAGTCAGGCCAGTGGGCAGTGGGGGGCTACAGGACACCTAACTGTGTTTAAGTCATGCCAGTGGGCAGTGGGGGGCTACAGGACACCTAACTGTGTTTAAGTCATGCCAGTGGGCAGTGGGGGGCTACAGGACACCTAACCGTGTTTAAGTCAGGCCAGTGGGCAGTGGGGGGCTACAGGACAGTACCAGTGATACAAGATGGAAAGGTGCTGTCCTCCAGACATTCCATTGTGTTAATATTATTTTGTACTATTTTCCATACAAACCCAATGCAGCTTTACTAATATCACTTATCATCCTAATATCAGCTCTTCCCTAGCAAGTGTGTGCCATAGCAGTCACAGCTGACTGGAACAATGGCTGGTATTGGGGTATAGTTTCAGATTTAAATAATATTCAATGTAATTGAAGAATAGTCTGGTAATAAGCACTTGTACAACCTCTGTAGCTGTAATTTTGCTTTACAAGCTTTTTTGCAGATATGTGGTGTACTTTCATTATTTAAACCACAAACTCTTGCCCCTATGCCCGCCATTTTAAATCTGACACATTATAAATATCTCCTCATTGCAAGCAGAAACTGTTTGGGCCAATTTAAAACATACACTGAAATAATGTGTTTTAAAAACCCCAAAAAGTGAATTGTCCCTTTAACTAGCCTATCCATATAATTGAATGGTTCCATTATTTAATCAAAAGTAAAATACAGGTAGTAAAGCTGAGAACTAAGCTTGAGCAGATGGAAAAAATTAAGACTATTTAACTATTTTAATTTAATTTAATCTCTCAAAACAATTTTTTTTGGCCTTGTGTTTTTGGCACAGGAATTACCTATAGTAATAATGTTGATTAAGACTGAATTTAACAACAAGGATGTCAGCAGTAATCATCATTTGCCACCATTGTGTAGTGTATTGTTTGATCCCATTCCAGAGACACATGCATACCTGAGATTCAGCAGTTTTTTCGTGAAGAAGAGCTTAATGCTCTGTGTGAAGGGTTCTGGTATACAGGGAGATCGTTGACCTATCGCTCACTATACAGACGCAGCCACAGAGAAAATAATCGCAATTTTTCATGGTTCGTGGGTTTTTATTTTCTTTTCCGTCGCGGTTCTCGTCCTTATTTCCCAATTGAGAATCTATCGGATTTTTGTCCACATTCCGTTCCGGGGGGTTGCTTTGCCTCATCATTATTTTCACCTGTGCCTCTACCAGCAGGGTATTTAAGTTCCTCACTTCCGCTTCCCTGGTGCTTCTTTGTCATTCGACATTGCATTGAGCCAGGTATAGCGACCTTGTGATATTAAACACTGTTTATGTTCACGGGGGACTTGCTATTAGCTTTTAGTTCAGGTATAGGTATTATTCCTCCTGTTAGCGTTCTGTGCTATTAATTATATTCTTTGCTGTTCTCTCTGAGACAGTTTTCTTAGTTTGTTCCGTTTGTTTTACACTCTTCCGGCCGTCCGAACTTATGTGCCGAAGGTGTTCTTTTCTTTGCTAAGTTTCCCGTTTTTGCTCCAGTATTGAGCTTGGGAGATTTCGTTTGTTTCACTCGTTATTCGAGTTCGCCCTATTTTAGTGGGTTGATTTTCATTTGGCTGTTTAGCCACAAGAAATTTGTTTCCTGTCTTTTCTTTCTTTGCATTTATTTTGTTATTCCCTTTATTGGTCCTCACTGCGTGAGTGACTTGTTTCTGATCCCCCTACCTTGACATTTGATTATCCGCCACTAAAATACATTACAGAATTGGAACAGAGAAGTGATAGGATCTGTCAGGAAAGATACTCTATGTACTTATCAGGGAATGTTGGTCTTGGATACTAAATGCCTTCATGTGTTCATAAATAAACATTACTGCCTACTTACTACAGTGAAGTTTGTATCTGCTAGAGTGTGTCCATAGTATATCCATAATATATTTACACTCAGAAGATAATTCATGGAAAATATGGATTTGTGTGTGTGTGTGTGTGAGTGAGTGGATGTGTGTGTGTGCGTGAAGAACTGAAATGACTGAGAGCCAATGGCAAGAAATACATAGTTATTCATATAGCATAGCTGGATATATACAAACAGGTATTTTCAAACCATCTGCTTTTTGTGCTATTTCCAGGCATCTACCTCATTGTCTACCATACAATAAATGTAGCCTTTGGTCTCCCTAAATACCATCATTTCCGTGTGTGGTATAAACAACATAGTTAATTAGGCAACTGTTTTCCTTCCAGTTAAATGATCTCTTTACATTCCAGCCAGATGACTAAACTTCCCTCTTGCATATTTGTGCGTGAAAAATGAACATATCACTGTCCATCCGCATGGGTTTCTGCATTATGTGCATTATAATATAACGATTACAACCAGCTCCATTGCTTTGTATGCTTCACATCAGATCAAAGAAAAGGTGAATGGTCCGTTGTATCTGGTTTGTTTTTGGTGTGTTTTTGTTATGTAGCCTCTCTAAAGCAAGCATGCAAGCAATGGCTCAATGGAAAAGAACCTGTACGTACTTGTATGGATGATCACCTTCTGGCGATACTTATGCACTCATCGTACCAGTAGAGGATGGGTTAATTGCGGGTCCGCGAGTTCCCTCACAACTGTGCGCTTATTTCAACATAGGACAATTCAATTCATAGCACCACATTTTGACAATGAAAACAACAGAAAAGTGACGACTGTGGATTTGTGGACTTCATCCCATTTGTTCCCATTTAGTTGAAACCACGGAAGAAGAGGATGATAGGGTCCTGGGGAGGAAAGCAACATTTGGGTGAAGCAACGGAAGAAAGACCCGCATGCAGAGGCAGTCAAACCCTTCCACTGCATCACACAGCATAAGGCCAGGAGGAGGACACCCATGGACCCCAGGCAGAGTGACCAGCAACACTCAAATTGCCACCGTAAAACACTCAAGACAGACACCTTCAATCTCACACCAGGACCTCAGATCAGACCCCACTGTGGTGGGGACACAAACAGCAAACCTGATCTGCATTTGGTCACGTGTCATGCAAGCAGCAGCCAATCAAACGGGTTGGGTGTGAGTGTTATTTGCATTATTCGAGCACATGAAAAGTCTTTCACTGAAAAGAAAAGACAACAGTGAGAAAGCTACTGGCTTCCTGATATGACCTTGAATCAGAGAACAATGAACTGCTCAGAGATGCGCATGCTGAGTTAAGTGCCCCTGAAACGAAGCCCCAACAAAAACCTTCATGCACAACCATGTTAGTAACAAGCAGCAAGGGCCATTGACCTAATCACCTTAACCTGTTGAGAGAAGGCTTTTAATTAATTGCTTTAGGTCCTCTTCATTACTCGCTCAGAACTGTTGGATGACGAGGCGATTCTGAATGATAAGTTCAGACGCAAAGACTATATGTGTGACAACGACTGTCCACAGGCTGGTTACCCCGTGCCCTTGCTGACTGTGTACGACTGTCAGCAAGGTAAAAATACTACCTAAAAACTTACTACTACCTAAAAATGTATACATTTGCATGTGTTTTCCCCAAGGGGCCAAGACCGGGCATCGTTTTTAAAGCTCACTTCCTGGTCTTTTGAGTGTTGCTCACTTGCGCCAATGTGGTTTTCAGCCCCCCTTTTCAACGTAAGTCAATGGTACCAATGCGGTCAAAATACAAAGTCAATAAAATATTTTTTCCCACAAGAACATGTAGTCACAACGGCTGCCTTTTGTCACAAGTGCTTTTTCATACGTCTCACCATGTGACGATTTGTTAAGTTATTGCGTCATTTGGACAATATTTTATGAGAGAGACATAAAGATAAACTTTATTCACCCATACATAAACTGGGCAGGTCTATACCTGGATAAACAGCCATCATGGCCCTTAAGTGAAAACTTAACCCTAAAGTATAGGACATTTAAATCAGTGAATAACAGTAACCTGTACACTGTGATGAGAGGATGCCAGCACAAGGGCTAATGAGGCAAGGTGATGACACTAATGTGCATTTCCATCTGATTTGGTGCCTTAATTTGCAGGGAGACACTTCTCAGGGGTGCAGGATAATGAGCCGGGTGGGCTCCCAGTGTTGGGGATTGTGTAATGCGTAGTGCGCAGGCAGAAATGTGTCAACCCCCCCCCCCCACCCCACCCAAACACAAGAGGGTGGGGGAGAAAGCATAGCTGGATGTCATCTCTGCCTGCTACAGCTCAATTCTGTTGGATAAATCCCATCATTGTGCCATTGTGAACGAGTGAGAAAAGTGACTGTGACAAACTGACCTAGGGCCACAAGAGAGGGGGGAGGGATGGGGGGATAGAAAAGAAACCTCAAAAAAAACCTCAAAAGGTCACATTTTCATACAACATGATATTTTCATCGAGACAAAGCAATAGTTAGAGCTGACCTTGGTAAGCACAGCATCTTGGGCTCATCACCAGTGCATTTTGTATGAGAGAGCAGCCAACGCAGGCCCGGCGCTGGGCCCGGGACTGCTCACTGCGTTTGATGGCAGGCAGATTTTCCATGCACATTTCCATCCATCCACATTTTCCATGACCCTCCGTAAAAAATTCTTTAATGTATCTGAAACTGTAAGTAAATTGGAAGAGAGCCCACTGACATCCGATACCAGGGCCCCAGGGTGGTTCAGGCCAACTGCTGCGTGGCCACATTAGCCAGACATAATGGTTTCACTGAGAGAAACAGAGCATGACATGGGCTAAACAATACGAGCGGACAGGGCGACCGCGTCGACGATGATGCTGCCGCTAGGAATGTAGAAGATGGATTGTATTTTGTAACGATCCAGCAGATCCAACAACGAACGTTTACCTAATACGCTCTTTTTGCCACATACATTTCCATTCTTTCTGACAAAACCGTGCTTTTCAATAGACAACATTTCCAAGTGCCTGTAAGTTACACGCAGCTCATCCTTATCAAAATGTAGCGTTTTCAGGGAAGGCTATAAATCTCCTCTGCAGTGTTAGTTTTTTGCTAGCATTACACTTTCTTTCATTCCAAAACAAGATTTATAAACATCTCATTCGAATAAACTTGTGAGATATAGTTCCACATGCCCACAGTTGAATATTTCAAGCCAGTACACAGTGAGTACAGTTAACATCATGTCAAAAGTAATTTTAGTTTTAGCAGGCAAATTTCTTAGAGCACATTCCATAACCGTATAAAATATTCTATATTTTAGTTTCTTTTCCCAATAAAGTTAATGCTGGCCTTAATGAAATGGTCAGTGGCATAAAGGGCATTGTAAATTGTGTGAATATTTTCTTGGCAACCCAAATTACATTAAATTATTATTAATAAACAGTCATAGAAAGCATAATCTCAACTGGAACAGGAAATGTTCTGTACCCTACTAAAAACATAAATGTCCATGTGTTAATGTGGATAATGGCCTGCCTAAAATCCCTTACTGCTGTTGCTTCTACACAGAACTGAGGCAGCAGTAGTGATGCTGCTCCTGTGATGTGCTCCACAGTGACGAGGACTACAGAAGCTAATAAGCACAACGCATTAACCAGCAACGAAGGCACGGCATAATTAAAACACCACTTTACAGTGCTTCTCAAAAATATTATAAATGTAAATGTCCATTACGGGGGAAAACCTCTATAAAACCTGGAAAGTTATCTAATTTACTGAGACAGAAAAATAAAAGTTCTATAAAATCATACATGTAAAAGCCACCTCTCTTCCAAACATGCAGAAACTGCCATTTCCAAAATTAATTTTACATTTATTCAAATTCTAGAGGGTTCCAACCAGTACAACCCTTACCTGCTCAAACACTTGGGTGGTCTAAAGATTTCTCGTGATAATATTGTTTTTTCTTCAGTTGATACATTTATGCTGCACCTGCAATATCCTTAACAAATTAATCCTGAACATTCATGAGGCACAAAAAATAAATACATATAAAATGACAGGTTATCAATTCACCTGTCCTAATCTGATTTTCCGACCCTTTTTTCACAACCGGTTGGGTATAGTGTTACTGGGTTGGTCATGGAATGCAATGGGAGAAAGATTGAACCCTTTTAATCAGAGCGGTCCTAAAGCCCAACCGATGGTAAAAATAAAGAACCCTTCCACCTGTTCGGTGGGTGTCGTGAAATTCTGGCTAATTGGGCCTAAATTCGCAATGAGCTCCCTTCTCAGAAATTACTCTCAAATTTATTCAGTCGATGGCAGTGCTTTGACTTATTTGGTTTACAGCAGGAGATGGATGAGGTGGAGCCACCTCATTGAAAGGTTACTCCAGTTAAAAGCTCTGGGCAAAATCGCACAGTGGGCATGAGAGACGTTCTGCAAAGTACTCACTTTGGCGCCCTCTAGCATGGCCCATGGCTACACTTCACATTCACGGGTTAGGTGTGTACCCAACACTACTCTACCTTGCGGACTAGAGCACAACATAACCTGCATCATGAGGTGGATTCTCTGATGGAAAGGAGCATTATTTATTATATCTCAAAATGGCGGAAGCTCAAAATGTTCAAGCTGTCCCAAAATGAAAACTAGCCGCACAACAAATGTTTTTACTTTTACTCATTTAGTAGACATATTGTCAATGATGTGCCATCAGTACCATAGTCAATGACTGAGCTGCAATGAATGCAGCACTGGAGTTAATACCTTTATGTCACATACAGACTACATAACCTAATTAGTACGAAGGATGGTCAATGGCAGCACTACTAAATACAGTAACACATTGAACTACCTTGAACTCTGCGGATTTCACAGCATTTTACTTTGGGTTATTTTCATTTTTTTAAGTAGTGGCTTCAATCCTATGCTTTTATATGTAATCTTTCATGGTTACGCACAAGTGGTATATACTTCCATCAAAAGCAAAAAAAAAACCTTCAGCCAGTATCATATATTTCAGTTTCCTTTGAGATTTGTCCTATCAAGGTTCAAGCTTGATAGAAATGGAAAAATGAAAACCTTTGAAAAACAATCAATCTAGTTTTTAAAATACCTTGAAAGATAAAACCCACTCCCAGGCTTGGTTATGCTACCCTATGGGTCCTAGGCTATCCGAGGTGATCAGAACATCTCTTAATAGCCTCAAATACCATATGATAGCATTATGGCTCTCTTCAATAAAGGCAAGTGAGAACCGTATTCTTACAGCAATGGCTTTCAGTTCACTCTCTTTCAGCAGGCCGTGCCCGCTTTTCATTCGATAGTGCAAAAAGTCACTACCGGACGACACTTCCATCTCTCAGTTAGCGAACGACAACAACAGAAATCATACCTGATTTATCAACTGCCTGGCACTGTGCATCATTTGAACTTTTGACCTTCTCACACAGCACGTGACATCATGTTGACATTTAAATGAATCCCACCCACAGCTCTTCGCTAGCCGCCTCACCCGCCGATGCGCGCTCGCCATCGTCCGCGCGGTCCGCCAGCCGTGGGAGTGCCGACGTAATTAATGTCTTAACGCGTCAGCCTCTCTGACATTCACGCCTCAGCCCAGCGCGGGCGTCGCTCTGCCGGGCTCGTGCACTGCCTCCATTTTTTGCCATTACATGGCTCTTTCTAACTCCATAACTCTTTCCCTGGCCCCCAGAGCACACATGTGTGTCAGAGGTCGCGCTAGGATTTTAAACTGCCGGCCAGAATGTCCGGAATGATTACAGTTTGTCTGACATATGATAAAAAAAACGGCCATATCTATTTTCAATGCATGAACGACAGGCAGGTGCATTTAATGATGTAGCCTAACAACATATGTTACAGCATAGCCTATTATATTTTGGACTGAAAACTATATGAAAATAAAATATAACAGCTTCGCCTTGCACAAGCGGATCAATTGCATTAAAATCGCGCATTTGGTGTGCGTGACTGCGTGCGTAATGTTTTCTCAACAAAAGAAGCCGTCTTGATTATGCATCATTAGTTTATTGGAACACATTTTTCTTCAGAATAACGAGCAATAATATAATTTTGAATAACAATTTCAACATTTCTTTGCTCCAAGGCAAATTGCATAGTTGCGGAAGATGCTATAAGGAAAAGAGCCAGCAACAACACGTGACAATTGGGATCCGACCTAACGTTAACGAACGCTTTCGGGAAAGTCAGACCAAAACAGTGTAGGCTATTGATTTAACAAGGGGGAAAATGCTAATTATATCAAGCTTATAGCCTATTAAGTTCAAGTAGCCTATGCCGACTGACAGTTAAAAACTGCCTTTTTATAACTTGAAAAAAAAATCGAATGTCTCGTAAGTTTTAGCGCAGCTTGAGATACGCATGAGTCGCGTAACCTTCTCCTCCTGCCGGCGGCTTCTGAGTGCGGTTTCGCCCCGGTTTTGGAGCGAGAATCCCAGCTCTGCTGGCACACTTGACACGGGAATAACACAGGCCATCTCTGCCACCTTCGCCCAGGCGGGAAAAATGTCGGAAAATTCTCGGATCAAAACTTCACAGCCTGACGATTTGAAATAGCGGATTTCGTGAGAGTAGCGGTGTCTTAATAGGCCTAATGATAAATTGCCGTGGTTTTGAGACTAAATATGTTAAATTACTATATATTCTTTTTTTACCCGCCCGAATGTCCGGGGGGAATTACATTTTCCAGCTTTTGTCATAAAAAAATGGTCAAAACAGGCAATTTCCAGCCTAACGTGACCCCTGGTGTGTGTGTGTGTGCGTCAGAGTGTGTACAGCAATGCCTGGAAACATCTTCCCAGGCTGTCTGCAGCGAGCACTGAAGAGCCCAACACTGCCTTCCCCTTCCCAGCCTGCACCGCAGGCCAAACCACCCTGGCCTCATGGCACTACATTAGGGACCATATGGCAACAACATCCGCTTCACAATTTCACATGCATGAGTGACCCATACATGCACATGCACATGAGTATTACTGGACTGAGTAATGCGGTTATTAAAAAGTCAGAGGTCAGCTGATCCCGTTACAACTCCACTTTAGTGTTGCAATGATCCGACAAATAATATTATATTCCATGCAGGTCTATACAATGTATTGTATGCTGTCAAATGTTGCATCTTTTCAGGTTTTTTTGGTGTCTTTAGTGTATACTATATCTGAACTGTTTCCGAACATGCTCTTTTGTTTTTGTCATTTTCCAATAAACCAGGGATTGCAATTCAGACGGATGACTTATTCACAAGACAGTTGTCTGACGGCAAAACCATGCAGTTGCAGCACTGTCAATTCCTTGCCCTTTTACAATAATGTGTATGTGTACCCACAATGACCTGTATTCAAACAATGGGGGTTGTTTCAATGCTCATTATGGCCAGTCAGTGCATATGAATCCCTAATCTATAGTGCACAGACAAATGTAATAAAAAGGGCAAACGTAGATTACTCCACATCATACTGTAACAAAAGGTGTATAAATCCAGCTGTGATTTTTTTAATACACTTTCAGGATATGTCTGCTTGACATTTTGACCAGATATACTAAATGGTTAAGTGGATTCTGTCTTCATGTGAAAAGCCACAGGGAAATTACTAGTTGTGTAATTCTTAATGGAAAGCCCGAAGCATGCAATATCAAATTGTTCAAAAGCATACTTTTGGCTACTAGATACAGGAGCCCAATCTACTAATGAATGAAATTGCTACAATTATGTATAATAGTAGATGTTCAGTTGAATATACTGTATACCAAATACTGAAGTGCATATGTTCATATAGCAGTTTGGGGCTGCTGGTACTGCTTGTTCTTCATCACACTACTTGGAATCAATTAGCAAATACTGAGAAGGAAAGCTATGGGTACTCATTTAGCAGCAAATTAAAACAATTTCTTGCAACTAAAAACCAACAAACCTAAATGCAAAACGGAGAGAAATATCAAGAAAAAGAGCAAGCATGCACAAGCAAGGGATGCAACGTGTATAACTCACTCCAGCTCACTGTGCATAACTCACTCCAGCTCACTGTATATAACTCACTCCAGCTCACTGTGCATAACTCACTCCAGCTCACTGTGCATAACTCACTCCAGCTCACTGTATATAACTCACTCCAGCTCACTGTGCATAACTCACTCCAGCTCACTGTGCATAACTCACTCCAGCTCACTGTATATAACTCACTCCAGCTCACTGTGCATAACTCACTCCAGCTCACTGTGCATAACTCACTCCAGCTCGCTGTATATAACTCACTCCAGCTCACTGTATATAACTCACTCCAGCTCACTGTGCATAACACACTCCAGCTCAATGTATATAACTCACTCCAGCTCACTGTGCATAACTCACTCCAGCTCACTGTGCATAACTCACTCCAGCTCACTGTGCATAACTCACTCCAGCTCACTGTGCATAACTCACTCCAGATCACTGGGCATAACTCACTCCAGCTCACAGTGCATAATTCACTCCAGCTCACTGTGCATAACTCACTCCAGCTCACTGTATATAACTCACTCCAGCTCACTGTGCATAACTCACTCCAGCTCGCTGTATATAACTCTCTCCAGCTCACTGTATATAACTCACTCCAGCTCACTGTGCATAATACACTCCAGCTCAATGTATATAACTCACTCCAGCTCACTGTGCATAACTCACTCCAGCTCACTGTGCATAACTCACTCCAGCTCACTGTGCATAACTCACTCCAGCTCACTGTGCATAACTCACTCCAGATCACTGGGCATAACTCACTCCAGCTCACAGTGCATAATTCACTCCAGCTCACTGTGCATAACTCACTCCAGCTCACTGTATATAACTCACTCCAGCTCACTGTATATAACTCACTCCAGCTCACTGTATATAACTCACTCTAGCTCACTGTATATAACTCACTCCAGCTCACTGTATATAACTCACTCCAGCGCACTGTATATAACTCACTCCAGCTCACTGTATATAACTCACTCCAGATCACTGGGCATAACTCACTCCAGCTCACAGTGCATAATTCACTCCAGCTCACTGTGCATAACTCACTCCAGCTCACTGTGCATAACTCACTCCAGCTCACTGTATATAACTCACTCCAGCTCCTGTATATAACTCACTCCAGCTCACTGTATATAACTCACTCCAGCTCACTGTGCATAACTCACTCCAGCTCACTGTATATAACTCACTCCAGCTCACTGTGCATAACTCACTCCAGCTCACTGTGCATAACTCACTCCAGCTCACTGTGCATAATTCACTCCAGCTCACTGTATATAACTCACTCCAGCTCACTGTGCATAAATCACTCCAGCTCACTGTATATAACTCACTCCAGCTCACTGTATATAACTTACTCCAGCTCACGGTGTATAAATCACTCCAGCTCACTATGCATAACTCACTCCAGCTCACTGTATATAACTCACTCCAGCTCACTGTATATAACTCACTCCAGCTCACTGTGCATAACTCACTCCAGCTCACTGTATATAACTCACTCCAGATCACTGTGCATAACTCACTCCAGCTCACTGTGCATAACTCACTCCAGATCACTGGGCATAACTCACTCCAGCTCACAGTGCATAATTCACTCCAGCTCACTGTGCATAACTCACTCCAGCTCACTGTATATAACTCACTCCAGCTCACTGTATATAACTCACTCTAGCTCACTGTGCATAACTCACTCCAGCTCACTGTATATAACTCACTCCAGTGCACTGTATATAACTCACTCCAGCTCACTGTGCATAACTCACTCCAGCTCACTGTATATAACTCACTCCAGCTCACTGTATATAACTCACTCCAGATCACTGGGCATAACTCACTCCAGATCACTGGGCATAACTCACTCCAGCTCACAGTGCATAATTCACTCCAGCTCACTGTGCATAACTCACTCCAGCTCACTGTGCATAACTCACTCCAGCTCACTGTATATAACTCACTCCAGCTCACTGTATATAACTCACTCCAGCTCACTGTGCATAACTCACTCCAGCTCACTGTATATAACTCACTCCAGCTCACTGTGCATAACTCACTCCAGCTCACTGTGCATAACTCACTCCAGCTCACTGTGCATAACTCACTCGAGCTCACTGTGCATAACTCACTCCAGCTCACTGTGCATAACTCACTCCAGCTCACTGTATATAACTCACTCCAGCTCACTGTGCACAATTCACTCCAGCTCACTGTATATAACTCACTCCAGATCACTGGGCATAACTCACTCCAGCTCACTGTATATAACTCACTCCAGCTCACTGTGCATAAATCACTCCAGCTCACTGTATATAACTCACTCCAGCTCACTGTATATAACTCACTCCAGCTCACTGTGCATAACTCACTCCAGCTCACTGTGCATAACTCACTCCAGCTCACTGTATATAACTCACTCCAGCTCACTGTATAGAACTCACTCCAGCTCACTGTGTAGAACTCACTCCAGCTCACTGTATATAACTCACTCCAGCTCACTGTATATAACTCACTCCAGCTCACTGTGCATAACTCACTCCAGCTCACTGTATATAACTCACTCCAGCAGTAGCAACAGATACTGAACTATATCCATCCTCAATACGCATAGATATGATTCAATTATTCAAAATGACAGGACTCCACACCAGTTTTGAATGATGTTTAGGCACACAAGCCCTTTTAAATCTGTTCATTCATTTTGGCTGCCGTCAAAATGACGAGTTTCCCAATGGTGTTGAACAAAATTAAATAAAAGATTTTAAAAGGACGTGTGTGTGCAGTCTTATTTTACTCATGTGCATATGCATGATCGAGGTTTAAAATCCTTTTAGTTTTAAAATGGTTGAATAATTGGAAAGGCACAACACCCTGTGAAGATAAAGCAATAAACAAGTCTTTTTTTGTCTCGTTGAACACATATACAAAAGGATCCAAATGGTTTGTGCAACTACCAACATAGTAGTTGTGTAAGAATCCAGGTTTCCTGGTGTTAGAGAAACATTATTACTCTATCAGTGAGTTACAGGTTAGCCAAATAGGATTCTGGCCCCAATTAATTGCTTTGAATACATCATTTTAATTTTATAGAACATCACCATATGAATTCATCTTGCAGAAAGAATATGGCAGTCTTTTTGGTGAGGAAAAGTGGGGACGGAGAAAGTGCAAGTGCGTGTGCATGCGGTGTAAGACATGCCGTTTCCCTGTGATGGCCACCCCACTTCACTTCACCCCCCCCCCTCCCCAAGGTGTGCAGGATTAACAAATTCTCACAAATTAAGATGCACATACAGTGGTGCCAATTATTGTACTCCTCTGTTCAACATGAACAAGCACGCTTCCCCCAAACGACAACTTAGACCTGCGTGCAATTTCTGAAGGGCACCAAGACAAAAGAGGAGTTATCCTTCATACCTAGTCATTGCAAGGACAGCCAAATGACACAAAAACTGATTTAAAAAGTGCATAATTAGTTTTGTAGTTAATGGTCATGAAAACTCTGGGACAAGTCTGAGTCACTTTATAACTGTCAGGAGAATTTGTACACTTGAGAACTGTTCTACCATTCTACTGTTCTACCTGTTTTATTATAATTACTTTTTTATTTTTAATTAACTTTATTATTAAAATGACAAATCCAGTAATTTCATTCCACGAGGGTACAATAGGTCAAATTATAATGAAAAATAAAGAAAGGATTAAAGTGGATTGCAGAAGAATGCTCCCTCGTCATTTCTTCATCCACATTATAATTTCACCTACATATACATTTTAAAGAAAAAAAATAAAAGGTTCCTCAAACATGTTTATATTTCATGTGAAAAAAATTAGAAACTCGTACATTAAATTACCGGTCTGCATTAAAATATTTTAATTGACAAGCTTGCGTCATTACTGAAACACTAATACAAATATGACTTGAATTCACAAAAAAGTTTTTTAGCTTATGAGGAAAACATACCCATGAAATAGGTTTGAATTTAAATAAAGCTTTAAACAGAATCTCTTACCACAGAGGTGGTCATAGGTTAAACAAAATTTTAATGTGTGGTGTAGTTATTGTAACATTGGCTCCCTTCCATTTACACAGAAATTAATGATAGGGGAGAAACAGCAACATTTATTGTGATAAAATGCTGAAAAATACAAAATCTTTCCCCATTTGATCAGATGGATGACATCATGTTACTGGATTAAGGCTACATTAACTGCATGGCATGTACACACAAGGCAGGTCCAAGTCACAGTCATGGAGAAATGTCAGCACATCCTTAAAAGTCAAACTGAAAATGCGTAGCACACTAGTCTGGGTTTACAAAGACATTTCTATGATGAAAAAAAAACAATGAAAGTGATACAAGAAAGAAAAAAAGGAGGCTTTTATTAAACTGAATTGCAACTATTTTGGAAACTATTTATACACCAATTTATCTACTTCTTATAGGGGATTTTTTGGACCTTTATCTCCAACTGTACAAGTAAAAAAATATTAATTAGGAATTTAATCAATTCTTTGCCAACAGTTATTGAAGAAAGGCTACTGGTTTGAAATTTATTTCTGGGTAAAATTCAGGAATCTTCCACTAAACCTACCATTAACTCATCAGTGTAACCACAATGCACTTTGTACCAATTCATGCAAGTGTTAGATCCTCATTTATTCATTTAAAAACGTTAGAAGCTCGATGGTCACATAAATAAGAGAGATTTATACAAAAAAGCATGTTTTGAAGCAGGCTCCAAGTTTAGAACAAAACACATTGTGGTTGGACTTGAATCTAGGCCTATTTTTATAATTATTATTTTTAAAGCTCAGTTAAGTAGCAGACAAGGTTTGTGGCTTAGGGTTACATTATTAGATTGTCAGTTTTCAAAAAAATTCTAAACCCAGTACATTATCCTGTATGGATAATACCAACAGAAATCTGGTCCAGAGGTGAACAAAACACAAGCAAACATATTAATCTAGGATGCCTTTCCCTCCCAGTGTTCCATTTAAGTACATTAAATATCGAAAATCTGTAAAAGTAGTTTGATCATCAGTGTCTTTCTCTTTAGTAATATTATTTATTCTTTAAAAGTTTAGGTCAAAGCATTACATAACATTTTTATTTTCCACAAAGCATTCTGAAAACATTAATGGCAAAAAAAAAAAAAATTCTCAAAAATATATCAAAGTGTTAAATATAGCTCAGTGAACAAAGTCAAAAAAATAAAAATAAAAGAGGACAGGAGAAACTCAGCAAAGAGCGATCATACAGTATAGCAGCAACTGCATGCGGCCCTGGCTCCTGAGGCAGTGGGATATCTGCATAACAGTGTGCCACACCACTGCAGGTACTCCGCCTGAGCTCCTTGCACTGGTGGATTTGTTCTTAGTTATTGTTTTTAAATCACCTTTAAAAAGCAGGTGAAACATCTGACCAAAGGTTTGGGTTTCGGTTGGGGAGGAGGGTGGATACACCGTTTCACACCAGAAGAATGGCAGACTCCAGCAGCTAACACACAACCCATTACTTGGGAGGGGAGGATTTAGATTCTAGTTTCTAATTCCAACTCCTGATTGATGCTGCTGTATTTTGCACTGGACTCTTGCCTCCGTGAGTTGCTCAGCCCTCCTCTACGCGGAAGAATGAGAAACTGACGAGGTTCTTTGTGTATTGAACATGCACTCTTATTTCTCCTTGTATGAGAAACAATAAGAAGCACAAAATAAAGTGAGAAAGAGGAAGTTAGTGTTGTCCTGGTAAAGACGAAGAGATGTTGAGGTGTGGGAGAGTGATGGTCAGTGCACTGTCCCCCTCACTGCGACAGGCCCATTCTTTGCACCACCCAGAAAACACTGACCCTGCTATACAAGTCGACATACACACGCACGCACGCGCGCGCGCGCACACACACACACACACACACACACACGTACACATAACACACAAGCACGTACACACACATGCACACACAAACGCTTAGCCTGGCCCAGGATATTGGGGTGAAAAACAGAAGATCTACAGTATTTCCCAGGTTTCCAGAGACAGAAACCAAAGAGGGAGGGCTGTGTCACACACGCTTAACTAACAGTGAGTGCACAAAAAAATACAAATAAAAACGCACAAAAGACAGCAAAGCAAAATGCATATCATGATTTTGTTTGTTTGATTTACAAAGCTTACTCTGCTGTGAGCTTATAATTTACCCGTTTCTTTAAAGAGCTCAAACTAAAAGAACAAGAGCAGAAGAGAAATCACTCAAGAGGACTAACAGCAACATTCTCTCGACAGATGTGTGTTGCAGACCAGATCAGAAAAAGGCAGATAGTGCATACAGGGTTATTTTTTTTTCCTTTTTTTACTTTAACCAAAGCTGCATTAAATACAGGCTTTTTACCTTTTTTTTCTTCTTTTTAAAAATTTTTTTTTAACAAAGACAATTGCACTTCACAAAAACAAAAATATACAAAAACACAAAAGGAAAAATAATTGGGTATCAAATTAATTACAGTCGTGAATAAACGGATTTTAAAAAATTAAAATAAAACTGTTTTAACCTGGTGGCGGGGCTGGGGTTTGAGAAAAGAAAGCAAAAAAGATGAAAGAAAACCAAGGAAAAGCAAAAGGAAAAAGGGCAGGAACACCGGTAGCTTCCTGGGCAGATTGTTGCTGTACTGAAGAGGGTGTGTGTGCCTCTCCAGCTCCCCTCATCGCTTATTCCCTTCTTTAAAACCACAGCTCGGAGGACCGGTGGTAGAAAGAGACCGGTGAGCTGTGGTCTTGGTAGGTGGCCGTTTGTAAACTCTGCGCTAAGCAGGCTGTGTTACCACACGTCGTCGGCCGACGCCGAGTCCTTCACAGAGAAAAGGAGGAAGATTCCCTTAGAGTCGAACACAGCAATCTCTATGCAACCCAGACTGAAGGGTTTGTGGAACTGTGATGTCAGCGCCTATGCTATAGGCTAGGTGTCCGGAAGCACGCTCATGTAGGCCTTTGGGATGCATGATTTTCACAAAACACTCCCCTGAAACATCAAATTCATCAACATCCTTTTATTCATTACCTTATTCTTAACTACTTGAATATCACAAAAATGTGTACCACAGAACATCCATAGGGTACTATATGTCAAATACACATATAACGTATAGTTTACCCAGCTAGTGAGGAGGGATTAAGGGTCTAGTAAAACTGTGAGTTTCTATTTGCAGCCACAATTAAATCTTTTGTCACAGTGGATGGATACTTATTAATAAGATTTACATTAAATAGATTTTATAGTATGTTCCAGAATACAGAAATAAATCAAAAACAACAAAAAAAAATAACTTCTTCAAAAAAGCAGCCAACCCTTTCAAGTAAACAAAAACTTAAAACTTATGTACTTTCTAGACACTACATCAGTAGACAATTTCATTCATATAATTTTTATTTATTTTTTATTTTTAAAGACAGTGGCGGGGCCTTCAAGTTCTCTCATCCATGATGGCCACATTTTACTTTCTTAGTGACACTTTACCTCAATGACTTAATCAGAACAGTAAGTATATAGTTGCTGTACTTAACAATACATAATAATAAATCCATTTAGTTAGGGTCAATTCAAGCTCATTTCAACTTATTTATTAAACTCATTCACATATATATATATATATTTTATTATTTTGTTTTTTTTGCAGACCCTGCAACCTCACCATTGCAATGGCAGAACGATTAAACAATGTTTTCAGCTACTGGACATATCAGAAGTTACGAAAATGGAGCGTTGCGCTAACAACCTGTTAGGGTCCTCCACCGATCCATTCCAAATGCTCCCAGTTCATCTATCTTTCACCCTCAGGCCAGAAGATACACACCAGGGACCTTCTATGAACATGCTTCCCGGACAACTAGTCTGTAGAACAGGGCTTCAGTTCACTAGCCACTGGGTTTAACCACACTGAGGATGGGTTGATGACTGTCAGATGGATGGGGTCTGAGTGGGTATGGGGTAGAGATGTTAATCTGATTAACACACTGAGAAAGGGTGAGAAATGATAATGCAGACATGAGCTTCATTAATACAGTGACTGATAAGGACACTTATTTTATCCATCATCCATGTTTGAAACAGAAAGGTTACTGAATGTTGGACTTTGAAAAAAAAAAATGAAAAAAAAGTTTAATTTACCAATGAATGAAGATGCTGAAACATGAGCCCCAAAGTACACACATACAAACAAAGTAGTCAACTGAAATTCCCAAAAGAAATCGTAACGGATGTACTTAACAATCCAGAACAGAAAAACTAGGACCAAAAGCTGTGGGCTATGCAAGTAATGGACCCTCCAATACCTTCAGAACATTCCGTAATGGTTTAACCACATTGATCATTACTCAGTTGGAGCTGATAAACATAATTTGTGTAGCTTTATTTGGTCTGGGTGAAGAGAACTGCCTCACCCTCCTACATGACCGTGAGTGACAACATTAATTCCTCTCCCTCGATACCCAACAAGTTTTTCTGCCTGAACCCTGCCTTCGTCTGCAGAGGCTGTCTGTGGATCCGTGCCCCAGCTCAGTAGGCCTGAGGCTCCGAAAATAACCCCCCAGTGTGTGGGCAGAGCACTGCGTTTCTGCACTGTTTTTGATGACAGACTCATGGGAGGTTATTTTCATCCAGAGCACCGGACACAACGGTGGAGCGCTCTGACCACCCCACTGGGACACCACGGCAGACCAGCTGTGCAACCTTCAGGCCAACAGGAAACCGAGGGAACGCGAACCGCAAAGTACTAGCTTTAACACAGACACTTACAATAATGATAATAATGGCTTGCATTTATATAGAGCCTGTCTCACATTCAAAGCGCTTTACAATGAAGAGGGGGAAAACTCGCCTCCACCACCACCATTGTGTGGCACCCACCTGGGTGATGCAACGGCAGCCAGAATGCTCGCCACACCTCGGCTGAGGTAATGAACACCAATGTTACGTTACAGGAAGGACGTTGCGGTAATGTTATGGTAGTCAGGTGAAATTAAAATGAAAAGAAGACACCCCGTGAATTTAAACGCGTCCTACTTAGCACCGACTTCCAAGGGAGTCTGCCCCCACACCCCGCCCTCCCCAATTGTGATGTAAGGGAAAGGAAATGAGGTGTTAACACTTATGTTCCACATATTTACCCATGAATGCAAGCACATCTCTTACAAAATTCAGTTAATATAAATGAGTTAAATAAAGCATTTTTCCACAAACATGCACACAACAAGCGCTTAGGAGAAGACAGTAGACTGAAATGAGATACTTACTGTGTCATCGCTCCTATATGGGTTGAGTTTGTTGTATACTGCTTCGACTACACTCCGTCTAGAAGAGGCGGAAGACAAAGGTCGCTTTAATTAAAATCCTTAGGTTTGAGATGCGTGCTCTTAGTAATACACAAAATATGCTCTTGCACACGTAGAAGTGCTGCCACAGCCATGCATTCACAAGTCCGTGACAGGCCAGTTCTATTGGGCATTTACCTCCCAGAAAAGAATCGCATTAAAATGAAGAGCTAAGACTGTCCTTTCCTCTAGAAAGGCATCAATTCCTTGGAAAGAAAAATACAAATTTACCCCCCACACAGCAAGGCTATAATCCTGCACCTCCAGTACATTTCCTGGACTATTTGGCCCTGGGAGACTGCCTGAAAGTTTAAATATTAAATACTGCTTCTCTTTTCAATAAATCACACTGTCGCTCTGTACGTGCATCACTTCACAAGCAATACCGGTCCCCCTCCGCACGATTAAAAGCACATTATAGCCGTACGCACTAGAAGTGCCAGCTAACATGTAACGCCGGCCAATTCGTACGTTTGTTAATCATTAATGACCCTTCCATACGTCCAGGGTCTGGTAGGGAAACTGATTTAGAGACGTGGCATACTTTTAAAACAACCGCGATAGGGCATAGCAGAAACCAGGCGGCACGTGATTTACATTAAAATTTTCGCCATCTTCAAACATCAGCAGCTTCAAGATCAGGTGACCATAAAAGATGAGTTGGTGGTGATTTAGCACACGGACAGGCCAGGGACGAGAAACGGCGGTCATACCGACTCATTTTCATCTTTTCCCCCCCATCGGCAGCATATGCACTGTAACTGTGGGTCACTGCGCGTATGTGGATACGCTGACCTACGTCTGAAAACAGTCACGTTTTTGCCTAATGTTATGCTAACGAAAGGTGGACTACAGCAGGGGCTTGGTTTCAATGATCATGTTCTTGTGGCTTGAGCGACAGTGTATCTGTGTGCGTTTTAAGTCGGACGTTCATGAAGTCACTCACTTGCTGGCCAGTTCTCCACCGGGCGGGAGATTTGGGATGCTCTCCGTTGCTAATGTACGCATCACATGGACTATGTCGGGCACTCCTTCGTCTCCCTGCTTCTTAATGATCTCTGGGAATCAGAAGGACTTCTTGGTAAGTGGGTTGTCTGGCATAAGCATCAAATATTCATATCACTTGCTAAGAGACTATTAACAATAGAAAATCCTCGTACGGTTTTATATAACATGGCTGTCTTAGTAACATGAGTCACCACCTCGCTGAAAACACAACTTTTGGGTTTGCCTCTCTGACTCATGGTGATGTCAACCTGCCTGAATACAAAACCCTGGATACAGGAGATGAACAATTAAGAGGGTTCTTTGGCTTGAGCACTGCATTGGTTGTCTGAAATGTACTTTATCATATGTGTTATATCATTTCTTGATGTACACCATTGGGCATTGGTGTAATTTTATATATGAAGATATGTCAACATGCCAAGACTGAGGTCAGGTATTTTGTTTCTTGGTTGTACATTTACAGTAAATTGAGAAACATGGTACTTTGTGTAACTATGCCTAAATACAGTCCTTGAATAAAAAAGCCAAAGATCTCAGAATTGGTTCAGTAAATATCTTTATTAGAATCATCGTTAACATCTAAAATAACATCACAGTTACTCTCTACATATCTTATACTGAGGTTCTAACGTACAAAAATAAAAAAAGTCTACTGATAACTTACCCCTATATATATAAGACTAGAAAACACTTCTTTTTTTTTCCTTCCTTTTTTTTTTTTTAATCTTTGAAAATTAGAGCTTCAATACAGTTCAGACAAACCTGTCAATTGAACACATTTCTCCTGGTAAATGGCCTGTGTTAACAGTGCTACTTGGATAGTTCAGAGAGTTCATATTTAATGTTTCAGTGCTAATTATAGGCTATTTTCTCAGAGAAAAAGACAGAAATGGTGGAATTCATCAGTTCCCAACATTTCTTGTGAAATTTGAATTATTTATTTTTTTATTTGAATTTTAAATTTTAGAAATGTTCAATTTTAAATAACCTCACTGAAAATTGCTGGGAAATAGATTGATTAAATAGATACATTTAGTGTTTTACTTTCCTAGTGCAAAAATGTTTAGTGCCATGAGGTTAGTAATAATTTAATTTATAATCTTATGCAACAGAAAATCCAGCAGGTAACTTTACAAAAAAAAAATAATGAATGTACCAGTTAAGTACAACTTCAAAATAAATAAAATAAATAACACAAACCTCTCAACTTTCCCCAAAGCATTTGCCTCTCTGAAAAAACATTAACTCAGCTTCCCTTCCCGTGTTCACACCGACTACCCAGCCCTAACCACCGGCTCTTTTTGGCCTCTGGATCTTATTGGATTCAGATCGTTTGTCTTGAGAATCAACGCTACATTGAACTGGCAAATGGCTGTTACTAGCGTGAAGGGACACAGCCGCTCCATCGCCATAGTATCCCTTTCCCACTTTCATTCTCATCTGAGCAATTCCATTTCAAGACCAACAACAGGTAGAGGTAGAAGAATCAGTGAGCAGCTTGCACTGGTGAGGCACTGGTTCACACCTGCTCCTCTCAAACCTCCAGCCTGACTAGGCTACCACTTCCACGTACAACTTTGGTGACACCAAAATTGGCACAAAAAAATATTAATATAAGATTCCTGGCACTGACCACTTTTTACTAGAGTCCTAGGCTATTTTGAGACTGAGATTATGGCAATTCAGATTCAAAGCGGAACAAAATCGCGAGCTTGAGACTGCACAATTGAACATAGTTCAAACTGAAGTCGCAATTTTAACTCCGTAAACAACCCATCAACATCTGCAAACTGCAGAGAAGAAACACAACAGAAAACATCAAACTACAATAAAAATTTTCCGCTTTTCAAATAGCAGTCAGTGTTATAAATAGTGTGAGCTGCAAATAACTTTAAATGTACATCCATGGTAAATACCAAGACACTGTAAAATTATCTGCTGCAACTATAACAGCAGAGCACTGTCCTTTTTTATTAATTTTATTTTTTTACTAAATTTGTTAATTTAAAAATAGTCCAATTTACTTTGCTGATAGTGTTCATATTTTCAATCCATGCAGCTAAAAAGTACAGGCAGGCACATACATACTACATACTGAAATGGTTTGATTAGACTTTTTTTTTTTAAGCAAACCTCTGCTACTACTTTGGGACATGGTGCTACTTCATCTAGTAAAAGACTGAATCTGCATTTCATGCAGAAATAAAGTACAGGCAAGCACATACTGTACGGTATTGAAAAAGTGTCATTCACCCCAACCACCCCAACCACCCCCCCCCCCCCCCCGCCCCCAGAGACAAAAAATGACTGTGCATTACTACTTTGGGACTTGGTGCTACAATGTAGTCTGGAGTTCCCTGACTACGACTGTTGCTTGTGAAGACACATTCATCAAAACAAGGTGAAGCCGAGGCACATATTTGCTTTGTTAAAAAAATTTACACTTTTCCATTCTTAACCGCAACTGGACCCGACACCAGACATGACTTGAGCTTTAGAATAATATCAGGATGCATCGTCTGCAAAGTGATTCTTTTTTCATATTACTCGAGTGTGTGCTAATATTTTAAGGACAAAAAATGGTTAAAACATGTGCAAACAAAGGTCATTTTAAATGCATGCTTATGCTGGCAAATACAAATAGAGCACTAAGGCAATGAGTTTACACTGAAATGGAAAGATACAGTGCACAACTGTGCTATACATCTTTCTTGTATATAAAATGGCCCATCTGTTTTCATCACTTTTCTGTACAACAATCCTTACATGTAGCAGCTTTCATGATCGATTAGACACATACTGTGTTCGTCAGCAAGGCGTGTTTAACACCACACATATTTGAGAGTGAAAGACCTAAAATGTTCATCGAGGATCGCACAACGGTTGTATAGCTAATTTTAGCCTATTTAGGCATGTTCTTGTCATCGAGCAAGAATCTATGCACTTACACTGGGCGCCCTTTGTAGAGATATTTTCCTTAATGACGGAATGATCAGGGCATTCCACCTGGGGAATTAATTTCTAAATGAACACAGGTTTCATTTTCGTTCAAAACTATGGCCCATTTAACTGAAACCTTTCCAGGAAGGTTCAGGTCTACTAGACCAACAGCTAGTCAACCGTCAGGCCTTAACATTAAATGCTGGGATCCTAGAACACAATTAATTATGCGCAGCTGGTAACCGTATGTGTCATAAGCATCATTCAGCATGAGGCTCTGTGCAATATAGCTATTTATTAGCCTTTTTAGATGCTCCACCTTCTACTCTGCTCTCCAGGTACGTATCCAGCTCCGCCTCTCTCTTCACAGCTTCTGGAGATACCTTGGGTGCCCCAGGAAAGCAGATCAACACCACGCTCATGTTGTCCCGGCTTCCCTGTTCCAGGAGCAAGGGGTTGGGGTCATTACTCTGTTCAGATGAAACTGGATTTTTCAACTCCACAAAATCCAAAACACACAACACAGCAGGCAGAAAGTCTGCATTTGTCAAAATTAAGTCCTTTCATAATAATGCTAGACGACGCAGACAAAGTACAACTTAATACATAAAATATGATTAACAAATTGTATACTTGTTTCCTTATGCCATGTTTACGAACAGATTCATTAAAAACCATTGCATTATCAATGTTGGATGCCGAATAAGATGTCACAGAACGTCACAGTTAATGTTATTGCAACTGACTTCTGGTGTTTGACAAAAAAATAAATAAATAACCATTTAATTGACCTTACCTTGTACAAACAAGTGTCGACAATCTCATTGCAGACTTTCTCGAGATCTTGCGTCACCTCTAGCCTGGACCTGACAAAGTCACAGAGTTCTTCGTTGGCCATGACATCCCAGATACCATCGCAGGCCAGGACGATGAACTCGTCACCGGACTCCGACCTCTCGATCTCGTACACCTCCGGCTCAGGCGAAACCAGCTGCTCCGTGGGGCCTTTCCCGTGCACGCACTTGTAATCAAAGTCGCCCAAGGCCCTGGACACGGCCAACGAGCCATTAACGCGCTGGATCATCACCGAGCCCCCGGCGTTTTGGATGCGCTCCTTCTCCAGCGGGTTGCTGGGCTTGTGGTCTTGCGTGAAGAAGTGCACCTTGCCGCTGCGGCTGAGGAGGCCTCGGGAATCCCCGCAGTTAATGAAGTAAACGTGCTTGGGGGAGATCATCACCCCCACGGCGGTGGAGCCGCTCCTGTCCACTCCGTGCTTCTTTTCTGAGATGGCCCGCATGTGCTCGTCTATCTGCAGGAAGCCTGTCCGGATGCCCGTCTTCACGTTCTCCACGGCGGGCTCCTGGTTGCCCCCGCGGAAGTCTGGGTTGTTGGTGATGTGCTCCAGCAAATGCTCGCAGCAGTACTTGGCCACCTGCGAGCCGGCGTGCCCGTCGTAGACGGCGAAAAAGGACCAGGGGTCGAGTCCTTGGGGAAGGCCGATGATGGCCGTGTGCGCGTCCTCCATTTCCACCCTCCAGCCCTGCATGCTGCTGAGCCCGTAGCGCAAGCAGTTCCCATCCCCGTGCCCGTTATGCTTCTCCATCTTTGGCTTGTCCAAAAACGCACCCATTTTTACCTTCCTCTAGTCTAGATGGGGGAAAACAATATTAACATTCATTTGTAACAATTCAGAATTCGTTCAAAGATCCTACAGGTTAAAAATGTTGGGTTTAGGCAAACTACACAATGGGCATGCACACATGAATACAGCATTTTTTATTTTTTATTTTATTCACTTAATTCAAGTGCTAATTTCAGTTGGAAGTTGTACACTATGGAATATTGCATCATGATATAATAAAAGCATAGTAACCTTTATTGAGAGGTCATCACCTAAAATAAATAGGAATAGTTAAGACCAAAAAATAACCAGTCATGAAAGTTATATGGCAAATCAAATTGACATGCACAAATTACATGATCATTTTCAAATAAAAAATACTTGAATACCTTGTGAACAAAAACATACAGCTAGTCACTCACTCAAAATACAGAACATAAGTTACTTTCCCAAAACAAAACGTACAAGAGGGGCCAACATCGTGAAGCTAGCTAGCTGACTTTACCAACTGTTAGGAACAAATATAGTAACGTTAAGCGTTGCGAGCAGCCCCTATTTGTGGCTATTTACAAGCCCTTCTTAACTTGGTTACCGTTTATCTAAATGGACAAATGGGCTAGTTACCGAACAGTATACAGGTTTCAGGTGTCGTAACTGTCTAACGTTAGAAAACTATTTTCAATCGAAAACTTTGTAACCCATAACTGCTCGGAAGTTAATTCCAGAAGTTAACCAACTGGCTAGTCTCACTCGCTACTGTCACATCGGTCACACTCAGGGCAGCATTCATAAGCTATCGAGGCCCAATTCATCTGACTTCACTAACGTTACATGTAATAAGACAGCTTGGAATAGAACAGGAACAATTTAAATGTAGTTATCTGGCTATGTTATCTACATGCAAGTTAACAAAATCACAGCTAATTTAAACAGAGATACAACGACGCTATTGTAAATATTAACCTAGCGTGTTAGCCAGCGAATGTTCGTATACATACACATGCTGTTCACTAATGCTAGCGAGCTAGCTAGCAGGGAACAAGCTAGCGAGTGAGCTGCCTCGCATCTCAGTTAGCAAGTAAGTCAAATGTAGTTTTGCTCAAGCAATTACCTATCGATCTAGTTATCACCTAGTTAGCAGGCCAAGCCACAATACAGGGATAACGTTACACAAACACTGCCTCGCCGAAGGCCATGGTCTCCGACCTCCCGTCCCCTAGGCCTAAGCGCCCCCTTATTTACACGGCCTAACCCCTTACATTACAAGCAAACTCTCCCTCCCTGTGCGACATTGCTATTTATAAATCACGTGAATTGGGCAGAACCCTTCGTAACTTACCAATATCCGTAATGAGGTTCTGAGGTATAAAAAAAACACAAAGGCGGTGGGTAGCAGGAACAGAAACGCCGAAGAGAGAGATAGATAGATAGCTAGCTAAGCTAGAGGGATAGAGAAAGCGATAGTGAGGGGGGGGAGAAACCGCTTTTCATTGCATTCAGACTAAAAAAGAGAGCAACTCCCCGTTCTGAGTGAACCAGGGATACATTACTTTCATCTGTAAGACGAAGAAACAAATATTTATATTATTATTATAAAAAAACATTAATGTATCGTTGTTTTTAAACCAACGTGTTTGGAGGAATAGCCCCTAACGTCAGCGTTCTACCCCTGCCTCCCCGCGAGACAGCCTGCACCTAACAACCTAATAACGACAGCTCAGGGACCCGGATGTACATACAGGTTGCCTGCTTAAAAGAATTACATCATCGCAACTGAATAGAAATGTAGATAGGGTGCGAGGTCCGAAGAACACGGCGGCACGCAGTCAGCAGAAGTCAAACATTAGCTAGCATTTATATGCCAATGTACAGTGGGCTTGAAACACTTTTTTTTTCTCCAAAATGTAACCAACTGGCTCAGCAGTTAATGCTGTAAACTAGTAATTGTGTTCAATAATATATTCAAGGTTTGCACATTAATCAATTTAAATGCAGTAATCAACATCAAATAAATAGGCTAAGTCAACATGGCAATTGTGAGAGCACAAATGAGTATGTATATTTCGAACGGATAACAATAAAAACAAGCTAACAAGCTAAATAGTAAAAAATAATAAACTAAGTACCTGTTATGTCAACTAAGATGATCATGTACTGTATTTACACGAACTTTTGGAATGTTACAGTAACGTTACAACTTCAAAACAAAATACTGGACTTACTCTTATGTAGATTTACAGCTAGCATTACTTGTGATTTGTTTTAGGCAAGATGTGCAGTATACACACACACACACACACACACACACACACATATATATATATCAAAGTGATGGTTTGGAGCTTGTTTGATACCTCCCCACATTTACCCTCCCCACATTTTCTATAGAGGTCTATTCAACTCCCGAGAGGTTATAGTATCGCTTGTACCTGAAAATAAGGTATCAAGAGTAGTTTGATGTTGTTGGGTCACATCCATGAGGCATGCAAAGGGTATGCAACCAAATATTAAATATGATGACTTTATTTCAGTTTATGTTAATTTGTCCAATTACTTTTCATCATCTATCTAAAATGGGGGGCAAGTATAAAAGGGCTACACGGTTCACCCGCTATGGATGTAAAAACCCTCAAAATAATATATTTAATGTGAAACATCAGTGCACCGTATTCAGTAATATGATGAATATAATAATTACATTACTAATAATTCAATTAAACTTGCAAAGGATAGCATATTCAGAGTAATAGGCTACTAGGCATGATTCAAGAATGGCAGAGTGCAGTTAACAAGAAATGCTATAATATTCTTATTTTCGTATAACTTGTTTGTCTTGATAGCCGAGACCTATTAACATTAAACACAATACGAGCGTTTTTATTCATATATACCACAGATATATACCTGTATCTGTGATCTGTACGTTTCTTAGATTTTAGGATATGTACGAAATACTTCCCATGTGAATGTGGGTGTTGGCGGAAGTTAATAAAGTTGTTGACATGTTCCGGGTCTGCACTGTAGTTTTTACTCCGCTAGCTAAATCATTAGTGTGTCGGACGTTTTAAGGTGATAATTGCACTTGCGGATACAGTAGTTAGTTTTGTTCGTTTCGAGCAATGCGCATTATGAATTGCCAACAGATTCGCCAGATAGCCTAACCGTTTTATTTCGGTTGCTGTGAAGCAAATTTGACTTAGACATTAATCACTTTTCGTGTGAAAGTATAGCGTACTGAATTGAAATGATTCCTGATGGTTTGCTAGCTAGCTATTTAAAATGGCTGTTGTCTGAAACATAAAACCAGTAAGCTGGCTAACTTTAGGCATGTTATTGCTGTCTGCCGAAATGTACAGTTAAACAACGGAAGTTAACCCACTCGAATTGGCTAATGTCTGTGTCTTGATGATTACTTGGCTGGTCGGGATGATGGAGATTTGTAACGTTAGATAACAAGGGTGCGTTTGTAAATTTACCCTGAAAATCTGCTCAGCGTCATAAAGCGCACGTTAACCGTTAATTCATCAAACCTTTTCAGACATCTTTTGTTTTTTAGATTATAACGATCAGACGAGAAACCGTCTCTTCAGCCAGGGCGTAGTGCCCTGAATTTCTGAACTACCAGAGAACACTCGGAGTGCGCTTAATAAGAGCTAATAATCGGACGCATCCTTAATGTGGCAATGCTCATTCTGATATCCATTGATATTAGGCTAATTTAAATTCAATTTATTCATGTTTACAATACAGGACAAGCCGCCAATGGATTTAAGTGTGACGTCATTGCTGTACCTCGGCGCTTTGCTTTACGTTGTCGTGCTGCTGGTTCGTTTTGTCTGTTCGGATGCTGATTTCACCTTGCAATGGGCTGTCGCGTTTGGAAACAAGCCGGGTAATGACTCTTGCTCGTGCTTCAAGCGCGTAATGTCTTGTAGAAGCCATAGGGAAGCTCGAGATAATGCAATTATACATGTTACAAACTGTCAGTCTGTAGGGTAATATCACTCCCCAAGTTAGTACAAGTCTCGTCATAGCTTAGCCCTCAGATATAAGCAATCTCGCCTGTGTCAGATACTGACATGAAGCACCATTGTTTATTATACTGTGGAACACTAGGCATTCTCAGTTTGTCCAAACACAGACTGGCTGGCACAGGGAGGAAGAACCCAGTGGGGAGTGGAAAACACCTTTATCACACCAGGAAACATGTTTACAATCAAACCTAGCTCATGGCACAACTCAATTATAGCATCAAATCTAGACATTTTTTCAATCCTTGCAAGATTTTCAATACCACTGTTATTAAACTATTATCTGTTTAGATTGTGTGCTCAAGTGGAACCAGAGGCAACTGTTAGTGTGTGAAAGCTAGTAAACGGGTGTGAGATGTGTTCTTTAGATTGTGAATGTGCACTAAGAGAATAATGTATATAATGTCCACGTTAATATCAACACGTACAGCTTTAACAGGCGTTGATTCAGGTGGAGGAGCAATCCATACGTCAGTGCATTATGTTAAGCATACAGTGATTATTAGATTATTGGTCATGTGGTAACTATGAATACAGTATCTGATAAGTGAAGCACAGTTCATAGGCAATATTTACCAACTGAGACAAGCTTTCGAATGGTTCTCCAAATGTAGCCGTTTCTGAGTGCCAAGGTTCCTTCGTGTTTTGACTAGTGTGCTTATCTGTTCACCAGAGATTAAACTACGAGGGAAGGTGGTGTGGATCACTGGGGCCTCCAGTGGTATTGGGGAGGAGTTGGCCTATCAACTGGCCAGACTGGGTGCTCGCCTGATCTTGTCTGCTCGCAGAGAGAAGGAGCTGGAGAGGGTGAAGCACTGCTGTTTGTGTGGGTAGAAATTCACTCGAAGAAAAAAGCATAGAATAGTGTATTAACTTGGCATGGTCTGAAAATGTCCATACATACCAAGCAGTCACTGAACATTAGGTCATTACCAACAAACCTGCTGGTCAGACTCCTATTCAACCTGACCCTTTAGAACTCTTTGTATGCTCTGGAAAATTCTCAGTACAAAGATAGAAGCTGTCTCCGCAGCACACTGGGTTCATGCAAATATACTTTTTACTCTCAGTGAATAAGCGCTTACTGTCAGTTCATAGTAAGTACTGCACATCGGCTCCTTCAGTATCTCATTGGGGGATGAGCAAAACACATTCTGCATCATTTTTGTCATTTCAAATGTTTCCCCACCTTCCCTGTGTTGAGCTTAAAACACAATTCTCTTTTTTATTTGTAGCATGCAGCAGCTTGCAAGAAGAGGATATTCTTGTTCTTCCTCTTGATTTACTGGAAAGAGATTCCCATGAAGCAAAAATGAAAAGTGCCATAGAGCACTTTGGCAATGTAAGGTTCAGGCTTTTAAAATTTAATAAGCAGACCCCCCCCCCCCCCGAAGGATTTAAGGAATTAATTTAATATCTTCAGACGAAGCAGTTACAACTATTTCCATTAGATTAACTGTCCAACTGTAAATCTATTTGTTTTAACCCTACACATTCATTTTCTGGCATGTTTCTTTTGTGTAGCTGTGACTAGAATTGTCACTCCCTCTTTCAGTATATTTGTTGTGTGACGTATTGCCACATTGGTCCACTTGTTCATCCCTAACACACATCTGATATTACCACTGTCCTAAGGCTATAGGCTACACATTTCTGTGATCTCAGTTAAACTTAGCAGTTAACTGACTTAATTTCAACAAATGTATGAGTAGTGACACTAAGCAGGCTGTGTGTGTTTAGATTGACGTCCTGATCAACAATGGGGGACGCACCCAGCGTTCCCTGTTCCTGGAGACCAATGTGGAGGTATACCAAGCGCTGATGGAACTCAACTACCTGGGCACAGTGTCACTTACCAAGCAAGTGCTGCCGCACATGACACAGCGCGGGACTGGTGCCGTGGCGACCGTCAGCAGCGTGGTGGGGCTGGCAGGGGCGCCACTGGCCACCGGATATTCTGCCAGTAAACATGCTTTGCAGGTGAGGCACGTGGACCAACAGCCAACCAAGCTGGTGACATGCACAAACGGCGGGTTCTGCAATAAAACTGCTCCTGGCAGAGGTTCCGTTTTGCAGAAGAGCCAAACCATAACATCCCATGATGCCTCAAGGTGTACACTTTTGTGTGAAGCCAGTCCCGCATACAATGGTAAATGGTAAATGGACTGCACTTATATAGCGCCTTTATCCAAAGCGCTTTACAATGGCCTCTCACTCACCCGTTCACGCACACATTCACACACCAATGGCGGCAGCTGCCATGCAAGGTGCTAGCCTGCTCATTGGGAGCAATTTGGGGTTCAGTGTCTTGCCCAAGGACACTTCGACATGTGGACAGGAGGAGCCGGGGATCGAACCGCCAACCCGGCGATCAGCGGACGACCCGCTCTACCTCCTGAGCCACAGCCGCCCCAATATATATACAATGAGTGGCCACATCTGTGTAATTCTAACCATGTTTTTTAAGACATTAGCCACATTTACACAACCATGCCAATGCCACAGTTAAGGGTGCGATTATAGCAGTTTGTCAAAATACAGGTGTATTGATACTCATGGATATGGTGTTAACACCATCGTGGTTCAATGGTGGACAAGAAAACAGTCTTTGGCCCAAGGCTTTCAGCACAGACTTGCTCAAACTCTTGGTTTGACCCCTAACTGGCTTGACTGTGGAAATGCGGTTTTGTAACATTCATTAAAATGTAAACCAAGCTTTCAGGCACTAAGCATGAGGTGGAGAAGCTGGGGACTGGCGTACGTTAATGTGTTCACCAGGGAGTTTTTCCCTTGCCACTGCTGCCTTTGGCTTGCTCTTGTGGGGGTTTAGGCTGGGTTTTTCTGTGGAGCGTATTGTGACAACTGCTTGTGAAATGCGCTATATAAATATTGATTTGATTTCTCTGCAGGGCTTTTTCAACTCCCTGCGCACGGAGCTGACGGAATACCCTGGCATCACCATCAGCACAGTGTGTCCAGGGCCGGTGCAGTCACAGATCGTCCGTAACGCCTTCACAGAGCAGCTAGGCAAGGTGTGACCAGCTCTTCCTTTGTAAAAACCTGGCTGCATTAAAGTTATCACTTGCTAGTATTGAATCTGGACCACCGTACAAGTGCCAGCAGCCCCACTGAACGACATGCTGTTACCTCTAGCATAGTCCAGGGCTGGGCTGGTCAGTTAGTTGTCCGCAAATACACCCGTTAAGCTGCACATGAAGCGGTTTCCTCGGTCTCATGTCTGTGATAGCGGAGGTAGCGCTGATAAATACTATTGGGCATTCCAAATTATGGAGAAAAAAAAAGGAAGGGGCGTATTCCCAGCTACTGCATTCCCAAGTCTAAACAGGGCTTAGGACTCCGAGGCAATATTCCAGGTCAATGTAGCTGAAGCTCCAGGGAAGATGTACAAGATCAGTAGTGTGCTTGTGCATGTGCGTGTGACCCATCCTTTCTTGTCCTGTTCAGCCCATGCCTGCAGCAGTGGACCAGGAGCACAAGATGCCGACCGCTCGGTGCGCCCATCTCATCCTGGTGGGCATCGCCAATCGGGTGAAAGAAATGTGGATCGCCAATCAGCCTTTTCTTGCCTTTTACTACCTGTGGCAGTATATGCCCACCGTGGCCTGGTACCTCACAGACCTTCTGGGAAGAAAGAGAGTACAGAACTTCAAGGCAGGACTGGTGTGTAAAACAATTTGTTTATACGTACGTTATCAGTGATTTTAATCAAATCCCACAATGTATTCAGTGGGTGGTGGATCTTGGATGTTACAGCTCTGGATTTGTCCAGACCTCTCCTTTAATTCTCAGTAGAATGGGAGCAAATATCAACAGCAACATGTCCATATTACTATTCTATATATATGTGCCACCGAGTTGTCTTTGTAATTCAGAGAATGTACCGTTAGAGGAGTGAGGGAGAACAGGCAGCTGTTCCTTTGGGGAAGGCTGGCCATCATAAAGCCCCTCTCCAACTGACCGTAATCCAGCAGCTGGTCGCTTTTCTGGGCGCTACAACTTCCAAGTCCAAAATAACAGCCGTCAGGCACATAGGGATTCATACTATAGCTCATACAGTAGTCCCTACAATTCTTCTCAATTGCAGGCAGAATTTACTTCGCTTGAGCCACCTACTAATTAGCCAAATCAAAGTCGACAGGACGACATTCCCAATCAAGGGGCAAGAGTAGCCTTCGATATTCCGTGTGTGCCGTTCACGCTAAAAACACCAGCACTAATGGAAAAAGCAATATTGATGGCAATGACCAATGCCACAGTAGTCTATGAAACGTTTTGGCGTTGGCTATTCACACAGCCATTTTTTTCAATTGAATATTCAAATTTGGATGCAAGACAGGAACAGGT
This sequence comes from Ilyophis sp. 1 JC-2022, assembly GCA_022702515.1. NCBI lineage: Eukaryota > Metazoa > Chordata > Actinopteri > Anguilliformes > Synaphobranchidae > Ilyophis > Ilyophis sp. 1 JC-2022. The sequence continues at coordinate 39,023,926 of CM040406.1, forward strand.
GCTGCAGAGCATGTAAACACCTCGTGGGGGTGCTTCCCCCATGGGAAAAGCCAGGATTTTGCAAGCAGTCAATGCAACCTGAAAAGCACTTTGGTCCGGCGGCCTTATTTGAAGATGGCCTTGCCATTCAAGCCCAGGGAGGTGGGTAGCAGGAGCAGTCACATGAAACATTTGAAGAGGACAGCATGTCAGACACTATTTAGGGTGACAGCAGCTGGGTCCCTCAGCTGTTCCTGACCTTCCACAGAAAGGGGCAACCAGGACATGACAGTGAGCATGGCTACTGGTCAGCATCTGTGTTGGTCGTATCTGGTCAGTGCCGGGTAGAGAGCTGAAACCATACGGACTAGTCATGTGCTTTGTGGCCAGAAGGATGGGGTCAAGGGAATCTCACAATGCCAGTCTCCCACTCCCAAGATACTTGAATCAGGAATGCCACTGTCGGGGTAGATTTCTGGTATGGATCACCAGAAAATACAGATACATCCACTTTTTTTTTGTTGTTGATGTAAAAACCTTCTTTGAAGTTAGTTTAGTTGCCTTCAAGAATATATGTTTCACTCAGTTTCATGATCCAAGAACTTACACAGAACCTCTCTTTTGCAGGATGCAGACTCTGCTTACTTTACAAAGGCCAAGACTTCCTGAAGAATTTTATTTTTGCCCACTCTGTAGGTTACCAGAAATGTCCATTCCCACCAGATCTTTAGAGTACTTTCCTTTTCCGTGGAGTTGAAGCCAGGATAAAATAACTTAACTTCAAAGGCTGATTCCACGCAACAGTTAATGAGTGAAACGGCAGTTTCTGTACGTCGCTTTGGATAAAAGCGTCTGCTAAATGAATCTAATGTAATGTCTAATGGAAGTGGCCGTTCCCCTCCTGCCTCCTCTCCGATTCAGCATTGGGTACACAGGGGAACACGGAGGGATCAACATTCAGGGGGTAAAGTAGCTCCAAACATTGGCTCGTATCGTCCCTCACGCAGAGTTAGGATGGGTTTATGGGAAGGGAGAACACTAAGAGGTCCTGAGTGGGCGCGGCCACATTCTCTGGTCTTACGGCATGAGTGCTTATTTCTAGGATCTTTACATTTCAATGCAGCTGGGCTTTGTTTTATGGGTCTGCACCCAGGTTTTCAGTTAATTACTTTACTCAATGATTGATTCTGCTTGTTAAAACTAAAAATTAAAAGCATGCTTCATTAAAGATGAATCGTGAACATGCAGTGACTCGAGTATCTGCAACATTATGTTGCCTGCACTTAGGTTGTTCCTCTCTACACTCTAGGACATGTTCTTAAGCAAGAGGAATCTTGAGCCCACAGCTGTTGTTGTGACAATATGTTATCTATCAGCACTATCATAGCAAAGGATTTAAGCCACTGGGCACAAAAAGCATTTTTTTTTCCTTCCTTCCCCCCTTGGTTTCTGGAATCCTTGAGTTCATGCCTTTGGTAATTACACTAGTAGACTCAGACCTTTTACTCATTCGGCCAGTCGAGGGGCAAGAGATTGAATGCATGCATGAGAGCAGCAGTATTTGTTTCAGTTGTTGGCGTGAAACTCGTTGCAGCAAGTAGTTCATTACCAAAGACATGACATTTCCCTTACTGTGCTGATCAAACAACTCAGAAAACAGAGATATACTTCATATTTGGAGGTTTTAAGTCCAACACACCAGTACACGAGAACCCGCTGCCTACAGGTGCAGCTCAAAAAATTAGAATATCGTGAAAAAGTTCAATATGTTTTGTCACTCATTTCAGAAAGTGAAACTCATATTATATAGATTCATTACACAGAGTGAAATATTTCAAGCCTTTCTTTCTTGTAATTTTGATGATTATGGCTTACAGCTAATGAAACCCAAAATTTAGTGTCTCAGAAAATTAGAATATTTTGCTTTAACATATTTCTAAAGTATCATATTTAATATTTGGTCGCATATCCTTTGCATGCTGTTACTTCCTGAAGTCTGTGACCAATCAACATCAAAAGACTCGATATTTTATTTTCAGGTACTGTTACAAGCGATACTATAACCTTTGCAGTGATCCATCCACATCTACTCCATATCTGGCAACAGTGTGATGGTTTGGGGCTCGTTCGATAGCTCAGACCCTTGATGACTTACAGCCATTTAGCCAGCCATGTGTTCCATACTGTACCAGTGTAATTCCCATAGAGATCAGTTTGAATGCAGAGAAGTTATAGTATCGCTTGTAACAGTACCTGAAAATAAGATATCGAGAGTCTTTTGATGTTGATTGGTCACAGACTTCAGGAAGTAACAGCATGCAAAGGATATGCGACCAAATATTAAATCTGATACTTTAAAAATATGTTAAAGCAAAATATTCTAATTTTCTGAGACACTGAATTTTGGGTTTCATTAGCTGTAAGCCATAATCATCAAAATTACAAGAAATAAAGGCTTGAAATATTTCACTCTGTGTAATGAATCTATATAATATGAGTTTCACTTTCTGAAATGAGTGGCAAAAAATATTGAACTTTTTCACGATATTCAAATTTTTTAAGCTGCACCTATATTTGCAATTTCAAAAATAAAATCACATTTCTTGGTACATTTTGTAAAATTATGTAATTACATTTATGTACAAATACATACTGTACAATAATCACAGCTTAAAAATAAACATTTAAAAACACATTTTACAGGAAATCCACACATCTGCAAAGATCTGCAATCATTTTTCTTGTCAAAGGAAGTATATTGTAAACTGGTATACAAAACGATTACCAACCATGTTACTGATTCCAGTAACAAAAAACAAGGCACATCCTTGATATAAGTTGTTTATAAAAAGTGATGCCTTTTTCCCTTTTGGTTTGGAGAACGCAAACTTCAGTGGTCCAAGGGAACTAACATACATGTAAGTGCAGTAAGAAAACAACAAACTGGAAGCACTGTGTTGATATGAGATGGCCCCATGGCTATCAGGACTTAGTGTGTCATACACAAAGAGATTTCACCATCACTACCAGCCTAGCTCTACCAGGCACGTGACAAATAGGCTGCGGAACAGTCTCCCTCCAAATATCCATGTGCGCATTCATTTATAACGGTTAATATGCATGAGCATGAGGTTGTTCAGAGTCCTGTGAACGGAATTGAATAAATCAGAAACCAGATTTATTACAAGGTAATTCAAAGCTCTGCTTTCAGGCTTTGTTGGGAGTATAGTATCTTTTAGCCGTCTTCACCAATGGCAAAGCGAGGACCTGCTTGCAGTGCATTCTTGGACGGCAGGTAGTACTCTGACCGCTGTGGTGCTTTGTGAAACGAGTTATTTAAGTGCGTTATTACACGTGCTGCAAATTTTTTTTGTCTTGCATAACATTCAATGAACGAGAGTTGCCACCAAACACATTTCAGAATAAAAATGTACATTCTTGCACTCGGCTAGACTGTCCCCAAAATGCTTATTTTTGACTACAAGGTCATGCATTTTCCACTCTCACTGTAAACTTTAGATATTATTAAAGTGCCGCCCTACGCTTTACATCATCAGGTATGTTTATGCTTTTGTAGCACGCATACACTTTGTAAAATATTTGGAATGAATATCCATTTCATTAGACCTTTCCATTAGTGAACACCATCCCTACAAGCGCGTCTACAGTTCGGTCATGATTCACAAAGCAATGCTTTACATTGCCATGTGAAGACAAACATGTGATCGGTACTTTCGTAAGAGATGGAAAGTGATCGATTTGGAACAAAAAATGAATCCACAGCATGTTCAAGTTGAGACACTCAAATAGAATTGGTTTTGATGCTGTTTCCCTTCAGCTGTAAAACATTGGTATATTAAATGATTAAAGCAATTCAAGCCAAACAAGTGTTCGTTGTCGGGTAGTTCTGCGGTAGTTTCAGTACACCAATTTACTGAAATGATCTGAAAAGAGAGCAGACATAGGATTTTGTTGTGACAAGCTGTGGAGGTTTTATATTGAATACGAGGGGGAGAAACATCGTACTGAGGGTCCCTCTTTGCAGATGTGAATGTGTGCTCTCCTCGACTGATCATCCAAACTGATATTGACCACTGTAGTGTCCATGACGTGACCGCACCTCTTCCAGACAGAAATGTTATCGGACTGTAGCTCCGCTCCCACCGGTGCTAGTCAATGCTGCGTACAGCAGAAGACAGAGGAACCTCAGTGGCTTGTATGGCGAATAAAAGGTCTTGCTGTGTGTGGAGTCTGACAGGGTCATAGGCAGGGCAGGTGGAGCGGGGCGGAGGAGTAGATGGGATACCCCAGGGGGGGGTCGGCAGCTTGCACGGTGAGGTTGCGCAGCAGGACGGGGTGGGCCTGGATACTGTAGCGCTCCTCGTCGTCGTTGGTGGCGTACAGCAGCTCCCAGGACAGGTTAGCCCACTGACCGCGCACCCCCTCCCGGTTCAGACGACCCACCTGCACCAGCATCTCCTGTAGGGTCAGCATGCGGCCTGTGTAGGTGCCCTGTGGACACACACACACACACACACACTTTACGCTTGCATGCCTTTCTGGAAGGCTCTCTCCGAGCAAATGGGTAAATGAGCTAACCTTTCAGAGACTTGGCAAACTTCAAATAAACACAAAATAAAATCATTCATTCGGTACTTGACCATTCCTTTGTAAGATTTGGTTTCCACAAAACAAGAACATTTTGTATGTAACAGGAGGCACTATTAGCTCAACAGATGCAAATAATGAGATCACAGCTTTACTTCATTTCATCTCGGTAACTAACTTCAGATAGTCACTTGTATGCAATTCTGTATGTATATAAGCATGATATTTGTATTAGCAAATTCATATATTTGTTGTTTAGCATTATATTATAAATTACAGAAAATATAACACGACTATTCTATCGGTTCCCTACTATAAATAGTACCAAAGGTCATACTAGGTTGTCTGAAAAAACGTTGCATCATGATATCCATTTGGACTGCAGCATTATATTTTGCTTAGAAGTGCGTCAAAAAAAGAAATCCATACAGTTCTTTAAATATATGGATATTGCACAGCATAAATGTTCAGTTGTCTACCAGGAGTCTGTTCTGTTGTGCAGCCCAAGAGTAAACACATAGGCAATGGTTGGCAATTGGAAAGGATAATCCTGACATACAATGGCCTTACAGGGCAGCTTGCCCAGTGGGTCTGCCAATGTTCCCTCATTAACAATGCAGCTGTTCAACAAGTGCCTTAAACTCAATACCATCCCGGAAACCAGGAAGTCATAACGGTGGAAAAGTGCAAATGGCTGTCACCCATCACAGCTTGGTTGAGAATGGCTGGAAACACAAATCGCTTTCTAACAGATGGAAAACCCCACTGTGCTTCTCCATTCACAAGGGTTTTAAATGTTCCCTCAGAGCTCACAAGCTGCTACTACCCAATTCACATCATCAGTCAGTAACTTGGACCTTCTTTCAAGACGGTGCCCGTATCGATATTCGGAAACCCCAATGACCTACACAACCCTGACGAAAGCTACTAGGCGCAAACAAAATACAAACCACTTTACAAACACAAGCTGGCCTGTGACCGAGCTGCGGGTGTTAGTTGGCGGCGGAGGTCTTAGCGAGGTTACCATGGTGAGATCGTGGCCCAGGGAGAAGAGGTAAGGCTTTTCCTGCAGCACGGCCTCTTGCCAGCCCTTTTCGGAGACCAGGCCGATGTACCAGTCCCGCTCGTAGTCCTCCAGGGTGCTGAGCAGCTCCTCTGGGCTCTCCACGGGTCCCAGGCTGGCCTGGTCAAAGAGCAGCTTAAAACTGTACCTGCATGCATGATGGGACAGCGCATCCGAGTGAGGGATTATCTCAGCAGTCTGGATTAGAACGTGCACTTTTATATTTGCAATCTGCAAATACCTTAATAGAAAGGTACAGAACTGACACAATATGATTTTTGTTCATTAAATTCCTCAAAATCCTTTCAGAATAAATTCAAAAACCCTTGAGTAAATACCCAGCTGTATAAATGTAATAATGTATGTACAGAATCATACGATGAGAGCATCAGCAAAATGCCTAAAGTGTAAATGTAATTAGCTTGTCTGCAACCTAGACCGTCATGCCATAATCATACCAGATATGCAGAGGCTAATATAATGTTGTTTTGTGTGATGGGTAAGCTCTGAAGGGGTCACTCCTTCCTAGTCCTGCAATAGCTGGGGAATTATGTTTCCCATTAAGTCCGGTGTGGTGCAAAGCAAACGTGTGATGTGGAATCGATAGCTTATTTGCTACATGAAGGAATTTTCGGTCCTCACTCTATATTTACTGCCAATGAATCTGAGAATTTTGGTTAGGGTTAGGTAAGGTTGTGGTAGGATTCTGGCAGCGGGTTGCAGTGTGGTGCTGGCGGAGTTGTGGGAGCGGAGTTGTTATCCACTCTGGGCAGGCTCCTTCCCTGCTCCTCTGCAGCCGTTTTACCTGAAAGCCTTGAGCGTGAGCTGGAAGAGCTCTGTGTTGGTGCTGAGCCAATCCAAACCCTCGGTCCAGGGCACGTCGCCGCAGTAGACCCTGTACACATAGCTAGGGCTAGTGACGGTGGACTCGCCTCCCAGCGAGATGAAGCAGCTTAGGGCCACCTGGGCGTGCAGGTCCCTTAACGCCTCGTCCACCCGCAAGGCCTCCACCACCTCCTGGGGACACTCGCCCTGAGCGGCCAGCTCCATCCGCCCCAACGCGAAACGGAACCACTCCTCTGGGAAGAACTGCCTGGCCTGCTGCAAGCGCGGCATGGGCAAGGGGGCGGTGCGCCACCCGGAGGGCAGGTTGAGCAGCTCCGAGTGGCGAGAGCTGAAGTTCAAGCTCAAGCGGGGCAGCGTGGCCCCGGGGAAACCGGGCCCTCGGCCCTTGTCCGCTGCCGGGAGCCCCAGGCCCAGGGGCTGCAGGGGCCTGAGGGCCGACAGGGCCACGTCCCCGAACAGGCTGTCCATCTCCACCGAGCCGGGCAGGGAGGGGCCCGTCTGCAGCGCGGTCCGAGAGCCCTGCGACCCGGCGTTCACCTGGGCCGCCGTCCGCCTGCCGGGCTGCGGCCCGAACAGGTCGTCCTCGTCCGACCAATCGCCGAAGGAATTCAGGCTCGGGCTCTCCCGCCTCAGCTTGAGAGAGGAGGACTTGGACGTGACGACGTTCACCTCCGTGCACGTCTGCGTCCGTGCGCTCTGGGACTTTCTGCCCTCCTCCCCTGCGGTGCTTCCCGCCAAAGTCTTGCGCCGCTTGACGCAGTGCTGCAGGAGGACCCACACCAGCACCTTCAGGAAGTCGTCCTTGAGCTGCCGCAGGTTGTCGTGTGAGTCGATGATGCCCGTCAGCACGCTGCGGGCGTCCGAGTAGACCCGGACGGGCAGCGCGGCGCAGGGGGTCAGGACGTTGCCCCAGTGCACGTTGACGGCCGCTCCTCTGCCCAGGCCCTCAGGAGACTCGAACGCCACCTCGAACACTTCGTCCACACGCCGCGCCTCCGCGGTGTGGCACGACGTCTCCTGCAGCTCCAGACCCTGGAACACAGCACACAGCGCGTCCAGGAAATGGCAGGATGACACGCGTGGTACCGCCATGCATTACTAATGCACACAGATAACATTATGAATGTTACATGCACACTCTAGGAAACTTCACAGAAATCCTTTAATTCAGTGGTCCCCAACCCTGTTCCTGGAGATCTGCCGTCCTATAGGTTCTCACTCCAACCCTAACAAAGCACACTTCGTTCAACAGCTAGAGATCTATTTGAGCTGCTAATTAGTATAATCAAGAGTGCCACATTAGGGCTGCAATGAAAGCCTACAGGATGGTAGATCTCCAAAAACAGGGTTGGGTACCACTGCTTTAACTAATCCCTCACTGCGGGGATTGTATAATTAACATACGTTTGAGAGGAAAAGGGATTCGAACCTTGATGTTCAGAGAGCAGTAGCCGAAACCTCTCTCTAGGACCAAGATCCACACAACTCGGTCCTGGAAGCGGCCAAGGAAGTGCGATCCCGGTTTGGGGGAACCTTGGAGGGAAAAAAAGCTACAGTTATCCAAAGCCAGGCTTTTAGGACTCCTGGGGGAGTACTATCAAAGTTTAAAATGGCCAGTGACTCACTCTGCTCTTTTGCAAGTCAACTATGTATTTATATTTCAATGGCTATGGGAGATTTTATGTAACATACATAACTTTTGTCATTTAAAAAGCGATACAAAACAGCTTAGAATGGCTGACTGAACAAAGATTGAATTTCAGACATTCTTGAAGTCCCGCAATCCAATTAAAGTCAATAATTCTTTCTGTGGTGAAAACAGGCTTAGCCTTTTTCCAAGGTGGCCTGCCTTTTAGGGTCTGTGTATGTAGGGAGTGGCAACCAAGAAGGAATCTGGCAAAACGGCGGAGCAAAAGTTGCTTGTTGAAGTTGGACAAGCGTTTCATGGCCCACGGATAATGTCAGATTCCATCCCAACATTTCGCAGAAGTTGCGGTGCCTCTTGATGGAAAGTGACATGTTGTGCATCCCGTTGCTTCTCATTGCTCATTGATGCAAAGGCCAATGTCACAGAAAAGATGGAAGAAAAAAAATCATCCCCATTTTCAGCATCAAAAGGTCCATAAACATTGTTCTTGGAATTAAGCATTGAGGCAAAGACCCTGCTGCTTGTCATGAATAGAATTGAACTGATGGATGACATCACCGCATATCTTTATTTACCCCCTTTTTCTTTTTCTTTTTTTAAATGCCAGCCCATCTTAAATAATTAAGCCGCCTCGTTTATTTCTTTCCTTTAACGCTGGGCAATCAGATCCGTGGGCAGCCACAGACACGACAAAGAATATTACTAAAGTAAATGGTGTGGAAGAATTTTGAATGTAATGAATACAGATCAGAGAGAGATTTAATTTGGGTCACTTCACAAGGGGAAGTGCTGGATCCGAGAGCTGCATTAGACTTAGAGCCACGTCACACAGCAAAATGCCCCCTTTTAGCCTGGCGCAGAGCGGCGTCCCCTGTGTGTGCTCTACAAACACTCATCGCCGGTCTTAAAGTTCACTGCCTCACTGCAATTATACCCCAGCATCTAGCCTACCCGACATTACACTGGAACATTGACACAGGAGAAACAGTTCACAACTTGATGTCGTATTTGTTGATCCTTTCTGGTAATTAAACGGTTTGTTCAGTCTCCTACCGTGTACTACTGTGCTGTCCGTGAACATTCAAATGTCAATCTTCAAAAAGGGCTTTTTTATGAATTTTTTTGTTTAAAGAATATGTAGTCATTTATAACCAGGGCATGATTCTGGATGCTGAAGCCAGTTCAGGGTTCAAATCCTGAGCAGGACACCGATGTTGCTCCCTCAAGCAAGCATTTAATTTAAACTGACCCAGATTTTTCAATGACTGTATATTTGTACAGTGAAATTGTCATGTCAACAGAAACAGTGATGTAAAATTTAAGCAGGAAGCATATTCCTCGACAAAATACATGCCCTATTTGAGAAAACAATTCCCAAAATCTTTAGAAACTCTTGAAATAGATTTGCCCTTTTAGGTCTGGTGTGCCTAATGCGGAAAATATATTCTTAACGTTTATAACTCAAAAACTCATGAAATGTTACCTCCGGTACATACCCGCAGACAAACCCACTTTTAATTAGCACAACAAGGAGGTCATGACTGGTTGTTATTTCTTCTTTAGGTCCCATCTACAACCCAGGCTTTACTGCAACATACTGGGGCCACTTCTTACATAAGAATCTACAGCTTTAAGATGCTTACCGTTTCAAGCCAAAACAAACGCTTCAAAACGTCTCGTGCCACCTCTAAATTAACTGGTCTCTGCACAACATCTGACGCTTACTTTGTTAATTTCATAATGTGAGCGTACAATATAGATTTCCTTCTGGGACCACAATGTTCCTGATGTGTGGAAAGAAATTCCTTAACTGAGAACAAGAATAAATTTAAATTAAATGCATATTACGATTACTATTAAATGAGCAGTACAATTAGCGTTTGTATTGTGATACATACACCTGAAGAGAGGTCGGGAATCCTCCAGCCAATGCCAACTAATCATCTCAACAATATACCGGTTGCTTATAAATCAGTATTCAATACACTGATTCATAAGCTAAATTAAATGTATAAACGGAGAGGGAAGCCCACTGACCCAGTGCTCCCCTGGCGAAGGCAGTGCTGAGGGCACAGGCCAGACTGCTGCTCATCTGCTGGTAGTATACAGAGTCCGGGCAGGAGCAGGCGGTGCCCACAGGGCCGGGCCAGCTGCGCTGGGGCCTGGGGAAGCCCACCAGGAAGACGGGCAGGGTGAAAAGGGGCAGCAGTGGGGCGGACAGTATGGCGGACAGGACCAGGAAGAAGAGCAGCAGGGGGAAGAGGACGCCGTTGAGCGCCAGGAGCGTCCCCGCCGACTGTCGTCGCTGCTTCTTCTCCGTCCAGGAGGTCACCAGCACAGTCAGGGCAAACTTTAGCTTGGTGGCAAACTGCTCCAGCCGGTCGCTTATCAGGCTCACCTGCGGCAGGCAAACACAAGTGAGGGGCCTGGCTTCACCACCCACTGCGAGCGCTCAACCTTTTATGACAAAAATGATTTTTTATCAACAAAGAGGCCTGTTGAAACTCCTACCCATGATTCATTGTTCTTGTAAAGCATCGATTTATGGAAGTACTGAGGGAAGCTTGAGTCACATTTTGAATAACAAACACAGAGACAATGAAGCCAATGATAAGTGATTGGAATTGTGATACTGATTGGAGTACCACCTTATACTGACATCACGTCTGTTGCAAATTACAGAGGTATGAGGTTGATAGGGACATTCACAAATACATTTGCACAGCTAGGGCAGAGACTGTAATAATCTAACCTTTATTAGATTTATTTTAAAAATAATTTTACAGTCACATAAATATTATCTGTATAGGCCATTTTGCAATGGCAGGATTCATGATCTAAAAGTAAACTTTTCATTATTTGTCAGTCTGAATATTTGCATTAGGATTGAAAAAACATTTGTTGTCTTTTTAATACTGGCAGTGTGTAGTGGAGAAGTTATGCAATCTGTTGAAGCAAAAGATAGGTTGGATCACACGTCACTTGGTGTTGAGTCATGTGTCCATATCTAACCACTTCTCATTACATCTAGGTCTTAGCTATTGAATCATCAATTGCGTCTCTCAGGCCATGACTGTGCTACAAGGAGCACTGCAGGCAGCTGAAGCACATGCACTCTCCAATGTGCTCACCCACAAATGAGTGATTCTGACACCCAGGCCACACAGTACTACAGGAGATCTAGCACCGGTCAACCTAGAGGTGCTACTCTGGTTATCTGTGATTGCCAGGCATGTCAGTGGGATGAGCCAATGAGGAAGCAATTTGAGAAAACCTGACCAACCTAAACTAACCCCACTACTGGGAAGAAGCCAATCGTGCCCCAACACTGCAATCTCTTGATCATAGCCAGCTGCCACAAGCCTGTGAAGACAACCTTTTTGTTTTTTTATTGACCAATGCAAATCACAACAGATCTCGTACAGCTGAAAGCACAGAAGAGAGGCGGGTAACTGTCAGGCCGTAACGGTTGACGTCTTACCAGCAGGAGCTGGACCCCTGTCCCAAGGCTGTCCCACCACAGCAGTCTCATGCCCCTGGCTGCCAGCCGCACTACTGCCACCACAACCATCTGCAACAGCGAGTCTTCAGTGCTCTGCCACACCTGAGAAAGGAGACGGGTGTCCTGGTTTCAGCCACTTCAACAGGAAAACCACCTGCTTTATATCCCGCCATCGCCTCCTTCCCAATCACAATCAAGCCTGTCTGAGCCCACAATTCACACCTTAACAGGCATAAAAATAGTACTTAAAATAAAAAATTACTCCTGCAGTTTGTCTTGTGTTTTAAGAACGCCTGTGGCCACCATCCAATCTACAATAAACTGAACACAAGAAACGGACCACAGTGAGCGGGAGCCTTCTACAACAGATCTGCAGTTGAGAAGAAGGTTCCAGAATGGCGTTTTAGGAGGCTGAGAAACCAAGTTGACATAAGTGAAAACACATAGTGCAACTAGTGTCACTAATGATGGCTTCTGTGTCAAACCGCATTAATGTATATCTTTAATAAATGTGAAAGCTTTATTTAAGAGCGCTGTCCTTCTCCAATGATTTTGTTAGCTAGGATTCAGCACCTGGTAAATGGTAAATATATATAGCGCCTTTATCCAAAGCGCTTTACAATGACCTCTCACTCACCCGTTCACACACACATTCACACACCAATGGCGGCAGCCACCATGCAAGGCGCTAGCCTGCTCATTGGGAGCAATTTGGGGTTCAGTCTTGCCCAAAGACACTTCGACATGTGGACAGGAGGAGCCGGGGATCGAACCGCCAACCCTGCAATCAGCGGACGACCCGCTCTACCTCCTGAGCCACAGCCGCACCTGTATTGAACAGGACAGACACTCACCGTTCTGAAAGCTCGGGTGAAGCCCATGCAGAGGGAAGCGGTGTGCAGCCTCTGAAGGGAGCCGTCCACGGCCAGGAAGGCAATCATGGCAAATGGCGAAACTGCAAGGCCCACAATCAAGATAAGTGAAATGATCCTTTTCTCAGAAAACACAAACCGGGCTCCTAACTTTCAGGAGTACTACCAAACGATAACAATGAGCAATGAAGCAAAACTCATTGAGGAGTCTCACCCAGATTGACCAGCACTCTTCTCACTATCCCAGCCACCTGGAGTCCCCTGCTCTGTTGATTGAACACCTTGACGCTGGTCGTCTCCTTGGGGTACAGCGGGTTGTGGAAGACTCCCCCGAGGAGGTAGACGCCTTGCATCTCTCTGAGGGCCCAGCTGAGGGCAAAAAGGGCAATGAGGAGGTAGCTGACCATGGCCTGGGCGCCCGTGGTCCAGTTCAGGGGAGGGGGAAGGAAGTGGTGGAGAAGTCCCGCCTCGGCCATGGCCGCCAGCAGCAGGCTGAGGTAAAACAGTAGCTCCTTCCCGCCCAGCTGCCAGCCCAGTGCGCGGGAAGGCTCGGAGCGCCCGCCCCTCGTCCCACAGGGCCTCAGCAGCACCCCCATCTGGCTGAGATCAAGGCTGAGCAGGAAGCCCATGGCGACGGTGAAGAGCACCACGCCCAAAGTGGACGGGATAAAGAAGACGGAAACCGGCACGCACACAGATACCGCAAACATCCCCAGCAGCCTGAGGAATAAGAATGCAAACATTGAGGGAGCGCCCCACAGGCCTCGGAGGGGAACTGCAGGTCATGAGAATGTCTACACCTCACACTTTAAGTAGTCTAAGTCTAATATAAAAGCCCTGCAAAACAAATCTTGAGTGTAAACTGCACTCAGGAACAATAGCTGGGAGGGCACGGTCACCTGACATTGGTTGACATGGGGGAGCCCCCGAGTCCAAACACCAGCACCTGTTCCATGCCCCAGAGGAGGAGGGCATCCAGGGGAGAGAGCATGCCCAGCGCCCACAGCAGTGGCAGGAAGAGAAACAGCACATGAAGCACCTGGTTCGTCTGCTGCAGCTCAGGCACCGGCCCTGCAAATCTGCCAGCAGACAGGGAGGCACGGCCAGCAAGTCAGCACACGCTTGTCTGTTACTCCGTTACAGGACTTCACATTTCACAGGATAGCAAAAAGTGCAGTTAGGGTTGGGTTTTCAGCGCTTACCTTTGCGCAAGATCCACGGCGATAAATGCGAAGATGTAGAGTGGCCGGGTGAGCGGCGTGATCTCGTAGGTGTCCTGCGCCTGGAAGGTGGCCGTCTCGGGGGCCGTGTTGATGATGAGGGAGTACTCCCCGATGCAGAGGGTCACCCAGCTCAGGACGAAGATCAGCACGGCCACTCCTGTGCTGCTGTAGAGGGTGGTCAGCCGATTGAGGAGCAGGTACCAGGTCCCCAGCCCGCAGAGGGCTCCAGCCAGCACCGTGTGGAGCACCGTGTTCAAAACAAACTTCTTGCCGGGGATGATGAACTTGATGGTCTCGGAGCTGGCGCAGCTGGTGAATTCGACCTCCTCCTCATCAGCCAGGATGTTGGGGGTGTGAAGGCGCTCCACTGTTACAGTCTTCCGCATGGCAAACCGGGCAAGTGCCTGAACCACGATGGCGGCTCCCAGCATGAGCCCCCCGGACAGCACGGCCGCATAGTAATCCTCCAGCAGCTGCAGCTGGTACAGCAGTGTGCCCACCCCACCAAACACCCATGGAGTCAAGAACAGGACGATCTGGTTGACGTAGATGTACGGCGGGGCGCAGTAGCCCAGCTTGAAGCGGGGTCCCCCCAGCACCGTCTGAGGGAAACGTTTCCAGAAGAACTCCTGCTTGTACTCATTTAGTAGGGGAACATCGGGCCCCATCCTAATCACACTCTCGGGGGCGTCCTGGTCATCCCCAAGGGTTGGTTATAAACTGCTGGAACATCGGAAACCGCTGAAAAACCATTTTAAAAAAGCATTAAATAACATTCTCTAACGTTAGGTAGCTAGTCAATTTTTATGTATTATGAATAACCATTTAGCTTGCTAGAATCTTACATTTTACACATATTGCTAACATAACGTTAGCTATAAAAAACAAATATTAAATCAGCTTTTGCCAGCTGTCTATAGATATATTCACACATAACTTAGCTAACTAGAGTGAATTACCACCAAATAGCCTAACTGATGGAGGTTTTGAGAAACAAACCTTGATCCAACTTGCTAACGTAGCTACAGGAATCCTATTTAGCTACAGCCAGCTACCACACAAACATGTTTATTACGTACGGTACATAGTTACATCATCCCTGGTCGGTGAATAACTAACGTTAGCACTACCTACGGTTAGCCTGTCGCTTGATGGTTTCTATGTGGCGAATGTAAACAAACAGTTCGGCCACACAGCTCAACAAGTAACGTTAACGTTAGCTAGCTAGCTAGCTAGCGTGCTTACTTTACCCATATTTCCACTCCAGCTTCAGATAACATTTGATAACGTTAGCTAGCAAACTAACGAACAATGCTGCTGCTAACAAAACAGCCAACGTTAGCTAACGTTGGTACAACATAACGTTACATTTTACAAAACCATATGCACACATAAATGTTAGATGGCAAGCTAAATAATATGCATACGGGTTTTTAGTAATATGCATAATATAAGGGGTTTTCTTGTTAGCAAGTGAGTCCGATAAGCAGCAATATGATGAAACATGTTAGCTAACGTTAGCTAGCATTTCTTCAACTTTCTATCGCGGGGTAACGTTAACTGAGCCTTGAGTAAATGTTAGCTAGCTAAGTTACATCATTTGGTTTCACGTTTGAGACTCGCTAACATATCACTGTATAGCCAGCTAACGTTAGCTATCAAACTAAAGTCATGTTACAGTCATATTCCATATTCAAACCGCTAGTTAATGTTAGTTATAATTGTTTACCAAGCAAGCAAGCTAACGTTAGATGTCTTTCTATATAATACTAAACATATTTAAAATGAGATCTTACAATGGCAAATCAGAGATGCTAATACCAAACTAACGTTAGCTGATACATTCTCACGGCATAACGTTAGCAATAAATGGATGATCTGAAGGACCAGAATAAATACTTACAAATTTTCCACATTCGAATAGTCTTATAGTGATCTCCGAACGTGTTACATTTGGAAAGGCGGTCTATTTTCGGATTTTGAATCTCTGACCCATGGTCCCTATTTTCCGTTGTAATTAAAATCCGCTGTTTCTCCACACTCCCTCCCTGGACGAGCTGCGTGCGCGCACACATTACCTTTCCACTGAAGCACGTCGTGCGCACACATTACCTTTCCACTGAAGGACGTTGTGCGCACACTTTACGAGGAGGAAGGTGGGTCGGGGGCACGAGTTAAAAATGTATGGGAGTGAATTGGGAAGAGTGGGGTCCTTTAGGTTCCTGGGGGTGTGGTTTGATACTAGACTCACTTGGGCGGTGCATGTGGAAGCAGTAGTTAATAAATGTAAAAAAGTAATAAATGTAATGAGGTGTTTAGCGGGGATGGAGTGGGGAGCAGATAGGTCGGCGTTAAGGGCGGTATATGTGGGGTTAATAAGATCGGTGATAGATTATGGGAGCACAGCATATAGATCTGCGTCTGTCACGGTGTTGGGGAGGCTGGATGTGGTGCAGGCAAGGGCACTGAGGATATGCTGTGGGGCATTTAGAACCACTCCAGTGCCGGCGTTACAGGTAGAGGTGGGTGAAATGCCTTTGTGGTTGAGGAGGGAGCAGCTGGCGATGAGCTATTGGGTGGCTTTGAGGGGGCATGGGGAGAATCACCCGACGAAGGGTATTATGGGGGAATGCTGGGAGCACGGGAGGAGGAGGATCAATAGTTTTGCTTGGGTGGGGGATAGTCAGGCTAGGGAGATGGGCTTATGGGGACGGGAGTACATTAAAACGGTGGTGTTGCCGGCGGTACCGCCGTGGTTGTTGCCGCAGCCGGAAGTGGATCTGGAGCTGCTGAAGGGGGTGGGAGGAGGGGGGGGGGGAGGGGGGGGGGGTGTCTAGACAGGAACAGGTAGGAGAGTATATAAAGAAGAAATATCATGGGCATTTAGAAATATACACTGATGGGTCAAAGGATCCGGTGACGGAGAGGGTAGGGTGTGCATTTGCGGTACCGGAGTTTGGGGTGGCGGTGGGGAGGAGAGTGGATGATCAGCTGTCAGTATACACGGGAGAAATGGTGGCAATTATTTTAGCACTGCAGTGGGTGGAGGAGGTGAGACCAGATAGGGTGGTGGTGTGTTCAGACTCCAGTGCTGTGCTGGAAAGTCTAAAGGGAGGCAGATCTAGAAGTAGGCCGGATCTGATTTGGGAGGTGTCACAGGCGTTGTATAGGTTAAGAAGGATGGGGTTGGTGATTAGGTTTGTGTGGGTGCCAGCGCACGTGGGGGTAGAGGGAAACGAGATGGCTGACGTTTTGGCTAGGAGGGCGGTAGGGAAGGCCGAAGTTGAGGTGGGTGTGAAGATGGGTAGGGCGGAGGCAAATATATTAATTAAGGAGAGGGTTAAACGAATGTGGCAGGAGGGATGGGACCGGGAGGGCAGAGGGAGGCAATTGTATAGGGTTCAGAAAACAGTAGGTAGGATCAGACATGGGGGGAGGTGTAGAAGGGAGGAAACAATAATAACAAGGCTTAGGGTGGGGCATGCGGGTTTGAATGGGGGTCTAAGGGTAATAAAAAAACATCCAGATGGGCGGTGTGGGTATTGTAAGGAGGAGGAGACGGTGGAGCATGTGCTAATGAAGTGCGGGAGGTATGGGAGGGAGAGGGAGAGGATGGTAGCACGAATGAGGGAGAGTGGGGTGGAGTTTGAGATGGGGTTTTTAGATAGACACTCTGGGGATGGGGGATATAGGCACTTATTTAGATTTTTGAGGGAAACGGGTTTATATAAAAGGGTTTAGAGGATTTTGTTTGTGGTTTAATTAATGTACGGTAAGAGTTTATTTTCCATTTGTATGTATTCTTGGTGGTAGTTGGGTGGTTTAATTTGTTTTGTAGGATGTTTAATGTGGTTGGTTGGGTTTAGTGGGTTGGGTCCCTGGTCCATACTCCAGTTCGGTAGGTGGCGGTAAAGCTCCTAAAGTTGGATGCAAACCGCCATAAAATATCTAAGAAGAAGAAGAAGTTGTGCGCACACATTACCTTTCCACTGAAGGACGTTGTGCGCACACGGACAACCAAGCAAAGCAGGGTTCCTTTTTAACGGTCTATGTTCCAGGCCTGTGCCATAAATGCCTTATGTCCACCGAAGTCCGCATTGTCTTAAATTGAACGTCAGGGTTAAATATAAACTTTGTGAAACCATGACTGTGGTCTTTGAAAAATTAGATCACTTATCTGTAGAAACCCTCAATCATATAATCAGCTAAGGCCTACATAGCTTAAATCAGCGGAAACCTCTGTTGGTGGTCTGCATTTTGTTGAACTATAGGGAGAAGCAATGGTGAGAATGTATAGGTATTTCTATTTATAGTTGAACTGTAATGATGCTTTGGCGTAAGTGGACACACTGCATAATGTGTCGGATGCATGTGTTCAGCGGAGGCAAAACAAATAATTCAGTTGTATGTTTTTGATTAGCCCAAACAGTTTTTATGTGCAATGAAGAATATTTTAGATGCATACATACGTTTCTGATGACCGGCATTACATCTGCTAATATAGGGTTCCTGGTCTAAAGCAAGACAATACGCTTCAAGTAAGTACCTCCAAAGCAGCTTGTAGGCTATTCGTGATGGTATTTTAAAAAATCATTTAAAACTAACTTGTCAACCTCCACAAAATATATAATTAAAGTGATGTAGACATAAGTTTGAATGATGCAGCAATATGATAAATGATATAGGAGCAGTAGCACAATCACTTCCTTATTTTCAGTTTACATGTTTTTTGCGATAGCTTCCATATGCTCAAGTTAAGTAGACATGACATTTTAGCACATCGTATTACGTACAGGCACGTACAAACAGCTCTCATGCAGTTCTGATGCTAAGGGTCATTGACATTTGACACTACTGGAAAGGATCTGTGGTCAGATATAGCTGTAATTCTAAAACACAAATTCCTGCTACCATTCTGAACCACTGAAGCCAGAACAGTACAATCCCCTTCACTTGAATGTGGGCCTGTGACGTCCTTCTAAAACCACTTTAACCCCAGTTTCTGTTCAGTCAAAGGCACTATTGACTTGAGGATGAAGGAGGCCTCAACATCGAGAGGGCTTTGGGGTTAAAAGGGCCCTTGATGGAAGAATGCATTGTCCAAGTTTAATGGTGACTCCTAATTTGTCCCATACTAAGACAAAAGGCATCAAGCTGACAGTTTGTTTTGTTTCAACGCATGTTTTAGTACAACACATTTAAATGTTGATACAATATATTAAATGTTACGCATCTTTGTCTGAGAAAAAGCTTTGTATTCATACATATTGTACTTCACCAGTTTGATAACCAGCTTCATCAAACAGTTTTCTGTCTTGGCCTAGAATTGTGCACCCTGCAGGAGACTAGGGAGCTACAGCCGGGGCTGTTTTCTAAACCGCTCCCTTGCTCTCCACGCACTTCAGCGCTCGTCCTCGCTTCCTCCAATCGCTCCTAATTAAGCCTTTTTTGCAGGGTACAAGCTGAACAGCAGGCACCATGATTGTCGACAAGAATACCCTGCACAACAGGGGACCAATTTAAACACCAACGGATTGCAAATGTGAGCGCAATTACCATGTCATCTGTCAGTAAACGAGGCACTTGTGCTGATTGCTGTTTACGAATTTCCACATTTTTTGAACGTAGCTCCTCAAGGGCATGGAGTCTCCTTGCATGCCAGTCTATAATCAAACCACACTGGTAGGCGAAGATTCTATTCATCGCCAGCATGAAAAACATCCTCCTTCTGTAAGCATAAACCCAGTGCTTGATCACCTTCTGGCATGAAGATGTGCAGCAACAGGCAATACAAGCTCCAAAGTCCAACACGAGATGTTTTTTATACCTCAAAAACAGGCAGAAAAGGCTGTTATGTCATACAGACACAAGTAGAATGTAATACATAGTCATGTCTGTAATGCCCACATGACAGGAATTAACAGGTTTTCAAAGTTTACTGAACAGGTGTTTATTTACTTGTAGAACAAACGCCATGATGGTTGTGGGGCAGATGGTTGGGAGAACATTCAGGTCAATGCTCAAGTATTACACACATCCAAAATATTTTCTCCTTGCCTCAATGATTGATAAAAAAATGGGTTGTCTTTTCTAACCGACTGCAAGAGGCAGAATCCACACACTATCTAAAATCAGAGGTACTCACCCAAAAGGAAATTCATGATGCTGAGATAACAAAAAATTAATTTTAATTTTATAATTTCATCAGTGCAAAAAACGTTAAGTGCAAAAAGTTATGACAAACTGATACAAAGAGACAGACAGAAGGACTGGTTAGCCATCACAGTCTTCATTGACAACAGGTGAAACAGGCACACTAATCAGCTTGGGTAATAGAATCAGTTCACAGACATGATTGATTCATTCGGTTTACATATATTCTTGAGGGTTGTCATAATTGACTCAGTTTTAAGACATAGTAAGTAGACTTAGAATATAAATACATATTTGGAATGGAGGGATTATACTCACAGGAGTTTAAGTCTAAATAAGCCATATTATAAAATAGTCACGATTATAGACATACACATGTCTAAGCTATTGGACATCTATAATCAAAACATGGGAAAAGGTGAACGTTTGGATTATAGAGAGATTCACATTTTTCAGGGTCTGAAATAATCAGTACGTAACAGCTTGTGTCTGAGGCAGATCTGAGATTGCACTGCTGGAAGTAAACGTACTGAAAAAGGCAGATTTTACTGATGGATGATCCGTGATATTGAACTGTTCTACAATACTCCAGATGGCAGAGAAACATGTGGTTGTCTTCAGCTTCCAGATTGCATTTGTAGGTCACACGTCAAGCAGAGTTAAATGCGCTGTAGAAGGAATTATAAGAATCAATGCAGATCAACCTTTACCACAGACATTTTCACACACAACTCCAATAGATACACATCACTGTATCAATCCTTAAAAACCGGAAGCAAAAGGAGGTCCTTGAGCTCATATAGCTTCATAATTAGAAATGCCTCTCTCCTGCTGTTATTTGTGCTAATGCTTCAAAATTATGAAGCTAGATGAGTTGCAGAACCTCTTGTTTGACCCCTGCTTATGAATCTATTTTTATACCTGCACCTTAAATTTAAATGACAGCCATGTTATTTATTATATTACTGCTCTTTTACAAAAATATGCTGTTATAATGTGCAGTGCAACCATCCATTCCATTTTACCTGGTGGAACTGACACGATGTTGCATATCACCTTTTGTTCCAGATGTGAACCAATTACGGTGCGTCAGTTTTACATGATCAACCGGCAGGTAACTTGCACCAGTGTGTAGTGCCTACTCATAAGGTCATGACCTTTCACTTTGCGCACCTCTTCTGCGTTCCTGAACCTCTGCTCTTTCAGTGGTGGATTGGACAGTTCCTCTTCTTTGGATACAGAGAGGAACACTTTTTGAAGGGAAATTCAGTTGTTAAAACACTTATATGAAACCACTTATCTTACAGTGATGATGACATAGTCATGGTTTTTGCAATTGAACTCAAGCATCTGGCTGTGAATGGTCTTTAACAGGTGGAGAATGGATGCACATATTCAATTTATAAATAGGACAGAAATAGATGTGTCTCAGGTTTAGCATCACGATAAAGCTGTACGCATACACCCGGCAGCATCGATTCTAAAAGCAATATTCTCAGATGGAGACCTGGGCAGCTTATTTGACACAACAGTCAGATAGAATGGTCTGCTCTTGCGCAGGTAGACCGTGGGCCCGGAGCAGTGCTCTTCCTCGACCGCAGCGCTGTCAAGACACCTAGGGGGTGATGCTGCATGCCTGTGACCCCGGTAATCTCAGTCATCTCCAGGATTACGGAATCCAGCAGAGGTTAAGCCCTCAAATGTAATCCTCGTGTTTGCATGTGATTGCTCTTTCTCCTCTCTCTGCCTCCACTGGGAGTTTTTTGCCCCTGAAAACAGATTACCCCGAAACCCAAAGACTTAACTCCGCGCGTTTCCTTGTGGGGACGAATACGGGCTGAAGTGCCGCATGCTGAAATGCGGAACGAGGTGGCCCGTAGACGGGCAGCCATCGGGGAGATGTGTATTATTGTTAGGTGTTCTCTGATTGTGATGATGGCTCTGTGGTGGCCGGTGCCAGCAGGAGGGGAATCACCGCACTGCAGGGGAGAATATAACTCTGTCAATTTAGTCACAGCCTCTGCACACTGGACTAATAATGGCCATCTCCCTACTAAAGCCTAATGCTGAGGCTAGGGCTGGGTTTAAAGTCAAAACTTTGAACCACTTGCTAATTGATAACCCTGCAGCAAAACCGAACCTGATCTAAAATACAGAGTTTATTATTAAAGTGAGTTGCATTTATATCTGAGAATCCTGGAGTTTATCACCATATACTGGATATAATAGGGAAGCAGTGTTCAAGCATGTGAGGCCACTGCTCTTGGCCAAAGGGTCACTGACTTCAATCCTAAATGGGACACTGCAATAGAATGCTTGTAGAAGATGATTCACTCTTAATCCAGTTTATAGACATGAATAGGAGTATAATCTGTGTGTGTAGATGTCTCTTAGGCGACATCATTTTGATTTTCATCATTTTTATCCATTGAGATATTATCACAAAAAGAGTAGGATTTTACAACCATATTTTTCAATTTCTTATATATGCTTATATCCTGAATATTGTCGGTATGGGGGCAGTATTGGTTCTGTTGCTTCATGGCAACAGGATGCATGTTTTCCCCTTGCCCACATCCCTGTGATTAAAACAATGCTGGCTCTAAAATGAAAGGTATTTTTCATCAAACACATGCAGATTGCTGAAGTACAGTATTATCACATAATTATATTTCTGCCATAGCTTGTTAATAAACTCTGCACTATGCATATGCATGAAACAATTTTAGCAGCATGATGGCTACCAAACATGGGCCAAAATAAATAAAAAGTAGAAAAGTTTATTGCCCTGAAAGAAATGAATGAAACAGTTTGCAATGTACAATAGTATACCAGCCCTCTTTGTGTCCCTGGTACATAATATAGGGCCAGATTAATATGCAGTTGCTGATTACATTACATTACATTATCTGTATAAGTCCACCCTGTCTAATACATGGCATACATGCTGAAAACAAAAGAAGGCATTGGAGCCTATTGTTGTCTCGGCTGCACAATGAAATGCAGAAATGCACATCATACTTCGGTATCGTAATTACATCCCATATTCGCTACGCAGTGGCATTTCTAATTCTCCTTCTTATCCTGAGCAATTTTCCCAAGCACTTTCCCGTGTTTGTAATTCCTTTGGCTTATGTTGTCCAAGACACTGAGGATTACCAATATTAATATTAAACATTCTCAATTATTTTAAATATCAAATGTTACAAGCAAATCCCCTGCACTATTATTATTTTATTACTTTGCCGTCGAAAGTGATTTCACCCCTCTAGTCCTCCAGATGTTCCCTTTGCCGTACAATAAAGATGTGGAGTATCATTAGGCGATAAAGAAAAAGGCCAAAATATTAATGTGAAGATGACAAGGATCTGGAGCAAAGAAGATTATAGCGAAGGGCTTTATTTCCCCTGGTAAACTTAGGGAAGCAATCTCTTCTCGCATAAGACACTATAAAATACTCAGCAAACCAAATCAACCCACATTATATTGTGTAATCCTGCCACAGCTCAAATCTACTTCTGAGCAGTTTGTGCCCACGTCAACTGTACAAATCTCTTCACGAATTAAGAAAAAGGTTTCACAAATTCCCTGGAAAATGAACAGTTGTCACCCTATGGCAGCCTGCCGCATTTATATCCAGGACGAATATGCTGTTGTGCTCTTGTTTGTGAGCCAGTCACTAGAAACAGGAGGATTAAGTCAATGTAGGTTCTTCTAATCTTCCTTCATGTTCATTTCCTGAAGCACTTTTAGAAATGATGCTGAGGAAACGCGATCGGTTTTGCGTGTCTGTGTGTGTGTGTGTTCAGGACAATGACTGCTCGTTTTGAGCCGATGGGCTCGCTCAGGAAAGGAACTCACTTTGTGTTTGTCCCTCTCTGACTGTACAAGGTATCAGTGAGCCTCTCTACCCGATCTGTGTCCCTGTATAAGGCAGCCGTGCACACAGGCAGCCAGAGTAAAAATATATGTTCATCAAGAGATCATCTTCTTCCTAACACTGTACAATCCCTTCGCCGTCCTATTGAAAATGTAGTAATGTCGTCCTCGCGAGTTTGGTGCATACACCAATGAGGCGTGGCAGCATTTAGGAGGCTGCAAATGCTCGTTTTCAATGCGTTAAAAAGGGTTTCATTGAGAAAGAAAATACAAAATTAGCATCACAAAAATCGACCGTTCACGACAGCTCTCCTTTAAGATACATACAGACAACGGTTAATGTTGGCTTCAATTTCCCGAGCAAGTGAGTATAATTTAAAATAGGATCCATTTGTGAGTGGAATTTTCATCTTGGTATTCTCTGTGAACAGTACATATTTTTTGTTCTTTGCTACAGAAAGAAGGCCTGAATGGTTATGGAAATGTGCAAATTCTATTTTGTTTCTGGTTTACTTTAGTCTTCCTGCTGACAATATTTATCATTGCCCACACAACAGACCAACATCCCTGTCCTGGCAGCGGTGGTGTCTGACTCCAATCTCCTTGGAATACAAACGCACGTGAGGGGGAAAAAAAACTAATTTGATTTGTGTCCTTTCAATAGTCCCCAGGTTAAGTGGCCTCTTACCAGGCAACATGTCAGCACAGAATCAGTCCTGGGTTTGCATGTACAAGAGCACTTTCCCCTCTCTTGGCCTCTCCCTATTTCCTGGGAGACAGAGAGGAGGAAAATTACAGTGAAATGACAAATTCCAACAATACCACAATGACAAGTTTTTAGAAGAAGCCATTATTATCATTTCTATGTCTTTATGTTCCCTGAATTGAGTTTGTGCTGGAAGGTTGTAATACTTGTAAGTTGTAACGCTTCTTTAGAAAATAAATTCATAAGAAGTCTAAAAAAAACATATTGTCACATTTGAAATAATTGTCGCCAAGGTAAAGGATCATTCTGTCTCGGGAAGAGCATTTAGCACAAACAGATTCATTATAGCATTGAATTGCTGCATCCAGCTATTTTCCACACACATCCAGTCCTACAAAAGGCAGACAGATACTTGGAACATTATTTTCATCTTGAGACCCAGGCTTTGTACCGTGCTATCTTCACTCAATTCCATTATATATATATAAAAAATAAAAACAAGTCAGATGAACTGCCTATTCAACAGCCTAAATAAATAAGCCTCTAAGGGGCTCATTGGTTGTGGTGCCAAAGCCTTTTCAACAATTTGGACGACTGAGACATGTTTTTACTCATTGAAATAGAGTTGCTCTCATGCCTCGTCAATAGAAAGGTGCAGATTAAAGGTATTAAATTGCACCACGGTTGGGTCACAGGAGGCACCTGCACTGGGACTCACGTTGGATTGGTCATCTACACTTTTGTTCTTTGGGGCATGTTCTGATGTTAAGCACGTTGATGGGCCTCCTGCCATTCATTGAGCCTCATTTATTTTAGCAGCTAACTTTGTTTTAATTTCCATTTATCCAGCAGCCCCACCAACACCCCACCCCGCCGGCCCTACAATCCCCCCCCCCCCCCCCCCCCACCACTTCATTTTGCAACCTGAGTAGATGGCATAGAATACATGGTCCACTCAGCAATTATTTACAGTGCTGTAGTCTAATGGCAATCTCACTCTACTGACAGGGCAGAATGTGGCGTCAGTAGGCCAGCAGTAATGGCCTGAGAGAGATGGAAAGGGAGAAGAGGAGGACAGAGAGAGAGCGAGAGAGAGAGAAAGGGAGGGAGGGAGGGAGAGCTGAGCATCATCTCCAACAGATATACAACAAGGACAAACACATTTACTGATAAAGCTAGACCAGCTATGGGACAACCACCCCCCCCGCCCTCCACTCCCCTCCCCCCCTCCTATCCCCTCCCTCCCAGGCCAGGCTCCATGTCAGGCGGATGAAAACATAACCTGTCACATTCCATCCCATTAAACCAGCTCTGAACCATGTGCTCCGCTCACAGGGAGAGAGAGAGAGAGAGAGAGAGAGAGAGAGAGAGAGAGAGAGAGAGAGAGAGAGAGAGAGAGAGAGAGAGCGGGGCTGCGCCAGCCAAGTGTGTTTGCGTGTTCTCACACGGATGCATGAATTATTCATGAGCTTTATGCAAATTAAATTTAAACTGGGGCTAAGAAATGGCCAGCAATACACAGATAAATCTATTAATGTGTTCGTTTCAGATGCGCGTATACATACACTGCATAAATACGCATTCTCATTTCCTTTACCCCCAGATTGTCCATCAAGCTGCGTCGCCTGCCATCCCCCATTAATATGCATTAGAGTGCTCTCATCCACCCCCAATCTCAGCATCTCTCTTTTAGTGGGGCTCATCAGTGGCTATTTGCAGTAATGCAATGAAATGAATGTGCACTCAGTCATTAGGCTTGGTTAGTGCAGGGATTTAACACAAATTAAGTGAAGTATATGCACAAAAGGCTCTTTCACAAAAACCCGTGCCCAAACAGATGCTTTCCTGGGTTTAAACACTATCATTATTCCTGTGGGTTGGGACTCCTGTATTTACCCTTGACCTTGAGACACCTGCCCCAGGAGAAGGCCCGGGCTGAGGGGGGGTGAGACGTGGCAGACGGGCGGACATGTTGTGTGGAACTGCCGATTCCCGCTCCGTGTGTGTGGGCTCGCGACCGGCTCTGTGAAGAAAGGAAGCGAGGGCTGCTTGTCCCTCAGGTCCTTCCAGATCACAGCTGCGACGATCAGCGCCGCTCCAATGCCACGGTCCCTCTGCACCGTGACCTCTTTATTCTCCTGCAGTTCGCTGGTCGCTGCCCAAATCATTAAAATGGCGGCTTGTCGGGTCGACCGCGCCAGCCTCGAACGAGACCTAGATTATATTTCTGCAACGGTCCAGATCCATGGTTCTTTAAGTAATTCAAAAAGTGAAAAAAGGTTTCAAAACCGACGCTGACAACAGATTAGAGCCTGCAGTCGATGTGACGGTTCTGGGTGGCCGAGGGAGCGGTAGTGCACTGCAGACACCTAGTGGTCAGAGCCCAGAACTGCAGACAGAGGTGACCACTTCCCTGCCCGTAAGGCTTCACGCGGGAACAAAAGACAGGTAAGAGCACAACAGTTGCTCCACTATTTGTGTCGACTGATTAATATACAAAAACTTCTATGAGATAATTGTAGGTAAAGTTCAAGTTGAAGATACAAAGAGAAACTGAAGTGTGATGTAAGGAACCCAGTTATTGGGATACGTGTATGTGTACGTGTAAGGGTACAGGTAGAGTCCACAGCACAAGACACTGTATCTGTTTCTCTTAACACCATCCCCAAAACCCACTCAGTTGGACGAGGTCACAGCAGAAATGACTGGATTGTTTGCAGGTTACACTTAATTGCCCATATGCAGAGAGGATCTGCGGGCCCTTTGAAGTAACTGCATGTATCTTTGTCACTGGCAAATCACTGCATTACATTTGGAATTGATTCAAGATTACAGCTGACTGCAGCTCACCATCTGAGTGATAACAGATTATCATCCGCAGAGAGGTGTGCTAAAGCGGGATTATCCACTTGTCGGGCATCCATTTGACCCAATGACACGACCCTGCCCAGCATCTGTGGCTGTTTTTAATGGGGGGGGGGGTTTCATTTCTACCACAATATTAATTTCTCATATTGCTAAATGAGTGAGTGAATCACAGAGCCTGTCAAACTCCCAGCTCATATTCACAACATCCAGAGTAAGATGGTCACTTATAGTCAGAAATGTTATAATAATGAAGTCACAGATTTTTCAACACAGGGACTCTGGTACAACTATAGTTTATGATTACGCAGGTGTAACCCATTAGCTCCGGTCTAAAGGATCAATGAAGGAAAACAAAAAAAAAACAATAAAAAAAACAGAATTTTCACTTAATATCTTTATAGCACTTTCGCGTCCACATAAATTTAATGTATCAAATAAACAGTCATAAATAAGTGAAACTCAAAAAGTGTAACAGTGAACATTACTGGCCAAGGACTCCTCATCCTGCTTCATGTAACAGCCCATAGAGAGGGCCCCACAGCCTGACAGAGAGACAGAGTGGAGACTCAGATCCGGACATCACACAAACTCCAGCCTCTCCCTGTGGACCTTTCCCTCTGGTTCTAACCCTGTGGTTACCAGGCTACAGTGCTGGTGGTTTGGCAACACTGTGACTCTGGCATCTGTAATGACAAAACAAGAGGAGAGTGAGAAAGAGCTCCCCCTGCCGGTACACATAATTTGGCTTTATCCACACACTAGGGGCCTGATTTACTAGGACCTTTAGCATGTGCAAAGCCTTTTAGCACATGCAAAACCGATAACATGACTAATGATAGGGCATGGTATTGTTTTGTACCAATCATGAGTTTTGTTATTAGTTTTGCGTGTGCTAAAAGTTTTGCAAAGTTTAAATATGTGTCTTGGTCATCATAGCTTAATGAAAACAAAATTCAATTGGATTGTTAATCAAAAAATAAGAAGCCAAGGTAAATAACAGTTTAAAAGTAGCTTTACCCTGTTGTGTGTGACGGTTGTGTCTTACTCACCCAGTATTCCTTCATATATATGTTATATTTAACAAAAAAACAAAAAAAATACCCACATTTTATATCTACACAGAAGACGGTCATAGTCCACGTTCATCTTGCCCTAAAACTGAGCGCTTGCTGTGAAGCCCCCTGAACGAGACCGTGTTCATTACGCTCTCTTACAGCGTGACCTACCTGCCGTCCTGCTCTTGTTGGTGGGGGTACGGGATGACAACCCTGTGCCCGTTGGGAAGCAGGCATGTGGTGGGGAGGGCCATCGCTCCTCGTAGCTGCCGGAAAACCATTTCAGACGCGCCACTGCGGCACTGTGGGGGGACGAACCCGCCATTTTGCTTCTGTTTCCCGTTTGGTTTGTCTTTGAGGGAAAAAATACACTTTGCTTTACAGGCATGACTCGTGAGCTTGAGCCAACAAGGCACGTAACTGTGATATTTACACAATTTTTACTACTTTCAGTCTAAGCTGATGAATAAATATTAATAAAAAAAGTAAATATGACCTGCAATGTACACACAATGTGCCCCCAAAAATATGAATCACACAGAGCATATAATCAAATTTCTACTTGGAGGATTTTAACTTATTGAAAAGATATCTGGAGAGGTATGATCAAAAGAATGTCATTCCCTTTCTACGCAATAGACCATCCACCTGCACAGTGACTGCACTGGAGGTGCAAAGAACAAGTGCATGAATAAAACAGTTCCAGAATGAGTATCTGGTCTACGCCCATCTTTCGTTGGGCGCCTGTGGTGGCTGTCAACACACTCCAATCGGCAAAGCGTCATTCAGGTGCGTCTACACAAGAGGACTGTATACTTTACACAGAATGCACAGGTAGATCACAGGTACCTCGGCCACCAGATGGGCCACCATTTCCCAGTGAGGTGGGGAATGCTGTTCCCACTGCACCCTCCCTCTCTGGGAAATGCTACACTCTCAGAAAAAAAGGTACGGAAAGTACCTAAAAAGGCTTCTCACTGGAGTGGTACCCTATAGGTACATAAAATTGTACCCCTAGCCAGCAATACATCATTAATTCGTACCTTTTTTGCTTCAAAAGGTATTTATTAGTACCCAAATAGAACATTATTATATCTTCAGGGTACATTTAGGAAATGTGTTCAAGAAAAATGTATCTCCACTGTACCTTTATTTTTCAGAGTGTAGCTGCACAATGGACAAAAATCACACAATTTGCTGAATAACTCTGTGACTCCCAGTTGTTTAGCATGATGTTCAAATATAAACTTCTATATGAGAAAGCAAGATGAGAAAACTAGAGGAAGACGAGAGACTGACGTTTGGGCGCGTCGCTCAGCGGCGCCTCCTCCAGGCTGAAGGCAAGCTGTGCGTCCTGTGCCAGTAAGTGAGGCAGCCCAACGGCAGTGCTGCGCAGCTGGATGCCTCGAGGCATGAAGGGCAGCATGCAGGGCACGTTGACCTCCAGGGCGGCGCTGGTGGGCAGGGTGCACTGTGGCACAGACGCAGGGGAGAGACCGTCAACGCAGCGCCAGGAAAATTCACATTACACCAAATCCTGTAATCCCACGCGGATCAAGGGCTACACTCGATGGATTTCAGTTCTAAACACATCTGGTTTCACTGAGGGCACACATAAAAAGCTGTGTAAATATTTTTACGTCTGGTCCAGGGACAAAAATATTTCTGGAGGTTACATTTGCTTCATAATTTGCCAAGCTTAGAGATTTTTTTTTGCCATTATGGAGTCAATGCATTTCCTGCCAATAACTGGAGCAGAAGAAAGACCTTGACATTTTGAATTTCTGAGGCCGGCAGCTGGTTTACACAAAAAAAACACCCTTCTGAATGTAGTAACTGAAGCTCATGCAGAACTCTGCCGCGGTGGATTTCAAACGAGAGAACGAACGACGCAAACTTTCAAGGGAGGTCAGGGAGGCTGCACATTCCTACTGAAGGAAATTCACGGCCACGTGAGGTCGACAGCCAGAGTTGCGTTGTGGAAAGGGGGGGGGCACAAAGCAGCCACGCCGAACCCGTGGCCACGCTAATTAGCCTGCTGGACCGCATCACCGCAAAAACACCTCTCACATCCCTGCCTCACACGCACAGGCTGCGGCCTGCTGGAGCTCTCCTCCGTGTGCCAGAACCGATAATGGATTAATAGTGACACTTTAACACCGACGTGACGACAGAAGCAAAGCTTGCTGGGTGAGGGCGGCGGTGTAGCAGAGGGGTTTAATGAGCAGATCTGCCTTGCCCTCCTCGTCCCCCATATCCACTTACCAAGCAGAGGGCCCGGCGGACCGGGCTAATAGGGCTAAAGCTACGGGTGCATTATTTCATATAATCACAGTTAATGCTTTTAATTCACTGTAGAAACAGCATTATGGCCTGTCCATATCCTGTTAGCAGGAGCCCAAATAATAAAGACGGGCCTTTTTTTCTTGGTTGTTGATGATATTAGACCTTATAGACCTTTTGAGGACTTGTTAGGACTGGAAGAACGATTTCCAAAAAAACACATAAGTAATATTTGCTGGTAATATTAGTGTGTGATTATACAGTACGTGTTCATATTATATTTGTGTATGATAGAGAAATGAGAATCAGAACTGTGGTTTGAGACAGCGTGGCAGACACAATCACTGTTACCGGAATCACTCAATTCATGATTATGTTTGAAATGAGAAAATATGTAAAACACAACTGAGTAAATTATACACATGAACGAATGTGTGATCTCAGTGCATCTGATGTTGAGGTGAACTGAAATATTTCAGTAGAATTAGACTCAATTTGGCATGCGTACAATTGCTTAATGCTTCATCTTTTTATACCTTTCAATACCATTTCAATGCAGTTTTTGAAATCATAGGAACGCTCAGTTCTACAAACTGGTTAATAGATTAATGCTTTTATACAAAAAAGCCAAAAAATCAAATTTTTGATACCTTCTATTCTGAGTGAGCACTGACCAACTTTCTCACAGTTAGTGAATTCACATGGTGTACAGGAAGAGCGTAACTGTTGCTCCTGTGCTTCCCCACCTGAGTCTCTGTGTAGGCCAGCTCTGCCCTGGTCCTCTCCTCCAGCGTCACGTCCATCCCATCCAGTACCAGAAGCCTGGAGAGACGCAGCACCACCGACGACCTGTGCTGGGAGCGGCGAGCCACCTGGGGAACAGAGGCTGTCATTACGGCTCTGCGACACTGGGGCGGGCGTGGGAGGAGCAGAGAGAGAGGGCTACACCTATCGCCGCTGAGAAACAGCGGCTGTCATTACGGCTCTGCGACAATGGGGCGGGCGCGGGAGGAGTATAGAGAGAGGGCTGCACCTACAGTATCCCCGCTGGGAAACAGCGGCTGTCATTACGGCTCTGCGACACTGGGGTGGACGTGGGAGGAGTATAGAGAGAGGGCTGCACCTACAGTATCCCCGCTGGGAAACAGCGGCTGTCATTACGGCTCTGCGACACTGGGGCGGGCGCGGGAGGAGTATAGAGAGAGGGCTGCACCTATCACCGTTGTGGAACAGCGGCTGTCATTACGGCTCTGCGACACTGGGGTGGGCGGGGCAGGAGTATAGCGAGAGGGCTGCACCTATCGTTGCTGTGGAACATGGCTGTCATTACGGCTCTGCGACACTGGGGTGGGGGGCAGAGTAGCAGTGGGAGAACTTGGCCCTGGCAGAGTGATGTCATACAGTTGAAAGCAGAAGGCTTTGTCTCTGGAGGTCCATTGGTCAGGACCGAGGAGAGGTAAGGTCCCCGTGGGGAGTAGGGCCCAGCTAAAAGCACCCCGTGGCTGTGCTGATCCAGGCCCACAGATGGGCCACTTACCCAGGCCAGCAGGGTCTGTTAGGGGCCCTACCATTTGGTGTGCGGATTTGTGTTTGATCCCAGCCGGTTTGAGCATAGCCAGACAGGTCGTCGTGTAATCACTTAATTTATAGGGGTCCTTCAAGGTACTGTAGGGGGTCCTGGCCAGACAGCATAGTAGTTCACAATACCAGTGCTGTTCACAATCTTCTTTTGCAGTTTTGCTCCTATTTGTACCTATAGCTGACAAGCCATTACAAATGTTCAGTACGGAAAATAAGGCATGTGAGGAGTGACATGTGGGTGTCAGGAGACCATAAAAAGAACATGGCTTAATCGGACTAAATAAAGCAATCACTAGCATACTCATTTTAAAATGGTTTTCTAGATTTGAAGCTAAAAGGTAAATGATAACATATTTTTGCGATAGATACAGAATTAAATATTCTCTAGTAATGCAAAGGACTAATACAACCGTTACCAGTGCAAATTCGACTGTGCTAGATTACACTTTCTCTGGACTCTCTATAGAAGACTTTCTTTGGACTGTATAAACAGGACTTAAGATGCTACGGGGGGACCACAAAAATAGGCATAAACTCTTAACCCTCCAGGTTGAATCATATGTAGCTGAACACAATACTCACGGGGTTCCCTGCCACAGACAGCTCGATAAGAGATGGGAGAAGCTCCAGCTTGTCAATCTCAGAGAGGTCCTATGGAAAGACAGACAGACAGACAGACAGACGGAAAGATGCCGTCAAGCCTCTCGCAGGCTGAAATTTAATCTGGGCTCTTTTTATACATGAATCTACCATAATCATTGCGTGCATCCATTAAAACCCCCCAAAATTCCCTGTGGTTAGGAAAAGGGAAGGGATGAGAGGCTACGCGCACGCCACGCTCTCTCCCCTGCCGTGCCTGCACGCGGGCGGACTCACTCGTTCTACAGCGAGCGATGCGTCCTGACGCTTACTGGGATTTGCCTTTTAATCAAAAGCAAGAAAAATAACTGCCAACAGGTGAAAATGATGGCATGGCAGTAAGATATGAACTGAGATCTGACTGCATTTCCCTCGATTTTCACACCCTCTCCTTACGTTGACCGTCAATCAACGTTGATTTTCCTTGAACTCCAAGGGAGTTTATTCGACTTATAGAATGATAGAATGTTGCACCATGGTAACGACCCATGGGCGTATTAAATCACTACGGCAGTGGTCCCCAACCCTGTTCCTGGCGATATACAGTCCTGTAGGTTTTCATTTCAACCCTAATTTGGCATACCTTATTCTACTAAATAACAGCTCAAGAAGATCTCAAGTTGAATGAGGTGCGCTTTGTTAGGGTTGGAGTGAAAACCTACAGGACGGTAGATCTCCAGGAACAGGGTTGGAGACCACTGCACTATGGTGTGCCAAGTCCGGCAATATAAAATGAATACACACCCGTAGATTTAAGTGTGTTTTTAGTATTTGAAACGCCTACTAGACGGACGCACAGCTGCAGGTTGGTATGCGTTGGTATATTTCAAAAATATACATTTTTAGAAATATATCCCTTTTTAACTTATGGTGGGGGTCCCCTGGATGCCTTTGAGCCTGGGTGGGGGGTCCCCTGGCTCAGAAATGGTTGAAAACTCCCCGATTTAGGATTCCAGTGCTGCAGCTATAAAATGAATACACCTAGATGAAAATGTGTTTTTAGCAGCTGAAATACCTCCCAGACGGACGCACGGTTACAGGTTGGCACGCGTGACTGTGTGGGCGGCGGTACCTGCAGCTTGTTCATGCCCAGGTAGAGCCTCCTCAGCGAGGTGAGCGGATGCAGGTTGTTGAGCTCCCTCAGCCGGTTCTCCCCCAGGTGCAGCTCCAGCAGAGCGCCCTGGCCGCAGAACGACGTCTCCCCCAGGGCCTTGATGCGGTTGCGGTCCAGGGCGAGCTCTCGCAGGCGCACCAGCCCCTCCAGCCCGTCCACCTGCGTGATCTCATTGTCTGTGAGGATTGGCATTGGTGTCAGCTCCGCGGCTGACTGACAGCTGTCTGTCACTCTGCAAAACCCTGTGCTCTCCCACAGCAGTCTGCAGTTGATCTCCTCTATGCAGTACAGTGGACTGTGATTAGTGAAAAAGTTAACTGGAATTATTATTATTTTTTTTTTTACAATTGGGCCATATTTGTGACTCATTTTACGTGCAAGTGTTGGATTCTATACCAGTTTCATTGATCTTCTATTTTATGCAGCTGTTCACTTCACTGTCATGGACCAAAATGCCTTGGGTTTTTGTCCTACATTAGCTCTAAAGCGTTCTCACTTATTACCGACAGAAAAACAGTATTTAATTGACAAATTTGTATTATTTGATAATAATATGATTAATGGCTAATTATGATTCATTATCAAGCAAATAAAAAAACAAAACAAGACGGAAACTAAAATGTATACATGGCATGCCAGTCATAATAATTTTGTAACTTTTTAAAGTTTATGTTTTATTTCACTGCAATATTTAATAGCGTGATTGTTCAGTTTCAAAACTTTTGGGCCTCTAGGGTTGACTCACATTTACAGCGAAGCTACAATAGTCAACCTGACCTGTGGCTTATTGCTCCCCGGCTCCGGAGCACAATACAGACAACAGCATATGGAAAGGAAATTAGTAATGTATAAATGCTATATGCGGCTTGTCTGCGTGACACATCTGTCCGGTTCTTTGTTCGACGTCCTTCTTTGCCAATTCTACAATTGCGGTATGATAAGACTTAAGTACTGTTACCTTGGAGGAAGAGTGCCTTGAGATTGGAGAGCCTGCTGAGCTGCAGATTGGCCAGGTTGGAGATGCCATTGTGGCTCAAATGCAACACCTCCAGGTTAGTCATTAGTGGCTCCAAGCTATCTCCTGGGCCAGCATCCCTAAGGAGGAGGACAACAAGTGACGGGCGCATTAACAACTGCCCTCTTCACCTGCCTATTCATCTACACTGGCAGGTGTACCCAAGCAATCACAGGCTGACTCACAAAACCTGTCTCTGTGCCCTCGAGGGGCCTCTGTCTCTTCTGTGTGAGTCAGCATCAGTATATACGCAAATGGAGTCATTCTACCCCTTGGTGGACGTCAACAGGAACAACTCTAACAGGGAATGCATTGTATGCATGATCCAACATTTAAATATTCACAACTGTTATTTCTATTTTTGACTATATTTTATCCTTGATGTTTTTTCTCATGTTCTGAACACCGAACTACATGTGTGTCCTCCATAAATTTGGAGTGCAGACAAGCAAAGCGATCTCTGACAAGCGTGACTTCTTTCACTTTTTTGGCTTCAAAATGAAAATATTACAGATATATCGTGTAAAGGCTGCTATTCTCCAAAGTGTATAGAAGTAATACGCTATTCAGTTCAGAATAAATTGTATATAATATCTGTAAAGCCAATAATGATGTATAGCCTGAACTGTGGTGATGTCATTGGTTTTTGGCTTCAATATGAAAAGTAAAATGTTGTAAAGGCTGCTCTACCCTAAGGTTTAGTATAGTAATTATCTACTCAGTTAAGACTAAACAGTATAGCTGTATTTAATGGCATTTAATGCTACCTCTGGCAATTCAGAAGAGCCAAACACATGCATGTGGATCCACTGAAGTGCATACAGACAGACAACTGCTCTCTTTAACTCTGCAGTTCACCAGCTGAGCTGAGCAGGTCTATGCTGCTGACAGCAGACACAGGCCAGATGAAGGCCACAGGTTAACTAGAGAAGTGCCTGGTGACTGAATCCACTTTCTCTATGAACTTCACAGACTGATCGGATCCCATTTCTAAAGCTAGAAGACAGCGATGTGTATGCTGCCCGTTTACTGGGCTTTAAGTGCTGTAACTAATTACACAGACTTAATCACCACGCCCAACCTAACTGTAGAGCAGTGGTCCCCAACCCTGTTCCTGGAGATCTACCTTCCCGTAGGTTTTCACTCCAACCCTAACAAAGCACACCCCATTCAACAGCTAGGGATCTCGTTGAGCTGCTAATTAGTAGTATCAGGAGTGCCAAATTCGGGTTGAAATGAAGACCTACAGGATGGTAAATCTCCAGGAACAGGACTGGAGCCCACTGCTGTAGACAAATAAAAGGCAACATTTTATTCTGTCCTTTAGAGCATTCGCGCCTTTACTTTATCCAGTACCTGCTGCCTTTGGACATGGGCTGCTGCCCGTAGCCGCTGGAGATGACCTTATGGTACAGAATCTGTCTGCTGGTCAGGTGGGCCTGGGCCTTCTGTCTGGGCAGGATGGATTCAATGTGGTTGTAATTCAAACGCAGCACCTGCACAAAAGCATGGGAAATGTGTGTTCCTTTATTCAGGCAGCGAATACCCTGGTACCTGGGTGGTCTACAACTGCTACTGGTTTTACAGGCCAAGTCCAGGTGGTGCTGCTTTCACAGTGGAACACCTTCCACTGCTGTGTGGTCTGGATATGTGTAATATAAGGGAGATTCTGAAGGCGCCAAAGCATTACAGGTGAACACGACCTATGTGATTCATGGCAGGATTAGGAGTATACAATATGGATAGGAACAAATGGAACTGACTGGGGGCGGAGTTTAGAGGAGTTTGGCCTGTGCAGCGTGGCCAGGCTGTGGCAGCTGACCCATTACCCACCTTGATTTTGGGTAAGTACACGAGGCCACTGAAGGAGGTGAGATTGTTTCGCTCGAGGTTGACATGTTGTAGATTGTTGAACAGATCTCCAGGGCCCAGGTCCACTGTCCTGGGGGGGATACATGATGCAGCAGACATCTCGTTTCAGCTGTGTTTAAAAACGTGTTCTGTTATTTTTTACATTTCTCTCAGTTAGCTGGTGAGCTGTGCAGCCATTGCACTGGAGGACTGGACTTCTTGAGCTGGCATAGGTACACTGCGGTTGCACCAATCAACTGCAAGCCAACGGAAACCCCGCCTCCCTGGGCTACACTGCGGTTAATTACGTGTGTGGATACCACCACCAAAATGTTTCTAACATTTTATCGTCCTCCATTTCCTACAGCATCAGAATATTTTCATAATTTGCTCCAGTTCTACATTTTTCACTCAGCCCATTTGTACATTTTTGTTTATTTTAAAGTTTTTAATACTTTAAATCCCTAAGAATAATAGTGTAAAAGTAAAACTGCAAATATCTAATCAGAAAAATTATACCCACCTTGAAAAATATGAACTGGACTTAGTGAGGTTTGGAAAAACACTCTTCAATTGGATGAACGTTCATGTCATGACGCATGAGAAACCTTAGTGAATGGAGCGGTCAGTTAAACACCTGAGAGAGGAGGACTGCAGGTCCAGCTCGGTGATGTTGGAGTAGTTGGAGTGGCCTAGCTTCTCAGTCACCATGTCGAGAGTCAGCTTCCCTCCATACACGTCCTTGGCGGTCTCGCACTCCGATGTCTCCTTTCAAAACACCACAGGGCACCTCAGTGTGCAGCTGTCTGTTAACTGCCAGATCGCTTCCACCGCCCGACAAAGGAGAGGTGATACTGCTCCTCGGCACCAGCAACTCTTTATAGCTGTTCATTTAATATTGATATAAGTGTAATATAAGAAAAGAGACACTCACCACTGCAACCCCATCCAGAGCCTTGAGAGAGGGCAGATGGAACACCACATATATTCTGTAGTTTTCGTGTTTTTCCATCACAGGGTTCCCGTATAGATCCAGAATGATGAGGCTTGTCAGGCTCTGAAGAAAAAAGGTATAGACCATAAACATTTCTCCCAACAATTTCAGCAATCTGAACTGTAAATTACAAATTCCCTATCCCACAGCCCAAAGGGACCACATTCAAGAATCTTATACTGATTTTCACATTTGTTTTACAATTGCCTTTTTTTCAGTCTAGAGTATGTTTGAACACAGATTGCTGTCTGCTCTGTACTGTTGACTGCACATGTACAGGCTAACAGCCGTGCTAACAGCTCTGGGAAAAAGAGCACGTTAGCCCATTTGCCTGGCTGTGAGGGAAGCAGGTGGAAGTCTGACCTTGAGGTGATAGATGTCCCTGGTGGTGGAGATGTTGTTGTTGCCGATGTAGAACTCGAACAGGGAGCGGGCACGGTTGACGCCGTGCAGGGAGCTGATGTTGTTGTTTTCCAAAGACAGGAAGTGCAGATTGGGAAGCTGGTCCAGGAGGCCCCCGTCCAGGCCGGTCAGCTGGTTCCCGTTCATGCTTAGGCGGGTGAGACAGCGTAGCTTGGACACACCTGGGGGGTATTCCACAAATCAGGATTACTGAGTTATCTGGATAACTGCACTGAGTAAAACCCGGAACCCTCCCAAATCTGGAACATGGACTGAAGTAAAAAGAGCTGTTCTGGATTTTACTCAGTGCAGTTATCCAGCTAAATCGGTAATCCTGCTTTGTGGAATATCCCCCCGAAAACAAAGAGGCCGTCTCTGCCTGTC
Organism: Ilyophis sp. 1 JC-2022; assembly: GCA_022702515.1. Classification (NCBI taxonomy): domain Eukaryota; kingdom Metazoa; phylum Chordata; class Actinopteri; order Anguilliformes; family Synaphobranchidae; genus Ilyophis; species Ilyophis sp. 1 JC-2022. The sequence goes on from CM040406.1 coordinate 39,062,591, forward strand.
ATCGACTGTGACATCATTCTGTTCCTTTCATAGAGAACCATATGTGCCTTAGCTCTGGGCACATTACATTACAGGCATTTGTCAGACACTCTTTTCCAGAGGAACTTAATACTTAACATAACTTTCTCTTTTAAAAATTATTATTATTTTTTTTTTTTACACAGTAAACCCATTTATACAGCTGGATATTTACTGAAGCAGTTCAGGTTAAGTACCTTGCCCAAGGGTACAACAGCAGTGTCCTACCTAGGAATCGAAAACGGAACCTTTAATTTACAAGCCCAGTTCCCTAATCTTTACACCACACTGCCGCCCATATCGCTTTGATACTGAGCGCGCTCTTAGAAGCCCTGTCTCTGACCGTCCATTTTGGAGATGTAGTTGTCATTCAGGGACAGCTCCTCCAGATACTGGCAGTTGTCCAGCCCCTCTGCCTTGGTGATGTCATTGTTATTGAACGACGCCCAGCGCAGGTTGACCAGTTTGTCCAGGTTGGTGAGCCGAGAGAGCCTCTGACCGTCCAGGTTGAGGGCGGTGATCTAATCCAAAGAAGCTCAGTGAGAGACATTCTGCCAGTTCTCAAATGAAGCTCAGTGTACAGATTGGTCACAGAGCCTGCGCCTAATTGGTCGCTAAATTATCAGCCTTTTGTAATGATGTACATGATTGGACACGGCAAAGGCAGTTTTCCACAGAGACAAACCAGGCAGGAAATGAGGCTCACCTGGGAGGTCCAGCCTGGTTCCAGTTCAGTGTTGAGATCCCAGGGGTTTGGGCTGAGCTGGGTCAAGAGCTGGGCTGCAGAAAGAAGGCTGAGGCTGCGGGGCCGGTCTGGATCGGTCCGAGAGTGGGCCAACAGGGCGGCCTGTGGGCGGTTAGCAGATGACCACATAAGCACTTTATTACATCTTCCTTCACAAGACAGCTGAACAAAATATTCCCAACCGGTCCGAAGTTAACATGATCATATGTAATGCACAAGAACCTTTTCGTAGTTCTGGGGTGTGCTGAGTAGGCCTACTTATCTAACATAACGTAACATAATGACGAGAACAGGCTATTCAGCCCAACAATGGTTGTCATTTCCTTACCACTAAAGGGTACCTACTGCTCATCGTTTACCTACAATCTAGCACCGTATCAAGCCAGGTCTTGAAAACCTGCCTCTACTACATGACCTGGCAAGCTATTCCACACAATTACCTTCATCTAATATCCATCTCTGCCTCCTCATTCTATCTGATAATACAATCTGGGGTAAACTTCAAGAACACTGAGATTATTGCTTGTTATGTTTTTCCTAACGGAGTAATGTTAGGATCGTAGTTCCGACTGTCCGTATGCATAGTGCTTATGATCTGCACAGCAGCAGTGAAGCTTGTCTCTGACCTGATTAATCCTGGAGTCAGTAGCAATCTGCCCAGCAGCAGTGAGGCTTGTCTCTGACCTGATTAATCCTGGAGTCAGTAGCAATCTGTACAGCAGCAGCGGCCTCCTCCTCAGTCACCAGCTGATCGTCCAGGTGCGTGAGCGTCTTCACGCGGCCCAGCACTGTGGTCCGCACCATCCCAGGCTGAAACACATCAAACAGCGAGAGTTCTTCCCCTGTTGCTGTGTGTTGTGTGTGTGTGTGCGCACCTGTGTGTGTGTGTGTGTGTGTGTGTGTGTGTGTGCCTGTGGGTGTTGTGTGTTTCTCTGTGGTATTGTGCCTTGTTGAAGAGGAGGAAGAAAATTAGAAAAACGCCATCTTGTCTGACGTGTCACAAATCAGAGTGTTGTGAAATGTGGTCCATTGTTAGCCTGTGCCAGGGATTGTGTATGATATTGAGGTACCATAGTGTGGGGACATATTTTGGTGTGGGCTCTGACCTTGTGCCAGGGATTTTGTAGAATATTGAAGTACCGTGGTGTGGGGACATATTTTGGTGTGGGCTCTGACCTTGTGCCAGGGATTTTGTAGAATATTGAGGTACCGTGGTGTGGGGACATATTTTGGTGTGGGCTCTAACCTTGTGCCAGGGATTGTGTAGAATATTGAGGTACCGTGGTGTGGGGACATATTTTGGTGTGGGCTCTGACCTTGTGCCAGGGATTGTGTAGAATATTGAGGTACCGTGGTGTGGGGACATATTTTGGTGTGGGCTCTGACCTTGTGCCAGGGATTGTGTAGAATATTGAGGTACCGTGGTGTGGAGACATATTTCAGCGTGGGCTCTGACCTTGTGCCAGGGATTGTGTAGAATATTGAGGTACCGTGGTGTGGGGACATATTTTGGTGTGGGCTCTGACCTTGTGCCAGGGATTGTGTAGAATATTGAGGTACCGTGGTATGGGGACATATTTTGGTGTGGGCTCTAACCTTGTGCTAGAGATTGTGTAGAATATTGAGGTACCGTGGTGTGGGGACATATTTTGGTGTGGGCTCTGACCTTGTGCCAGGGATTGTGTCGGATTTGGAGGCGCAGCAGAGCGGGGGTGTGCTTTCGCAGAACGCTCGTCTCCTCTCTGGTCCGAGTGAGCTGGTTCCAGCGCAGGTCTAACTGCTTTAGCCGGCCCAGGCCCCGTAGGCCCTCCAGAGTCACAATGCGATTGTAGCTCGCATCCACAAACTCCAGGCTGGGCTGCACATCACAAACACAGGAATATAGCAAACTTCGTCAAACTACCAGTCTTCACTGGCAGATGTGAACTAGCAATATTTCATGAAGTGGAATATGTGAAATACTCTGTGTGAGTTGATGGTTAGCATGATTAAATAAAGAATATATGATTTCTACATTTCCTAAACATAGATAATTAAATCTGAAGGTGTACACCTCTTTACTGGCATTTCATATCATTCTGCATTTTGCAAAGAATGTTTTATTTTTATTATTAAAAAACAAACAGCTCTCTCAGCACAATGTCTGTGAACAGCACTGCATGGAAGAGCACTGTGAACAGCACTGCATGGAAGAGCACTGCGAACAGCACTGCATGGAAGAGCACTGTGAACAGCACTGCATGGAAGAGCACTGCGAACAGCACTGCATGGAAGAGCACTGTGAACAGCACTGCATGGAAGAGCACTGCGAACAGCACTGCATGGAAGAGCACTGTGAACAGCACTGCATGGAAGAGCACTGCGAACAGCACTGCATGGAAGAGCACTGTGAACAGCACTGCATGGAAGAGCACTGTGAACAGCACTGCATGGAAGAGCACTGTGAACAGCACTGCATGGAAGAGCACTGTGAACAGCACTGCATGGAAGAGCACTGCGAACAGCACTGCATGGAAGAGCACTGTGAACAGCACTGCATGGAAGAGCACTGCGAACAGCACTGCATGGAAGAGCACTGCGAACAGCACTGCATGGAAGAGCACTGTGAACAGCACTGCATGGAAGAGCACTGTGAACAGCACTGCATGGAAGAGCACTGTGACCTGCAGCGGTTTAACGTAAAAAAATTCACCACAGCCCGAGGTCATATTTTATACACACTCTGTGTGTCTGCATATGCGCAGTAGACGAAGCAGCTTTGTTCCAGTTTTCACCATAAGCGGGTTGGAAGAAGACACCTCAGTGTGTGTGTGCTCTGAGACACACATGATGAGAGGGGAGGGGCGAAGGGAAGAAATGGTCAGACGAAGGACAGTGGTCAGTACTCCTCACCATATGTGAGATGTCATCCAGATGTGTGAACTCATTGAAGCTGATGGTCAGTCGCCGCAGGGCCGTTAGGCGCGAGATCTCCTTCAGCTTGCTCAGGCTGTTGCCATGGAGATTAAGGACCTGAGCCCAAGAGGAACGAGGATCCATGTCATTGACTAACACGCAATAGAGAACCTGCTCATGCAAATTAAAGCGTTACGGCATTCCACTGGCTAGGACAGCACGTTCCCTTATCTAGGGGGACTTAGATATAGTTCCTACTATTCACACCTTCCATGCACACGGAATAACCCACTTATACATAGTTTTACTTCCAGCAATGAAGGTCAAAAGAACAATGGTGTCCCACCATGATATGAACCGACAGATGACAAAAGATCCACAAGCTCCAATTTACTACTGCTGCCCACGCAAACACCCATTCAATCTAAAGACCTGGTAATGCGGGAACGCGGTTTCGGTACAGGCTGAACGAATATTCATTAGCAGCAATGCTGTAAACATGCGCACGTGCTAACGGACAGAGGCCTGAACGGAGAGAGATTGACAGAGATCTTACGGTGATCTGGCTCAGCACGTTGGCCCGGGCCACTGTCAGCACAGCCTTCTCATCCAGGCTCAGCATCTTGGGCCTCGGCTTGAGTATGGGCTCCATGCCGAGGGCCTCCTCGTCCAGGCCGACGTCGTGGAAGGAATGGGCGGAGTCCTCGGCGCTGTTGGACGGCCTGTGCTCCGGGAGCCCGTACTGGAATCTGTCCTGCTCACGTACACACAGCAGGAGCAGAACGCAATCACACTTTGCTCAGCACCATGAAAGATGAGTTTTCCGAGGCAAGTATTTGACTTCAAGTTTTTCTTCCCCGGTAAGAATCCAAACGCAGACGGTCTCACCGTTTGCCAAAACCGACCGGGCGTACCTGAGTGACGTAGTCAAAGTCGATGAGGTACTCCGGGAGGACGAGCTCGTGGTCGAAGACGTACCACTGGCTCTGGCGGAGGCTGCACTCACAGCTGTTGTGGTGCTTAGCAGAGCAGAGCCTTTCTACACCCCAGGCAGTAGGCAGAGACAGAGGAGAGAGACGATTGGTTTTACCCAGTGCCGAGTCACCGTACAGTCAACAAACTGGGACACGCTTTAAATCCCCCCCCCCCCCTACCGGCTCACACCTAGCTCCTTTTTTGTGTTGCGGTAAACCGAGTGCACTTTGGAGTACTTGTCGGCGTCCACTTCTGTCCCTTCCCGAGCTGATGCGCTGCGCCCCAGGAACACCTTGGCCACTAGGATCTGACCTGGAGAACATGGGGACATGATTTTCCCAAACCAGTTCCATCTCAAGATACACTTAAATGACTACCAAAGCTATAGCTAAACTCTCCCATCTGAAATTACCATATATAAATCCATAATATATTACATATATGATGATGTAATATATTACGGATTTATGTCAGAAATGTATCTATTAAAATATACATATTCAATACATGACAATATTATTGAAGTGTGTGCAATCCAGATCTATTTTATCTGGAAGTGTAACATATAATTTATTATACAACAGTTAGTTCCGAAGGTGTGTTGTAATTGGCCGAGAAGCATTCCATGAGTGTTGATATACAGTATAACATCACTCAGACCTCATCACCAGCCGGGATCACTCCGTTTTGTTTAGATTCAAATCTTTTTTAAATGGGATTCTGAAGGAACTATATTTGTTGGCGGAGCCAAATAAACAACAATATCATAATCTGTTACTCAATACATTTTTTATAGGCTAGTAGAACTATTATAAAATCTAAATCACACACAGCTCGTGCTGTTATACTCGATATCAGCACAGATGTGATTACCTACGAGCGGATCACAGCCATGCTGACAGTATAACAGCACTCCCTCTCACGTGATATTGCTTAATTGAACATGGAAATATGAACCAAATATATATTTAAAAGGGTGGGCATTGCACCGTCTGATGGCATTAATTATTTAAAGTGGGGAGCAGTGTAGGGTGGGGCACAGACCGTGTCTGAATGGGACAGAGTCAGAACCACGCCTCCCCCGGGCCCGGGCCTGTCTCAGCGTGTGCTCCATCCTGAGCTTCTCACACACGCTCAAGCTGTTGGACAGCGGCACGGCCCTCTCTCTCCCCAGAGCCTGGAGACACACACACACACACACACAGTCCACACACTGCAGCCAAACGCCTTCAGCACCGCACGCGTTCACATTCCAGCACGCCACAGCACCTTGTACGCGTCCGCCGATTTAAATCCGTCCTCGGGGATATGAAGGAACTCGTTCTCGCCGGCGTGCTCCGGGTCGTATATATAGAACAGGTACTCCAGCCAGCGTTTGTAGTTTCTGTGCAGAAACGAAGCGGGCAGGGGAAGATTAGAGTAGCGTTCAAACGGAGATATCATTTACTCTGTCTGATAAAGCTACCACACAGGCGTGGACACAGAATAAAAAAAAATGTTTTTTTCTTAAAAAAAAAATTTTTTTTTTTTTTTGATTCATTGGCTTGGAAACTGTGGGAGAGCCACAGGGAATGGATGCTGATATCTGGCTATGCGCTGACAGATTTTTATATCGGACACACACAGGACAGGACAACTTTTGATAAATGCTGCAATGTATATATTTTTGGCTGCTTTGTGCTGCTGGTAGAACACATTGATCACTACTTGACTGACATGTGATTTAATTTGACCCAAGATTTTATCCGAGGCATTTCTGTCTGTATATATGGAATAGTTACTGACAGCCTTGCTGAAAAAAACATTACAAACCATTAGAGAATTTCTAATGTTTTTTAATGGTGCTTAGTGATCTCGACTAGTGATCTAATGGTGTGTACTGTGTTTTAATGGAAATCTAATGGTCATTGATGGTGATTCCATTTTATCCTCCTGATATCGAACGGTTTGTGATGGTATTTTATGGTAAACCGGATGGTATGAAAAATCTCCTAATGGTTTCTATGGGTTTTTTTTCAACAGGGAGTGCATAATGTGGTACATACTCTTTTCTGTGCTTTGTGGACTCTCCAAAATCTCTTAATTTACAGTAATTTTATTTTAATACTTTTACAATCTAGATAACTTGTCACCTTTCAGTATCACCATGATTTAACAGTGAGTAAGTGTGCTATAAGCCGTGGTATCTCTTATTACTTGCATAAATACATCCATTATGATTAAACTGAGACATTCACTGTCTATGTATCACATCCAAAATGTAAAATGTGTTCATTCGGATTTACAAGAAGCTTTGTCCACTTTAAAATGAAAGGAAGTAAACCAGTGCAGTGTCGAACTAAACATCTCAGAACAACTCTGACCTTGAGAAACTGAAAGTGTAAATGCCCGTAGCTCACTGGTGATTTAGCGGCCTATGAAAGAATAATGGTAAGCCTGAAGCTTTTTACACATTCTATAATTCATGACTGACTACAGTTCCTGCAGCAAGAAGAGAAAATACAGATAATATTTCCATTAGTTTGTTTGACACACAGAAATTGCAAGGTGGTTCACTTAACCATCCATTGAAATTATTTATATACGGTCTCTCTGTGCCTGTTGGTTTCTAATGGAAACACTCTACTGGCTAATTCTTATTTTCACCTCCCCTGCTCTGCCTCATTGGACTTGCTCATTTAAAACTGAAAATGGTTAATGCTACGCTGTCTGTACACATTTCACTCTGTTTGATTCCAAATGTATCCACAGTACCCCTAGCACATCTTAACTCAAAATTTGACCAGTGGTAACTGAAAAATGAACCAAAATAACTTTCAGCACAATTTTTACGAATCTATCCAGAGACCTACAACAGGCATCCTATAATGATATAATAATGTTAGCCAATTATGGGCAAGTGAAGTACTTATGTAAGCCTGAAGTAGAAATATGGAGAAGCATTTCACCTCTAATGAGGGCTCCCATTTTGAAATTAATTCCAGAACTCTGTTTTATGAAGCCTCAGTTCAGAGACTGCAGGGGAGTGATCAACGGCTCATTTTGTAGCAGCAGATTGATGACACTGAGTTTTGCACCGCCTCTCAAAAAGAGGCAGGATTAGCCCACAGTGCAGAAGACCTACGGCCCCTCACACGGCCAGCTAACCTGGTCCTTACGTTTCTCTGGGGTCACATGGCGGCCTCTTAGGAAAAGCTGTGCACATAGAGCTCTGGCACACTCTCCTCCTCTAACCGCCTATAGCAACCTCTGCATACTGCTAAGTACTTGTGTCCATTATCTAAGTCTAGCAGCACTGATTGTGGTTTGAGCAGGGATTTCTAACTGTCAAAACAAGAGAAAACTAGCTTACTGTGAAAATGACCAGGCCTTTTAGCACAGGGAGCTCAGAGACGCTAAGCATCGTTAGCGGGCCGGCACGCGTGCACTCACTGTGAGAGACGCTAAGCGTCGTTAGCGGGCCGGCACGCGTGCACTCACTGTGAGAACATGGTGGACTCCTCGCTGGCCAGCAGTGTGTGCAGCTTGTCCTCGAAGCGCAGTCGCAGTGCTCGGTTGTGGATGCGGATGATGCCGTTGATCTTGATCCCGGTGATGCCGTGGCTGCTGTAGTCCCAGACGCAGAAGCGCGACAGGAGGAGGTCATAGCAGGAGCTGAACCTGAAGGGGGCCGTGGACAAACGGTCAGAGTGTCAGGAGCCGTCCCCTGCACGGTGAAGTCAGATTGGATAGAGCATGCTCCGCTCGACTGACCAAGCGGCAGCAGTGGGTGTCGTGCGAGTCAGGGTCGGTACCAGGGGTCAGTGGGGCTGCCCTCCTCGAAGCGGATGTTCCCCACCGTCTGCAGCTCCATTAACAGGAAGTTCACCATCAGCTCCTTCCTGTCTGTGGAGAGGGCCAGGTTCTGCCGTTGATGGGTCTCGATCCTGCATGACAACACAAATTTACAGTAGAAACTAGTCCAAAGCAGGCTTCAGCATGAGAAAACTCAACCAATTAACTATTATATACTGCCCTTTAAATTGTCCTGGTAGAGTCGCTTTATAATGAAAATAATTTAGGAACACAACCAGGCAGTCACTCTCATACTGTAGATCAACTGTGGCAGCTGAAAGGAGAACTCTGGGACTGGGCTCTGTTATCCAGTCACAATCCTCATTATGTTTAGTTCTTTTATCTGTTCCCTAGTTTCTGCACAAACCAACAATCTGTTATTTCATGCAGACAAAAGGACCTGACAGTAGGCTGGAGAGGAGCTCACAGGCAAAAAAATAAACGCTTTCAGTGTCCTTGCTGAGAAGGTGAAGCACAAATGAAAATAAAAGCCGCTTTTGTTGATGGACCCTCTGCAATGGCAATCCAGATCTTTGGACCGCTTGTACAGAATGCCAAAAAGCATTCTTTATACACATGCAGAATATTAATGCTGTGCTATACACTTCAGTGAGCTATTTTCAAAACATTTTCTTTTCTTGTTTCTGTCTATTATTTTGGGGATTTGGCGATAGATGTACTTTGGAAACAAAAACAAAGCTAAGTAACGTGAAGGCTCTGGCATTCAGCATCTCTGGACCAAGCATGTTTATGAATGTTTATTAAGACTGTGTGACTGTCGTCTCAGTGTTTGTCCGTATGTTGTGTCGGCTGCCCTGATTGGCGGAGGCTCACTCACTCCTCCAGTCTCCTCGTCCACACTCTCAGCCTCTCTTTCACAGCGCTGAGTTTGCAGTGGAGTTGGTACTCCAGCCCGGGGTCCCTGGCGATGTCATCGGGCGCGACGCCGCTTTCACTCGCTCCCTCGGCCGGAGCGGAAGGGCCATCCTCCCAGGTGCGCGCAGACTTCCTGTGTGCGGCCTGCACCTCCGTCAGCTCGCAGTCCAGCTGTCCGTTAAACATAGTAAGCAGTGGGTGCGCTGGCATTCCCCCAGCACGGAGGCTGACACTCACAAAACAGGGTCTTTTTCAGTTAAAGCTACTCTACAAATCACCTGAATCCGCTAGCTTGATCACGCACTTCACTGTTTTGTATTTTAGTTCTACACAACCCACATTGATATGAACCTTTTTCAGGGGAAAAGTGGCATATTTGTAATATCAGTTGTGAGAAGCACAGCAGAAATAGACCTGGGGGGAACTACTGACAGTGAAATGACTCGGCGCTATACCTACGTGCTTGATTGCATAGCTGAGAGCCCTGATGCGCTCCTCTGGTAGCTTCATGACTTTCTTCTTGTGCTCCAGCAGCTTGGCTTGTGTCTTAGCCAGCTGTCTCTCCGCTGACTTCACTCGCATATTGTAATACATCATCTTTTTCATCACAGTGGACTGGAAAAGAGGCACGTCACTTAGAAAGAACATCACATGTCGCTCATCCGGAATAAAGCTCGTCTCAATATGGGACTAGACTGTGGGCCTGTGGAGATAGGATTAATAATACAGGCTAGCCCCTCAAACGAAAAAGGAATTCCAGAAATCTGACTGAATAAAAAAAGTGGCCCCAGAGCTTTCTTCCTAAGATAGAGTGGAGTTGCCTACCCGTGGCGTTTGCGTTAAAATAAGACTTCACCGGAAAGCTAATCGCTGCGAGACGAACTACACGCACTGCTCTCAGCCCTCACCTCTGCTGCGTCTTTTATTTGCCTGTTGGAAACGTCGTACGTGTCCAGCCTCTGAAGGCCGGGCATGTGGTAGAGCACGTGTGTGGAGTAATTACACAGCAGACACACAGGGTTGGGGATGGACTGGGGGTCCTTCAATCCCAGTGACTTCAGGTTGGGAAGACGTGCCAGGTGGGTTAACTCCTGTAACACACATATTATTCAATTTAAATTTTTAAAAATGTTATTGTTTATTTTTGCAGGGACAGTGCACAATTAAAAAGTTATTGCACCAGTTCGATAGCAGCTCATTTACATCTGTTGCCGCTGGGCAAGTAGACAAATAACAACCACAGAACAGCAAATACCCTACATAAAACAGCACAATACATAAAAGTCCATCAATGTGAAATAGTTAAGATCAGTATCATATATACACTTTAATACTTTAATGGCAACAACTCTGTTTAAAAACTTGTGGTACCTGCTTTCCTTTGACCACACATTTATTTTGTCAGAGCACCTTGACACTACTGTACTGTGCTACGCTATACTTTAAAAAGAGAGCACTGAACATCTAGTCCGTTTCTCAATAAACACAGGAGGCGTCTATTCATTTATTGTACTGTGTTTGGGGACATTGATTTATACAATATACAATGCACTCCTAAACATACACAAAACCCCTCCTAAGTCTTTTATTTGTCTCTATAGAGGAAAACGGAAAAGCATGCGAATTTGACTGAAATGCATTATGCGTAGTGCACAATGAGCAAACTGCTTTTGTATTGTCTGAAAAGAATGCGTTTTTTCCTTAAACACGATGAAAGATGTGTTACATTGTGATGGTGACATTGATTGAAAGGCAGAGCCTCACTGGAATTGAATAGCACCAAAATTAGCAGATTTTTCACAAAATGGCTTCATATAGTCGCCCTCTCGAAAGGACAGAATGACTGCTGTAATAAGATCATTTAAGATCAACAAAAAAGCCTGGAAAACATAGAAATTATTTTGCCATTGGTTACATGACAACCAATAAAAAAAAAACAGGTAACATGTTGTATGGCATTTCATTTTCATATTGGTTCTCAGATCAAAAAAAATAGACCTAATCAAAAGAGAATAACAGTTTATAGCTAAAACAAACCAAAAGCACATATTTGTAGGGGAAAACAGCTTATTTGGTCGGAATCGGAAATTAGATAAATGTTGGTTCATACATACCTTGAACGAGCAGATTTTATTTCCTGATAAATTTAGATTTTCAAGCCCAGAGTTACAATCAAGACTGTGTCCTGAAAAATAATTAGAAATATATGATTCTTTGAGTTACATAAAAGAGGCAACATGACCAAACAGCCTTTGTAGATATTAATAGGGCTTCATTAAATGTGGCCAATACATCCATCAAAAAGATTTGTCTGGAGCAATATTGACAGCCACTCCTATTTATTCTGTACATCATGCTGGTAATTAAATATACATCATGGTACACAGACAGGATAAAATAAATTAATATACACTTAATTTAATTACAAACAGTGCGCAAATAAACTGTACCACAAAACAGAGAACGCTTTTGTATTTATGAACCTACCAATTCTCTCAATAGCATTGTCAGCAAGGTTCAACTCGCTCAGATTTTGGAGAGTATCCAGTCCCTATACATGGCAAAGAAAAAAATGAACTAGAACATGTACTGCATTCATTTCTATGTATGAGAAGCGGAAAACTGTTTCCAAAGCACCTTTTTTGTGTTATTAACATTTATTCACACTTAATGGTACCTTACATATAATCCGCTGTATGCACTCATGGTCATGATATAAATCAAAAGAATAATGAAAGTGGCTGTCAAATAAGCTCACCTCAATGAGAGTAATGCAGTTGCTGTTGATCCATAAGACCTGCAGGTTGACCAGCATCTCCAGTTTTTCAATCTTTCTGATCTTATTGTCATAGAGGAAAAGCTTCTGTAACTGATGGCAAGTTTGGAGTCCAGAAATATTCTGCAACACATAGCAAGTTTTAAAATGGGCCTACTTTTTGAAATAGAGCTTCGCCACACGCTCACAATAAATACAACTGTGAAATGAACTACAACTGCGTACCGATAACAATAACAGTGTTCAGACACAGAGTCATTGTTATCACTTTCTTTAAGGTCTGTCTAAATTACTTGAGTGTTTACCAGGTAAGGTGAGCAAAGTACAACTTAGACACTGAATATTGCAACAATGTCCCTCCTTGACATAATTAGATTAATCCTCTTGTGATCTGGGAATATTATACATACATCACACCCACTCTGGGCTGAGCACATGAACTGGAAGACCACACTCACTGTCAGCTGGCATTCTACTACCCAGAGCTCCTGAAGCAGAGGGCACAATTCCAAGCCCTGTATGTGGCTCACGCTCTGGCCCACCACTATCAGCTGGCTTAGCCTGGGGAACAGGGAGAGTCCCACCATCCGCGGATACCCTGAGAAAAACATCTCCAGAGACCTGATGTTGCATCCATCTTGGGACACCTTCTCATAGGATACACCGTTGCTAATGCACTGTTCAGGAGTAGAGTAATTCTATATTCAGCATCACATTTTGTCAGAAATCACTGGCCGGCCAGACATCACAACTCAAAAGTTTTGACATCTTACCAATTCCTTGATGACTTCTTCATCACCACTGTGTTTTTGCTTTTCACTCTGTGTCATGATTTCCTTTCAGGTGACATGTACTTATGACACGGAGTTCCTGTACATCAGACTCAACATTGTAAGAGGGAAAGGGTGTGAAGTGTACATGTATTGTTATGACATGTTTTGACATAGTTATGCAAGCTGTGTGGAATGTTGGGTCCCCCTCCGTCCCACCTTAGCTAGTTAACGTTACTGATATTTATTGTTCAAAACCTAAGCTAGCGAACGTATGGTTATCCTTAAATTCCTTGAATAAGTTTAGCTAGTTAATTTACCTAAATATCTATCCAACAATAGGTATTTAATAAAAAATCTGAAACAATTTAATTTTCTAAATTAGCATAAACGTGTCTAGCAAGTAAATACAATAGCTACAGTTATCTGACTAGCTAACGTTAAGTTATTATCCGCCCAATCAGCTAAGTTACCTTAAATATTTCTTGCAACAAATGTATTATTTTTAATGCTGTAAATTGTGGATTATCTGGCTTAAAAAAGCGTAACGTTATCTACTTACCTTTTAGTAATGAAAGTCATTTAATTTTCATAAGTGATTGTAGCTAACATAGCTAGCTATCAAGCTAGCTAACGAGCTACAGCATTTCTTCTGCAGTGTTTATGTAGTTAACTACCCGTCTCTAGGGAAGTCTGCGTCCCGTTGCTCGGGAGCCATCTTGGTTTTTCTTAAGCTTCGACGATTTGTCTATACTCTAAACAACCACAAGAGGACGCTACAAGTGCTGTACACATAAACATGCTGTTAACGGGCAACACCCCCAAACATTAGAGTCCATAAAGTGCATACATGTGAAATATAGTGCTGCATCTCTTAATCGCAACAGTAAAATCGCAAAATAATAAATGCACTTCATTTCAAATATTTCATACTTTCGCTACAAAAACATCGCTTAAGCCTCAAGCCTAATAAACTATGCTAGCTAAGTAACGGACAAGAATGTACTTCAATGGCAGTACATAACCGATATGTCCTCTCTGCACGAAGCAAATTCACGGTCTATTCGTGTATGGTAAAGTATTATTATGGCATGCTGTTGTTTCAAAATAAATGTAGATATAAACATCTTCGATTTCCTTTCGGTTTAATCGTTCACCAGTGTTTGAACTATAGGCAAATATGCAGATATTAGGCAACCGACATTTCGGCGCTTTGTCCTAGAAAGTAAACTGAATTTCGTTTACTTTATAAGAAATTTTTATTAATTTAGATATAGCCATCTGTAACTATTATGTTGCACTTGTTTACATGCGTGTAAATTGACTTCGATAAGCGACATGTATTCAGTTTATTATTTGCAATTGATATTCTAAATCTGCAAGTCCTCTTGCTGATCTGCACAACCCTACTGCAAACGGTTAACAGAATGAATGTTACTTTCCGTCCCAAATCCTCGCCTGCCATAAGCCACACAGATAGGATGACGTCACCATCGAAACATTGAACTAATCTGGCCATTTTCACATGCGTATCGCTCCACCAACAGGAGTGCATAGTCTTGCTGAGACGTTTCATAACAGTAACTTTGAATCAAATTCGTTGAGGCAACAGTTTTTGTGAGACATCTTTTTTTTATTCATTTACCCAATCCCTTTTCACGGTCTTGTTAAGATTGATAGCTACTAGCTAGCTATCGCTGCACTACCCGAACCCTCAACTAGCATGTCCGTGAAACCCAGCGAGGAGCCAGGTTCGGAAGGGAGGTGGTTTGGGGAGGATTTTGAGAAGATAGACCGCTTTGGGAGTACCGTGCCACGGTTCGACGAGCGAAGAGATGAATTGCAGGCGGAAAACTGGGAAGATGAGAGCCCCGAACAGAAACAATGCCTCTATGAGCCAGAGAGCAATCGGCAACGGCCCTCCGTTGCCATGGAAACTGCATCTACAGGTAAAGCAGGCTTAGCTAAGTTAGCTAACTGAACACGACCAGAGGAATGTGTGTAACGTTAGTTAACCGATCAAGTGTACAATCAACATAATCGGTCCTTTGCTTGCTTCTTGCTCTTCGTTGTGAAATGGCCATTCAGCAAGATATCTCGTTAGGTTGTGCGTGCTTCCAGAAATTGAACAAAGTTTGCTAACGTTAGCTAGCTAACTTAGGTGAGTTAAACTTAGTTTGACGTTAGATAAGTTAAGTTAGCATGCAAGCTGCTGTCCGATCAGCAGGACTTTGGTGTGTGTCACACGAAGTTATAAAAATTCAGGAACTGTCAGCTAGGTAACGTTAGCTGATGATCATAAGGCTTTATTTGTTTAGCGATACGTTGCATAACTAAGTTAACGTTATTAGACTAGCTAGACAGCAAGAAGAAAGAGTAATTTGCTAAACTAACGTTATATTAGTTATGGGCGGGCTTCTCATTGTGTGACGCATGTTTGCCTTCATTGGGTTCTTTATTCAGCTTGGGACGTTAACTAAAGTATTACATATTAACGAGAGTGGCTTGTTATATATTTAATATTTAAATTGAACATAAAAAAGTAACGGTTACTAACGTTAGGATATCTTAGGTCTGTATTGATCAGCAGACATCTGCAGGGAGTGGGAAACTGTTTTTTAGAGTGCTTTAACAGTTAAATTATTTATCTTACTGGATCTTTTAACCGAACCTCTGTAAAAAGAGAAGGCAATATTTCCGCAGAAGCATAACTAATTTTGCCTTATTCTTCATGTCGTGTCATCACAATGTGTTTAACTTTAACTTAAGACTTAACCATGTGATAAAAAACGAGGGATGTGCACTTGCATCAGTCATAACTGTATGTATACATAACTGAAAAATCCAAACACTGCAAATGCTGAAGTTTATGTAAGTGGGTCACAGTTCGCAATCTCTGTATTTTTGAGCGATGGAATGCAGAGTGCAGAGGGGGATGGGGCTTCTGGATGCTTAGTAGGGTCGAAGCCGAAGGACAAATGGCATACGCAGATCCTCGCCAGTTAAGACCATATATCTAGAACCATAGATGTGACATATGTCGTAGTTAGTGGCACAATTTTTGAGACCATACCATAGACTATAAAAATATGGACAAAGTCACTGTGACGTCACCCATTGCCTTCCCACGGCCTCGTAAAAACCGAATTGAGTCTGTATGTGACATATTTTACAAACACGTTAGTATATATTACAAGCTCATAAGTAGCCTACCCATTACACCAGCCACTTTGTGAGCTGGTCTGTTGTGCTTTACCTTTTCGGAAGCACCCCTGCCTCGTAGTCGGAAGTTTTTGATGTAAATGTGACACTAACTACTAATTACACAGCACTGCCAAGGTAAACTAATGTCTAGCTCAACTATGCAAACATTTTTAGTGAACTATGATGTCTTATTCACAGTGTAGCCTACGTACAGTGAAAGAAAGAAAGAAAAAAAAACACCAATGTAAAGTTACTTAAGGTGTTGAGTCACTGTACTCTCTACTCTTAACTGTTCTGCACTCTAGCACTTTGAGTTTGAAAGGATACAATGACAATGAGGTTGAAGTGAAGACAGCTTTAATTTGTGGGTAGTTTTATCCATATCGGATGAACCGTTTAGGAATTATAGAACCTTTCGTACATAGCCCGCCCACCCCCATTTTCAGGCATCCCAAAAAAATATTGGACAGTTTAACATAATGTAGAATAAAGTAATCATTTTTAATATTTGGTTGCATATTCTTTGCATGCCATGACTTCCTGATGTCTCTGACCCAACAATATCAAAAGACTCTTGATATCTTATTTTCTGGTACTCCTACAAGCAGGGCCCTAGCCTTTGAGTCTTTTAAAACAAATTTTCTGCATTTCTACACAACCTCACACAGGGCATTTTTCTAAAATATTTTTTTTATTTATGAACATTTTGGAGAAGATATATGTAGCTGCTATATAGGCGAGATTTGAGATGCTTTCATATAAAGCTAAAGCCATGGTAGGCTAATCAGTATTTTAGGGGATAAGATAATTTTTAAACCCACCCCCGTTATAGGAGCACAATTTTATTTATGCCCAATAATAGCAAATCATTATCTAATGTTATATGGAAACAAGTATATTAAAGATTAACTATAGTCCTTCATCATTTCAGTCTCTTTGTGCTATTTATTATTTACATGTGAAACTAAGATAGTGTAATTGGCTCATCATTTTCATTTGTATTTTAGAATCTTGTGTTTTGAACTTTATTTTCTCACGTATTTACCACCCATTCTTAGAGGACATACAACATTTTCACTAACTATATTACAACACTTTTTTTTTTTAGTTCTGTGATTCACAATCCTACTTTTAATTGTATACACATTCCTGCACGCTACATGAGATCATCTGTTTTTTTCCGCAGAAAACACGTAGCTACAATTCATCCATGTCAAGAACCGGCGTAATGGCCTTATCATGAGCAAAAATAATAAAGTTTTTCTTTCCACTGTGTAAGATGATGCGGCGGAAGGGGGTTAAGACCATAGACTATAAAAATATGGACAAAGTCACTGTGACGTCACCCATTTTCTTCCCACGGCCTCGTAAAAACCGAATTGAGTCTCCGGAAGACTTTTTCCCCGCCCGTTTTACTTTGTACAAACTCATGGTAAACTTCCTTAAGTTGCTCATGTGTTATAATACAACATTTAATTTGTATCCTCAATTTTACTGTGTCATTTATTCGCATCGAATGTGTGGTATTTATCACATAATTAATGTTCATTCAGTTATCTTCAATTTATATTCAGCTAAAATTAATTTGATTAGCTCGATAGCATACCAGCTGAGCTAGGTAGCTAAGCTAGACACAGTGCATAACCACATATGGACAAACATAGGGTAATGCTATTACCATGAACTATATTGAAGGTCAATCAATCACAGATGTTATTTTTGACAAGACTACTTTTATTATAAATGTCCCGAGCACCGCTAGAAAGGTAGCAAGCTGTCCCCATAGTCTTAAATGAGCAAACTACCACCGTCTTTTTGGCTAACCGCTAATTAACTCGGTTTTCCGCAGCATGAAACCCCGTTCTGAAAACTGTTCCAGATAAAGTTGGCATTGTAGGTTAGTGGGTTCACATGCTAGCTAAAGCATAGTAGCCCACATTACATCGTAGCTGGCATTAACTTTCATCTGCATCCTGTAACCCAATCAGAAACTTTGCAAACATTTACAAACGCAGACTCCGTATTCTTTTTCGATAAATTATTGGTTTTATTTTAAACATTCCCCTATTGAGTCAGTACAAACATACCGCTAACACTTTGACTCTATTCCCCGCACATTTTCTTAATTTTTGGGACCGAAAAAAAATCATCCAGGCATAGAAATGTCCGGTTAGGGTTCTAGTTGGAGCAGCTGGCTAACATTAGTAACGTTAGCTAGGCAATCACGGTAGCTAGCCAACTTATATGGCCAGCCAGCAAGGATGACTTTAAGGAAGTCGAATAACTGTTAAATTAAAAGGGCTTGCCATAAGCTATCGTTAGCTTGCTAGCTCAATGTTAAAACGACTTGCCGTGAGCTATCGTTAGCTTGCTAGCTAGCTAACCCAGCATTGCTAAATTATTGAAGTTCTCTAACAGGAAAATAAAAGTTATTCTATTCTATTCTATTTTAAGCAACGGTAACCTTCATGGCAGGGGGAGTACGGTGATTGCGTACGGGAGGTGGCGGAATAGCTAAATTAATATCTAAATTGATTAGGTTATACAGGTATGGAGCAATTTATTTCAGATACTTAACCCACAGTTTGGCTGCTTGCTCCAAGACACTGGACCTGTAATGTAGCTGCAACATCCCCTGCTGTCTCTCATCTCACGAAACACAATTTTTTTTTGTAGTAGACACATCATAGCTCGCTCCAAAATGAATATGTGATGACAAACATGTTGAAGATGAGCAACAAGGCAGTCAATTTATTATGTTGCGAACTGCATCCACAAAACAACAGCTTGTTCATGGTAGGCAAAGACGGAATGTCAACTTCCACTCAAAAATACAGCGTGTCTCCCTGTCCCAAGCATAGACTGTATAAAGGTCCCAAGACGTCAGGGCGCATTTTAGACCAATGATTGTTGTCTCTCCCTTCTGATCCTGCCCCTCTGAGTGAGGGCAGTGATAACCCTATAGAACATATTTTTGGCAGTGACCCCAGGACTCAACCTGTCCCTCTGACTGGTCCTGAACAAATGTTAATACCCTGTCCAAACGACACAATAATTAAAAAAATTGGCACATGGAGAGGCATTACACCAAGGAAAAGCACCTATTACGACAACATATTCTTGTGGAAAAAATTTATTGACTTAGTACTTTGACAACATTGCTGCCGTTGACTTACATGGTGAAAGACCTATACTGGAGCCAACCGCGGTGGCGCTAGGGAGCAACAGCACTATGGCTGCTCCCAGTCCAACCAAGAAGTGAGCTTCAAAACGAAAGCCCGGTTTTGGCCCCTTGGACCATACCCAGGTAAGATGGTGGCCAGTAACTATGGTTTTATATCTATGAGCCAATCATCAGCTCTCGGCTTCTGAGACCCGATTATGACATCACAGTGGGTTAGAAAGTACATGACACTTTGCCATAGGTTCCTATTATAGCTGTACCCAGGTAAGATGGCTGCCAAATTGTTCCATTTCAGAATTCCGAATTACTATTACATTACATGATATGTCACATCTATGGTTCTATATCTATGCTTGAGACTGATCACGGCTTTTAGCATTAGGAAATTGGTATGGGACATTTACCAGTATTTTCTTCGAGCTCTCTTATTGTAATAGTTATACATTTTACTAATCATTCTAACTAAACGGTACCCGAAACCTACGTCAGTCTTGTTTTCTGAAATGCTATTGGCATACAGCCACTGGGGTTCACCTAGGGGCAGTCAAGTCGCATAGGTCTAATGAAAAACAAGCATTTGGTTTGGAAAAAAAAAAGAAGTGCATTCACAATGCAAAGTCATCGTAACTCTAAAACTATCGCAGCCCATATTCTGAAACTTCCTGTGCTCAATATACAACCGAGAGTAAAGATGGTTAGAAACAAAATGAAAACGCATTCTTGTAATATTTGTATTCATATTTAGAAGAGAGAGAAAAAAAAGAATGGACATGCATTCATAGCCAACCATAGAGACCATTCATATAGTGGCCGTGGGACGTGCACAAACAAAGTCATGTCTCTGCCGCAATGAGAGGTTCGGCATAAGTAGAAGGTTCAAAGTTAGAATAGAAACTTCCATGGAAGATCAATGGCGAATATTTTTTAAAATCATGTCTAAAAATGAAGATTGTAGGGAAAGCAGTGTTAACTCAATTGTGGATAAGCTCATTTAATGAAAATCTGAGCATGTCATGCCAAAGTAGGTTTCATGTGGAATTGTATCAATCTTCTCAAGGAGGTTTTTTTTCCCAGCTATACTTCTGAAGGAAAAATCTAGTTTCACTATTCAGAATCTAACATTTTCTCTAATAGTATGGAGAGGCTGTATTTCTGCCATGTATGTACAGCCTGCATGTTTTTCTTGTCAGTTTTTTAATTATTTTTTTTACTGTGAACACTCTAGATGCACCATCTGGCAAGGAAATCGCTTTTTTCATGTCACAGATTTGAGCATAGATTTGCAGCAAGCCTTTATACAAAGATGTTTTTGAACATCGATTTTTATGCACTCGCCATTGAAAACTGCTGACTGAACCTACCAGGATAGTGAAAACCCAAGGAACCTTTGAGAATAGGGTTTAATATAGGCTTTTGCTACTCTGCTAATGTTCTAAATTAGGCTCACTGTTCATTTTTTCTCGGAACAGAAGGGAGGCTCGGCAAATGCAATTACAAAGGTTAATTATCCAGACAGTTCTGTTAAGTATGTGTCCCTATGTGTGGATGCAAGTGTTCTCTACAGTTCAAGTCTATAAATTGCTGCAAGGCAATTAGCAAGATGTAGCTCTGAAAGTTTTTAAAAGTGCTTGTTGGAGTGTTATCAGGGACCAGACTGCTGTTTTATTTCAAATCCATGGGTGCCTTTCACCATTTGCAGAGTGCCACCAAATCCTATAAGTGTGCATTTGTGTTGAATTACCGGACCCATCCTTCATTCGGTTGCTGTATTTGGAGGCTGCGTTTGCTACCCAGTGTGTGTTGGCTTCTTTCCTCTTGCCTGACAGTCCAGTGTACGGCAGGTGTTCATCAGCCCTTGCCAGTGCTGCTCTGGGTCCAGCCCACTGCCTTGTCAGTGAAAAACTTCATTTGAATCATACCTGCGGTGTGGGACAAGAGTTTGGCTAAACTTGCAGCCAATGCCTACATGTTTCATGGAGTTGCCAGTGGTAACATATTCCAGGGCCTGTTTCTAATGTAACAACTTTGTTTTGAGTGTCTTTATGAAATGATTAAAAAAAACACACACACAATTAGGTTTATCACTCAGGGGGGACGTTTGCCTTGCAGTTTCACCACACGCAAAATAGTACAATGTGGAAAACACAATGCAGCAATAAAAATGCATGCATTCAAAGCAGTGCGAGAACCAGAACATTGCACGTGTCAAGTACTATTTGCTAATGGACCAGCTGCCAGCCCATTAGTAACAAAGTAAGATCGAAAAATTAGTTAAATAACAACAGCAAATTAAGAAGCTGTACGAGAAACATAATTTTATCATTCACTTCATGATGTTGACTGAAGAAGGTTATACGAGTTGGGGCGAATTGCTTTTTTTGTTGTTGTTATTCTTAGGCTTGGTATACAAAAACAGTGTCTTGAGAGAAGCCTCAAATTATCTGCGTAGTGTGTGGCCTTCATCGGGCTGAGGGCTTTCTGAAGGACTCTGTTTACCTGACGGTGTTTGATGGCTGTTCATGACCACGTTTCACTGTGGCTCCCCTGCAGCGTCAGCATTGAGGTTTAAATGGCCTCCACGTCAGCCGTAGAAACCAGGCAAATACAAATCTCTGTAGCATTCAAACAAGAGCACATTTCACCCTTGGAAAGATCAATAAGGCTTGACTAGTATACTCTCTCAGTAAGTAACTTCAGTCACATACGGAATGAAGCACAGGTTTCTTGACTGAATTATGAAGTAGGCATAAAGTATGTAGGCACATTCTCACAAACAGTCAGAATGCTGTTAACATACTTTTCTGTCAGAACATTATTATGAGCTTCCTGTGCATTAACTGCATTAGGATATTGGCTTTTTTGTTAGGACATTAGTTACACACTAATAAAATTTGTAATGGGTTATTTATTTGTAATGAGACTTTTGTCAATATAGTAAGAGCCTGTCCATTAACTGGATGCCTGAAATGGTCATAAAATACATTTGTAAATAAGATTTTCTTATACATTCCTTCTGCCAAATATTTTGAAACAATTTTTAATATGTATTTCCTAATTAGGCATGGCAGTGTGGATCAGACTGTGCAGAGACATTTTATTGTGATGGGAGTGTGTAGACTGGACAGCTGCAAATACGCAATATATCCAGACTAGGATCCCATGTACACAGAACACGCAACACTTAGGCTTATAAACCTTCTCTTAATAGCACTGTCAACACTGTCAATATAACACCCACTTTTACTGTGCTGTGATAACACAGCGGGAGTTTTTCTAACCTAAAGGGACTGCACTCACTCGGTGCAGGGTCTGAAGACGAGCAGGAGATTTAAGGAGAAGTGTATGACCTTTCTGGCTGTGTGCTGGTTCTACAGTGCACATGACTATGCCGGGATTTACCTGTGAGCAGAGGTGGAAAGTCCACGGGTCAGAAAGAATCCGGCCATGTTTTTCTAACCACCCTTGAACTGATTTGACAAATTAGTTCTACCTCCTGGCTGGAGAATTGTGCTAATGAGCAAATCCAGGTGATTGGAA
This sequence comes from Ilyophis sp. 1 JC-2022, assembly GCA_022702515.1. NCBI lineage: Eukaryota > Metazoa > Chordata > Actinopteri > Anguilliformes > Synaphobranchidae > Ilyophis > Ilyophis sp. 1 JC-2022. The sequence goes on from CM040406.1 coordinate 39,085,405, forward strand.
CACAATACTGGGGAGGACTTTTACTTTCTGAACCTGGACTTTCCACCTCTGCCTGTGAGTTGTTACCCACATAGCTCATCCCGTACCACGGTGTTACACAACAGCCCGACACTAACTCCTTCAGCTGCCTGTGTACATGGATCGCCTGTTTCAGAAGTCAAGCTAAAAATGCAACAAAACAAAAAAATGACTGCAGTTACATAGAGGGCTCAACCACAAATGGGTGAATTGTTTGCATATTTGAAGGAGTAGGCTAATTGAGGAACAATCAGGTCCATACAGTGTGTAGTCAGTTTCATCTATCATGGCAAATACCACTTGTGCTCCTGCTGTCCTTGTGCTGTTGTCCATCTCTTGGCACGGTCATCATTGCCTATTTATGTCCATCTTGGAAATCAAGTGCTTTCATCTGGCTGTCATACGATGAAGTTGAAACAGATATGCTTCCTTGAAATTCAGTTACTGCATGTTTTGTGCCCAACCACCGACTGCTGCTCAGTAAGGGTGCAACTGAAACTGCTGAAGAACTCATTGAAATGTACCTGCTGTTTGGGAAATATTATGGATTCGTTGCTCATTAAATAAGCGTTTATGTGCCGTGTACTGTGACATGCTGTGCAAAAGGACGCTATTTTCTGCAGTTATCCTTCGGAATAAAATGGTAAACCTCCTGAGCGATGCAGTTGCTCCGCGGGGTGGTACTGCGCGTCTGGCCTCTGTAAAGTCAGAGCCCACCCTCTGTGTTTTTCCACTGCGGTTTTAAAGACTGGCGCCCGCGTGCGTGCATTACGAGGCGCAAGCTGGATGCACCGCAGGTAATCCCCATCGCACCAGATAACGACGTGCAGCACGCAGCCTCCGCCCTCCGCGCTCCATCCGCAAGTTTGATTACCCAGCAAGCCCCGCTGGGCTATTTTTAGCGCAGAGACTCTGCGGTTGCCGCACACCTGGAACGCAGTGAAAGCCCGCGTGCTTGCAATTCAGTCACGGTCCTTCTGAAATATTCATGAGCTCGCGTTTGAAATTCCTCCGCTTGCTTTTCTTTCTTCTTCTGTGAGCTATTTCAACCCGGTCGTTTTGATCCTTGGGCTGGCAAGCAAAGTAGCGTTGTACATTAGATGGGGAAATCTATTTTAACGGATGAAAAACATGGCTGGCCTATTGTAAAGTATTTTTCTTAACTTATTATATGTCAGTATTCACTTAAAAATTTAATTTTAAGGACTTCATATCTGCTCCAAAACAGACAGAGATCCTGTTTTCCAATGAGAAGGGCTCTCCAGTGCTTTCTTACCGTCCTGTAACCTCTCTTGACATGTCTGGACTGGTGCACTGCATCTTCTTGGACGGTCCTCTCTACCCTGGGCCTGAGCTGCAATCCATAGAGTATTTGTCGTTGCCTGCGAATCAATGCTCCTCTTAGCTGCCATCCATTCTTCCATTCATCCGTTTGCCTGTTGGTCTTTCATGAGTGCCAGCTTTTGAGCCTCTCTCAATGAGAAACCGAGAAACAGTGAGACTGGGTCTCTGAGGCTGGGCTCAGGTCAAGGCAGTCACTCCACACTTATACCGTCTCTCACTCGGAATCGCTCAATATTGAACTCTGTGGGCAGGGAAATGTCTAGGGAATACATAACGCCAATATATACTTAAGAATAGCCTATCCTTCCTCATTACGAGAAGTGAAAAGGGGAGAGTGTTTTTATGGAGTGTGCGTCAGGCCTACTATGGTCAATTTGAAAGCAAGCCAATCATCTGTGAAAAAAGGGCTCGTTTGAAAATGCGTGGCTTTTGAATCTGTTGCCAGTCATTATGTGAATGTAGGCTGAAAACTACATGAGCATTCCATCACTTCAAGAGACATTGAAGACTCTGCTAGTCTACATTAAAGCTTTAAAAATGATTTATCTGTCGTTGAACAGTTATGTATTAAGTTGGCCGAAAGATATTCTGTGCACGGTCGTACTAATAATTTTCATTGTCATTTAATATTTGGCCTTTGTTGTTGTAATTAGCAAAATGAGTCTACTTTTTTTTAGCGCACAGAGAATGTGCAGAACAAACTCTTTTAAACAGCTTGTGCAGCATTGTGGATGTTTTAAATTTATTTAAAATGAGAATTTCTTTGTACTGGGAATTATGCTAATTTGCTTAGTTGTCTTTGATCCGAAGAGTACCTAGGGATATAGATAATTTCAGTCGAAATAAAGTGCGTTACGAATTGCTTGTTAGGTTTCTAAAATTGAAAGTATAATTTAATAATAATGAGAATATTTTCATATATTTTGTCTGCATGACGGTTTGCAATCTTTTACAGTGCTGTGTTGACATGTGCATTTTTCAGTTGGCTAATCCAGTCAGTGTGACATGTAACAAAACAACAAATGGGTTTAAAATAAATGAGAATGTTTAATCAAACGGTGGAAAAAAATCTAATTGATTTAATTTAACAGGAAAAAATCGGTTAGCGCACACTTTGCAAGGAAATTTCTCTGAAATAACAACTCCCCGCTAATATTAACACTGATAATCTCAACAAAGAGTAATGTTTTCACAATTACAAAAAAAAAATCTCAGTAAATAATACATGTAGCCTGCATGTTTTAACTTAGTGGAGAGCTTTAATGCACACATCTCTATAAAGCTGTTTCTGGTACTGGGCGTTTCCTCTATCAAGTACATGTAGGCCAATTCCTATAACATGGAACATTCTTTTGCCTGTATTTCCAGGCCATACAGTGTTAGACTGACCTTGTAGAGGCTGCTCTGGAGCACGTTACATGGAGGGGCCTGTACCGTTATTGATGACTGAATGCCATGTGTGCTGCATGAATATAAATCCATGCCATTGCGGTTAGGAGCTGAACAGAACTGAAGAGCTATTCCCAGCAGGTTGGAGAATGGGGAAGTGAGAGTATATTTATTGCTTCTGTGTGACACTGCTATATTTCCCATAGTCCAAACTGGAGAAGCCACAAGGCTGTTAAGGATTCAGTGCGCACATAACACTTTAATTTTATTTCTGTTATTACACCAGCTCCCCCCTGTGTAATGGTGAGCCGGTTTCTCTTATTAGCCTTGTTGTTGTCTTCTTTTTGGTTTGATTATTTGAATGGCACATTGCTCATATGCCACAATCTTTAACTTCCAGGTTTCCTGTAAAATAACGTGAGTTTTTAGTAAGGGCTTCTATAACATGCGCTTAATTATAGTGAAGGAGTGTAATAGGGTTATGTTATCCATTCATGAAATTGTGTATTTGTAAATTATTCATTTCGCCTGGCATCCACATTTGTTTTCTGCAGAATTACAGTAGGGAATTTGATTGACATGTTGAAATCTAGGTTAAAGAATAAAAACACTCAAGGTTGCCATTGTACTGTGATGGCAAATGTACACGTGAACACAGTTCGATGAAGATAGAGGCAAACACATGCAAATGTGCCCTTTTCCAATTGTTTAGTGAATGCCTAGTGTGATGGAGCTGCCTGTCATTGCTTATAACAGAATTAATTCTCTTCACACATTTTGTTCTTTAGAGAAGCCACTTTGTTCTCTCACAATAGGAGAGAAATGTGTGAAAATACGAGAATACATTTAGCTGAGATCGTACACACGCTTGCATTCCAAACGGTGCTTCGCCAGAACTGGCAGTGGTTGCTTTGTCGGATTGAAGTTGAAGAAAAATGTTAAGGAAGACATAGCCTGCCTTTTCTGTGTCTGGTGTGTCTTGCCTAAAATCAAACTGCCATAACTGTGGTCTTGGCGAGCACAGGGTGGTATTAAGGGAGCAAGAAAATGGAAAACATACAAGCTTGGAGAGCTTTTACGGAAAGGGAGGGAAAGGGTCCTTCTGAGTCTGCTTCAAGGGCCCCTCGGAGCGCACTCTGGTACTTACACAGTGGAGGGCGCATCCGTGGTACCTGGAGATGATTAAAATCACATGAGAATCACAAGTCTCATGGCTGTGGGTGTGTTATTTAACAGCTTTATTAAAACTCTAACTCACCAGGATGCCTCAGCAGCTCTCCTTCACACAGAAAGAATGTTCTCTCAAGTCGCTAACCGTAGACGCTGCGCGGTGTTGCAGAACGCCCCGTGCTCGCCGTGCTTTTGGAAGGATAAATGTCTTTTTTGACAATCACTACCTACAATCATTTTAAACTCGAGCAGGAGTGCAGTGTACGTGATGTTATATTAAGGACATCGTGAATACTAGCCTAATTAATTATGTTGAGTAGTACTGACAGCTTGCTGGCTCGCATGAATGCATTTCGTGCAGTTTTTAAAAATCGCTGGAGTTCTACAAAAAAAAACATTTCACAGTAATCTTCCTTCTGAAAGCACCTCAGCAGGGTTGTGTTAAATCAGCACTTGAAGGCATTGGATTCTCTATTCAATCTCTCTGAGTTGATTAGCTAAGAGGGAAAACTCTGGGCTGGGGGAGACAGCATTCACAACCCCTGTTTTATCCAACTATGCAGGAATGCATGAGTGCATGCATAGATATAGAACCATAGATGCGACATAATGTCATAGTTAATGGCACAATTTTTGAGACCATACCCAGGTAAGATGGTGGACAGTAACCATGAGCCTATGAGCCAATCATCAGCTATCTGGCTTCTGAAACGCCGATTATGACATCACAGTGGGTTAGAAAGTACATGACACTCTTGCATAGGTTCCTAGCTGTACCCAGGTAAGATGGCTGCCAAATTGTTCCATTTCAGAATTACTAGTAAATTACTATTACATTGCATGATATGTCATATCTATCGTTCTATATCGATGAGTGCAGGTACATCCCTATTGAGGAGTCCATTTCCATGGCCATTTGAGTCATGGTCACGCAGTCTGTCTGGCTATCAACAGCAGCGTATGGATTTTCCTTTATCACACACTTCAACTCGCCACCTCTTGGCCTGTCACCACGTCTACAAAATTGACCTTCGTGGAGATTTTCTTAATGCCAAAAATTTTAAACGTGTCGGGCACTGGACAGAGTTCCTGCTTTAAATGAGGCTCCCATCATCCTGAGGGAACAGCTCTCTTTTCCATGGAACCGCTGGCCTCAGCACCTTGTATTGAATTACAGAGGTAGTATTAAAAAAAGAACTCTCTCTCCTCGTATCATTTCCACAGAGCAAAAGCTTATCGATCCTTCCCGCATCCAGACAACTTGTACCGTTAAGAAATGAAATATCAACTTTAATGCTTTTCCAGTGTAATGTGCTTCCGTGATGTCGGATGACCTGCTGAGAAATGGAGATGAGTCCAGTTCAGCAGTTTTTAAGTGAGAGCCGAGTCACCTCAAGTTTTTTTTGGCTCCCAAAAGTTTGTAATTCCATTAAATTATTTAGTTGTTAATCACTTTAATTTCAAGGCATACTTAAGCAACTTTAAGCCTAACCCTGCGTTCTCACATCCAGCAACTTTGGTCGCCCAGTCGCCGGAAGTCCATTCATTCTCTATGAAGTTCAGCGACGGTCAGCGACCTGAGCGACTAGGAAACTGAGCGACCAGAATCGGCCAATAAATGTTGCCCGCAATTCAACTTTTTCGCCGACATCGGCCGTAACAGCCAATCAGAGTTCCGCGCTTTATATTTCTCCAACCGATACGAAACCATTTCGTGAATAATTGTTCCGCCCTATTTCACTCAAATTGCAGCAATTGAAGAGCAGCTAATAATAATGGTCCAAGCTTACCACGTCCTGTTCAATGTATAACATAACCTTAAAGGATATATGTAGCTGTTCTACCGATATCACATTGAGCCCAAACTACATGTTGAGTTTTATACATAAATCTATCTATGTATCAAGATAGATAGATAAAAATCGCTAGCTCGCGACGAAGATAGATATAGGCTAGCCTATCGCTAGCGAGCGAGAACACATAATTATCAGTGTCATGACATAACTATAAAGAATAGGATGCATCGCAAATATGTCTTTGTTCTACGTAGGCTTCTGCTGTTGTTTCTCTTTATCAAATAATTGTAGCTGCACGAACTGACTTGGATGACACAACGGGAAGCTCTTGCCCCGCCCCCAGTTGCTCGCTGTGAGAACGCAGCATAAATGAGCTCTTCTGTTTGATGTTTCTGATTGAGATTTTACTGGAGATGTCCCTCTCATCCATTACATGCCAAGGTGGGAAATTGTCGTGGTCTTTGTTAGACATGGCCAATGGCTTATGGAGTCAGGGGTAGTTCATCAGATGGGCCTAGACATGGCCAATGGCCAATGGCTTATGGAGTCAGTGATAGTTCATCAGATGGGCCTAGACATGGCAAATGGCTTATGGAGTCAGGGGTAGTTCATCAGATGGGCCTAGACATGGCCAATGGCTTATGGAGTCAGTGATAGTTCATCAGATGGGCCTAGACATGGCCAATAGCTTATGGAGTCTGGGGTAGTTCATCAGATGGGCCTAGACATGGCTAATGGCTTATGGAGTCAGGGGTAGTTCATCAGATGGGCCTAGACATGGCTAATGGCTTATGGAGTCTGGGGTAGTTCATTAGATGGGCCAGTAAAGGTAACAGCCAGTGAGGTCTCTGGTATGTATAAAGTGCAGTAGGCTATATATACATTTTATATTCCAATTTTTTTAGCATTTGCGCTCTGTCTGAATTGAGCTGTTCAGCAGTCAGTGTGTCTGTAAATGTTATGGTAGCTGGTCCGAGCAGAAGAGGCGTGTGAGCCATTCAGTAGGGAAGGAGGAGGCCACAGAGACAGGCTGGGCCACAGCCCTCGCTTCAGTCCTGGGGCCCCACGCTCATTATGCCGGAGGAAGCCAAAGCCATGAAACAATGGCCGTTTATGAATGAGGAGAGGCGCGTACACCTCCCCCATTAGCGAAGCAGCTACCGTCTTTTCAGCCGTCTGGAAACGGGGAGCCCCACAACCAGCCGAGGGAGAAACGGAGGGAGGGACAAAGAGATAGCGAGGGAGATGAAAAAGAGAGGGGGAAGAGAGAGGGGGAAAGAAATATGCTTTAGAATAGAGAAAGTTTTCTGACTGTATTCATCTTCACAGAAGTCTTCACAGGGACTGTGACATTGTGGTCAGACATCATGCTCTAGCCTTTGGCTCAAACACTAGTAACCAGGAGTGCATGCTTTTTACGGTACGTCAGTTTAATTTGTGTAGGAAACCATAACAAAGCATTCAGCATGGCATAGTGGAGAAAAGTAAAACCAGGCACTGCTTTAGTTCTGCTGATCTCATAATTTACTGCAAGGGGCAGTTGAATGGCAAAGCTGCTCTATGACATGAGATGACATGGATTTGTGTTCATGTGTTTCTTGGCCCTGGCATATCTGGCCTTCTGACTTTTTTGCCATTTAACTTGCGATTGTTAGTAGCCGTTGTATCAGTGTTAGGATAAAAGGTCAATGGTGGATATATAAAATTGTCAGCAGTATGTAGCACGTCTGTGACGACCTGTCTCCTGTTTTCATTTGTGTGGTGATTGCAGAAATGACTAAAACTATATGAACTGCTCATATTTATCTTACTCGGATGGGTAGCAACAGTAACTGAAGGGTAGACACTTCTTGGAAAATGATTTCTGCAACGGTTGTGGGTTGTAGCAAGTATTAGAGGGAGGCTATTGTGTTTAGACTGTATTCATTTTGCACATATTCTAAAATTATGTTGAATTTGACCTGATGTTAATGTGCTGTGATAAGCAGCCATAGATTTGGGTGTCTTCCCTCATTACATTCTAGCAGATGGTACCTCTAAAGGATTCCCAGCCTTTGGCACAGACAGAAAAATGAGACTAATAGACTGTTTAAAAAAGGGCACTGATACTCGTATTTTTCTTCTTCTCTGTGTCTCTCGTCTCCTGCCAAAATGAGCAGATTAAAAGAGTTTTCTGGTTTTAACTTTTGTTTCGTTTTCTTGCAGGGGGAAACGCATCGCTGTTTGACACGCTCAGTTCTAAAGGTAAATACAGCTTTTGGTGTGTAAAGCAGTTACACGGGCTAATGTGGAAAGCAGTTACAGTACCATTGCCTAAACCTGAACCTATTCACCATAGAACTACCCTTTAGTAGCAGGTTGGAATATGGTGGAATTGGTTTGCCAGTGAGTGTCAGGCTCTTGAATGGGTATGTGGGGAGTGACTGACTGGCGTGCTATGTCACCATGTAGCAGTGGCGGCTGGTGATCTAAATATAGGTTGGGGCGCTAGCATTTCTAAAAAAAAAAAAATACATCTGACTTTGACTTTAAACAGAAAAAACAAGCTACCGTGTGTCTCAGTTGCATAAGACAGTTTGATTGGCAACAGTGGAGGACAGTTTTTCAAGTAAGACATCACTGAACTAGAGTGCGGATCGGGCCGCATATTTCTGTCCGAACCCGACCGAGCCCGACCCGAACCCGACAGGAATTCTGCTTTTTATGTCCGAACCCGACCCGAGCCCGACGCAGTTAAGGCACTGAAGCGCTGACATTGTGTTTCCCTGTCACGCAGTTGTTGTTACCATGGTTACAGCTTCTCTGTTTAGTGGTCACTGGGCACCTAAATGACCGTCAAAAGGCATTGTTTTATTGGTAGATAACAGACACACACAATATTCGGTATCATTTTTATTTATTTCACACTATATTTTCACCAAAAACAACTTGAAGCACCATGTGCAGTAAGCTAACCCATCCCAATTAGTACAGTAATACCTTGACATACAAGTTTAATTCGTTCCGTGACCGAGCTCGTTACTCGGTTTACTCGTATATCAAATCAATTTTCCCCATTGAAATTAATTTAAATACCATTAATCCGATCCAGCCCCCCAAAAAAACACCCTAATTTCTTTGTTACGTTGTTATAAAAATGAGAAATGTATTTATAAATTATAAATAATTAATACAAAATATAATACAAAGATAATAAAATAGAATATAAAGAAATAAACTGGTTCTAAACTTAATTGCTACATTATTATTCTTCACTTACACTTAATCTTCATCAGTGACGTTTGCATCTTTTTCATAGATTTTTGGCTTTTTCGTCACGCTTTTCTGACTGATCTGCAGGGCGTTTCGATAAAAACCTATCCATGGTGGTTTGTTTCTTCCTTCCCTTCAGAATTTTCGGAAATGCGAATGCAATTTCCGAAATTGCATTCGCATTCGCAATGCTCCGCTTGCTCGGCTCGTAACTCGGGTCTAGGCTCGTAAGGCGAAACAAGAAATTGCTCGGAATACTCGTAAGTTAGTGCACTCGTATGTCAAGGTTTTACTGTAGTTCAAAAGTAAAATGTTCGCTAGTTGTTCGGCCGCCGTGACCGAGCCCGACCCGTTTCTCCCAATGAACGCCTTGAGAAAGGTTCTTTTTGCAAAGAAATAACCGAATTTTCTTTGCTTTCTGTTCCACTTGAAGAAGCCATTTCGAATTATCTCTCTCGCTTGGTCTAGGACAGGTCTACTTGAATGAATGAGTAGCAGCCGACTGAACCTATCCGTAGTACTTGCGCACTCGCAGTGATATCCTGCTAGATGCCGGCTGGGCGTGATAAACATGCCTTAAATCCAATCAAATAATATCATAAACCATGAGGACTAATCAGAAAAGGGTAGGATAGTCCGGGGCGCACAGGCCTGCGCCCGGGGACTTCCTTTTTTGGCGGCGAATCAGGCAGCAGTATCAGGGGGCTCGCCTGAAAATGAATGAGTGCTCTGATTCACCATAACGTTACCGGCGCCCCGCAGTCCCCGGAACATGCATATGTAATGTATTAAACTTTAGACAACGCAAGGCCAACATATAACATGTTTAAGCTACTAAAAAATTAAATAATAATAAAAAATAATAATAAAAAATAATAATTTTAAGCTACTAAAAAAATTAAATAATAATAAAAAATAATAATTTTTTTAAAACTTTTTTTTAAATTTGTATGTGGGGGAGGGGGGGCGGCGCCCCAGCGCCCTCTATAGGCCGGCCGCCACTGCCATGTAGCCTATGTATCCTCTCCTCTCGCTGTAAAGCCTCCTGCTGGTCCTTGTGAGCAGATAAAGGGAATTACATCCCAGTGTATAAGTAAACCACCCTACGCCCTGGTAGCCATCCCTCACCCCACACCCCCAACTTCACTAATCAAGCACCCTTCACAACAGGTCCTCACGTTATCCCGGGAGGCTGACATGGTCCTATTGGCTACTGCCTGTTTGAGTCGCGCGAGCGTCCTCATAGCGGTCCTGCGCCATCCAGGCCACGCCCGTTCCGACCGTGACGCGCCGTGATGACACATCTGCCTGTCGGCGTCTGAACATGCACACTGACACACTGTGCTGTGACAAATCCGTAGCCAGATGGCGTGCATCTGTCCTGAAATCCTCTTCACGCCGCCCCTCCCCCTCCCCTCCACAGAAAACCTCTCAAAAACATCCTGCTCAAAACTACAGTAACAATAACACTTTTGTGTATGTGCGTATGTTTATATGTATGGTTGCAGTCGAATTTCAACATTTCTTTGCAAAACCTTTACCACAAACTGTCACCTATAGCATTGTATTGAGGGTAACATTTATTTATGGGTGTGGTCTGGAGATGTAAATATTTTGAACAATGCTCTATGTGTGTATACAGTGGTTTTGGTCCACAGCTCCCTTACGTTCAAAAAGGTTTATTGAACTGAAAGACGCTGATGTGTTTTGGACACTTTCATTTGTCGGGGCCGAAATGCATCATCTTTTAGTTCAGTAAAGTTTTTTATACCGAAACTGTTTTTTCAATAGTTTTACATGTTCCATGCATCCTGCACCTCTTTTTAAAAAACTGGATAAACATGGCTCGCTGCCGTTGAGCCGACGCCGTGTTGTACGCAGGTACCGCGCTATCCCGCGTCTCTGCGCTTGACCACTCCCAGCACATTCTCCACGGGCTGGGCAAGACTCGCTCCGCACCTCCTCCAACACTTCCTGTAAGAAGAGGCATAATGCCGGGGAACTTTCCAAAAATAGCCCGGCAGGCAAGGAAGCACTCACGCGGCCCTGTCAGGCAGAAAGAGCTTTCTCAATTCCCAGCGCCCCAGCGGGCCTTCGGGTCTTACTGCGCCGATGAAGAATGTGTGGAGGAATATGCAGCCTTGCACACTGCCTGACTGCGCAGGCCTTCCGCGAGCCGCTGGATCCGCTGCGCACCTGGGCTCAGCTGCTATCCGTCTTCCCCCTACTTTAGGGCCAATTAGCTAATGGTGAAAAGGGGGGTCATATACAAAAATAATGAAAAATAGGGTCGCGCGTCATCTGCCGAAGCTTAAGTAGAGGATGCAACGCATGCTGGAATGTTCCGCAGGCATTTGTGCAAAGTAGACTCCCGATAATTTGGCCTTTTTGTAAACAAAATGGAGAAGTGTTGCTTGAACTTTATGGAATCTTTGAGTAGTATGAATACACTGTGATGACTTCCACCTCACCAACAGATCTGTCTCTCATGTATTTGATCTGGGACGCTGTCAGCTGTTGTAACTCAGTGGATGACACTGACATCAAAAAGCAGGATGACCCAGGGTGCCTTTGAAGCTGTCAAGACAACACTGTTGCAGTTCTGTGGTTTCGTCCTCCCCTCTATTCTAACGCGTGTGATTGCGTGGACACTGTCGGAATGGCGCGGTCAGTGCAAATGATCGATGGATTTTCCTTTTAGATTTGCCGTGATTCGGCTTGTCGCACTGGATTGGCGCGCCTCATGTAGGCGTGTGTGTGTGTGTGTGTGTGCGTGTGTGTGTTTGAGAGAGTGATAGAGCGAGTGAGAGACTGCTGAAGGTGTCTGAGAAGAGGAAACTGATCTGACTGTTGATCTTGGCCCCAGAGCTGTCAGCCTGCAGACACATTGTCTGGAGAATCAGCCTCATCTTCAAATTCTCACAGGGCCTTAGGGCTTGATCAGAGGATCCCGCTGACAGTTGACAGCTAAAGGCTTTCTTTTATTAAAAACAGGAGATGGGTGCATCCATCTTTTTTATTTTTGCACTTAACAGCACATTTTAACAGCAGTCTTCCTTTCAGCTTCATCTTCTCGCCTCCCCTGGACCTCTCTCTGTTTACTTCCTTCCATTTTCTCCTTCTTACCACTGTTCCTTTTCCTTTTCTTTAATCTCGCTCCTTCCATTTCTCTCACTCTCTCTGCTGGTTTCACTCGAAAACTAACTTTGAAGGATTCTGTTAATTTCTCACTAATAACACCCAAGTGGGATATCTGCAAATTAACTGTAACATTACATAAGGTTATTGGTATAATCATTATCAAAGAGCAAGGCTTGGACTCTTTCCCATAAATGGCTCTATACACTCACACAGACACGAATGCACACGCAGACAGGCGCGCACACACACACGCACACACACAGACAAACACACAGACAAACACACACACACACACACACACACACACACACAGGATTTAGGCTACTTTTTACTTGAATAATGGACTTGACTACCACAAGCAAGTAGCATAAACTCTTGTTAATACACTAGCTTTTGTCTGGCACGTGCGTTCCTATGGCAGTCTGACTACTCTGCAGTAAACTGCGTACTAGTGTTGGCTGCATTACAGCCCTCCATTCCTCATGCTTCACTATCCCTTACGTAAATACAGTCTCGATACACTAGAGAGCAACATTAATGCCTCATTTAGCTCTGCCAAAGGCTCTCTGCTGCTTTCACAACAGTAAACTTTGTGGCAATTCTTGGTTTTATCTCAGCTCATGGGCAGTCATTTATGTTGCCAGTCATTGTGTCTTTGTAGCATGCAGAAATATAAAAAAAAAAATTTTTTGATTACTGCATACTCCAGTAGAGTTGTACTGGAATAGTAATGTCTTTTCTTCAGGCGTAAAGAGCACGTTCGACACAGCAGATTGGAAGTTGCAGTGAGTGTCCTCTCTGTGTGGCGGTTTGCTGTGACAGGTCAGCAGTGCAGGAGGAGAGTTAGGGGAAGTACGGTCTGCTCAGCCGGGCAGCCTCCTCGTGACACACACTCACACAGAGAGATGCCGGGACAGGCCTGGGCGAAGTGGAGGTCATCTATCACATTGCGCTCATTGTTTTGTGCAGTAAATGAAACGCCCGGTCTGGAACGCTGACACAACTGACTACCGGGCTGTAGCTCAGACTGATCTCACTACCTTCCTGGGCCATGGCACCGGCACTGCAAACAAACACACAAACACACACACACACACACACACACACACACACATACTATACACACACACACACACACACAAACGCACTTACACACATACTATACACACACACAGACACAGAAACACACATACATACACACACGCACACACACTGACATACCCACACGTGCACACTACATACACTACCTGGCCAAAGAAAAAGTTGCCGTTGCACCCATCATGCATAGTGCCCACTGTACAAGCCTCTGGAGGCAATGTTATGATCTGGGGTTGCTTCAATTGGTCAGGTCTAGGCTCAGCAATGTTATGCAGCAAAAAAATGAAGTCAGCTGAGTGCCTGAATGTACTGAATGTACATATCCCATCAATGGGCATATTCCAGGATGACAATGCCAAGATTCATCGGGCTCAAATTGTGAAAGAGTGGTTCAGGGAGCATGAGAAATCATTGGTGACCAGAGTCCTGACCTTAACCCCATTGAAAGTCTTTGGGATGTGCTGGAGAAGACTTTACGGAGTGGTCGACTCTCCCATCGTCAATACAAGATCTCGGCCAAAAATGTATGCAACTCTGGACGGAAATAAATGTTGTGACGTTGCATAAGGTTGTCGAAACAATGCCACAACGAATGCGCGCCGTAATCAAAGCTACAGGCGGTCCAACGAAATATTAAAGTGCGACTTTTTTTTTGTCCAGGCAGTGTACACCCATACTATATACATTTTAATACTTTTATTTATGTCCACATACAAAACATCAAAGGACATAAACAATGAATAATACAGAATAATATGGACACTTGCAGGCTCAATTAACGGTATTAAGCACGGCCCACACAGGCGTATTGTCTTGCCTGCGATTTTAGCATTCCAGCCAGTTGCAAACCGCTCACCACAAGTTTGTGGATTCCATGGCATTATGCATCCACTACATTAACGTTGGTAGTCACAACGAGTGTATTCTGTGCACGTCGATTCTTAAAAAAACTATAGATGTTGCAATACACACACACACAGAAGAAACACAGTACAAGACAGAACTGTTCCAATCTAATCTCTGACTAGCCCTTTTTGTGGAAAGGTGCTGAGGGAAGCGTGTCCGAGAGCAGACCATGATTGTGTGACCTCCTCTGTCATAACAGCCCAGCGGATGGATTGATGGCAGGTCACTGCGGCTGTGTGTTGCTGGAGAGAGCACAGCTCTTCCCCTTTCTCCCTGCCCTCCTAACCACCGGGCTGTCAGAACAGCCTCCGCTTCCCCCTGGGAACTTCCTCACAGCTGCAAAGTTGTAGATTGCAGCGTGGCGCTGGGAGTGTGAGTGAGCGCACTGCTCAACACACAAAGAAGAGAAACAAGCTGCTGCTTTAATTGTGATGATTGATGATTGATCCATTCTAATGACTGAAATTCAGGCTGGATTTTTAAGCGTTGGCAGAGGGCCCGCTCGTTATAGAGATGTGCATGCCCTGTGGGGAGACTCCTGTTTACAGCAGAGGGCTTTTGTCTTAGCAAATTCTGACATGCTAACAGACGCGCTAACCGGTCAGCGTATTTGCTGGGCTGCTTTTAGGGGTGTGACCAAGTTTTGAGGAGCAGAGGCAAGGGAGAGGTCTCCTGTCTGATCCCTGAGCAGGTGTGAGGTAGACAATATGGAAAGTATACTGTGGAACCTGCTGCTTTCTTAACAGAGATACGGAAGAACTTGAATATTAATTTAACATAGTTCCAAGTTCTTGCACTGTCTCTCGTAATGTGAATGAAGTCACACATACAGCCGTTTTTATCAAACAGATAATGAGCTGTTGCTAATCAGACGGCCATAGGATGCTGGAACAGCAGCATTAGCTGGGGAGAAGAGGCTTGAACCATGAAGAAGTTGAATTGGTCAGTGCTTATCTCTCTCAGCCAGAAAAGCCGGCCATGGAGGAAGGAGTTTGAAGGTAATTTCGATTTTGAGCCTCAGGACGAGCCCGGGGAGGGCGTGTAAGCTCCACAAAGCGTCAGGACTCTGTCCGCCTTCCTCCCTCAAGCGTTCAGCGACCTTTTCTCCTACACCAGCATGTAGGCATCAGGTGTTGCCTACGCCTGCGTGGGCCGTGCTTAATGCAAAGGAGCCACCGCTGGGTTATTAGGCAGCTTTAGAGCTCATTACACAGCTGATTAGCGCCTCTGAATACCCTGGGCTTTTAAGAAAGGGGAAGGTGGGAGAATCGAGCTGCGTGAGAATAGGTCAGAATACCAGAATACCTGAGATAGGGGACGCCTGCAAAAGGCTGATAGGAGTACCTGAGGATCGCAGAATCCTGATGATCCTGGTTGCTCATCCTGTACCCTTTCCTTAAATTTTTCCCAGTAATGATGGATCTGTAATGACGGAGAGGGTGAAGTGGGCTGTAGAGCTCTGCTCTGTTCACCAGGAGTGTTGGTATCTCTGCTTTAGACACAAGCCGAGCGCGGTCGAAAACGCAAGCCCAGTGTTTTCCCAGAGGAGTGACCGCAGTGAGCAGGTGAAGGGCGTTCGGAGAAGAAGAGGAGGAGGAGAGTGTGTGGGGGAGTGGGCGATTAGAGGTCAGTGCTGAGCACACAGCTCACGGCTCTGCTGATGTGGCACTGAGGTAAACAGCCCCCCGGTGGGGTCACACTGAACACTCACTCAGTAATGCTGAACGGCAGAACCGACCCAATCCAAGGTACACTATCAGCCCAGCACCATTTCTGGTTCCCAGAGCATAACAGAAAGTTCTGTTAAACATTCCCGACATGCCAATTCCATCTGGTTTTCCGAACGTCCCTTGAGGGGTATGTTTAGATTTGGAGGAACATTGCAGGAATGTTCTTTGAATGTTATTCAGTTTTGTTTTCCAAGCTAAACATTAAACATTTATAAATCCTCTCCTTCATGACTAAATGAGGGTTTGTTACCAGGAAGTTTGTAAGCAACACGTCTTGAATGTTTTTCAGTGACTCGGGACAGAATGTCTTTGGACAAATAAATAGATTCAAAAATTTTCTAAACTCTAAAGTTTTTGGAACACTTCCTCACGATAGCATTGGTCCGCAAACAAATTGATATCTAACCCAAAATATTCCTCAGTGCTTTTGAAACATTTTATTTTAGCTGGTTCGGCATCACTCATGCTGTTGCCTAACAGTAAATAGTACAGCAGCAGGCTGTGGACTGTGGCGTCTGAGAGCAGCATCATTGCGGATGGAGGCAGAAACGAGCAGGTGTGCTGTAGGCAGGCAGAATGGAGAAGGCAGAGAGGAGACAGACCGCTGACACAAACACAGCTCATTGCACAGCATAACATTAGACCAGCAGTACACATGCATATCACACTATGGTTAACAGTTACTTTGAAGAAACGTTTTTTGGTTTCTCATAAAACCGCATTATAAAAAGTTCTTCAATGTGGTCCTTCGGTGTGGATTTGTTTCCCTCAAAGAAATACTGCTGATAGCGGAATAACACTCACTGTTGTCATTTCATAACTTTTGTTGCTATATTTGTGTACTTCCTCAACTTTATTCAATTGTATTATTTTTCAAGGACCACCAATCAAACAAATGACATGTATTAACTCAGCCAGTGGCATGATACCTTCTGCATGGAAATAAACCTCATGGCTGCACATTGAAATGGCTCTATTCTAGTCAATGGATTCTGATGGTGCATTATGTCTTCCTAATGCATATTGCTAACAGTTTCCATAGGATAAAAGCAATGAGACAAATTTCTCATCATTTTTTTATAGCGTCTCAGTGAATGAACGCAGCCGGTGTGGGAGGTGAGCCGCCATCGTCTCATTGATATGTTTCCTGGCTGGGCTTCCACTTCCTGTCACACAATCCTCACCATCGGTGCTGCCTGTGATTAGGCTGCAGACAGTACACAAAGTTCAGATTCTGCCATAGAGTGAGGGCTAGCCTAGGAGATTGTTAGCTTTCACTAAATATCCAGACAATGAATCTACTATTGTTTCCAAGGTTTTCATGTAGAGGTGCATTGTGGGTACTGGTGTTTGTACTCATAATCACTGCTCTGTGTTGTCGTGGTCTTTGGAACAGAGGAGGTAGAGTGGGACCGTCACAACACTTGGTACCCTGCAGCAAACTCTGATTTTTATTTACCTGCCTCTAATGGACTTGTGAACAAAAATCATTCGTCGCTGAAATCTCCACTGGACCCGTCACTGTGTGGAAGAAGGCTGACAGACAGCAGTGACCGGCAGCCCAGGGACCGGCCCCCTCTGACCCAGTCTACAATCTCTTCTGTGACCTTACACAGCTAGCTGGTCCTCCACTCTCGCTGACCATGGGCGGTCAAGCCGAGCGTTGTTTCTCTCCCCGCCGTCTCTCTCTTTCACGCCCCCTCTCTCTCTCGACAGTCGCAGAAATGAGGCGTGACTCATGTTTGCATGGCGGGCTGCGTGGAGCGGCCGCGCGGTGAGAACGTGGGATGCCGGTGTGAGAGTGTGGTGGGAGGGAGTGGCGGCCTCTGTGCTTCCTGACCCAGGTGTGTCACAGCCACGCTGGAAGGTGTGTGGGAGGTAGGGCAGATGGTGGACCGGGGAGATTTTTATAGTCCTCCGAAGCAAGGAACAGACTCTTGGAGACCACTCTGCATTGGAAGAGATACTGTGAGCAGCACACAGGTTACTGTATGTGACTTCTGCCATAAAAGTCATATAAAATGACACAGGCTGTGGGTAACAGCCAGCCCCTATTGTCCCAGGGAGCTCCACAGAAATCTGACTGCAATAAGGAGGGAATTAGACTGGAATAAGGGGGCCACCTCATCTGTACAGTTACACACAGCTGGGCCATGTTAGTTTGTCACTGACATCCCCGTGCCTGCAAGCAGTGTAGTATGACTGCAGTGTTCGGTCATAGAGGAGAGCGCAATCTTCAGAAACCAGCAATAACATCGTACTGTACAGGCATGCACCTTTCTAGGCATGAAGAACCCTGATTATCTCTGCAGTCTTCTCTGATACACTTACTGGAGGTTAAAAATAGAATTCCCAAGATACCCACGTAATAAGATATGTAGGACATCAGAGAGAGAGAGAGAGAGAGAGAGAGAGAGGGAGATGGGGGGGCTGGATCAGGGGCTGTGTGAAGATGGATGCAAAGGGTATGCGCTGTAATGTAATTCTTGCAGTCCTATTAGGTTACAGGTTGCATTATTTACAATGGAGCAGGGAGATACAATGACTGGAGTCCTCCAGCGGCAGAAAGCTTGTGTTCCTACATTACCTCACCCTCGGCATGCTCGCGGACAGCAAACCTGGGTAACGTACCCCCGGAGTTGTGACCTAGATTGCTGCTGCAGCATTTAAAAAAAACAACTAAAAAAAACAAAAAAACATTTCACTCGCAGGTTCACTCCCGCTTTTGACATCTCTTTCTCTCTCCTTGAGTCTGAAAATACCACACGGGAGAGGCTGGCTGTGTTATTTTGGGGTGTGGAGGTCACTGAGGGTGTGTGTTTACATTAGAAGTCTGGGAGATGAGCTCCTTGTTTTCATCCTGTGCTATCTGTTCCATTTAGCTGGATAGCAAAGTCACACCTTTGTTTGCCAGTAGGAGCTCATGGAGGGCTTAGAATTGTTTGTAAATTAATTTAACTTTATTTCCTTTTAAGATACAATTTTTATAAGATATATTTTTTGCCTTCCTCAGATTCAGTAGATGTCTTCCTCTGAACATGTAAAATCACATAAAACAGTGATAATTGGTTTTATATGTATTCATTATTTGTTTTTTATCAACATTTTTGTTTGTGTTTAGGCTTATTACAGTAAGCCTTTTGAGTTGAACGTATCTGAAACCAATACCATGCTTTTCACGTGAGGAACAAGAAGAAAAATTTACGTTTTTTTCTCTGATATGGGTAGTCTTGTTCATTCGTGTCTGTTATACATTCACTTATTAAAGAGAAGACAGCCCATTTTTGCACTTTTGAATATTTATAGTGTATAAACCATGCAAGTCATTCATTAGATTTAAAAAATGCAACATGTTACCAACAAAGCATCAGATTTGGCACTCTGCAAACCTGTTAGTTCTGGTGTTATAAATACAGTGGCGTATTTCATCACATTGTTGTCACCACACTGAGAGGAGCCCCTAGATAAGGGTAGGCAGCCATTTTGCCTCTACTTGGCTGCAGACAGAAATGTAGCCTATCGTAAACATCCCAATGAAGCAACACCTGAGATGTGATTGACGGGGCCGTCAGAGTCTGCTGTGAACTGTCTCCACCAAGCGCTGGCCAAGTGTTCTCAAGGACCCTATTTACACACTTCCAGCACACTGCGCTCAAGCAGAGGTCTTCCTCTCTGGGCTCTGTACTGTGGGACACAAAGCCTCGGTCACACCCCAGTACACAATCAATTGTGGAGTGCTTCAGTGGTTGCCATACTTAACGATTAAGGTACTAAATACAGGATGAAAGTGCAGGTTTGGCTCTTACACTGCAAAAAAAATGTCAGTGTTTTTGTCTTGTAATGAGACAAATTTGAGACATTTTCTTTCTCTCAAGTAGAAAATATTAGCTGGTTTTAAGTTACTTTTTGCTTGACGAGTGAAATTATCTCACCCCATTGGCAAATCTTGAAATGAGTAAAACTATCACCGCATTGGCAATCTTTTTGTCTTATTTAGCAAAAATCTAATCGAACTAAGATTTAAAGTCTAAATAGTCTACAATTATAAGACATTAAAATTGCATTTGCTTATCTTCGAAAAGCACCATTATAATTCTGCAGTCTTATCTGAATTATTTAAAGGCCCAATCAAATATGAAATAAGCTTGAAGGTACAGTTTAATTAACCCAATTCAAATAAGAAAAAAAATCCTACAAAGCTACTTTTCAACCCATTAGAAAAGACTGCCTGGTTCATTAGTCCTTTTTCTTTGAACTCAGAAGAAGCGTGGCTTATGGCCCATCTACCATTTCCGTTATATTTTTCAGGGCTTAGTAGGGCTACAGATGAGACTGACCGGATTTTAATCCTTGCTCATAACCCAGCACCACTATATGCCTGCGAACAAGAGAGAGCAGCAAGGCTAATTGCTTATTTGTCCACACAATTACGCTACTTTTTAATGGATTCAAAAACCGTGGTTGCCATTTCTATATTTGGTTAGCTCACTGGTAAATTGTTAAGGAGTTGCAAATACCACAAAATGTAAATACAAAAAATTAGAGGGGGAAAAAAACAACATGCACCTAAATAGGCTGGTTCCTCTCTAAATGTCACGTCTCCTATAAAATCAACTCAGTCCTGGCATCGTTACACGAGCTTCTGTATTCAGCTTCTTCTTGGATTAATTTGATGTGACATTAGAAATGGGCAGGGCTGCCTGAAGGCAGTATCAGGCGGGCTCTTCTCATTTCCACTTAAAGGAGAGCTTCTTTCCACAATAGCCTTGGTCAAATATCACACACACAGTCAACCAGATGGCAGTAATTCAAGAGTGTGATATCATCCTGTTGCCAAGAGAATGTCCAAATGGCTTTATGTGGGGGCTCGTCTCTAAGACGATGCAGGAGGAATAATATGTACAGTGAGGCTTTTCTTGACCAGCTGTTAGACAATAAACATTTCCCAAGCTGCCTTATGACACACTCCATTTTTCTGTTTCTTATGGTCTGTAAACATAATGCTAATTTGTACTGTATTGAGGTGTGGCGAGTGAATGAGTTCATGCCTATTAACGCTTTGTATCAACTTTTTGCCACAGTCCATTTTGCTAGTATGGCAGATTTATAAAGAATGTATATAGTGGATATAAATACTCATGTGAGTGTTGCTTTGTGTGGAAAGCCAGGCAGATCCGGGGGGGGGGGGGGTGGGGGTGGGGGTGTGCTTCAGGGTGTGGACTCGGGGGAGAGGAGAGCTTTGGGATTCGGGGAGACAGGGTATCCTGTCTCCAGGGAAACAAATTCTCGGACAGCTCACCCCCCTCAAGTAGCCTACAATTATGTATTCAGTCACCCAGCAGGCAGGACTACATCTCCTACCCTCTACAGTGCTATACTTTCTGTATTTACAACCGATTTACATTATGGAAGTAAATTGTTTTATTCCAGGATTTAAAAAAGGCAGTTTATTTTAAACCTTTTTCATCCAAATTTGAGGTGAAAAATACCAATGTGCCTGTGGATACAGGGATCTGTAAAGAAATATGTAACCTCTATACAATGTTTTTCCTTCAATAAATGTTTTAATAAACAATGTATTAAGTTTGGTGTTGTTTTAGTATCTTGTTTTTTTTACAATAAGCCACTTATCTTTCTGACTCATATGAATAAAATAGCTTAGATTGTGTCAATTATTTTATTTAAGGTTATATTGGTTATTGTAATAACCATGTTTGAGCTGTGTATCAACAGTGTTTTTCGCAAAATGAATTGTGATATATTTTTTGCTTTGGGTAATTGTTTATTAAAATTTTTTTAGCTGAATATGAATGTATAGTAACACTCCACTGATTCAACACTCGTATGACTAGTAAAGACTCAGTAAAGACTGACAGAACCTGTTTCCTTTGTGTGATTTCAAATTTTAAATATTAGGCCAGGATTGTGTCCATGCCGGTCCATGCCTTTTTCTACGGTCTATGGTCCATGCACAGGGATGTAAACAAAAGATTATTATTTTCATCCATGAGAATTGTGGGCAGGGTTAGCCAATTTGTGGTTTATGAGGTAATATGACCTTGATTTGTGCGTGACGGTTCTCTGTTTTTGTGTAAATTGCAAGCGAAGCAGGAGTGTTCCCCCAAAATTGGCATGTTTCTTTACAATAACGTATACAATCCTGCCACAGTATGGCGTGCCGGCTGGCGTATGTCAGAAGAAATCAACAGGAACAGGGCTGGAGATATTATGCGAATAAAGCCACCTCAGAATCCCTTCCCCCCCAAAGAGGATTTGAGGCTGCCAGCCTGAGTTTGTTTTGAACAGTCTTTGTTTGCCTAACCCAGGCCCAAGCCACAAGTGGGCTCTGTGCTATTAGCGACCTGCCCCCCCCCCCCCGAAATTCCTCTTTTCTTAGTGTTCACACATCACTGCGCATATACAGACCCAGTCTCCACTCTCAGTGTTACACAGTAACGTTACTGCTGACATAGACGCAGTCTACACTCTCAGTGTTACACAGTAATGTTACTGCTCACACATAGACCCAGTCTACACTCAGTGTTACACAGTAATGTTACTGCTCACACACAGACCCAGTCTACACTCTCAGTGTTATACAGTAATGTTACTGCTCACACACAGATCCAGTCTACACTCAGTGTTACACAGTAATGTTACTGCTCACACATAGACCCAGTCTACACTCAGTGTTACACAGTAATGTTACTGCTCACACACAGATCCAGTCTACACTCTGTGTTACACAGTAATGTTACTGCTCACACATAGACCCAGTCTACACTCAGTGTTACACAGTAATGTTACTGCTCACACACAGACCCAGTCTACACTCTCAGTGTTATACAGTAATGTTACTGCTCACACACAGATCCAGTCTACACTCAGTGTTACACAGTAATGTTACTGCTCACACATAGACCCAGTCTACACTCAGTGTTACACAGTAATGTTACTGCTCACACACAGACCCAGTCTACACTCTCAGTGTTATACAGTAATGTTACTGCTCACACACAGACCCAGTCTACACTCTCAGTGTTACACAGTAATGTTACTGCTCACACACAGACCTAGTCTCCACTCTCAGTGTTATACAGTAATGTTACTGCTCACACACAGATCCAGTCTACACTCTCAGTGTTATACAGTAATGTTACTGCTCACACACAGATCCAGTCTACACTCTCAGTGTTACACAGTAATGTTACTGCTCACACACAGAGTCCGTCTCCAGTCACAGTGTTACATAGTAACATATCTCTTCAACTCTTTAACTGTGACAGAAAAATGTTTGTGATTTGTCATTCATGTATGTAAGTATGTAAGATTTGTCTATGTGCATATGGTACAGCTGCCAAACCTGAACAGCCTCTTGCCCCACAGCTTAATAATGAAGCCTCAGTGGTACTGGTCTATGTTCTTCCGCTAGCAGTCCTGCTGTGTAGACTGTGTTTTAATCTTGTTCTCTCAAAGGGAGGTCTGCTGACCCAGTGTGTCTCTTCCCCCTCAGGTGACTCAGACGTGGATCTGTTAAGGAAGTCCACAGATTATGGCGGGGACCTCTACACTTCCCTCCTCTCCAGCCAAAACTACTCTTTTCAGCAGGACACCTCCTACTTCTCGGGGGACATGGCGGGGGAGGCGCAGAAAGGCACAACCGCCCCCGACCGGGACCGGATACCCAGCCTGGAGTCGCACGGCACGTTCAACTCCGACTCGGGTATCGAGATGACCCCCGGCGAGTCCATAGACGTGGCCAAGAACCTGCTGGAGTCGGAAAAGATGGAGGCCTACAACTACATGGACATCAACTGCGGCGAGGACGCTCGGTCCCAACAGCGTCCGCTGAGCGATTGGGGGGAGACGGGCTCGGCTGGCCTGGGGGGCTATCTGGAGAAGAGCCCCCCAGGAGCGGTGGAGACCCTGGGCCCTGCGCTCGACTCGCACTCCTTCCCCTACGTGGAGGACCCGTCGGATGAGGAGCTGTCGGACTACCAGACTTACCGCGTGCTGGGCACTCCGCAGACGGCCAGCCCCATCAAGATCACCCTGACGGAGACTCCCACGGTCCCCGCCTCTGAGCCCCACCCGCAGGTCTCTGAGAGGGAGAGCATCCTCAGCCTGGGGTTGGAGGGGGTCCCCACCGTCACTCTCTCCGAGCCCGAGGACGACAGCCCCGGCTCGGCCACACCCCCGCTCGGTAACAACACCCCCTGCTTGGTAACCACTCACTCACTTTCTGAACACAACCAGTACATATGTACTATCACAATATTCACCTGAGGTAAAAGGAGGGGTGTCCTGAGAGCTGAACAGGCAGGTGGGCTACACTGCAAAAATGTACACTTAAAATCTTATTTCTGTTGCTTTTTTGCTAAATAAAACAAAAAGATTGCCAATGAGGTGAGACAGTTTGGACTCATTTCAAGATTTTCCAACGGGGTAAGACAATTTCACTTTTCAAGCAAAAAAAGAACTTAAAACAAGCCAATATTTACTGCTTGAGAGAAAAATAAGATTTTAAGTCTCATTACAAGACTCAACACTTGTTAAGGCAGAGCTTTTTTGCAGTGTAAATGCTAAAATGCGAGTGGGATTTTGCAGTAGCAGGCTCCCTCTGTCTCTGCAGATGGAATATGTCTGCTACTGATTCCCAATGAGAGATCTGCAGGAGAGTTCTCTGGTAGTTTTCCAGTCCATTATTTTCTCATCCACGCTTTTCCTTTCTGTCCCTCTCTCTTCCTCTTTCTCCCTCTCTTTCTCTCTGTTCGTCTCTCTGTCTTCGCAGAAGAGGAGTCACCTGATCCTCTGTTCCAGGCGCGTGAGGTGAAGCCTGTGCGCTCGGCCAATGACAGGGGTTTCTGCGCTGCCCCGCCCCCGTCCGGCTCCCTAAGGCAGCCCGGCCCCCTGGGGAAAGCCAGGAAGACGGGATCGTCTAAATCTCGCGCGGCCCACGATGACGTCAGCAGCGCCGAATCGGGCGACTCGGAGATCGAGCTGGTGTCTGAGGAGCCGCCGTCCCGCCCGCTGCCCCCTAGCGCCGGGTACGCGAGCTTCGGCCCGGTGGGCGGCCCCGCCCCGGTCCCTCCAGCCCCCTCCATCCAGTACAGCATCCTGCGCGAGGAGAGGGAGGCGGAGCTAGACAGCGAGCTCATCATCGAGTCCTGCGACGCCTCGTCGGCCTCTGAAGAGAGCCCCAAGAGGGAGCAGGACTCCCCCGCCCCCAAAGGCTACTCCTTCACCGCGGCCCCCGCCCCTGCTCCCATCCCCGCCCCCGTCCCCAGCCCCACTCCCGTAGAGCCCCCTGCCCCCGTCCGCACCCCCACTCCCGTAGAGCCCCCTGCCCCCGTCCGCACCCCCACTCCCGTAGAGCCGCCTGCCAGCGTCGCCAGAGAGAATCCGGCCGGCGACAGGAGTAAGAGCTCCATCAACGCGGACGATGTCGCGTCCGCCAAGCCCAAGCCCCCCGCGGCGGTGGTGCCCCCGGAGGTGCGGGTGGAGCAGCCCCCGCCAGAGGAGGTGGGCTGGGACGTGAGGGGGGCCAGCGACGGAAAGAGGGAAGCAGAGGGAGGGGCCGCACCACCAGCCTTCCTGCAGGGCTTCAACAAGCAGAAAGGTAAGATCCTGCTGTCTGCTGGTAGACCCATCCCTGTACTTCTATGGTTCTATGGTTCATTTTCATGTTGGCTTACACATGCTAGAGCTTTGATGTTCACTTTCATGCTGCAAGCAATGTTCATATATTCACCATTCACACTGCTGAGGTGGATATATTCTTTTCTTGTCTGGCACACAAGAGGAGGGGAAGTGCAGTCACTCCTGAGTCCTGGTGATGTGGAAGAAACTGAGATCAGAGGAATGGAATTATTCCTTATACAACATGTCTGTCCTCTGTGCTATTCAACTTCACATAGTAACACTTTCACATTATCTGCAGTTTCACATTAACTCACTGGAACCCCCAGGCTTACCCTGGTACATGCATACATACATACATACACACACATACATACACGCATGCACACACGCACGCACACACACACACACACACACACACACACACACTCTAACGGTCAGACGTTTTAGTACACTTTACTCATGTTTTAGTTCAGTTTACTCATGTTTTAGTACTCTGTTTTTAGTGCAATTTAAGCAGTTTTGTAAATAACCTCAAATGGCACAAGGTAAGAAGTGAATAGTCAGAAGTTGAAAGAATCTTTTACTTCACAGGATAGTGACTTAAATTGTGGAGTTCTGGATTGTTTAGGATGAACTGGACAGAAAGGTGAAGGAGAAGCAAGTGCAGCACGTCTATAGCAGTGATGGTTGGTCAGAACCATATAACTGCCCTTGTAGAAAGAATGGCACGAATATGCTCAGTTATTACTGCATAAGTGAATATTTAGATGGATCTAAGATTTTGATCATCGTTTTTGTAAAATAAAAGGTGTTCATTTTTATTTTTTTAATCTATGATTGCTTGAAAATTGTGGGTATACTAAAACTTTTGACCTGTAGTGTGTGTACGTACGTACGTACATACATACATACATACATACATACATACATACAAACACACTCACACACACTGTTCTGTTCATCTCATTCTGCATTTCTCTGTGAAGTTAGGGCCTGTATTAACACTGTGAGCATGACTGGTTGGAACATGATATATAACTAATGTTGCAGCGCCCATTTAGTCAGCGCTCATTTCAACCATGAAGCCAAACTGACTTGACTGGCTGTTTTCCCGCAGATACTCTGTTCCTATCACATCTCATAGTGGGCCGCAGGGACAGGATGGTCACTCAGCATACAGAACGTGCTCTGACTCTGCTCTGACTCTGCGGAGGCTATAGGGCTGCCTGCTGAATCCCTGCCAATCCTGTCGCAGCGCTTCATATACTCAATAAGCTCTGATAGGTCAGGTCATATGCCTAACTCAAGGCTATTAGTGTCAGACAGCAAAGCTCCGAAGGGCACTTAAGCGGGCTATAGAATACACTATCGTATATTATAGTGTGTGTATACAATGCACACACACACATACAGTTTTCAGATAGTTGATTGACAGTCATTTCTGTCTCAGAAAAAGCAGGAAAGGTTATTACAAATTGTGTGGAAATGAATGTATTCACCATATTTTTAGTCATGGCCTGACTTGTCGGACGGTTTGGGTAGCCCGACACCAGCCCTGTTCTCCCCTCGGTAGCTATGCGGGCCTTAACAGAAAGCCTTACACCGCAGAATCTAATGAGGGTTTTAAAATGCAGTCGACTCTCATTTCAAACCTTTCTGCGAGTGTGCTTCTGCCAAAGTGTGTGATTCTAATGCCCAGTGAGTGAGCCTCTCCCTGTGTCTGTCCTCTGGCTGGAACGCCCTGGGGTGAGGTCATCCGTCAATCAAACCAGCGCGGACAGAGGCGTCCGGGAGAATGAGGGCATTTTAAGAGCGGACGGGACGGTGCTGTCCTTCAGGCCGGCCCACAGGGTCTGGACTGGGCTGAGGAGGCCTGGACCCCCTGCTGTAATTGCTGGGCCGCTGCTCTGTTTCTTGGGAATTGGAGCCTGTCCAGAAGCTGTGCCTTAATCTGAGGTAGAGTTCCTAAACGGTTGGCCGGCCACACTCAGGCAGGCCAGCACTGAGGAGAGCTTAGCAGGAAACCTTCACTCTGAATGGAGAAACGTGACGTTTCATTGGCTGTTTACCCAGAGCAGATCCGCGGAGGGCGCTTCCTGTCTCCTGCCTTTGTCCCATGTACTCCTTGTCACTGTTGTATCTCCATAACCGGAGTTAAAACCTCTGGGTACGACTCCGCTTTTCCCACAACTCTCCTCTCCTTGTCTGACTTCATCTTGTCCAGCGGAGCGCCGCACCTCAGATGAAGTCACGTGACAGTGTCAGGCGGTCTTCTCCACGTCTGAAGACGTTTCTGAGGATTAGAGGATGCACAGAATATGGCGCAGGGTCTTTAGGGGCTAGGTATGATCACGTGACCGCGGCAGGGCCGGAGGAACTACCTGTCCGTCACCTACCTGAGTATACGACACAATGCGGGCATGCTGACCTCTGCCACACTGAACTCACTTGAGTTTCCACATCCGCCTACATGGCCAGGTGTAGCCACATCTCAAAGGAGCTCCAACAGATGTATCATAGTTACCCATCCAGCTAACACTCTATGACAGGGTGAACAACGTCTTCAGTTTTAGAGCATTCGTTGTCAGAGTTCCTTCTAATGCTGACGTCCTCACTTTGAGCACAGGGCAGGTCTCACAATCTTTCTTTTAATAAACTTCTAGACCACAGATGTTTTTTGTGGGAAACATTTGCCGTCAACAACAATTGTGCTTAGTAGCCAGGAACCCGTTAAATAAAGCCACTGCCATTTCCTGGCTGTTGCGTCTCGCTCTTGTATTCAGAGATAATGGAGATCCCAGCCAGGGAAAAACTGCCTTCAAAGCATTCAGCCGGTTTTTAATGGTGGTTCCCTTCATCACGGTATTCAAGCTGTACCCTAATGCGAGGGAATAACGCGGACTCTATAATGGAGCAGCTAAGTGTTCAGAGCGTACGCTAGCTGTGTGTGAATGAGTGAGAGTGCACGTGGATCCAGGCCTCTTGTTTGCTCTGAAGAAGCCTGTTGGGTTATCAGACAGATAGAGTATTTATTGGCCACCGTTCTTCCGTCTAGAGTACACAATGGCGTGCTCGAGCCAACCTGTTCATGAAGTGCTCAATTGCTTACAAAGAGGTTATTGGAAGCACATTCACGTGTTGTTATCTTTACCGTGTTGAAAGAGTGACAAGATAACAGGGTCGCGCAGAAACAGGTGATGCAGCATCTGCTTTCATCTGTAGAGATAGGAGGCGTTAAATGTGACTGCACTTTGAGTGCACGTTGCATCTTTTGTATGTGAATGGGACCGAAGTCCTTGGAAGCATGTGACACAGGGAATGTGTCTTCATGTTGTTGTTTGGATATGAATATGGATATGGGCATTTACATACAGTTTCTAAGTCATTTATTACAATGGAGAGAGTCATTGTGGATTTTGGGTCTGTATCCACCACAGATCTAGTTTTAATAACTTCAAAGGTCTCGTCTCAGACTTGCTGTGTATTTGATTCAGAATAAAGAGAATAGAATGAGCCTTTACTTGTGATAGAGCAAGCAGATTCAAAAGCATTTTGTTTAGTAGTTTCTGGGGCCTCCGTTTGTCTCACTGTGTAAGCCTGACATGCTTTGTTTGTGTGAAACTAAGAGAAGGGCAGACTTAATGAGCTCTGTCACTCCTTCAACAGCGGGCTGCACTTTGTCACAAACCTATGTCCTCTTACTCTAGAGGGAAGACACCACCTCTATGTGTCACTTTGTTTCAGCCCTAATGGATCTAACAGCGACATATCCCTGCTCTCGCCGTGCACTCTCCTTGGTTAGTGCAGTATTGCATTCGCCTGTCAGTTTACTGTACAACATTAATTGAATTTCATCATCATCATCATCATCATCCATCAACCCGCTTATTCCTATTCAGGGTCACGGGGGGTGCTGGAGCCTATCCCAGCATGCATTGGGCGAGAGGCAGGAATACACCCTGGACAGGCCACCAATCCATCACAGAGCACTCACACCATTCACTCACTCATTCATACCTATGGGCAATTTAGAGTCTCCAATTAGCCTAACCTGCATGTTTTTGGACTGTGGGAGGAAACCGGAGTACCCGGAGGAAACCCACGCTGACACGGGGAGAACATGCAAACTCCACACAGAAAGGCCCTCGGCCGGGATTCGAACTCGGTACCTTCTTGCTGTAAGGCGACAGTGCTAACCACTGCACCACCGTGCCGCCTCTTAATTGAATTTAAGTCATTTAATTAAAAAATGAAATAGTCGAAAAATGCCTTTTGTTTTTGATCCTTTTTTTAATATATTAATTTTTATTTTTGTGTGATTAATCATCAGCTAAGAGGATTGCGTGCTTCAACGTGTGGGTGTGGCTTCCTCCTGTTTGTACGTTGCCTTGTATTTTTAATATAATTTGTATCACGTGTTCTATCTATAGATTGAGTGAGGTAGGCACAACTAGTCCCATATATCCAGGTATGTCTGTTAAACTTTGAAGAGATGTGTTCATTGTGTTTGTAGCTCCCGTGTTTCTCGGCATGTACATCTTCCAGGCATTCCAGCCATTCCAGCCATTCGCTATCCTGAGCAGAATTCCATACTAAATAGGACGTTTGTATGTATAGAGGCTGCAGATTCTTGGTGTTTGCTTCCCCCTTGTGATGTGTTTTGGAATTGCAGTCCAAACAGCGCAATGCCACTGTGAAGGGATTTAACAGCTCGAAGGAGGAGATGAAAGCCCTTAATGGCCTTGAAAACACATGTAATCAGCTCTTCATCAGTGCGCCGCTGTCCGCCAGCATTGCTATGTGATTGAGTGTCGTCTCAGTGACAGCGGTTGCATTTATCTCTGTATCTCCATGTATCGATGATTTCAGTGCTGAGGCTGGACTGTCAAATGTGCCTCTGAATCGTTACTCAGCTGAGAGAAGCAGTCACACCATTCCGTCTTGCTGTTATTAATACCCTCACAAGCAGAGCCAATGGGCTTTCCTGTCGGCTTGTCCTAGATAATGCCTCCTGCTCTTATAAATGTGGGAAGTCACTAAGTATTGGACGTACAAAGCCTGGAATCCCCATTGATGATTATCTTTTATGTGGCTTTGTAGATGTTAACATTAAAAGAAATGGAACAGTTGTCAGATTTGATCACACAAGCCTGATACTACATTACTTGAAGATAGGTGTTCTCTAAGCCATAGGTAAATATTGTTTCAGTGATTTTTTTTTTATGTGTACAGATTGATAAAGTGCAATATTCTTTGTACTTGAAAATAATTGTTTTTTTACAAGGAAGAATGTTTGATATGAGTGCATATGTTCATTTACAATTGCCTGATGGGAGGTCAGATGTTAATGAAAATGTTGTGTTTTACTAAATATAATTTAATAGCCATCCATTGGTGTGATGAACTATTTCAACTATGATGTACGATATACAATATTGCAACTATCTAAGCCTTTATCTTATGTAGACTTTGAAACTAAGGTAAATTCATAGTTTGAATTTTCACATGTTAGTACTCACAAAAAAGGTTTATTTTTAAATATTATTTAGTTATAGGGCATTTCAACTGCAGTATTTGCATATGACTGGTGCAGGATTAAATTTCTCGTTCAAATATTTACTGTCCTGTTCAGAAAGACATGTGAATCTATTTGTTTGGTTTACAATCAAATTATAAAATTGTTAAATATCAAATTAATGTTTTTTTGTTCAGTTTATTTAATTTAGTTTTATTAATTACAGATAGCCCAGACTACAAGGTTGGAACATTTTTCTTACATTATATTGCTTACATAAGTAAATAAATAATTAACATGAAGGAAAGCCTGCTTCACATCTGTTCTGGATCAGAATTTGATAACAATCTATCAGGAGCGTAGGTTTGTTTTGTATGCGAGCTCCGAAAATTTTGCACTAATTTGAGAGCAAATATTGTTTTTGAGCTACAAAGATGATCCCGATGATTTAAAAAAAATAATTAACCTCAACTGATTATGCATTTGGCCTACATGTGCACTTGCTGCATACAAATTGAAAACAAATTTGATTGTTATGACTAACGTTAGCAGTTGTGCTAGCTAAAGTTGCCAGCTAGCTAGCTAACGTTAGCTAACTAAAGTGTGTGCGCTCGATCGCATTACGACCAATAAAGTAACACAAACATCATAAGCATGCATCCATATTTACGGAATGCATCACAAACATTTATACAGCATTAATAAACAGTAGTAAGCGGCTACATTCAGAATTTTACCTTAAAGGTGGGAAAGACGTTGCTGTCTTCGTCAACTGACAACTGTATTAATGACGTAAATTTGTGACTGTAGTAGTTAATGTAATAATATAATAAATACGAGATTGATTCAAGTAGTTATGTAGCTAATAATGTAAATAAGATCAAGATTGATTCTATACTGTATATCATAATACTGATACTCATTTCAACATTCAATATGATACAACCTGTACAATTACTCAATATATTTCAAGATGTCACGATTGCGCAATTACATCTGTCTCGTAAGGTAAAGGAAATCGTAGCGTAACGGTAGTTTAATCTACGTCCCAAAACAGATTACTAAAGCTAACGTTAGCTGAGGTAGAGAGAAAAGATAACTAGTAGCCAATGATTTAGCTGTCACTGTGTCGCTGATAAACCGCTGCTCTGCTGCTGAAAAGCTTGCACGGCTGTGACTGACAGCTCGTGGCACTCACTGGGAAAGAGGCGAGGGAGGGAAAGACGAGTCAGTCCAGGTTGTTGATTGGCTATGGTAGATAATAGGATAGCTTGCTAATAAGTTATTGATGCAGCTGTCAACCAGATCTGCACTTTCGGAAGATCTGCACTTTTTGAATTATACTACGCCTATAACTACAGTTTTCACTCTGCAATTTTTGGTAGGGACAATTCTTGTTTCCGTGACATTGGTTGGGACATGTCCCTAGCGTCCCTACTAAAAACTATGCCTATGTAATCTATTACCAATAGTCCATGTGTGAAACCCGCAGACTGTCTGTGTGTTTGACCAAACCAAACCTGTTGTTTTGTGCCTTAAAGATCGAAAGTTCCACAAAGCGGGAAAAGCAGATTTTTGTCTGTTTGCTGTTATATTTTGAACCAGTAGAGGGCACACAACACCACGGTCTTAAACGACAGAGTCCATTTCTGTGCATTTGAACCAGACTCCATTATATAATATCACCCATCACAGAGACTAGAAATCACATCTAATTATCATTCATATTTTTATCATAATTATCTTTTTATTTGTGCTTTCTTGTGATCAGAAAAGCCGACATAATTGAATGAATCATGGGCTATTCCGTATGCATCTTATAAAACCCAGCACCATGTTATCTGTATGATGCTCTCATTGTACTGTGAAACGAGCATGTGGAGTTTCTGATTCCTATGCGCTAGTTTTTGAGAGTGAAAAGAAGATTTCAGAAGGATAGTCAATATTATGTGGTTTGATGGATCTAATGCTGAGAAACGAATGCAGGCAGCATCCCAGACTTGCTGCCTGGTCGCACTTTTCTCAGGACATGAATTTCAAAGGGGGGGGGGGGAAACCTCCCCGACGTGTTAACTTTGCAGTGTGACGAAGAAGAAATTTTGAACACTTAAAATCTGGAAGTAAAACAGCGTTTCTGAGGGGAAAAAATTGGAGCGATGCGAAGACCGTTGTGGTCTCTGTGTGAAAGAGAAGACGCAATGAAACGGTGCGTACTTGCAGATGTGTGGGTCCAGCTCACACAGTTCCTCTGTGCGCGCGTCTGTTCTTGTGTTGAGTAAAAAAATACATCTTTTTGCGATGGGGTACAAGCCCGTAGTGGCCGCGAAGTTGTCAACATAAGATGAATTATTAAAGGAGTAGCCGAGAGAAGGAGAGAAAGAGAGCGGCCCGTATTATGTAATTATTCTGATTTCACTCTTTTCCCTTTAAGGCACTCTTTCATATTCTCACATGGCAGTTTTCACATCAAACTTGAATTTATCCTCGTGTCCCATTTTCCACACTATTTTTTGTTATCCGAACCATTTTTTGGAGTGATGCCAGTCCTGAATGTAATTTAAACATGTTGAAAGGACAACAAAACAAATATGCTGTGTTTCTTGTTTTTAAGTTTTAAAAAAACATATTAGATTTGTTACAGATGGCTCTAAGCCAAGCACAACACAGACACCAAAGAACAAAATGAGACAAACTGGTGAAATGAAAATCAACTCAACTCGTTGAAGTGTTTCAATGCAGAGAGATCCTGTGTAGTGTCTTGTGTGTGCAGTCTACTGGTCTTATTTCCATAACTGCCTTTCATAGTGCTGTTTGCATGACGTCTGGTTGTACGTTGCGCCACTCAAAATGCACCAGCAGGGGGCAGTGTGCAACTAGGTGCATAGCTCATTGCTTCTGTTGCCATTGCTGCACTCCACCCCCTTTCATACACGCTCATGCACAATATCTCAGTGGGTCAGCGGATAGTTTCACATCACACCCATTTCAGCTCCTCGTATTTGCTAGAAGCGGCTACTTCAACATATGGGCTTTGTTTGTATGTTATTTTTGTCATGCTGAACAGGCTGTTATTAATGGCCGGTGAATGTCATCATGAATGTACAATGATAATATTTAATGGAGTTGTGCCACTGCTGGGACAGGACAAAAGGCACTTTGCATGTCAAAGCTGGAATGCAGAGTACCTTGGGCGGGACCCTGCACTTGTGTACCCAGAAGGAATGCAAAGGGAAAGGGAGGGAGGGAGGGAGAGGGAGAGAGAGAGAGAGAGAGAGAGAGAGAGAGAGAGAGAGAGACTGAACAGATCGGGCAGGAGCCCTAGCGCTCGACTCCACTGTGCAGCTCCTGCCTTGGCTGTCGCCATGACGACGGGGAGCAGGAGAGCAGGGGCTGACGTCTTGTGGCCTATTTGGGAGAGAGCTCCCCCGAGGGCGCGGCGCGGGGGGGCTAAGGGGGGGTCCAACGCAGAGAGACAACACCGCTGTCATTTCACTGCCATCCCATAATCACCCACCGGGCTGCACAACTATACACTGTTACCTCACTCAAATACACCATGTGACTCATCTCATAAGTATGATGTAACCCACTACGCTTGCTGAATGTTCATATTGTGAGGGCAACTGCTCCTATGGCACTTATCATAGGAGCACTTATCATGTATTAACATTGTGATGAAGGATCCTGCATCTTTGATGGATAACAAGAATCTTAAGCATTCTTCTCACTGACGCACTTTTTAAATGTTTTATATACAGTAGGTACAGGTTTAACATTTGTATTTATGGGGCGTATTTGGATAATGGAGTAGCCTATTTTCAATTATAAGTAGTCTAAATGTAGTTGTTTCGTGATGTTTAGAAGCATGTTTTTTCATGATTTGTGTTGCTCTCAGAAGCTTCGCTAAACTGAAGCTTTGTCTATGAAAAACACGATAGAGTTTGGATTAAAGTAATAAATAAATAAATAAGGAGCCAGATCACTGAGGATTAGCATACAGCTGAAATTTGCAAGCCTGGCATTCAGAGGGCAGAGAGGGTTATGGTCGAGTGCAATGCTTCTGACTGAAATGACTGCTCATTCCCAATGGGCCTCAGTATGTAGCCAACTGTTTTTATTAAAGGCTAAATGAAGCACTAGAGAGCAGGATGGTGTTTTTCCCAAACGCTGATATGCGATTAGCCTATCCTACCGAGTCAGAGAGGAAGAGGGCTTGCTTGGAGCCTGCTGCAGGCTAGCTCACCTGTTGCCATGGTAACGTCGCAGCAAGCCAAGGTGTTTGCTGCCTGTCCGAGCCTCTGCACGTCTGTTTTCGCCCCTAACCGCCTCAGAGCACATTCACTATATGTGGCGCACACATACAGCACTCAGCACCCTGCTTATAGGACCTTTTTGGCTGCTTTGCATTTAATTTGCATAATATGCTAATATGTCCTCATGAATAAATCATGAGCTGTTAAAGATCGAGTTGTAAGCAGGAAGCTGGGGTAGGGGTGGAGAAATGTAACTGTATGCGGGATACACAGGTACTGTTCATTTTTCCCGGCCTGTGGTTTGCAGAGGTGTAAAATCCAGGTTCAGAACGTAAAAGTCCTCCCCAGTATTTTGCTCCAATCTCCTGGATTTGCTAATTAGCGCAATTCTTCATGGCAAAGCCCCACAGAAAGCGGTGAAATCGCATGCCATAGCTCTCGCCTCACACGATCTTTAATCTGATTGGTTATTGTGCCACGTTCCCCGTCTCGTCTGGACGCCTCGCATCGGAAGCAATCCCAACATGCTTTACAGACGCGAGGAATAGCCTCTCATTGAAAATGACCGGAGGCGGTGTAATCGCACGAGAAATCCGCTCCACACCGCTTTCTGTGGGGCTGTGAAATCAGCTGGCTGAGTTCATGGGTGGACGAAACACATGGCAGGCTTTTACTTTCTGAACCCTGGATTCTGAATGAGCCCTTATAAATACCTCATACGTCATACATTTAGTCATTATTCACAGGGTGTGCAGCGTGACTCTTACATATTCACCAGATATCTGAATTTGTGTTGAGGGCTGGTGTGAAGTCAGTTAAGATAAATGAAATGTGTCTGACGCTTTTGCCAGTAATATGAAAAGGAAATGTTTTGTGCAATTAAAATCAAGCGGACTGCTTTGAAATGTTTTCAAATGCTGCTTTACGCTTTATGTGTGTTGGAATTGCATGGCAGTTATTGACAAGAATTTGGCCAATAAATGAAGCGTTATCAGCCTGTGGAAATGGATTAGGCCTTTCTGTACAGTTTGCGCTGTATGTATATATCCCAGACAGGTCATGTCACATGCCGTTTTTACACAGTTTATGGCCTTGTCTGTGGTTCACCCTGTTCCCACAGAAAGCCTGTATTTATGTAATACTACAGTAGCCCCGTTAGGTCATCTGGTTCTGGGGCTATCTGTACTTCTAAAAAGCAGAGAGGGAAAGGGTATAGGCCATGTGGAAATGTACTGTACCTGAACTAAGGAATTGTGTACCATATCTGACACATAGATGGCTAAGCATTACTATACTACTTTCTAAGCCCTATTCATCGTGATCATGATTCATCACTCAGTTGACAATTTTTTAATACTGACTTTAAAGCAAAAATCGGACTTGCTTAAAATTATGCTTAAATTTAAAGATTTGGTACATACGTATGCATTGCTGGGAATGGGACAGAATAGAATTGCCAAAGGAAATCCTGTCGGAACTGTTTTAATTGAACGTTATTTGATAACGGAATGTCTGTGGACAGTTTCATGAAAACAGACAATGGAGACGTTTGCGTTTGTTGAAAGCTTTAAGTAGCCCTTTGGGGTTAGAAGTGATATGAGGGCAAAAAAAAGAAGCCAGACTGATATAAACAGAAAGATGTGACAGTGAATTCCTGCCTGTACCACAGAGGGGCTGTTTAACCCTCTCACTGTCGACGCACGGGCGGGGCCAGGACTCTTAGTGTGAAATCGCCGCCCGCATCTCCTTTCAAGAAAGAAGCTCTCCCCTAAGAGCGCCTCTTCCCTCACAGACCCGCTGCAGTTGAGACTGCAGTGTTTACGGTCCGCTCGCCACCCCCCCCTCTCCGCGCTCCTCTCTCTCCTCCCTCCCTCTCTCTCCTCCCTCCCTCCCTCTCAGCGACGGCGCGTTTATAGCGTCGGTACGCTCCACAAGTCGGCAGCAGCGAGGTAGCCTCCCACCGCCCCCCCCCCCCCCCCCCACCTCTCTCTCCATTCATGCCCCGGGATGCCTGAGTGAGAGACCCGGCGACGCAGCGGACGAATCGGCAGCGAAACCTCACTTCTCGCATCTCCATCATGCAGCCCAGCGCCGAACCCACCAAGATGGAGTGCTTCTGGAGCGGTTGGAAAGGCCAGGGTACCGTGGGTGTGTGTGTGTGCGATGTGCGGTGTGTGTGGGGGGGCCGGGGCTTTGTGGGACAGACCGGGGTGGGGGGGGGGTCTTACAGCGTGCGGCGAAGTAGCAGGGAGAGGGGCGCCCGCGGTCGGTGCCCACATTTGGGAAAGGCGCAGCGTGTGTCTCTGTGAGATATGGAGTGAGGCGCACTGTTGTTATTGTCAGCGTCTGACCCCCACCTCTTTCTTCTCCTGCTGGCTCGCTGCTGGGGGACTGGGAGCCGCGATGCTCGTTGCCATGGCGTCAGGGGCTTAGTTGCACGACGTTTGCTCCACGAAGAGACGGAGAACCGGTACACGCCCATTCTGGTTGCAACACACACACACGCACACACCGTATCAGCACCATCAGACTCACAGGGCAGGGAGCACATTCACAGCTATACTGAATTACTGAAGGGTCTCCACATGTTTGTCCATCATTCTCCTCTAGTCTGGTGGAGAAAATACCACGGCTAGTGTGTGTTTGTGTGCTGTGTTACATCCCATGTGCGCAGACAGCCAGGAGCCGCGCAGCCATGAGTTCGAGAACGTTCCAGAGACATGCGCAGAGCTCTTCATTATTCACTTAGCGACATCATCATCCGTTTCTGTTTTTAATGCTTGTTTTTTGTGTGTGTGTGTGTGTGTGTGTGCGTGTGCTTCCGCACATTTTCTCTAAAGATTTGTTATTTTATAAATAAATCTCTCTTGTCGTCAGTGATTTTTTGACATGTTTGATCTTGGCTTGCCCTGTATGCACAGTTAAATTGCAGGGATTTGTATTGCTTTTGTATTGTCTGTCAGCTGTCAGTAGTATTGCGTTTCTGCTTGTTCTCAGTGCTGTCTGTGTAGGCATTAGCTGTGGGTATTAGCAGTAGGCTAGCAGGTGGGCTAATGTTTCCCACCATGTTGAGCCTTAAGTGGGTCACAGTGATTTATATGCGGGAGAAAGCTGAACTGTTCTGTTCAATACGTCTCTCTTTCTCTGTGAGTCAAAGCAGTGTATTTCACACAGTCTGCTTATAAGGTATTCATTAGGAGTCTCTGGGGTTCTTCATGTCTTGAGGAAGGAGAGGGGGCAATGTTTGGGTCTGGTATAGCTGTGTTTAGAGGAACTGTATGTTTCTGGGTTTTTCATCATCCCTGCGCACGGGAAAAGACTTGATTTGCCGTAACTATGGTAACAAGGTGCATGCGTTTGCGTCTCTGAGGGTGTGTTCCGTGTTTAGCTTTTTGTGTTTGCGTGTGTGTTTTGATGGGATTCATTCTGCCTCAGGCTTGTGCGCGTGTCGCTGTCTGTAGTTTGTGTAGCGTTGTGAGGGCCATTTTATGGGCCAGTGTGTCCCTTGAGTGGAATGTGTGGAGTGCCGTATGTGTGGTGACCGAGTGTGGAGTTGTGTGTGACATTTTGTATCTCGGTTTTGTGTGCGGCACTGCATCTGTCAGTCTTGTGCTTGTGGCACTGTGCGTATGCAGCGTTTATGTAGGCTAGAGAGTCCAGGGCAAGGTGGCATCTCAATACTAGCAATGCTCAATATTGATTATATCTCAGACACATACAGTTTGTATAGGTACAGAAGGCTGAGAAGAGCTTGCTTGTTTGTCTAAAAGAAATTTGGGAAGAGTATTCCCAACTACTTTAGATTTCTTATTACACACTTACAGGGCACTCTGCTTTTCCTTTTCTATAGTATTCTCCTTATGTTTGACTGACAGTAATAAAAACAATGAAGAGGAAACACAGATGTATTTATACTCATGTCTAATTCTTTAATGCATCTAAGTCAACGCTCTTTTCACCCATTCAGTGGGATCTGTGAGTAGTGTTCCCTGCTGAAAACACACACTTTACCCACCGTAGTCCGCAGTGTGGTTTGGGGTTATGATCATTATTGTTGCATAACTCATAATGAAAAGGTCAGTCTAAGACATTAGCCCTGGCCTCTTTCGCTGCTGGTCTGGTTTGTAATGATGATCCGACTCGGAAGCACGTTTAGCTAGTACTCTTCGAGTGTTCAACTATCAGTAATCAAGGTTCTGCGGTGGGGGCCATCTCCTGTTGAGGCCTGTAGTGTGAGTCCCACAGATTTGTGTTAACAACAGTCTGACAGCAGCCATTTACTTAATTAGGTGTGAGACAAGCGCATTGTCGGAAACCTTGTACAGCAATTCCTACAGAGATGACACAGCAAGATCCTATCTAAAACTGGTTGGCTACCCATCACTGAATATTGAATTAGATTAAAAAACCAATAGCAATCAGACTCCAAATCAGCATTATGTGATTTTCACGTTTTATTCCTTCATTGTTAAACTGGAGCATCATTCTGAGCCTTACAGAAGAGTAGGAAGCAAGAGTCCAAAGATCAAAAGCCACAAGAAGCACAGCCACAACAGATTAGTGCAGTCAGATACTGTTACCGTACGATAAGCCTTATTTGCTATCAGTTTAAAGGGATGGTTAACGTTGTGGACGTTTTGATGTTATTTTAGTTTTTGTTTACTCTTTCTATTGGCCCAGAAAGTCTTTGTGTGCTATGAAGGATATTTTAGTTACTTAAAGAAGTGTCTTCTTCCCGTGGGCATTATAATGTCTGGTATAGGGCCTGTCAGAAACTAATTACACAGGACCAATTGAAAGCATATGCTAAAACTGAAATAGTACTAAAAAAACTCAAGTGAACATTCTCTTCAACACCTCGCAGCGTTTGAGTTGCGTTTCCCTGAATCACCATCTCTGGCTCTCACCCCTGGTCTGCAGTGGCCTTATTGATGACCGCAGTGAAGTGACCACGCAGTATGGTATTGATCAGGCTGCCCTCTGCCTTCCATTCTTGCACACTCAGCAGGGCGGTGGCACTTACCCTCTTGTCAGCCCCCCGTAAGAGCCCCCCAGGCGTGAGCTGCCTCGAGAAACATGATCCACTGGAATCCATCTTTTAAAACATATTTAGCCCATAGTAATAACCTCAACTGAGGAAAACGTATTTCTCTTATAACATTTAATTTAAACATTTCCTTTACATTACAGGCGTTTAGCAAATGCTCTCACACAGAGCAACTTACACAGCTTTTAGCATTTTTACATCGTATCCATTTATACAGCTGGATATATACATTCAGGTAAAATGAAAGTGCCCTACCTGGGAATTGAACCTGCAACCTTTAGGTTAAAAGCCCAGTTCCCTAGCCATTATATTACACTGCCCTCTTTACTCTCTCCTAAAGATGAACACTCCTGAAAACACCCGTTTGGGCAGGTCCAAGATCACACCGCTAAATGCTTGTAATGATCTCATCACAACGTTTCACCCAACACCTGAAGCCCCGGAGTCTCAGCATCAATGCTGTGAGTGAGGCTGACTAATGACCGACATGCTGCCGGGAAACAGAAGACTATCAGCCTCGGTTCCTATATGGCATTCATTCTGAATAGCCTGTAATATTGGGAAGGTCCACAAATATCCAGCGAATTCAGATAGAGACACGCCCAGAAATCGTTGATCTTTTGGAAAATGTTTCCGAAGGAAACGCAAAAGACGTCTTTGATGGTGTCATACATTGAAAGCATATGCGCGGAAGCCTTTGATGTTCTCAATATGACAGCCCTGGAGTGTTTGCACTAATTGGCTTCAGGTGGGATCTTTAGCATCGCACACGTGTAGGTGACGTCACGGGTTGCCATGGCGAATGGTCTTTCTTTATTGACATTTTTATGATTAAACAAAATTTACGGGCCGCCTCTCTGAGCGCATTCTTTCTTCATTTGCATCGCTCATGAGTGATGACACAATGGGCTTTTCTCCCTGAGCACTGATGCTATACTGATAGGTGTAGCAACCGCTAGAGAACCACCGCTGCACAACCCCGTCAATCGGTATATTTAGGGAGGGCGCTACGTCCTCTACAGGGCGCAGCTCCTGACCGTGACACGCCCTGGGTTCTACTGTGCGCAGCGGTTCTCTCCGAGCCCCTCCCCCCACCCGGAAGTGACCGCCAATTGTCGCTTCCACAGGGCACCGGCCACGCTCGGCTATGGCAGGACCGGGGCGCGAACCCCGATCCTCGGAGTACAACTGAGTAAAGAGTAAAACTCTTTACCGCTGTACCACCGCGGCGGCCTGATTAAGAGCTCATTCTGTAGCCATTTACATTACACACTGACTGATGAATAAGACGCGATACATCACTGTCTAGTAAATCCAGTCGTCACTGTTGGTCTTTCCTGGCAGGCTGAAGCTCTGCAGTCCTACAGCAGTGTTCAGTGATGACCACGCTCTGACATCACTGTGATGTCATACCCTTGATAGTCCCTTAGCGGCCACTGTACGCTCGAGCTGAACATGCCCTGCTCCTCATTCTTAGAGGAGTGTTTACAAATGACCCATGTTCCCAAGTTACAGAGCACTTTGTGACCAGAGTGTAAAGCCCTGCAGTGTGTGTAAATATAGGCTAACTGATGAGAGTGACAGAAGTGTGATATCACCCTTGCCTTGCTGTACTGTACTGGAAAGGGGATAAAATGACACTGCGGATCTTCTTTAAACACCTCCACGGGTGCAGGACCGGAATCCACACTGCTTTTACACCTCCCCTCAGTTTGAATTTTACATTTTTTAAAACATATTCTACCTTTCCCCTTTTTATAATGGAGTATAATGGAATTGAGTTTCCGTTCCTGTGGATGAGAAATAAATTTTTATTGAACATGTGAAACGTCGTTTTATGAGATGAACGGGGACTTTCTTGCAGTGCGTTTCTGCTTAGGCCCTTCAGATGTTGCTCACACTCATGAAGCGAATGGCTTTGTATAGCCTATAGTCACCATTCAATCTGCTGTAGGCCGAGGGCCTTTCATCGCTGGTCTGTTTGGAATAAATTAACAGAGGGCCACCAATAGAGTGTGATGTTTGTCATGTTCAGAGGGATGAGTTTCCTCTGGTTACAGTAAGCTGCGACTTGGGCCAACTGCCTTTCAATCGGCGCTTTGTCCCGCGTTTGAAAATGAAAAGAGCGGTTGTGCTCCTCGATCCCCTGGATCGAGCGAACGGCTGAATCCGCCTCTTTGAGGAAGGTAGAGCTCTCTGCCATGCTGCGTGCGGGGAGAATGAGAGCACAGTATCTATGGTAACTGCATTAGGCTCTCTCCGCTGTGCTAGATACTCCTCTAGTTTTGTAGAGCGTCCGCAGATTTCTGCCTTCGCTCTGTGTGCTTGACTCGTAGTTTATTACACACAGTACAATGTGGTTGTCTCTTAATATGAGCTCCCAGCGGTGATGTAATGATGATGTTTTGATCTCACATGGAGCTGTGCTGTACAGTTTGGTGATTTTTACAGTGCCTTCCATAAATATTCAGAGGTTTTACAGGCTTTGGGAAAAAGCACCAAATGAAAAAGCCGTCTACTCTCAGGGTGTGTGATAACAGCCCCCGCTACACGCTCATTGCGTAATGCGAAGAGCGCCGTTCCGGTCGCAGCTGTGCGCTATCAGCGGCTGCGTCTTTAAACCCCAGATAAAGGAGCGTAGTGAGCATGTGCGAGGGAGAGCTGGGTCCCTGTTCAGCTCTCTGGCAGCCGTCTCCCAGCGCAGCGGCGGATTAGCCAATGCCTGTGTGACAGAGGCCCCTCCCACCACAGCC
This sequence comes from Ilyophis sp. 1 JC-2022, assembly GCA_022702515.1. Classification (NCBI taxonomy): domain Eukaryota; kingdom Metazoa; phylum Chordata; class Actinopteri; order Anguilliformes; family Synaphobranchidae; genus Ilyophis; species Ilyophis sp. 1 JC-2022. Next base: position 39,128,459 of record CM040406.1, read on the forward strand.
CACAGACAGGGGTACTCCCCCTCCGGCGCGTTCCTTTGTGTGAAGTACAGCAGCTGCGACGTTCAGCCATGGGAGCCGCAGGTCAGTACGCTCTTCTTCCGCTCCGCGCTTTCCTCCTCCGCGGGGCCGGGACCCGCGTGCTGCCGGGGGGGCCCTGGGCCCTCGCCTCGCCTCGCCTCGTCCTGGCCCCGCCGCGCAACGCGTAGCTTTTTTGGAGATTAAGGTAGGCTTGGGGAGAGGTTTGGAAGCGCGCGGTTTTAGCGCTGGGTTTGCCGACATGTCCTGGATTGGGTGGCGGATTACGAGCGGATGGCACGTGCGGCAGCCGCTCCGTCGCCGCGCGTCAGGGTTTTCGGGTCGTTTGCCGTGGCGGAATGGGTACCAGGCACTACCCTGGCGGCTGTTGGCATCCCATTGGAGGAGGGTGAATGAAAAGGGGGCCATTATCAGCCCGGCTCACAGCTCCGCCGCTAAAATTAGAGCAGGCAGCGGGACACAGGGGAAGACACTTACTGACCCGTTTGTATTCTCACTGAAAGAGAGAGAGGGGAGGGGAGCTGGCCGGAATTTTCTTCAGCATACTCCACACACACACACACACACACACACACTTAGGGGTGTTGAGTACCGTCGTAGTAGTGGGTTAATCCTCGTCTCGGTAACAAGGTGGGTCAGTCTCTTTTTCCAGCGAACAGCTGGTTCACACGGCAACGCGCCTGCCTCGCTCGCCGGTTCTTTCCCGCTGACACAAAGAGCGCGCGGGTGATGGTGTAGATCTCAGAGCAGATGGAGGCTTGGGACTCAGGTGCTACAGTGGCTTCATGCGATCGACAAGCTCCCTCAACGTCCCGATCCTCGCAGCACACTGCTCAGGTTTTTACCTTTGTTAGATGTTAATTATACATTAATATGTCAGTGCCTGGAACATTAGCACCCAATGTAACGATTTCTTTGTTGAGTCGTTGTGTTTTCTTGTTTTTTTGTGATTTATTTTTGTCAGCGAGCGTGAAGGGAGGCGCCTGCGGAGGGACGCCTAGGGCATCGGGACTTTCGACACGTTTCAACATTTCAGGCGTGAGAGCAGTCTTCCGTCAGCGTTCCGTGTTCTTGGTGTAAAATCGGGCAGTCTCTTAATAATTCAGCATGTAATGCGTAAGGAGCATCCACTAGGCAGCGGGCTTGGCTCTAACATAGAACAAAGCAGAATTGAGAAGCGCTGCTCTCGCTGTAAAAAGAGCGCAGAATATTCATGAGGCCTTTTGCAAAGGTTCAGAGGTTGAATACGGACAGATAGACTTGAGTGGTCACTACCAGCAAATGCACTGCTACTTGAGCAGGCTCTAAAAAAAGGGGAAACAGGCACTTGCTTGAGTTGCTAAGTAAATGTTTCTATAAATGGGTGCAGGTAGGATAACTGCTGGTGGACTCAGTGGACCAAGGGTAGTGTTTGAGTGAGTTTTTTAGGAATTAGCCCGTTGTTTTTCTTGTCGTAGTGCTAAGAGGATTCGCTGTACGCTATCCTGGCTTCTCTGCCCAACCGCCAGTCAAATGACGTCCCACAGCCTGCCTGCGGTCACAGTGAAACGCTATAGCCGGCGGCGGCAGGTGACCTCAGGTCTCTCTGCTGTAGTCTGGGCCTGTTGATAGTGAGTCTATTTCCGTTGTCCTTTCCAGTGGGCAGTTGGCTGATTAAGTTGATTAATCCAGCACCGTGATTGTGTCAGTCAGACGAGGGATGTACACGGACACGTATGATACTGGGCGAACACGCTTACGGTTTCCAACGTGTGACTGCACCATGTGCCACCACAGACAAATAAACTCACAAAGGTTTCAGACACAGCTCTGTGCGCCAGTGAATGCTGCCCGGCGCTAAAAATAGCTTCTGACAGACTTGAATCGACTTTCCGTTCACGCAAATGTCATTCATGCTGAGCTGACTTTGAAATGTGGGCCCGGTTAGCTTGTGAGAGCCAGACTGGCTCCCTCGGTACACTCAGCCCTTTATGAAAGCGATGTGTTCACACTGTGAAGAATTTTAACTAATCCAGGTTCTGGGCACTGTACTCTGCACTAAAGAGGATTAATTAAATGTGAAGTTCAGACAAAGTGAGTGCTTTAGTGTGAGAGGATTATATACAAAGGAAGATATTCATTGTTAGCCATGTACTCGTGAAGTCAAGTCTAGTTGAAGTAGCGTCTGTGGATAAGGGGGTGGGAACTGAATAGTTCAACCGTTGAACCACAGTCTTCACGGTCTTTGTTGGGACATGGATTGGCGCAGGTATATATGACCGCCCTTAAAAGCTGCTGAGTCACCTGACCTTAAACTCGTCTCAGCGCCGGTGTCTTACCAGACGTTTCCCAACGGAAAGACCCTGAAATATTGACACCGCGCCCTGCGCGCTGGCCCAAACGCAGCGCGGTCCTGGTCCAGGCCCTGACGGCCCGGTTTCACCTCCCTGTCTCCCGCAGCCATGGACCTGCTGTACTGGAGGGACGTGAAGCAGACGGGCGTCCTGTTCGGCAGCGCCCTGCTCCTCCTCTTCTCGCTCACCCAGTTCAGCGTGGTGAGCGTGGTGGCCTACCTCGCCCTCGCAGCGCTCTCCGCCACCGTCAGCTTCAGGATCTACAAGTCCGTGCTGCAGGCCGTGCAGAAGACCGACGAGGGCCACCCCTTCAAGTGAGCGCGGGGACGGGTGTAGGGGGTGGGCCCGGGGGGGGCGGGGACCCATGGGGGCGGAGCTCGGTCGAACCTCTCCTGTGTTCTCGCGCAGATCCTACCTGGACATGGAGATTTCTCTGTCTCAGGACCAGATCCAGAAGTACGCAGACAGCGCCCAGCTCTATGCCAACAGCACCCTGAAGGAGCTCCGCAGGCTCTTCCTGGTGCAGGATCTGGTGGATTCGCTAAAGGTGAGCCGCACGGGCGGCAGACACTATGCACTGCCCATTAATATACATTCCCTACACATTACACTATACATCAATATACATTCCCTACACATTACACTATACATCAATATACATTCCCTACAGCAGCACTACAACATCAACACTTCAGACGAGTCCCTTTAAATACATCAGTGTACACCTCAAAAACACAATGAGCAAAACACGGCTGCTCTACCCTCTAACCAATCAATGCATAGCCTTTATAAACCCTACACATCAGTATAAATATCTATATATCTATGCACTCAATTTGCATAATAAACATACAGCTGCTAAACCCACACTATGCATTCAGTGGAACCTCTACCTCTAAACACTGCACACATCGATATGTGGCCTCAGTACATTCATAATACACAAGATTAATTCATAAATGGACTACAGTGGACTCCCTGCATCCATTTATACAGCCTCTAAACACTTTGGTATATACATTGCTCAACTGCAGTCTATTCTTGGTTGAAAAAGTCTAACTCTTATGCTCACATTACATTTGCATTACTTTAAATATCTATATTACTTAAAATACTGCAGTGTTTAATTATCCTTATTATCTATGTGCCAGCAATTCAAGGGCAAAGTGTTTATTTGAAGGAACATGGTGACTGTACAGTTTATATCCACAATTGAAATCATGTTGACAACAATATCTAAAAATATAATGTCTTGGGTGTCAGCTTCTTTCATAAAAAAAGATTTTTTTTGTCAGCGTTCAAATCAGAGATACAATACATTTCTGTCATGGAAACAGTGTGGTTCACTGTTGTGTTTCAATGAAGTTAAAGCTCCGTTCATATCTGGAAACTGTGAACATCGTATGATACACTAGCAGACTGCTTAGCACCCACTCTAAGCCTGTGTCCATGGAAAGGCTGGTGGACTCTGGTCCAGAAAGTCAAATTACAGCTTTACTGAGCTTACACATACAAATAAGCACGTCCCACTCAGTATGCAGAGCCCTACTGCATCAAACCGTACACTGATGTTCATGTATGCCATACAATGCACATGCTTAAGATTCCCAATATTCTCACAGTACACCATCACCGCACGCCTGCTGTAAGAAGCCCCTCCCATTGGGCTGCGCAGTATCTGCAGTCTGAGGCGTGGCCTTCTCTCTTGAGTGTGCTGTCCTGCGTTTCAGTTTGCAGTGCTGATGTGGCTGCTGACGTACGTGGGAGCGCTCTTCAACGGCCTGACGCTGCTCATTATGGGTGAGGAACCTCGGTCTCGACCACAAAAGACGGGTGCCGTGTCTCTTCTCCTCACACAAAAGCACCTCGTATCCATTGCGTTCAAATTATTTACTGAGCACGACCTTTTTCTGGGCGATTTCACACAGTCGCTCACCTGAAAGCAATTCAGGCTAATGGGCCTTGTTCGAAGATACATTGTCTTCACTCTACAAACTCAGTTTCTTAATCTCCGCACATTACACGCCCGCGCTTCCTGTTTCCACACTTTTAAAGTCAGGCATGCCATGTGTTACAGCCTAAGTCAGAGGTGGGCTATGAGAGCTGTGTCCGTTTCTGGTTTTCATTTCAACTTCAGGGCTTAATTATTAATTAGTCCTAACATTTACGCCATCTGACATTTTAGCTACATTTCTTGATAAGCGCATTAATGACAGACGAAGACTGTTCTTGTGTCCCCAAGTGAAACGTTTTACTGTGATATAATCTATGAGTGGACCAGTGTTGGTGTGTTCAGCCAATTAGCTTATTTAGCCAGGGTAATTGGTGGAAACAAAAACCTGGGTACACACTGGCCCTCCAGGACCGGAATAGCCCACCCCTGGCCTAAGCACACCAATCCTGCTCATGTCACAAGCAGTAGCTCAGAGTCCATACAGCACATGCTGTCCCATCCACTTCACACTCCAGCCCTGCTATCGCATGGCCAGTCTGTACGAGTCCTGCTGTCGATTACCAGAGAGCAGTATCTTAAGTGCACAGCCTGAGGTTCCATTGAGGGAGCCGTGGGGCCAATGATTAACTCCCAAACACAGACAAGGCTCAGCACCAAGTGTCACAACCAAAAATGCCCTTCAAGCCTCCCTCAAAAATGCGGTCAGCCACCTCACAATGATCGCGATCAGCATTAAGAATTCAGGAAGTGGTCCGGTCGGCGTGCGAAGGGTTAGCATTCAGAACGCAGTAACGTGTGCTCTCTCCCCAGCCGTGGTGTCCATGTTCACCATGCCCGTCGTCTACGAGAAACATCAGGTAAGGTTTCACTGGCGTACTCTTATCCGCCCCTGCTGTGTCAGTTTTGTAAATGACGCACCGATATTGACGCCAGGCCCTTTCTGTCACTACAGGCACAGATTGACCAGTATTTGGGACTAATAAGGACCCACGTCAACTCTGTGGTGGGAAAGTAAGTTCTTCCCGCAGCTGTTCGTAAAGCTACAGCACTACAGGTCAGGTCAGTCGAGAGATTAAGCACTGCAAGTGGAGGCCTCACTTACTCACCGCACTGATTGAAGCTTCACTATTAAAGCCCAATTACATAATTACTTACACTCAGGCAATGTGAAAATGTCTTTCGTTGCAGTAGGTCACTGCAGTGTTTATTATACCCAGCTGAAGTCTATTCAGTTCCCTGAATACGGCATTTATTTTAGATTAAAACTTTCCTGCTTATTCGTTTTGCATTGGGATTTGTGGCAACAGCATAAGCTGCAACTCCACATGCTAGGCGAACGGCGATATTTAAATATGTTTTTAGCTGTCGTCTGAACTTCCTTTTTTTTTAAAGCCTTTCAACAGTTAACCCATTGTGTGTGGTCTGACAGGATCCAGGCGAAGATCCCCGGAGCCAAGCGGAAGGCAGAATAGGCCGGGACGGGCCGCGGGCCCACAACAGGGAAAGCAGGATGGTGGCCGGAGGGCCCACACGTTACCGGAGCGTAGTACTATTTGTCAGCAAGTGGTGTTTCCAACTAAAGTAAAAGCCGCGCAAAGCACTGGAGGAGCCCCTACCCAAGCTCGCTAAATCACACACGTCAAGCACTTAAGGTCTAGTGAAGAAAAGTAAAAAAACAACAAAAAAAAGAACTAGATGTGTTTTTTGTGTTGCTTCTTAAATGCATGAAGTAAAGATCCCTGAGTAACATTTGACATATTTTAAGTGTTTATTTCTGCTACTTTTCCCCGCCATGCTGATGACTGTAATGTCGCATAGCAGCTTCTCCAGCTTTAGTGCTCTGCTGCCATAGTTAAAACTGCTTCATGTCACTGGTGGGGCTTCTCTTTTCTCAGTGTATGTATATGTGTGTATGTTTGTGTGTGTGTGTGTGTGTCTGCATACATGTATATACATACATGCACACACACATGCATACATATAAATATCAGACTTGTGGACTAATGTTTTTTTTGGTGTTTTCCAGCACAAATAATTAAACGATGTACTTAATAGGTATGATTACTGTAGCATTTGGTTTTGTATAACTATAAGGAACTACACAAACTCTTGTTTTTAGGTACTGTTGTTGAACTACTAAAAAAGAAAAAGGGGGGGGGGGGGGGGATCTCTGGAGCGAGACTGCCAGCTTGTTAAACCTGTCCAACTTTGTACTGTTCAATGTAGTTCTTCTTAGTCCTGGACTCTATTTGCACTTATGATGTACCCATTAATGAATGCAAAAATAAATGTTCCTAAATGTACGCCCCACCCCTTTTTATTTTACCCATCACTGGAAAAGAAAGGAATGAAACTCTAAATGGGTCTGCTAGGTTGCTATATATACGTATATATCCACCAGTCTCCAAGCCATCAGGAGAGGTATGCATTATGGGAGATGTAGGCAGTCGACAGGGAGTGGTCTTGAGTGCCCTCTACTCAAGTTTCAAGCTTTCTGAATGGTGTTAAATGTTAAGTAAGGATGTGCAATGCTGGGCTGTCTCAGGACACTGGGAATGACATTCTATTTATAGTCACATTAATGCCTTCTGGGGTAGGAATCCCTGGTCATTAGTGTCAACAATACTTTAGCGCACCTGCCATCAGCCTGAAGACGGACTTCCTCCCGCCGCGGATCAGTGCCAGTTGCACAAAAATGACATTTGACAGGTGGGAACAGTGTTGTCAGTTTTATTGACAAAGGTTAAATCGGTCTCATTAGCAATCCATCAAATCAATTCAGACCAGGGTTTTGTGAAATAGTTTTTGTGGCTCATTATAATTGTGTATTACGGCCATGTCAAGGTAATTGTAATGCACCATTCTTATACCGTAAAAGCCATATGAAACTCACTGAGCCGATGCTAAGTAGTTATTTCAAGTAGGGCTGGTGATTGGCTGATTACTGACTGGCTTATGTCTCAACATCCAATAGCAGTAATGTTTTCCCAGCAGCATTTCATGTGGTCTCCCAGGCTGTGTCCGAATCAGAGCTCTATCTACTGCGCCCGGTCTCCTGCGTACAGCGCACTGGCAGAAGCGTGCCGTTTAACGTGCGCTGTCCGCAAAAAATATCCGCAATACTATTTTCCAACCGCACCGTGGAAGTGTTGTAAGCAGGTCATAAGACGTCCGCAAAGCTGCGCCTCATTTTAATTTCTTTTAAACAAAGCTTCACGTCATATTTGTGTGACCAAAATGTTTGTGTACTCCTGAATGTACTCAGCGAAAACCCAGAAGTGTGCCATCCGGGTGGTTGAAGTATCCTGCAATTTGAAAATTTTTGGCATACTCTACGACTTTCTCGCACCATCTACTCACCAAGGCTACTAAACGGTGTGGAAGGGTGCTGATTCGGACACGGTCCCAGTCTGGTGGTTCACTATCACATCAGGTACAAATCAAGAAAAAGACTGATAGACATAGCGTGTGGCAACGGTGATTGATATTGTGCTCAAAAATATTAGATAATTATCGATATGGTTTATTGTCCAGCACTAATATGAAGTATGTATCGATAATGGGGCAGAAACTGCAGCAGGTGACAGAAATAGTTCTATTTACCTGACCTGCCAAGAGCAAACACAAAGATGTCAAACCGAGTGCACATGGGCCCACTCAAACGCAATGTAACATCCACCCGTGTGTGTAATACGCTGCTTCTGCACAAACACTAATCCAGGCTTGTTAGTTGTCAGATGAGCTCCGCCTAAGCAGTGATACTCATCACTGGTCCTGGAGGGCCACGGGGTATGACGTTTTTGTTGTTACTCTGTACTTAATTGATCAATTCAAGCAGCTGCTAACACAGTTAATTCAGCACACCTGGTTTCTTGGGTCTGAACTGGTTGCTGATATTAAGGCGAAAAAACTAAAACTAGCGGCCCTTCAGGACCAGGAAAGAGTATCACTGATCAAAAACCAGCAGCACCCTGAGGAACAAGCAGCCCTGCATTTATAAAACGCTGAATCTGACCGTGAAAAGACCATTAATCTCCAATTTACTGGCCCAGTGTCTGGCGAGGGACTCGCTGTGAGGCGTGGGACTCGCTGTGGCTCAGTGGAGGAGCAGGTGGCTGGTGTTACACAGTGTTCCCGAGAGAGGCCAGTGTTGCTTCAGCTCTCCTCACCATGACTGTACCTCAGTGTGTTCACATTCACTCATTTCTGCCTTTCAAGCCACGTAAGAGAAAAAAATAAAACACACAACTGACATATCAGTGTTTTATTTTCCCAAATCAAAAATGCCCCCTAGAGGTGAGAACGTAAACCGGCACAGGGGGGAGATGAACCTCAACATAACAGAGGGAGATAAAGTTCAAGCTTCACAGTGGGTACTGAAAACGCTCGATAACAGAAAAGCAGGCCTCCCTCGCTGTGAGCCTTGTGATAATCACACAATGCAGTAGGAATAGGAAACGGTAAGTGAACAGAAAGCGGTAAGTGAACAGAAAGCGGTAAGTGAACAGAAAGCGGTAAGTGAACAGGGCCTGCTTCACATGTTGAGCAGGGTGACGGGGTGCAGCTGGAACAGGACTCCTCTGCTGTGTCTCTCGTCCTTCTGCACCAGCTCCATCTTCTGGCTGGGCTCCACCTGACACACGCGCACACATACACACGCGCATACACACACACGCGCACATACACACACATCAGGGAACGGCTGGTTGCATGTACACGATTAAGATTGCTTCAATGTTCACCTTTAAATTTAGCCCCCATGATTTAAACGTTATGAAAATATGGCATATTACCAAATACAACGATTCATTAGAGAAATGCAAAACTCTTGTTGCATTACCTCATTAAATACACAACTTGCTGAGCAGTTGTAATGTTTTTAGAATATGTAAGCAAAGCATTAAGATTGCATTGCAAACATTATTTTGCTGTTATTTTTTCCGGCTCAATTTACATGCATACAATTTTCACATTCAGTTCACTTGGAAATTACTCGCACTCTGATAAGTTGTCTAACGATGTTTTGAAATTCAGGTTGGATTTGTTTCATGTACAACAAAAACGAGCCTTTATTTAACATGCAATACAATATTTTGTACAACAGTTCTGTTCCTGCTGACGAAAGGGAGGGCGAGAGGCTACAGCAGCCTCGTACCTGGTTCCACTTTTTGGCCTTCTCATAGTAATGAGGAACGATGTCCTCTCTCAGTGGCGACTTTGTACATAACCTGGAACACAGGAAACAAGGCGACAGGAGAAGCTACGGTCAAGCCGGAAAATCTGGACACCCCTTTCACCTTCTCCACGTTTTATTACGTTACAGACTTATACTACAATAGATTGAGTTCATTTTTTGCCTCAAACATCTACACGCAATAGCCAATAATGACGAAGTGAAAACAGGTTTTTAGAAAATATGCAATTTTATTTTACTGACAAAAATGGGTTATTTAGGGGTTACATATCTGTACACACCCTGAGCCTAATACTTGGTTGCTGCACCTTTGGCAGCGATTACAGCTTCAAGGCGTCTTGGGAAAGAAGCCAAGAGCTTGGCACACTTGTTTCTGGACATTTTTGCCCATTCCTCTTGGCATATCCTTGCAAGCTCCGTCAGGTTGGATGGGGAGCGTTGGTACACAGCCATTTTCAGCTCTTTCCACAGATGTTCAATTGGATTCAGGTCTGGGCTCTGGCTGGGCCACTCAAGGACATGCGCACTTTCTCCGAAGCCACTCCTTTGTTCTCTTGGCTGTGTGCTTCGGGTCGTTGTCATGTTGGAAGGTAAACCTTCGCCCCAGTCTGAAGTCCAGAGCGCTCTGGAGCAGGTTTTCTTCAAGGATCTCGGTGTACTTAGCTGCATTCATCTTTCCCTCTAGTCGCCCTGTTCCCGCTGCTGAAAAACATCCCCACATCATGATGCTGCCACCGCCATGCTTCACTGTAGGGATGGTATTAGCCAGGTGATGAGTGGTGCCTGGTTTCCTCCAGACGTGACGCTTGGTATTCAGGCAAAAAAGTTAAATTTTGGTTTCATCAGACCAGAAAATCTTGATTCTCATGGTTTGAGTCCTCTAGGTGCCTTTTGGCAAACTCCAAGCGGGCTGTGATGTGCCTTTTACTAAGGAGGGGCTTCCGTCTGGCCACTCTACCATAAAGGCCTGATTGGTGGAGTGCTGCCTGGATGGTTGATCTTCTGAAAGGATCTCCCATCTCCACAAGGATACGCTGTCAGAGTGACCCTCGGGTTCCTGCTCACCTCCCTGTCCAAGGCCCGTCTTCCCCGATTGCTCAGTTTGGCCGGGCGGCCAGGTCTAGGAAGATTCTTGGTGGTTCCAAACTTCTTCCATTTACGAATGATGGTGGCCACTGTGCTCTTTCTTGTAAAGCTGCAGAGATTTTTCCGTACCCTTCTCCAGATCTATGCCTTGACACAATACTGTTTCTGAGGTCTACATATAATTCCTTTGACCCCATGGCTTGGAGTTTGCTCTGACATGCACTGTCAACTGTGGGACCTTATATAGGCAGGTGTTGGCAATCCCCAATCATGTCCAATCAATTGAATTTATCACAGGTGGACTCCAATTAAGTTGTAGAAACATCTCAAGCAGTATCAGTGGAAACAAAATGCACCTCAGCTCACTTTTGGGTGTCATATCAAAGGGTGTGCACACTTGTGTACATATATTTTACATTTTGATTTTTAATAAATTGGCACAAATGTCTAAAAACCTGTTTTCACTTTGTCATTATGGGCTATTTTGTGTAGAATTTTGAGACAAAAATGAACTGAATCTATTGTAGAATATGTCTAACGTAATAAAACATGGAGAAGGTGAAAGGGGTCTGTAGACTTTCCGGCTTGACTGTATATTCAGGCAACAGTTACCTGCTTGGGCAGCATTCAAACGAGGTCCAGGGGAAGCAATCAGAGCCCTTGGCCCAGAACAGAGTATTTTGTCATTTTTTAATTACTTTTTTAAAATAATTACTTCTTAGTTCATACTGAGATTTAGTATATAATAATTTAGACTACAACTTCAACTTCCAAACACTAAACCTGTGAAGATAGGCACCTGATGAGTCGGTCTCTGATGTTGTCCTGCAGTTGGTTCACCCTGTCGGGCCCCAGGTGAAGCGGCCCGTTCGGACCTTCGCACGCTAGGCGGTTGACAGCCCCACGCAGAGCGTTAATCTGTCGGGACAGAACATGGCGAATAGAGCTGCTGAGGAATACTACCGCCAGCTGTGTCTAAACGAGCCACAGAGGGAATGTGGGCAGGAATGTGTGCCAGCGTACTCTTTGGATGTCTCAAGCTTTCAGAACAGTACATAGCCAACAGCAAATGTACAGATATTACTTCAAAATGCACACTGACATTAGACACGGGGGCATTTAAGAGTATTGCTGGAGGACTAATGTTTTGTTGTGGTAAGATGAACAGATAAATAACTAGCCGAGGCCTCCAAGTTTTATTTTGCGCGCACACACACACACACACACACACACACACACAATACACTTCTCAAAGAAATTAAGGAAACACTTAATCAACACAGTATAACACCAAGTCAATTCAACTTCTGGGATATCGATCTGTCCAGTTAGGAAGCGTAAACGATTGTGAATCAATTTCACCTGCTTTGGTGCAAATGAGTGACAACAGATGGATAGGAGAGGCAACAGCAAGACACCCCCGAAAAAGTAAATGGTTTTGCAGGTGGTGGCCACAGACCATTTCTCTCTCTGCATTTTGCTAGTGCCCTTGTCACTACTGGTAGCATGAGGCGGTACCTGCAGCCCATTCAGTTTGCACAGGTAGTCCAGCTCCTCCAGGATGGCACATCCATATGTGCCGTCGCAAGAAGGTTTGCTGTGTCTCCCAGCACAGTCTCAAGAGCGTGGAGGAGATACTAGGAGATGGGCCATTACACAAGGAGAGCTGGACAGGGCCGTAGAAGGGCAACAACCAAGCGGCAGGACCGGTATCTGCTCCTCTACGAGGAGGAACAGGAGGAGCACTGCCAGAGCCCTACAAAATGGTGTGCATGTTTCTGACTCCATGAGGGTGGCATGGGGGCCTGACGTCCTGTAGTGGGACCTGTGCTCACAGCCCAGCACCGTGCAGCTTGATTGGCATTTGCCAGAGAAAACCAGAATTGGCAGGTTTGCCATTGGCACCCTGTTCTCTTCACAGATGAGAGCAGGTTCACACTGAGCATATGTGACAGGCGTGAAAGAGTCTGGAGACGCCATGGCGAATGTTATGCTGCCTGCAACATCATCCAGCATGACCGGTTTGGTTTAATTGACTTGGTGTTATACTGTGATGATTAAGTGTTCCCTTAATTTTTTTGAGCAGTGTATATGCAACCTATTCATAGACAAGAGACTAGGCGAGGTGAGTTAATTGATGGATTACACAGTTAAGTGCTGAGTAAAATCCCTGCGGCTCTCGAGGACCAGGAATGAAGTTCACTGACGTAGGGCCTTACTTCGGTGATGTCTTCCACATCAAACTTGACATCGAAGGCCAGCTCTATGTCGTGCTCTGGCAGAATGCCCTCCTGGGTGAGCGGGTTCCAGCCCAGCCCACAGATGGCGCCGGTAAAGCAGGTCCTCTCCTCGTTGGTGCTGGAGACGAGCAAAGATTATGGACGTGTGAATGGATACACGGTGAAAACCATGAGATGAAAATTTGGGGACCAAATGCAAAATGCTTTCCATGCCAGGCTCACCGGAGCTCCATGACTGGGGTAAAAAGCATGCAGAGAAGAGCAGGCAGGCCGTGGATGTTGGGCATGATGGTGGTCTCCTTCAGAAGAAGGTGGGCGCCTGTGGGCCACACACACACACACACACATCAAAGTCTGTTTGATTGGCTTAACCACTTGAAACTGTATCCAGCCTAACAATAAATATCTGTATTTATACTGCATTATATTTATGTGTGGCTGTGGTAATGGTCACGTGCACAGGGTTTACCTGAGGAACTGAGAGACACAGACACGGCCACCAGCATCCTCAGGTGTTTGTCCTCAGGAATGTCATTCACAGCCACACAGTTGATGCTGTCCCGGTCGATAGACACACACCTGGACAGAATGGGGGGAAAAAAAGAAAGTAGTGCTTAGTATTTCCTGTGATGTCATGGTGTCCCTGACACATTTTTACAAGCACTAAAATAAGGGCCTCGGTTAAGCTGGAGCCAGCTTTATGGAGCTCAAGTATTTGAATTGAATATATTTTAATTATATACATGTGACATTTAATAAACATTTTTTGTGGTGTATTTCATAAATTTGCATTTGAACAATTTCAACAAGTGTTCAACAACATTTTTTAAAAATATCAACAATTCAGATTAAAAAAATTCAGATCCATAAATGCAAAAAATGAGCGTGGACTAACTGACCTGTAGTGTGTGACAGAACTCATGCTGTGGAAGTTGACTTTGTGAGGGCTGGCTGGGCCGTGTACTGGAACCTGTGAGGAGCAAAGTCAATAGCACACAGAAATACACAAACGCGGGCGGGCGGACACACGGACACATCAGGCTTGGGTCAAATACTTTATTTAAAACCCTTCGAGACATACCTTTCACACATTTACTACTTTTTTATTTTTTTTTTAACACGGCTAACCCAAGATACAAACAAATAGCTTGCGACCTCTATACGGTTTACGAGAGCAAGCAAGCGCAGGGGGCGACTAGACAAGAGAAAGCGCCGACAGAGACAGAGATGAACAGCCGTTTTTGAAGATTACGTTTTTTGCATTTTGCACACACCTCATCACACAAAACACACATGGAAATCACAAATGATGCAGCTTAAATGCATTCGATTGCAAGTTAAAAGCAAGAAAAATCGATCTGGCTGTCGAAATAGGAAATAGAGCTGTAGAAAAAATTTTTACGAACAAGTGGATAATTATTTGGATGAACGCGATCGGCGATAAAAAATCCAAATCAGAATAATAAAAAAAAAAAAAAAAATATATCAAAAAAAAAAAGAAAAAACAACAAAAAAAAAAAATTAAACATTTACGTAGGCCATTTGATTATTACTATTATTAGTTTTTTTTATGGGGCTTATACTTACTTTAGGGCTATTTTAACTTTTTTTTTTTTTTTACTTTTTTGTTTTTTTTTTTTTTTTTTTTTTTTTTTTATATATTTTTTTTTTTTTTTTTTTTTTTTTTTTTTTTTTTTTTTTTTGTTTGTTAATTTTTTTTTTATTTTTTTTTTTTTTTTTTTTTTTTTTTTTTTTTAAAAACAACAACATGCAAACAATTTCAATTATGTCATGTATGTAAAATGTTATAAAAATAATTAATATAATAAAATAGTTTTTTGACTTTCTTCTTTTTATAGGTAGTAGAGCAAGCGAGCAACGTTGAATCGTCTAGTCGACTAAAACACGCGCACACTGTGTTGTGTATCATCTCTGTGTGTGTAAAATCTCATCATGTTTACAACTGGACGACGCGGCTTAATAGACAAGTGTGGGCCTATATGTACACATTTTTTTTTTCTTCTAAATTTCGTTGGTGCGGCTTTTATTCAGGTGCGCTCAATAGTCCGGAATTTACGGTATGCAAAAATCCTTCCTTCAAATGATTGCAACACATTTTGTACCTAAAGTTTATAGGAATGTAAAGAATGAAGATATTTTCTTTCACTCGGGTCTGAAACATGCAGAAAGAGGCACATCACACTACTTCATGCACCAAACTGAGCTGCGCACACAAACCCATCCACCACACAGCGACTCGCTTCCACCCCAGCAGATAAAGACATGCGCTACCTTGCACTTCATTGAGGACTGGCTTGATTTGGAGAAAGACTCCAGCAGGCTATCGATCAGCTGCTTCTCCTCCACCTTGCGGGTCTTCCAGGAGCTGCTGGTGCTGTTGGGGACAAACGTGCCCTCCTCCAGGTCCTTGTAGAGGGACAGCAGCACCTCGTTGTTCTGCTGCAGGACCCAGGATAGCAGTGTTAGGGCAGAGAGTTGTGTAATCTACAGCTGGCATCAAACTTGGTGTAAACACATTAGGACACATTTTCTAGACAGACAAACAGGAAGCACTTCTGTGCAGCTTCCTGCCAGACTTAATGGCCAAACGTCAAAATCTAATGTTAATTCATGAAGTTAAATCACTCTTTAATGCATAAAGAGTACTTCCAAACCAGAGGAAAATACAATAGCATTGCATTGCATTATATTGCATTGCTATGCACTTAATACGTTTTTGTATAATCGGTACACATTAAAAACTACATTGCACATGAGTCTGAATTAATACATTTGAGAAGACCGACATCTAAACCTGGCTGTTATTCATCCTTAATATGCATAACTACAGTTGTGTCATATTCCCATTTAGGAGAGCATAATTCCTTTTTTAATTGGTTACATTCTAAGACAGGCGGCTTCCTTTTCTTCACAAATACACATGATACATAGCACAGAATCATATTAAGACAGAGACAGAGATGGGTTGCCAGTCTGGAGCATAACGACACACTGACGGTGCATCCCGGCCTCACTGCGCTACCTTGGACTCGAAGCTTTCCTCTGCCTTCTGGGCGTGGCCCTCCTCCACCATGATGTCGGCCACGCTGCAGTTGATGGTGTCGGTGTTGATGAGCAGGTCGACGCGCATGATGCCGTGCAGGATGGAGAAGAGCGAGACGATGAGGGAGCGGCGGTTCACCAGCGTGATGAAGCGGTTACGCGCTGAGCAGCTCCACTGGTCTCCCAGGATCATGGACTGGGCCGAGGGCCGGATCCCGGCGATCTGGAACTCCTGGGCCTGCCGGGACACTGCCGGTGAGGCGACACGCACGGCTACGGGGGAAGACTTTAGCCCAAATTATACTTCGTCAGGCGATGCTTTCTCAATGCCGCGCAGCTCTAGAATTGTATTATGTTACGGACACCATCACACACTGCTGCACAGTTTGATCGGACAGTTTACTAATGTAAACAAACAGTCAGGAGTTTGGGCTCTCGTTACCATAGGAACATCAGAACCCTCCCCGCGGGCTTTCGCCAAAGTATAAATACAGAATGTTGTGCGACACCTTCATTTTTGTCGCATAACACTTTGTCGAAAGTGTCGTGCGATGAAGTATAAATTAGGCTTTAGACCTATGCGTGACGGTGGGCGGGGTACCTGGAAACCGGGGGTCAGCAGGTCACTGGGCAGGTCTCTCAAGCTGCTGCAGCTCACCTGCGTGGTGTTGCCGTAGTCCACGAAGAACACCTGACTCCCAGAAAAAGCAGTTATAACATTGTTCAGTCACATACCCGTTAACATACTGCTCATTGTCTAAAACCAGGTAATAGTTATAATCAAAATATTGCACCATTTATAGTCCCATACCAGTTAAACTAATAATAAAAACTACTTTTATCTGAATAGCACCTAAAGTCACTTAGAGCACAACTGTTCATAGGCTAAATGCCATTAGTTTTGCCAGTTGATACTTTAGTCAAAACCCTTAACACATTGGTCATAGTCTAAATGCAGTTAATACTCTGTTTTTACTTTAGCCTAACCCCCATTAACACATAGCCGCAAAGCAGCTAAGAAACTGTACATAGCCTCGAGCCCTCCGATCTGCATAAAGTGGCTCAAGCCACACCCACCTCCACGTTGCTACCTGACACGTGCAGGACCTTGGCTCGGAAGTACTGCCCCGTCTCCTCGGACTCGAACGGCGCCAGGCACATCAGGTTGGGGTACAGGGACACGGAGACGGGGCTCAGCTCGCGCGAGTTGATGTCCGCTGTCAGCCGCCGCTGCTTCTCCACGCTGGCCTCGTCGGCCTGAAAACCCCAGAAGTGGGCCACCTCCACCACCTGCGGGCACACGGCCGGGGGGGCCAGGAATGCCCTGAGTACTGGAGCCGCACACCGGCCCTGAAACGGCTCTGCCCGGCTCGGCCGGAGGAGGCTGCGCTAGCCCGGCGTACCTCTGTGATGTTGACGATGAAGACGGGATTCGATGGCAGCTTATCTGGGTCGATGGAGCTGCTCAGGACGCCCACGGGGTACACCGAGCGGTTCTGGAAGTCCACGTTCACCCTGAGTGCCGAGGGCACCGTAGGGGTTAAGGGTGTGGAAGTAAGTGTGTGTTCTTTTTTTGCCAGCTTTATTTTAACACGTCATGGCATGGGGCGATTTTATCATTTGGCAACAGTAGCGTTTTTGCACGGCAGAGAGTGTCAGCGTGTAACACTGCATCAAGCCCTATGAGGAGAAGCTATGAGCTCAGAACAGCAGCCAGGACCCAGACTCCAAACCCAGACCACCCTTCCAACCACAGAACAGGGCTGTCCGGCTCATTTCTTTATAGAAGCAATCTTGCATATAGTGGTAGAACAGTATCTTACAGTGGTCTCGTGTGGGGATGTAGAGTACAGACAGGTGTTTGTTTCACTGACGGTAGGGTTCAGCTGAACCGGGCTTACCGCGCGTATCTGAGGGAGGAAATGGTTCTGCCTCCAGCCTTGGACTCCACCTCGTCGGTGGGGTGCACAAACAGGTCCAGGGAAAGGCGCTGCTGAGCCATCAGGAGGGCCAGGGACACCTCGGGGAGCACGCCCGACGTCTTCGAGGAGCTCCTATGGAACTCCACGTATGCTCTGTTGGGAGAGACGGAACGCTCGCTCTATCTCTCGCTCTCTCTCTCTCGCTCTATCTCACGCGCTCTCTCACTCGCTCTCTCTCTCTCTCTCTCTCGCTCTCTCTCTCTCTCCCTTCCCCCATCCCCCCCCATCCTTCACAGTGCATCAAAGCAACACTTCCACCCCACATCAAACAGAGAAGCTCCCCCCGCAGCTCCAGAGGTAAACTGGAGATCAAAGGTCACGGGGCAGGCCATCAGTGCAGTGGAGGTCCGCGCCCTGACAGCCCGTGACTGACAGCTGAAGAAACCCCGCCTACCTGGAGCCGTCGAAGGAGATGGCCTTCACCTGGCCACACTGGCGGAACAAGGACTGCAGCTGCTTGTAGTACAGGAAGCCGTAAGGAGGGATGTTCCTTACCTGAGAGAGGAAACCAGCGCGTACAAATGGATGCAGTGTGAGGAGCACAGCCCAGAAGAGCACATGGCTCAGATACGCTGAGAGCGTGAGGGCGTCATAGATTGCAGTGTCCTATTTATCCTCAATTAGGCCAAATCAAACTAAATCAAGAAGGTGAGCGATTCCAGCTCAGGAGACTTCTTCCCGAGCGGGATTCTAGGAACAGTATTTTGCAGGCGTCGGGAATCTACAAACCATGACTGTTGTTTTTGGGTCATTGCCAGACAGTTCTTTGGAGGCCATGTCTTCATCCATTTCCCCCAGGGAGAAGTAGTTGGGGTAAAGAGCTCCAGCGATTGCAATCTGAAATAGACAGAGAATGTGACTCTTCTAATGGACTGCTAATGGACTCTTCATTAATCACCTTGAAATGCACATTTAACCACATTTAGACGGGGATTCTTCTTCCTTTCATTTGTTTAAAACTGACTAAACCAACCACAGACTCCAAATCACCTCCTCCTCCCATTGACAGAGTGGGTCCAGGGGGATTGTGGGTACTGACTCACCTGCAGGATAAACCTCTGTTTATGGAGAGTGCTGTAGTCCATTGGGGACGGGTTTTCACACACGAGCATGTTGAACTGGGCCACGCGATTCTTCAGATCCTCATAGAGCTCGGCTACCTGAGGGACCAGACCACAGCCCCTCGCTGTTTACATCGCCGTCCAAATGCCTCATTTTATAAAATCTCAATTAGTGTTCATCCAAATTACATGTGCCAGCTTGCCAACAGGGATGGAAGTGATAGTGGACATCATAGCAGTTAATTGAGAATAAAAATTCACTTAGAGCCACCCGGGTTAATAATCTATCAACTGTTGCTTATTTGTGAGGAGGGACTTACAACATTGTTTGTGACTTATTGTTTATAAAAAGATAGCACAATCTTTGGTATGAGAGCCACACCCAGGGCACTAAAGTGAGACACAGGCTCCTTTTACTTTATAAACCTGAGTGTCACTTTCCAAGTGTCTCATGGAACAGGGTGACCCGATACTGGAGGTCTGACAGAGGCTCAGGGTGCAGGTGCTGTCTGCTCAGTACCTCTCTGATCCTCTTGATCTGAATGCAGTTTTCTTTCCCCCACTCCAGCTCGTCCTGGGACAGAGAACACGATAAAACTACAGGCATCAAACGGAGCGGTCGGGCTGTCGCAGTGAAGCCTCCGTTTCCCATGATTCCACCCTCACCTTAGGATGCCTCAGCTCTCCTTTGCTCCTGGACGTGTACCAAGCCTGAAAGGCAGAAGGTGGAAAACTGAAACATCGACTCGGACCGTCCGACGGTCAGCAGGGAAGAAATTCGTCCAATGCAGCGAGCGCGCTGACCTCACCCTTATTCTCAACTTCTACAATCTCACAAGAAAACTGTACAAACAAAGGACTGGCAGGGAGTGAGGGAGGGAGGCGGAGACACAGAACGATGACACTTACCTTAAAGGCATTGACGAACGCGATGGAGTCGCTTGGTACCCCATTGGCGAATGTCAGCTTGCTCCTGCACAGCAAATTCAAAGAATCAGATCCCTCCAGAACCCACTCAAAGGCTTTGAGCAGAGTCTTTATCTGGCCTTATTGTCTTGTGCATTGCAGACATGTTACACAATTAGAGTGTGACACATGCATCACTTTAACACACACTCTGATGTGACTGGCTCACTCACCGATAGCCTGCTAGCCGCTGTAGTGCCGGCATGGAGAAGAAGCTTTTCAAAGAAAGAGAGGCAGCTGAGAAAGAGGGGGAGAGGGAGAGAAAGAGGTAGAGAGGGAGGGAGAGAGAGATGGTGCGTGAAAGAGGAGCAGCAATCTCTCGCTTTCACCACAGCTATCACACTGCCATATTCTCAACATGCACAAAAAAACAAAGCCATGAGGCAAACTCCCACCAGCCTGACCCCCCTGCAGTCAGAAAAATGTTCAGCCCACACAGACCAACCATACACAACTGAGCCTTCCCACTACAATCCACAGCACACTGTTCACTGAGCACAGGTTAGAAAACCAGGATCACACAGGAGGATCTTCATCCGAGATATTTCTTGGTTTATTTCTGCATTTGGCCACCAGAGGGCGCACTTGCGCAGCAGTCTCACCGATTATGAGGCACTCCTCCAGGCAGCCGAAGATGTGTCCCAGCACGATCATCTTGCCCAGGTGCAAGTCGACAGGCAGATGAGCCAGCACCCGGCCCAGGAAGGTAAGCTCTCCGTCAAAGCGCCTCTGCTCCTGCCCATCCTTTTTCGCTGACAGAGCGCCCAGCTGCACGACACACAGCACGCAGGCACAACACACACACAGTCAATCCACACACAGACACGACATTCTCCACTATCACTCCCCATTAGCATTAGACAATACAATACATATCCTGATATGGGGGTCACGATACAAAACATATCCTGACACACTTGGGGATGTGTATTTTTGAATGTTTTTAAAACCAAATCATTAAAACCAGATATTATTGAGTACAGTACACAGTGTTTATTGAGAAGACAGCAACTTAAAGCACAGCCAAGAACAAAAAACTCCAGTTCAATAAGCTAACATGCAATACATTAAGAACAAAGAAAATGGTTACGAATGCTTATGAGTGCTTTAGCTTTAGTTTTGAGAAACATTTCCACTGAACACAGCACCTCATTGGTAATGCCAATGTGCATATTTCATGGAAATTAAAATGTATTATACCTACATACACGGACACTGTAGGTCAGCCTTTCAATCAGTAATACTGCACTATTTGACACGTTCCTATGTCCACTGCCATGGGCACGGACGGTCACGCTGGTCACGCCCTTCAGAAACACCATCTAAGCCAAGAAGGTCAACATGCCAGCCGACTGAGGAACGAAACATCCACGCACCTCTTTGAGCTGCAGCACGGTCCTTTCGATCTCGCTGATGTTCGGGGGGGACAGAGCCATGGACAGCACAGAGCGGGGGTCCCCCATGTCCAGCAGCTTCACTTTCAGCATGATGCTGGCCAGGGGCGAGCGCTGTGCTTCGACAACAGGAACAGCGGTAAGCTACCTTATTCTGAGCATTTTTCTCACGTATTCCCTACTTCCTTGGGTCTGTGGTTTTAAGACTGAAACAGGAAAGTCTTGGACTTACCAGCATTTCAGGAATAACAAAGTCTGGGATCTCATTCCTCCAGAACTCCTTGGTCACCAGCCGGTAGCAGTAGCCCTTGGACACTCGTCCAGCCCGACCTGAGCAGGAGACAGAGCAGGAAGGTTCTGGAGAGGGAGACTGGTCCTGACAACGCACAGCTAAAATTCACCAACAAAGCTTTCTCCCAAAGCTAACGTGCAATCGCGTTTTAAACACAAGAAAGGAGGGAAGAGCGAATTCGCTAGCAGTAGAACGGTGATTGCGTTGCCGGGTAGGTCACAAGGCAGGGGTCTACCTCGGCGCTGGTTACAGTTGGTCTTGGAGGCCCAGGTGAGCTGCAGGCACCGGTAATTGGTTTCTTTGTCACAGATGAGATTTCGCGCCAAGCAGAAATCAATCACTGTCAGGGGAAAATGGAAAAAAAAATCTGAGGTTTCATACACAGTGGGAAGCGGGGCCAGAACTGTAACATGACACTTCTATGCTAATCAAACAGCCTACGTAAGTCCAAATGTCCGTTTATTAGTGGTGGATTTGTGAAGAGGAATCGGACTGCTCACCGTACTTCACGTCTGGAACCGTTACAGAGCTCTCGGCGATATTGGTGGAGAGGATGATCTGAGGAGAGAGAATAAGATAACTAATGTTAAATCCATTGTTACAGTGTGCACCAGCTGTATGTGGTGTAGATCACTCAGACCTCAGAGAGCTGCAGGTGAGTCTGTGTGGATCTTTACCTTCCGGTATCCTGGGACAGGCACGAGAAACACCCCGTTCTGCTCTTCTAAGGTGACTGAAGAGTGCAGGGGGTACACCTGCAACCTGTAACACACAAGCTTTCACAAAACAGCCCCGCACACTCGCAGCCTGTTCTGAAACCCGGCAGATACTGAGCATACGCAAAAAGTGTGTTCTTAACACTGTACACACCGGCACAGATTGCTCCTAAACACTGCACGCTGCCACATTCTGCTCCTGAACACTACTTACACAACCCACACACAAACACCCACCCACCCGCACACACACACAGGTTTTCCAACACTCCTTTCTCTGTGACTGTGAAAACAAATGTGGAACATTAAGGCAGGTGGAAGGATTTTGGTTGTAGACAACACACTACTGAGTCACCAGTGAGAACACAAACTTCGGCATCCTGCCCAGTGAGCTGTAATGATCAAATGTAACATTTTGTCTGCTGTGCGATATCAACGTGGCATCTGCATATTGTGAAAAATTAAACTCTTCACGTTGGTCAGTTTCCATATATGTAACTTAGCAAAGGTTAAGACACATACTGATCCTCCTGTCTACACGTAACTTAGCAAAGGTTAAGACAGGTACTGAACTGGGACATTAGTGAGCAATTACACCTCATAATACAGAGCACACAGAAAAACAGCCTACCCTGAACACTGTACGTTCCTGAACACAGCACCTTCCACTGATGCTCTCAAATCTAACTCACTAAACCCTGCAGAACTTTCAAAAAAGTGTAAAAAAAACATTTCCAGTTTGGCACAGCCAACCTTGTGATGCTGTCTGCACTCAACAAAAAAGAGCAGTTCACTTTATGAAAATAAATTAAAATGGCTGACGAGAGTGAACAGTAAAAATATGACTATGAAACAGTGACTGAACCCTTTCTAATGTTCCCAAGAGCAAAATCTCTCAGATTCAAAAGCATTTCCTTATAAAAGCGCCAACGTGGTGGAGGGGTAGCGGAGGTATTGCCTGAAGGAGGCATATTTCACCACGCTGCCCGGGCCCTTCCCCACGGGCCGCTGTGACCCACCTCTTGCGGACCAGCTTGGCCAGGGCGTCCTGTATGTAGTGGATTTCCGCCAGGCCGGGTAGGAACACCAGCACACTCCCGCGTTCAGGCAGGCCCGAGCAGCCTTCATTCCCAGTCCTGGTGCTGTGCAGAAACACCAAGGCGCGTCATAACGGTGATTATTCCTGTGTTTAGACCTGTGGGACTGCAGTGGTTCAGTAGTACAGCGGTGTGTCCCAGGTTTACCGTGCTACAGAGGAGTATAAAGAATTAACTGTAGGTCTCTTGGGGGGGCGCCTCCTGTAGTGACTAGCTCTCAGTGCAGTGATGCGCCCCACAAACTGGATGAAATCCTGACTGCTGGTGTGACTAGGAGTCTCAGAGGCCATCGCTCGCATTACCCATTGCACAAAACGGGAACCCGGAATGCGTTCCTGTTTCTGTTCCCACCTAACTTCGAGAACCGCGACAATGAGAATTTGGGAGGAGAAAAAAAAAAAGACTGAACAACAACCAACACTCACTGCAAGCACAAGTATGGAGGCGGCTGAAACCACCATCTTGTTCTGCACTGTTTTTTACTGTTGTGCGAATGAAACATGCATCAATACGCGAGCAGACGAGCAGAGTTCCGTAGATGTTCTTAACAAGGAGGCTACCACGCATTTAAAAATGGTGGTTGGTTTGCCCGGCGTATGACGAGTCACAGGAAGTCTGCGTTTGACCAATCAGCAATGTACAGGACTGCTAGCTCAAACCCATAGTTCCTGGTACCTGTGTTTGGTGCCTCTCTGGAGTAGCAGCGAAATTTAGTTCTGAGAACAATATACGGTACGCTTCTGCTGGCAATGGAAAGGCATCCAGAACCTGTGATCTCGGTTTCACGGTGCAATGCGGTACGGTGCGTTACGGTACGACTCGTTACAGTACGGCGCGTTACGGTACGGCGCGTTACGGTACGGCACATTACAGTACGGCAATGGAAAAAGAACAAAAGAGCCTCAGGGTCACCCAGGGAGGGAGGGTTTCACCCAGCAGGGACTTCCCATCATGCCCTCAGAGCCGAACTGCACAGTGGAAAAACATGCTAATGTGTGCAGTGTCCCTTTTCACACTGACAGAGCACACTGAACCAATGAGCAGGCCTACAATTACAACTGAGCAATAAAGAAAACCAGAGTTTAACAATACAGTCCAGTGTGGCAGTAAGGGGCAGGGTTGAGGATATAATCGCTTCCTGAAGGCACTGGGTGATGGGTTATGGTTTATGATGTGTCCTATGGCTTATGAAGTATATTATGGTTTATGATGTGCATTACGGTTTATGATGTGTATTTATGGTTTATGATGTGCATTATGATTTATGATGTATATTACGGTTGATAACGCATATGATGATTTATGCACGTTCATCTCCAGCATACCTCTGACCTTTGGACTCCAGCTCATCAAAGCTCTGGATGAGGCTGACGGCCACGTTGTACATCTCCGTGGTGATGTAGGGGTCGTCAGCATGAGGGGCTTCCACCTGACACAAATGCACACATACATGCACGACCGCACAAGCGCGCACACACACACACACACACACACACACACACACACACAACTGTCAGTCTGATCAGCTTACCCAAAGGGACTTTGGCACTGTCACATCAAACCCTCAGTAATCAGTCTTGGACCTGTCAAGTGTCCCAGTATAAAAACAAATGTAGCGACCATTAGATAATGCCGTAATAATGCACTCCTGCCATCATCCAGACAGGCTCTTTTAAAAGTGACCGTTCACAAATGAGATCATCCTAAAGCCGACATTCTCCAACTTATTTAGTTTAAAAGGCCTTGATAAAAGGAAAGGAAGAGGCCGAATGTCCGTAAGAATGTAATAAAAAGCGTGCATGCATGCTTTCAAACCGCTTTTTTCCAAATAACCGATTCTCTTCACCTTCGGGCAGCTCATCAGGTGTTCCTCAGTAATACAGGATCACCCCCCAAGCACCACCCCCTCCCCTGTGCACCTCACCCCGAGGCTCACCCCCCCCCCCCCCACCTCCCCCGCAAGCCTCCTCTCACCCGGTACGGCAACAGGCTGCGGAGGTCGTCCAGGTAGAACTCGTCGATGGCGTACGGCGCGCCCTCCACCTCAAACACGTAGGCCGGGTTCATCTGGTTGCGGATGGGCGTGCCAAAGTATTCTGCAAACTCCTTGCAGTTGATGGTGGCGGACATGAGGATGACCTGGGGGGAGGACAGGGGGGCGGAGCTGAGAGCGTGTGCCTCCGTCGCAGGGTGACAGAGGGCATTTTCAACAGTGGGGGCGCCATTCCATAATTAGACCTCAGTTTACAAACCCACCATTGACAAGGGTAAGAGAAATTGAGGGAGACGGTAAACTCAGAGACACAGCAAAATATCTACCATGTAAAGATCAAAGTTGAAAATAACCAGGCTAAACCTCAAATCGACATGCTTACTAGCATACCAAACTGCAGATATGCATAAAAAAATTATACAATTGTAGATAGTGAAGGAAGTCATGTTTTGTACACAAAAGTTCAATGGGAGCTAAAATGCTATTAAAATAGCCCCAGGTGCTAGCAATGTGAGCCAACAACAACAGACATGTGATAAAATGACAGGGGGCACCTCCACAGTCCGGAGATGATACAACATGCATTTCAGAGACTGAATCAATTATTCATAACAACCAATATCTTTCAAGCATTTCAAGTTAAAATTCACTAGCCACTTGTCACTTTCTCAGTGAAATAGCTCGTGTTGTTACGCAGAGCTTCATAAAACTCGCTTACTTTAACTGCATCATTTTCATCTGACATGCTAGCATATCTCTTTTAGTCTGGTTCCACAAAGAAATGTATGGTGACAGAGAAACCAGAGGCAAGATAGATACCAAAATGCATTAGAAAAATGGACATACGGCCAGATTTAGACCAGTTAAGTGAATCTAATCAAATCTAGAACACAAAAGCCAAAGACCATATTTGGACCATGAAACTGCACACAATTGATCTGAAATTAATTAGTAAAACAAATCAGGAAAACTAATTTGTAAAACAAATCCATGAGTGACAAAAAAATTGTGGTTAGCAGGAAGTACTGAATTGTTTACAAATCCCATGACGCCGAAACTTTTGAGAACCCACACAATTTCTTTCAATTGTGTTTTTGGTTGGTTCACAATTTTACTGAAAATGTGAACCAACACTATTTATTGATTGATTGTAGGGCGATGAGCAGGTGACAAAACAAACCCACCTTCACATAGCGAGAGTTTGAGTGGAGGAGCTTCCGCACCACCAGGAGCAGGAAGTCCAGATCCTCTGCTCTCTCATGGACCTGAAACACACACACACACACTTATTTATGTACACATACACACACACACACATGTATGCACTCTATCCTCTCCTGATTGGCGTGCGCTGTCATAACCAGTGAATTGAAGGTCCCCCTCTAACATGCCGAGGGTCTCAGTTTCCTGAGTCAGCACAAAGGAGCTGAAATGCTGGCCGCATAGTTAAGCCTGGGATTGTGCCAGGATGGATACCACTTAAACATCTACTGGGGGAGGAAAAAATACCTCCCACCATAAGGTAACTCACTAGATCCTAGGCTCATGACAAATTAAATCACCTGCATTCATCTAACACACCTCTCTCTCACTGAACGCGCTGCCCTTGTGGACTATAACAGGCGTGGCTCTGTTGCATTCCACTCAGAGATCGACTTAGTGCTCTTCCTTAGTGTGCGACACATACTTGTGTGTGTGATGATGTGAGGGGACTGACATGCACAGGTAAAGGACGCACCTCGTCTATGAAGATGTGAGGGGACTGACATGCGCAGGTAAAGGATGCACCTCGTCTATGAAGATGTGAGGGGACTGACATGCGCAGGTAAAAACGTACCTCGTCTATGAAGATGTGGGGAGACTGACATGTGCAGGTAAAGGACGCACCTCGTCTATGAAGATGTGAGGGGACTGACATGTGCAGGTAAAGGACGCACCTCGTCTATGAAGATGTGGGAGAACTCGGTCAAGCTCTTGGCCCTGACTAACTTCTGCAGCAAGACTCCGGTCGTCATGTACAGGAGTCTGGTGTGTTCTGTGGCCACCTTCTCCAGACCCACCTGAAGAACGCACACAAACGCGCATACATATAAACAAATAGAACCGTCAAACCGAGCACCAGGCCCGGCCCACGTGCACCACATCACTCAGAAAGGGCAATACTCGCAGAAACCAGAAAACAAGTCTTTCCTCTGGCGTAAACATAAGACCATCTTTCTTGCATTAAGCCAAACATTTTGCCATCTGAGTGCTGATATCCGTGATGTCCACTTGGGAACGTGGAGGTAGAGCATCCAGGTAATGGATCCCCAGGCTGCGAGCTCACCACACAGCCCTCGCTTTCACAAAGCGAGAGAGCCACGCTAACATCCGCTGGCCCCCTCAGGACAGGGGGCGTACGCACAGATGGGATCTCTGATAGAAGCAGCATTACTACCTGCGTGACTGGAGAGGATACTGGGATAGGATATATATAATCTTTAGTTTGACGGACAGCTCTGGTCCCATGTGTCTACTACTCACTGTAAACTGTGAAAAATCAAAAGCCCTCTCAACCTAACAGTATCTGTGACTGAGGCATTGCACAGCAAACAATGATAAACTCCAATTGTTTTCTGGGCTCAAACACAATATGCAACAAGCATCATTCACTTGGCTCTATACTTGCAGGCGTATGTGATAAAGCATGGCTGTGTATTGATTTTTGGGAATTACTCTACAAATCTGTAGCCAATGCATTATCTGTGTGTATTTCTGAACAGGTTATTCGGGTTCAGATACACCCGTCAACTTGATATATAAGAGACTGAGACTGAAGATGAATCTTTCTGCTCTCAAACTACTTCTACTGGGAATGGGATACCATATTACCACATGGAATTACCATATCATGCCATCAATTCCATATATATACATTTTTGGTTTAAAATTCAGGATTTAAGAGTCCATATAAGTGTGTAAGCTCAAACACTGCTGCATATTGTGGCAGGCATCACATTGTAACCCTGTCTCGCTGTATTATCGTCTCTCCACTCTGTTGCTGCCAGCAACATCTATTCCTGTGATTTGTGCAGTAGACCTTATACTTAGACTTATACTTAGGTATTTCTTGGCCAAAGACAGTGCAGTCTGATGACCTGGAAGAGGTCCAGCATGTTAAGATATTTCGTTCTTTTTTCGTTTCACCTGCAAGCCCTTTCCAGTCTTGTCAACCACGAAAGCGGCGAGTCAACATTTTAAGTCATACTCTATTCATTGCAAGCTATTTCCCCATTAACCAAAAATCTGACTTTGATGATGCGTCAGATACCTCATTCAGAACATGTCTGGCTGAATTCTCATAATTATAATACTACCAGAAAATATGTTCAGCTTTCACTTCAAAACCTTTGTATAACTGTCCTGCCTGTCAAACGATCACATATTTACAGGTACTATAGCAGAATGAACAAGTGGATTCCATATGGGAACTAAGATGAGGAAAAAACTCTAATTATGGATGCATGTAATCATATTTGCTTGAGGCGTTTTTTTTCCAATGATGAATAGCTTGATCTTCGGGTGACCCCCTCTTACCTGGTACCCCACCAGACTACCCAGGGTGCACTTGCGCTCACGGGCGACCCAGCGGGCAATGCTGCTGGCGCCGATCTTGCGCGGCTGGGTGACCACCAGGTTGCAGGGCGAGTCCTTCTCGCTGTAGTAGTCCAGGATGAACTGAGGCAGCTGTGTGGTCTTCCCGCTGCCAGTTGCCCCGCGGATGATCACTACCGAGTTGTTCTCAATAAGGGAGATGAGCTGCACACAGATAACGGGGAAGAGCGATTTAGTTAGCAGCCAATGAACCATCTACTCTGCACACTGGGTGTCCCAAGACTCAAAGCCCACAATAGCCATTAGACATCACACCAGTTATCTGTCAAGCAATATCAAAATTTTGTTTACACTGTGGTATCACGTACAGTACGATAATTATTCCAAAGTAGTGGTACAGTTAAATCAACTGCGCGGTAACGAGTTATCCTCCACGTGTACCGTTTGAAAAAAGAGAATATTTCTTAAGACACAAAACAAAAGGCTGCATCACACACTAAAATTATAATACAGTAAATAAAGCAATAAAACAAATACAGAATAATATAGTAGTTACTCCTGGCCCCAGCCCAAGTATATACTCAGCTCAGCACCTTGAAGACTAAAAGTGAAATGCCTCACTCACCAGGACACTGAACCATGCTCACCTCTTGTCGGGACTTGGTGATGGGCAGGCTGGGGTACTTGTAGGTGGCCAGCGGTGGTGGCGGCTGGGGGCCTGATTTATCAACATCAATATATTTAATGAGGATACATTAGGCTTCCTTTACTAAAGTCTGACACTGTGAACTGTCACTTGGGATTTTTCATGTGGCTTTTCAGGATTGAGAAATGACACATGCTACAGAACCGTATGAACTCACTCCCTGCTTGGTCTCCCCTTCCATGTTTGGGCCTCACACCTGCACCTGGCTCGTCATTATGTGGGCACGCCTGCTCCTTGCTTGCGTTGGGAGATCTAGAATTAAAGCAGAGAAGTTTCGCGTAACACCGTGGTAAACTAGTCTTGCCTGCAGTGGAAAATGAGACTGGCAGAAAAGGCTTTTTGCCCTGAATGAAGAGCACCACAACCCGATCGTTTCCCTTCCAATGAGGAATCACTGCGTCCACACATGGACCGCAGCTGAAGTGTGTACGGTCCTCAGATGCACTGTCCCCTGACTCTCAAACCATACAGGCGACGCATTACTACAGGAGAGCTAGCGTCAGTGGGAGAAAGTGCGGTGGCCTGTGGGTACCTGGCATATAGTTGGAAAAAGAATGAATGTAACATTAGTGGCAAAGCAGACGCCAACCTGAAAACTTGAACAGAGCCCAGCCTGCACATCGGGGGGGGTGTTAGAGTGCATGTGTGAGAGTTACACATGACTAGGACGAGCTCTGAGTCTAGACACTGTTTGCGCGCGACATCGTCAGGGGAGATGGTCTGCGGTCTCTCTGTGAGACGGTCGGCTCACACCCTGGGGCCTACGGGAGACACTCCCACAGCCTGCCTGCGCCCTGCGGCCCATGGGAGATGCTCAGTCGGCCTGCACCCTGGGGCCTGGCTAATTCCCCTCCCCTCCGCGTATCGGGATGTGCGTTGTGCGCCAGTGGGACCGTGCGGGGAAAGGCGTAAGGCGAAAGTGAAAGCACCACGTCCATCTCCAAGCCGGGCGCCCTGGCGAGCGGCTGCCCGTTCACGTGTCGCGACTCGTGCTTCGCCCGCTCCGCATGACGCCGCCCCTCGACTCCCGCTCGCGGAAACGGCTTTCAGCTTCGATGCTTAACTCATGCTTCTTTATCAGCTTTTCCAGAGACACAGCTAAGCACCGACTGACCTCGTTGCCTGTGGAAAATGTGAGCTTTTCGTGCCATCAGAAAAATCTTGAGCCATTAGCATTAGCGTGTTCCAGATCAAGGCTTTCCGCTAAAGGATAAACCATCGATAGAAAAACACACAAGAATAATCTTAAAGAAAATGGCTCAGAATTTTAAAATGCTGAACAGATCAACTAAAAAAGCTGCATAAATAACCTAAACTGAGAGCTGCACACGGAGTGTGTGAATTTTAAATTCACTTCCGAGCCCGGCACAGCAGTTGGGATCGCCATCATTCAGCGAGGGGCATGGCCCTGCACGCAAATGCCATCTGTCAGATCCCGCTCATTCCCGCCGAAAGTTCACGGCGGCCACGGCGCCTCGCACGCGTACTGCAGGCCAGCGGGGGCCCTGGAGGGGTCTCCTGTGCCGGCTGGGCCCCCCGCTCTGCGCTAGTCACGTGTTTTCATCCCCTCACCAGGCAGTTACCGTGACGCTCGGGCAGAGCGGCAGCACTGTGGAACGTAGTTACACTGCTGTGTGTGTGTGGGGCATGGAGCTATTCGTTTGCGCTGGCTATTCACCATCTATACCAGGCTTGCAATCAAGCTCAGATGGAACAAAAACCAGAAATGTCACTGGCACTCCAGGACCAGGGTTGCCTACCCCTGGCCTACATTCTTCCATTTTAATACCTAAACTTAAAGGGAACATCCAGGGTATGGCTTATAGCCTCTAAGCACATGTAGTTATGTCTATTGTTTACGATAAACACTACAAAAATTTGAAAATTGCATGATTTGAGCAATAAGCTGGACGAAAGCCTGATTTTGCAAGACTCAGATAACCAGCATGCCTTTTCGCGACACTCATCAATTAACTAGCATTACCCACTTCCTAGCATTCCACGCTCCCCCTACAGGCTGTAGTCCGTGTATTTCTCTTCCTTGGATTCTCTACCGTCTAATTGCGAGTGTGACGTCAGCAAATCCAAGGAAGTGCAGAATCCTGTTTGTTCTATGGTTCTTATGCAGCCGCAGTGGTCAACGGGATCACTATCACCTATAACTTTGTAAGGGGATCTAGTTTTTCAGCCCAATGTTGTTCTAGGCCCTAGTATCCCTTTAACTACGGGGAAAAAAGAAAGAAGTTGCTTTTCACATAAAAAACTGTTTCAACAATAATCGCTTACGGTGTCGAAGGAACGATTTGAGTAACACAGACAGCAAGACGAATATGCCCAGTTGATTCACAAAGCTAATTTAACAGCGCAGTTAAGCAACATTAACACACCCTTCGGCCGTATTTACAATGAGACAGACAAGCACATCAGAGTTTAGGGGTGAGAGTGATGGTAGTGATGGGGGGGGTAAGAAGCTATGCTGGTGCTGAAAGGAGATCCCCCCCACCCCCCTTCCCTTCCCTTCAGCGCTCGATGCGATGCAAAAAGACTCCCCGCCGACAGTGATGTCACCTGACAGCCTACACGCTCACATACAACCGGGCCTGGCTGTTGCGTTTCATGCTTTATGACAGGCAGAGCACGTGGAGTTTCGCTCCCGTGTCCCTCCGCAGACGGCCGGCACCTCCTCCTGCATTTCCCTAAGCGGGCACGCGGTCACAGCTGGGGGTACAAACTGTGACAGCCTTAACCCGATACTGTCACCGACATGCCGCTGCACCATGAGAACTGCACATGAATAAATGCTAATTCACAACTACAGCCATTCTGTATCTGCAATGCTACGCCCATGATGGCCTTTTGCTAAATAAATAGCCTACACTGCGGCAGGGGTGAAAAATGATGCAACCTGCTGTGCTGAATTCTTCCTCAAGCAAGAAACAAACCTAAAAGGAGTCGGTAACCAAGCCAACTTTCCTCTTTCACCGCAACAATCTGCTAGCACACTGGAAGGGACCGCCTTTCATTCTACAAAGCACAAACACTGACAAATAAGCTTTAAGGCACTTTGTAGAGAAAGAGAAAAGAGCACATGAACTTGAAAGGATTAGAAAGTACAGGCACTTTAGCCAAATCAATGGGCTCTAAGCTGTGTGAACAGTACTGTCCCCGGAGACTGAGCACAATATACACAATGGAGTAGTCGAGGAGAAAGAAAGAAAACAGAGCAGGACTCATCTAAGTACCTCAGGTCATATGAATCCTCAGCAGAGCTCGTACCAGCTGCAACTTTAGCATTAGCCTACATGTCTCACTGGACCAGCAGATGGGGGATTATCATCAAGGTCCACACGGGCAGTGCTGCCCGAAAAGCTGCCCGTCTGTCCGTCTGTCCGTCAGCGAGCCCATCAGCTGTTTGCTTTTCCTCCTACTCCAGATCTGGAGGACGCGCCATTGGCCGATGAGTCCGGCGGTGTCATAACGGAAGACGTCGGTGACGTTAGTGAGGTGCTCTATCCTGACAGGCGAGCTGACGTCTGGACACACCGCACCGTCGCAGATGATAATGGAGTATGAGGTCTCGCGCAGCGGTCCGGCGTGCCGGACCAAAACTAAAATGACAGTTTGGACCGAAGCCCATATAAACCTCAGGGTCCTTGTGCATCGAAGTGAGAGCGATAACCTTTAGAGGCCCCCCGAAGCCCTGCTCGAACCAAAACACAAACAGGAGCGTGCAAATTTATGGAGCAGTTATGACCATTTAACAGTATCACACTCCCTTACATACCCATACAAATATCCAAAAAGTCTGATTTCCTACATTACCATTAGAAAATTATAAAGAAGTATTCACAGTAAGACCTTTAGCATGTGCAAAACATATTAGCACACACAAAACCAATAACATGACCAATGATGATTGGTCACAGTATTTATTTTGCACCAATCATCGGTTGTGTTATTAGTTTTGCGTGTGCTAAAAGGTTTCTGACAGGTTAAAGGCGTTAGTAAATTAGGCCCTAAATGTATTATACACTGGGCTGAACAATTAATCTCATTTTAATCGTGATTACAATTTTGGCTTTCCACAATTACTAAACAAGAATAACGATTTTGTAGGCAGTCTGTTCACAAATGAAAACTCACTTTACTGGACATTCTCTGGTGTTCTATATCAAATAAAGCACTCCTATTTGACCTCCCCCACAGTAGAGGGTTAGGGTTAGAAAATATAAGATTAATCTTTTCAGTCAAAATGTAAAAGTGCAATAAAAGTTTATGTTCCGAAAACCAATGAATAATCGTATTCTTAATATTGACTAAAATAATCAGGATTATAATTTTTGCCATAATCGTGCAGCCCTATTATACACACACACACACACACACACACACACACACACACACACACACAGTGTTTAGTCAATGTGAGTGTTGGGCACGACCCTTTAGCCCCCCTCACTTGGGATCTCATTACTTCAGACACTGCCTCTGGGCTCCCATGGTTCAGTACATCAGTGCGGCACAATGGCCCTCTGTATGGGTGCCAGGGCTTAATGAAGATGTCTCAGTGTGAATGTTTGAGCCGTGGCCAAAAAGCTAATCTCCACAGAGTGCATGTGTAGGCGCTTCTACCAATATGTATGCGTGTCAGTTTGTGCTCCTTTGCGTGTGTGTGTATGCGTGTGCGTGTATGCGTGTGTTCTCTCTCTCGCTCTCTGGCTGGCCCAGCCAAGCCTGGGGCACTGTGCTGGGACACACAGCCTTAGAAGTCCAGCCCATCTGAGGCTGGGAGAATGCATCTACTGGTAGAACACACAGTCAGAGCTCAAAGCAGCACTGAGGACAGAGCGAGACAGTGCTCTCACACAGCATTCAGAGCAGCTTTAAAACAGGAACACCCGCCAGCATAGCCTCCAAAACAGAAGAGTGTGCTACCATAGCGCTTAGAAGACCACCAAAAAAAAAAAGAGCATGCTAACGCAGCGTTCAAATGAACTCTAGGACAGGAGAGCAGGCTAACGTAGCGCTCAGAGGACTTCCAGACCAGGAGAGCACGCTACCATAAAGTTCACACAGCATTCAAGAAAACTGAGCAAAGGTTCTGTAAACAGAAAACGTGGGACCACTGGACTGGTGCTGAGAGAGGCAGAGAGCCCTGCGCTCAGATTAAACACCCAACACAGAGGACTGGGGAGAGAGGGAAAAGAGGAGGAGGAGGAGCCAGCGAAAAGGGTAGGAGGAGGGGAGTCCATCCTATTCGGACACACAACATAGGGCTGAGGACAGAGCGGTGCTCGTGCTCAACTTTGTCCGTCCTCCCTTGGGGCTGTTGGAATGCCGACTGAGGGGCAGGCGACACTGAAGAGCGAGTGACACATGGAGATTGGTCACCGAGGATATCGCTCTAAGCCTGCGGTGAGTCTCACTCACTCTGCGCTTCTCTGAGACAGCCAAGCGTCTGACTGCGCTGAATTACAGTGAGTACCAGCCACGCGTCCGCCTCTCACTCCACATCCATCACGCTCGCTCATTCCCTGCGCTTGGCGCTTACAGCCGTACGGACATGGGTCACAGCGTTGCTTCTGTTGTAGGGTTTTGGTGCACGATATATTCAGGAAAAGTAGAAATTTTGTGCCACCTGATTAAAAAAAAATCTTACTTTAGGCTGGAAGTTATCGGTTTCATTTTTCAAATATGTTCATCAAACATTTAGCCACAAATCTAGGATTATTATGTTTGTTCCTTTCCCAGAAAATAGGCTTCACATTACAATATTTGCAACAGGGATCTCAGACCATCAAATTACATCTCAGGATTATATTGTGCTTGTATCTGGTTCACTAAATCAGAAGGATATTTGTGAATGTGTGCATTCACAAAGGTAGGGTTGAATGTGATGACAATCATGATAAACTGCAGATTCTGCATCAAGTAATTTGCAAACCAAAGCCTGTAATTAGTTCATAACAATTCAAATTAGTTTGTTTTTCCAGTGAAGGAAGACTGATCCTAGCTGGTATTGTGCATGGCTCTTAGTAAGTATGTGTGGTGCATGTGTTGACTTAAGACTGCACGGATGGGTGAGTGATGGCTCAGAAAACGAGGACGGATGACTGCCAGCTATCCCAAACATCCCCTCCACTGAACGGGACACATTACCCAATCACTATCTAGACTGTCCGAAGCCCAGGTGGAAGAACAGAGCAAACTATCAGTCTGTAGCAATTACAACAACCTCACACCTGGCTCCTTCCTCACCTTGGAGGTACTCCGCCTCCTGGACAATAGAGCAACAGAATGCCATGGTTACCGTTATGAGTGACAATTCTCATCTTGTGAGATGACCTATTCAACTCCATGTGAAAGCTAAACTAATTGCTAAGCTAATTTGTGTAGTTCAACGCAAATGGTTATGCACCACAGCAAAAACCAAAAGCGCCATTTCTTATTCTTGGTAAATGCTTTTTATAAGTCTATAAAACCAAAAAAAGAAATTCAACTGTAATCCATGACATATCTTTTAAAAAATAGGACTTTAAAGGGTTGTTTGGTGGAGAGGGGCTGAAGTGGAGGTAAAACTAAGATCATTTATATGGGCACAGGGAGCTGCCAGAATACTAGGAGAAAGCTCTGACTGACAGCACAATTTCAGCTCGGCAACTAACAGCCCCAGGCTGACGAGGCTGAGTCCGATAAGACAGCCTCACAGCCTGCGTCTCTGTGCCCCCAAACCCTCCCTCCCCAGCATGCCCCTGTTCGGCTGGATGAAGCGGCCCCGCGGGGACAGCGAGCGCGAGCAGGGCGTGGCCAGGGAGCCGGGGGGCCCCAGTCGCACCCTTATGCGGGAACTGCTGTGGCACGTGGAGGAGAGGGAGCGGCTGGCCAGAGAGGTGGAGCGAGAGCACCGCCTCTCCCATGGCACCCTGGGATACGGCTGGATGCGCAGCTACCCCAGCCTGCGCTCCCTCATCCCGCCATCTGAACGGCAGCAGCTGGAGTACCTGTGCGCCCAGATACCGCCAGTGCACACCGCCGCCGTGCTCTGCAGGTACACGCCTGAACACCAATAGCTAACACCACACTCCTGCAACCGCCTAAACACCCAGCGCTAACACCACACTCAGCACTAACATCACACTCCTGCCTAAACACCCAGCACTAACATCACACTCCTGCAACCGCCTAAACACAATGGGCTGCAGGACAGTAGAGATGAGCAGCAGCAGTGGGTGTCAGTGGGCAGCTGTACAGTAGATATTAGCAGTGTCAGTGGGCAGCAGTACAGTAGAGATGAGCAACAGTGGGTGTCAGTGGGCTGCTGTACAGTAGAGATGAGCAGTGTTAGTGGGCTGCAGTACAGTAGAGATTAGCAGTGTCAGTGGGCTGCAGTACAGTAGAATCTAGTAGTAGTGGGTGTCAGTGGGCTGCAGTACAGTAGAGATAAGCAGTGTTAGTGGGCTGCAGGACAGTAGAGATGAGCGTATTGTAGAGACTCTCTGAGCCGCTCTCCAGTAAGTGCCCCTTGGTGCCAGAGTGATGGAGGCGATGAGACAGTAGGCTGAGAGACAGGGCTGCTGTCAGAGCAGCTTCATGTTACTGTCAGGAGGTGGCTGTTCTGGATGTGGACACAAATGTGGCGTGCACCCTGTGGGACTAGACATGGCAGCCTCCTGTCCAAAGGCCTAAACTGTACCAGCACATTCCGGTGCAATGTATTTTAAAAACTGCACCCAAAATACTCTGTTAAAGTAGGGACATGCCTGTAAATTCAAAATGGTCCTTGTTTATCATTCTAGAAATATAAAAAAGATCTTAGAAATACACCAGCGTCATTTACACTAGCACTATGACGGCACTCATGCAGGATATATGCCCATATTTACATGAGTGAAATCTCCCACAGGCCAGAAGTCACAGCAGATGAAGTGACAAAGACAAACGAACACGTTTCATTTTGATTCGGTGCACCATCAACCACGGGGTTGTGACTTCCTTGGGACTGCTCCTTAGACTGTCAGGGAGAGCACATTGGCAAGAGCTGCACTATAGCTTGACAGACATTTCTGAATGAAAACTGAACAGCTTTTGTTTTTAATGTGTTGATTGGCTAATTTTGCTCTTCTGACTTGTATACACACTGTTTCACAGGCTCACTGTACAAACATTGGGGAAATTATACGCATGCATGATCATCTGATCTAATGAAGGCTCCAACATTACAAGGTTCATTTTTCCAGAGAATCAGTCAAGAGTAAAACCACAATAATTCAGTGAGAAAATAACAATTGGGTGACAATTGACTGAACCAATACAATTCATTTTTGGGAAAATTAAGTCAAGAGTGTTACATGTAGACTAAAAGCTAAAGTGAGCGCAATATGCAATTGCTTCAGCTCTTATGATTTGAATAGAATAATCTTTTGAATATGTAATTGTGCTAGGTTAATAATTATTAATAAACTTCACCAAAATTCATGGTTACAAAATAGTTCTGACTGATAACTAGTCTAGTGAAAATCCCTGCCTGAAGGAGGTTGTTTTCTGTGCTTTTCAACTTTCAAAATAGCATCACTGCCAAAAAATAGCCGGTTTATAAAATGATCCAACATCTGAAAGCTCGAACTCAGTATTAGCATATAATATCCATTTTGCCAAAACTGGTCATGGTTCTGCTGTACCCCAGGTTCCGAGAGGTACTGGCCAGCAACAACATCCTGCCCTGGGAACTGGTGTACATCTTCAAGCAGGTCCTGAAGGACTTCCTCAACAAGCAAGACGAGGAGGAGGAGCGGCAGCTGCTTCGGCCAATGGAAGCGTGGACCAACCGCTACCACATGAAGCAGGGATTCGTCACTCCCACCGTGCCAGACTGCGGCGAGACGCACAAGGAGGAGATACCCACCATCTCTAGCTACGTGGATCGCAGCATGCGAAGGGCCTGCCCCTACTTAGCCCAAAGGGACTGGAACCTTCCCCATTACTACCCCACCCCCCACAACTGCTCTGAGGCCTACAGCACCATGCTATAGTACCATCTCCCTCTCTCACCTGCACCCTAACTTCAGTGACTCTACTGGGACAACAGGCTTCAGAAAGGAACAAGACGACAGGAAATCTGGACTCTTCCTCTTATAGATCTCTTATCTATAATGTACAGCTTCCTTCTTGTCATTTGTAGACTATGGGGCAATACTGTGCACAATCAGAACTGTATTACATGTACAGCATTAAATGAGTGTCATGTCACCAGTGTTGACCACTTGGTAGAACTGGACCGGCACTGGTTTCATTGGCATGCCAGAACCTCCCCCTCGGTGAACGTTCCTGGACTTGTGTCCAAACACATACTTTGCTCATCAGTGACTTGTGCGTGTATATATGTACATTCTCATTTAGTTTAGCTGCATAAAAAAAGAGAGGATATTGTCCTCTCAGAGTAGCATGTCATCTTCAAAAACCTGTGAAGGCATAATGCGTAGACATTCATCTTAATTTACGGGCAATTATTTAGCAGTCGCCCTATTGCAGTGCTTTTCAAACTCGGGCCGGGGGACTCACTGCGCATGCTAAAAACATGATTTTAAGTTGTAACAAAATTTTGTACATTTATTCCAACACAATGCAGGTTTGGCTCATTTGCTCTGTGCCTGAACATGCCATGTTTCACAAATAATTACGTTTCCATGACCAGGTGTCCAGTCACTTTCAGCAATTAGGATCCCACTGTTTTCACCCGTTAGTCTATAATTGAATAAATTAAAAAATATAATCAATCTGGCAATATGTGTGGTGCAGTCTGTGGGGCGGCCATCTCTCGAGCCATATGCGAGTTCCCCCGTGCCGGCAGGGGTTTGATTCCCCGCCATGGCGCTCTCTGCTGTGGTCCTTTCGCTATCTGTTACCCTCATTGCTTTGTGCTTTCTACCCATCTGAATAAAACCAAAAATATAAACAGAGGGAAGACTCTCAGCTGTCCTTTAAAAAGTATCATCTCTTTCTAAAGGAATAATTTGCCATACAGTGTATTACAGTAAATTAAAGCATTAGAAGATCTGACTGGAATATGAATAGTGAATACGGAACATTCTTAAAAGTATGCATTGCCATTTCTGATATAATGCATTATGCCACCATAACAAGGGAAATCATACTTGAGAAGACATTAAGTGGCTAAATAAGAGTATACACAGTGGGTCCCCAGGATTTAATTTGAAAACCCTGCCCTATTGTAACAGCCATAGATATGAGCTGTACAGAATCTTGGAGCATACACACTCCATCCAGTATTTTCAGCAGATAAATTAAAAGTAGTGTGTTCTCATATATAATGTTTTTTTTTTTTTTATTTTTTTTTTTAACAAGCTGGCTGGCAATCTTTAAACTACTTTTTTTTTGGCAATTACTACACATTTTCATTTGCACCGAACAATAAATAAAATATTTTGCAGGTTATCGTTTGTTTCAGCGAAAGGTTTAGGCCAACCGTTTATCATTTGTGCAATTTAGTACATACAATCAGAATTAGACCCAAGTAAGATTTTGCTCCAATTGGACCTCTGGCTTTCGATATGAATATGTTCAGACAGAGCTCCCCATTACTCCATAAAAAAAAGCGAACGCTGTAACTTAAGAGCCGTTTTGCGGCCGAATCGAGTTGAGTGATTCTGAAAGTTCCTATTCCGGCACTTGTCCTCTCAGCTGGCTAGGGCAGGTTATGAACGGTTCGCTCATAATCCATACTTTTAGCGAGCTATAACCGATCATTTCTATACAAACTAAACCCCTCAAAAAAAGTTTGTAAATTTGTGTTTGGACAATCATATCTCTGTTGTCACTGTATTATTAGCATTGTATCTTATATCATTGGAAAGCCTGTTCATTTCCCTTTACAATGATGTCCCATTTGTAAAGATCATGCATTTGTGGGATGAGCAGCACAGCTGATTACGTGGGTGGGGTCCCAACTCCCAAGTGAAATGTGCCAAATTTCCCTGCCAATGTCAAACAGCGTATTCTCCTGTTGGTATTGACTCTATTGTTTTGAGTTGGAATGCCATCCCACAGCAACGCGCGACCAGCATGAGGAGGTGGTGCCAGGCTGTTGTGGCTGCGTATGGTTCTTCCACCCGCTACTGAGGCTCCTGACTGTTTGTTCAATGAATAAAGCATAAAATTACCAATATGTCTTGTTTGTTCCTTGTTACTGATAGAGTTCAATCATCCAATCCCCAAAAAACTCAAAACAATAGTCAATACCAACAGAAGAATACAGTTTGACATTGGCAGGGAAATTTGGCACATTTCACTTGGGACCCCACCCACATAATCAGCTGTGCTGCTCATCCCACAAATGCATGTTCCTTACAAATGGGACATCATTGTAAAGGGAAATGAACAGGCTTCCCAATGATATAAGATACAATGCTAATAATACAGTGACAACAGAGATATGATCGACCAGGAGTTTAGTTAAGATGGACGCCACAGACTTCTTCGCTCTGATAATGCAACACGCGCTCAGCACTGACGCCGCAGGCCGGGGGGTGTAGGCCATTGAAGGTCCAAATAGTCGGTTATAGCTCGCTAAAAGTATGGATAACGGGCGTTCATAACCTGCCCTAGCCGGCTGAGATTGTGTAGAGGACAAGTGCCAGAACGATTTCGTTCGGCCTTAAAACGGCTCTTAAGTTACAGCGTTCGCTTTTTTCTATGGAGTAATATGGAGCTCTGTCTGAAGATATTCATATCGAGGTCCAGGTGGAGCAAAGTAAGATTATGAGCCCGGGGGGTTGTGCTGTTGCTGCATCTTGTTTCGTGTCCTTACTGTCCACAGTTGAGCATTTCATCGACGGCGCAATTGGCAGCGCACGTTTATCTGCCCAAAAAGTAGCCATTTCTGAACATTTGCTTTCTGTAGACATCAATACATATGCAAAGAGATCATGGTTTACCATTTTAGACTATCCAAAGACTGCAGGCAAAGATTAGAGATCGTTAAACTAGTAAATCTAGATCTCGACAATATATACTTGTACTAGATTTGTTCACGAAGTAATTGGAATGTAAAACAAACTCAACAAATATAACGTAGAGCCGTTTTTTGTGTGTGCATCAGTCGTGTAAGAGTGGTGATGCTCGGCGATAGGCCCACGTTGTTGTAAATGACTAACTTTGGTTGAACACCATGTTAAATTCACTTTTCTAAGTCGCTTCGGCTAAAAGCGTCTACCAAATGACAAAAATGTAATTAGCCTAGTGTTGATGCCTTCATTTATTAAATTGATTTTAGTCACAATGCCATTCTTAGTTTTAGCCGATGATTAACTGGCTATAAACACCAAGGTAGCTAGCGCTAGCTCGAGATTAATTAATAGGCCTACTACCGACTACTAATTATAATCCATTAAACACGACTGTGTATATGGCGTGATTAGACGTGTATTTACGTTACCTATTTTCTGTTGTCTCGTCTGTCTCCTTGGTCTCTTTACGTGCTTCATCTGTAATTCTGATATTGGCAAACTGTGTGCCTATAGTAAACCACTCCGCTATCTGCTCTGCAGTTATCGCTTTTTTCATGGTACGTACGTTTAATACAAAGTTCTGTTAAGAGAACAAAGAATGTCTGTTGTCGATGCTGATGTGTACTTTTGTTAACTGTTCGGTTAAGATTACGTTAGTATTGGGGGTC
Source organism: Ilyophis sp. 1 JC-2022 (assembly GCA_022702515.1). NCBI lineage: Eukaryota > Metazoa > Chordata > Actinopteri > Anguilliformes > Synaphobranchidae > Ilyophis > Ilyophis sp. 1 JC-2022. Next base: position 39,170,857 of record CM040406.1, read on the forward strand.
AAGCACAGAACGAAGCATTAACGTTAATGTAGAAGCCGAGCTACTCTCAATGAGCCGGTTTGCGGACTGGGCGTGACACGTGATTTGCACCTGCTACCCAAAATGATTGCGCTATGCGCGCGCGTGGCTTTCGTGAAAAGTCGTCGGTTAAACGCCAAAAGTGGCCCAAAACAGTCCCCATTACAAAAATGATTTTACCATTTCAATGATCTGAATGTGATTATTATACATAGGCCTATTCACAATTATTCTTGCTCTGGATCCACGCATTGAATAAGTAAGTTTTAGAAACTTTGTGTTAATTTGAGTATCGTTTTAACTGTACCGTGGGCCTACGTTAATGCTTTATAAAACGGTTTTGGCGATTGATCAATTCCAGGTATGCGGAATAAATGAGTAGCCTAAGGTATCAGTAATTAGCCTAAATGAATGAATTAAAGAATTAATGGCTGAATTAATGCTTATTTGATGTTGATGGTAAAATGTAATTTCTCTCACTCGCTGATTTCCACGAGGTGCCCCTGCATGACCAAGCAGGCACCATCAGTGGCGCCAACTGGTTTAAAAAACATGAGATTATTGCATTTGATAACTTTCCATTAATTGAATACAAATTATTGTGGATAAATTCAATTTTGATAAGCGCTTCTTCATTTAGCCTGCCATTATGGACCCCCTTTGAACCAATCCTGGGCCCGGGACAACATTGGCTGTCCCCCCCATAGATATAAATCTTCTGTTGACACCGCCCGGCCGTAACTGCGAGGTGATTCTATATGTTTATGTTTATTTAAGGATCCCCATTAGAAGCACATGAGTGTGCCTCTCGTCTTCCTGGGATCCTGAACATAGAAATACAATACAGACATGCAAAGAAAGTACAAGACACATTAAATATAAAAACAATCAGGCAAGTTAAACAGATACACAAATGAGAAAAATTAAAGATGAAGTTGTAACAGACTTAACATTACAATTAAACATAAAATCAAAAAGAGCAAAGACACTTTACAGATATGAGGTGATACTTAAACAGGCAAACTAAACAGATAAATTAATGAAATAATTTAAGGATATCAAAACAACAAACCAACAGAACAAACAAACATATGTACATGTAGGGGGTATGTGCTTATCCTGTTATTTGGCAAAATATTTCTTGGTATGCTTTTTGAAAGTTATTTTGTTATTGACAGTAAATATGATATCTTTGGGCAAATAATTCCAGAGTGCTATTGACCTGTATATGACGGTAAGTTTAAGAAAATGTGTTCTTGGAGCAGGGAGTATTATGTGACCAGAGGCTGCACCTCTTGCGATGTAACCATGCTCAGAGACCAAATGTGACTGGTGAGCCAAGCTGGACGGATTATTCGTGCTAATGGCGTTCCGCAGTAGCATTAGGAGACACAAAGACATTTTCTGTTCGACCATCGGCCATACCTGGTGTCCATGCATATAGTTAATGCTTGTCCTGTATGAACGGCCTAGTGCCAGACGAGCCGCTTTATTTTGAGCAACTTTTTCTCATCAGATTTTGTTGCTGCTGACCAGATTACAGGGCAGTATTCTAGGTGAGACAGAACCAAAGAATGAATAACTGATTTAATTATTGAGGGAGTGATGAAAGTAGAACACTTCCTAGTCATACTGATTCCTCTTCCCATTTTTATGACAATATTGTTTATATCTTTAGACCAAGATAGTGAGCTAGCAATAGTTACGCCCAGAAGTTGTATTGTGTTTACTTGTTCAATATTTGTGGTGCCAATTGACAATTTTAGTTGAGGGTTGTTGGCCAACATGTGTCTGGATCCAAACACAATGGACTTTGTCTTGGGAATATTTAAAACCAACTTGTTGCACTCAACCCACTTGTAAATGTCTGTTAGGGCACAACTTAGAGTGTGAGTTCAGCTTGCTCGGATGTGGTGGCACTGTACAACGTTGTCATTGGCATACGTAACTGTGTTGACATTTTTTACACACAACGGCAGATCATTAGTGAAGATGGAGTATAACAAAGGCCCGGGACAGCTGCCTTGTGGAACCCCACAGTCAATGGCATTCCAGTTTGAATAGCTGCCATTAAAGAAGACTCTCTGTTTTCTCCCTGAGAGATAAAGATTGAACCACGAGATTGCATTGGAAGTGAAACCATAGCACCCTAGCTTATCAACAAGCAAGGTATGATCAATTACGTCGAATGCCGCACTAAAATCCAACATTACTGCTCCCACTCATTCCTGTTAGCCAGTCATCGGTCATATGTGCAAGTGTGGTGCTTGTTGAATGGCCTTCCCTGTATGCATGCTGAAAGTTGGAAAGTAGATTATTGTCAGAAAAGTAATCCATCACTTGCTTGAATATTATTTTTTCAATTACTTTGCTTAGTAATGGTAAAATACTTATAGGATGACTATTGGGACCATTGAAAATATTGTTTTTGTCCTTCGGAAGTGGAATAATTTTGGCTTCCTTCCATGCAGTTGGATGGACCCCATTGATTGAGCATTGATTGAATATATGGCATATAGGAGTAGTAGCAGTTAGCCACAAGTTTGAGCATTTTGCTATCTAGGTTGTTTATGCCAGAGGAAGTGGAGTCTGCTTGTGACATGAGTAATTTCATAACAGTTTCTCTGTCAATCTGACTAAATTTAAAGAGACGGTTCTTGTCCTTCATAATCCCTTTCTTTTTCAATGTATGTGATAGTGTGCCATCACTGCTTTGCTTGCCATCTCTTCATTTATCAACTTTACTTTTAAATTAATTATTAAATTATTGGCACCCCTGCATTTAATACTTTGTACAACCTCCCTTTGCCAATAAAACAGCACTGAGTCTTCTCCCATAACATCTAATAAGTTCGGAGAATACAGAGCAAGAAATCTGAGACCATTCCTCTTTACAGAATCTCTTCAGATCATCCAGAGTCCTAGGTCCTCTCGTGTGCACTCTCCTCCTTAGCTCAGCCTACAGGTTTTCAATGGGGTTTAGGTCAGGGGACTGAGATGGCCATGGCAGAAGCTTGATTTTGTGTTCAGTTAACCATTTTTGTGTTGATTTGGACGTATATTTTGGATCATTGTCCTGCTGGAAGATCCAACGGCGACCCAGTTTTAGTTTCCTGGCAGAGGCAGTCAGATTCAGATTTTTAATTTTCTGGTATTTCATGGAGTTCATGATGCCATGTACCCTAAGAAGGTTCCAGGGGCCTTTGGAGGAAAAACAGCCCCACAACATCACAGAACCTCCACCATACTTAACAGTGGGGATCAGGTTATTTTTGGTATAGCCATCCTTCTTTTTACGCCAAACCCACTTTGAGTGTTGGTTGCCGAAGAGCTCAATTTTCATTTCATCTGACCATAGAACATGGTTCCAGTCAAAGTTCCAGTAGTATTTAGCAAACTCCAGGCGTTTACGTTTGTGGTGAAATGACAGGAAAGGCTTTTTTCTGGCATGCCTTACAAATAATTTGTTGGCATGGAGGTGACGTCTAATGGTAGTTTTGGAGCCTTGATGACCCCAAGATGCTACTTTCCTCTGTAATTCTCTAACAGTGATCCTTGGGGATTTTTTTGCCTCTCTTACCATCCTCCTCACTGCGTGGGGGCAAAATAAACTCCAGGCATGTTTGTAACAGTTCCGGTTGCTTTGAACTTTTTAAATATTGCCCTAACAGTAGATATGGGCATTTTCAGGTGAGTAGCTATTTTTTTATAGCCATTCCCCGACTTATGAAGCTCAACACACTTTTCCCTCATTTGATTTGTGTGTTCTCTTATCTTTCCCATGTTGATGTATGAATAAGGGAATATGGCTTCTGTGTCACTTCATATTTATACCCCAGTTAAGCAGGAAGTCATGGATTACTGCTTGAAAGTTCCTAAACACTCTGAACAACTTTAAAAAGTAAAATATAAATGGGAAAAAATGCTTCAGTTACATTTTTTTTCATAAGAATTTCTAGGGTTTTTCAAATTTTTTCAGTGTGGGATTAAGCTAATTCACCAAAAGGTGAATTTCTTATAACTCTTTTTACTCATCTTTACCACGGGTGCTAATAATTGTGGCAGGCAATGTATATTCTTTATAGAATATGGGTGCAGTAATGATAGTTTTTGTGCATTATCCGCCCACCTCTCATAATAGCCTACCATGCAGCGCGTCTGCAAAAAAGTATTTCTTTAAACCCGATTCCTCACTTCACGCACTAGGTGGCGACAATGTGCCTTTAACGGGAAACGTTGCTATTTAATTAATCGAACTGTGGTGACCAAGGCTGAGGCTACCTCTGCCATGCAGGGCGAAAAGTGTGAGTGTATGTGAGTAAGTTTGAGAGAGTAAGTGTAGCCTAAATTTGGTGAGTGTAATAAGAAAATATCAGCATTACACATACACACTTACTGCAACTGATTATGCGTCACAGTTATGCCAGTATAGTATGTTTTATAAATACTGTTATTTTATTGTTGTAATTGTTTTATTTATTTATTATTTATTTATACATTGCGTGTACACGATAAGTATTTATTGCATGACCAATTATTACTTTTCAGTGACACTTTTAAGCGTTGCTAGGCCATATCAGACCTATAGTTACTAAAGCTGGCTGAACACTTTGTGTTATTTTTTTAACCTTGCCGATGGCGGGCAAATTATCACAGATTTTTAATTAGTATCAAATTGGCACAGTCATATTTTTTTCTTGTATATAGTAACACATTAAGACAAATTAAGTATGTTTAATCTTATCTTTGATTGGAACTATTTCATGTGGCGCATGCAACCTGAGACCGTTGCAATCATGGGAAGTATACCAAACAAAACTGGCAAGTCGTCAGAAACTTATCTTAATATGCTTCATCACACACAAAACTGTCTGGGCCAATCGAAAAGACAACACTGAAACTGAAATATTAGCCGGTATATTTAAAAAAAACAAAGTGAAGATGCAACGTTGGCAGACTTGCAATACTTGCACAGAACTAGTATTGCCGTTATGAACTATTATAAACACACTCTTGAGCCTTCACCTAATTAAAAGCAGTGTGTCTTCCGTATCAATTCAATTCACAAAAGCTTTATTGGCATGACAAGATACATCTTATGTTGCCAAAGCACAGAACAAAAAAAACACAATTGAACACATAAACACAGAATCTATGGAGTGCGCTTTCTTCCCATATTCCCCCATTGGTTGCGATACGACGGTTATGTGTTTACTCTATAACGTTAATCCACACTTTCGGAATTATCCATTACCGGTGACATTTAGTTTTTGTTTGGACTGATAGGATGTCTCGATTCAGATTTAAGTGAACCCAAACTTAGATTTAAGAAAATTTTAATATGAGAAAATCGTCTTAGCTAACGTTAAGTTAATTAAGCAAGATAAAAAACGTTAACGTTACTTAGAGCACAGTATTTTCACATAATATAAACATTTCGTAACGTTACCTTAACTTAGCTAAGTTAACGTTAGCTAGCTATTAACGTTATATTACCCAGACGGGTACTTGTGGAGTCCTTTCATGCAGCAGCAGATCAAATGGACTAAACTTAGGTTTATTGTGGGACATAGCTAGCTATCTCCTCACTGAAATATACCAATCCTATTAACTTAGCTCCCTTGTCGAAAGAGTTGGTTGCCAATGCTGGGCACCTAATAGACAGTTACAGAAAGTATGTAGTGACCTAGCTTGCTTATTAGCTAGCTCAGTAGATTCATAACGCAAATGATACTAGGCTAGCATTAGTCATCTAACGTTAACTGACGAGCTACCGAGTTAACGTTGTAATTTTCGCTTATGTACACTATCCTGCCAGCGAACGAGACTTGGATAACGAGCTGAGTTACGCCTCTACTGCTTTTGGATGTGTGTGTGTGTTTCTGACTGTTCATCGTAGCTGGATTAGCTGGCCAGCTACCAAGCTAGTTGGCTGTTTTAGCTATTGACTCATCGCACCATTCCTTGCGTCTTGCTAGACAGCTGAAATGCAGTCGCTAAGGAGGTCGGGCTGTGCGTGTGCGGTACGCCATCCGTGACCCACTTTGGCCTAGTCCACTCGCCTCCAGCTAGAACTAAACGGCGTTGTTTGACTGTCAGTCTTGTCCCATTTTTGGACACAGGCAGGCAGTGACACCACTGGAACAGGACACGTCTTTCTACCAAACTGACTGACCGAAACAAAGAAACGCTGGAGGAGAAACGTCCCATCGGCCAGCTTTTGACAGTTGATTTTTCCAGCTCCGATGTCCCATCTTCTGTAACTGGCCGCAGTCATGATGCCGGTAGGTTTCTGATTTCTGTTGTTTAATTTTTACCTCTTTGGCTTTTGCAAGCATTTCTTAGCACTAACCAGTATGTTAGCTAGCCAGGTGGTAACACTAAGGTTGTAACGATACACGACAGCTTAATTGACCCCACATCTAGTGGCCAGTTAATTGGCATGCTAATATGTGGATTATTTTGGGTGTCTGGTGTGAGAAACTAAACTTGACTCGCTTGGCTAGCTAGTTGGTTCGTCTAGCTAACTCGGTTCCTTAACCTAAGATTGTGTATTTAACGTTTAGCGAGTTGGCGCAAAACTAGGTGACATCGCATTGCTAGTTGCTCGCTTTTTGATCTGTCTGCTTGCGCAAGCTAGTCATAAGATCAGTGGCTAACTTGCTTGTCACGGCTCAAAATATCGTGTTGGCTACATAAAATATAAACTTGTTTGCTCGGTAACGCTAGCTAACAAATTGTTAGTTTTTATAGTTAGCTAAGGTAGCTAATTTACTCGCGTTAGTTACCTATGACTGTCCTGTTTTGACAGGTTCTAAGTTAACATTAGGCTATAGCTACGGTTACGTTATTGCTGAATTAACGTTAAATCACCGAGTATTTTTGAAATGTTTTGTAACGTTATATGGTGTGTTTGGCTGTATACTGCTGTTAAACTACAAACGAAAGAATATGTAACGTAAATGATGTGCTGCTCTGCACTGATTTTCCATCTTGATGGGTGTCCATCATCTTCACCCATTTGCAGATTAAAATCGATAACTTTATCTAACGTTAGCGAGATGGTTTTATAAGAAAGTTGTAGTTGTCATTTAACTAGGCTTGATATGGGCTAACTTAACTAAGGAACTTTAACATTCCAGTCGCGTTGAAATAAAATGAAGTACGAACTGTTTATTTGCGAACTAATACATTGTCTGTCATTAGCAACAGCAGACAGTCAGTCTTTGTGAAGTGAAGGGAATATTTTGCTGCATGTTTAATTACTACCTAGTTTTTGTTGCTAACGTTAACTGCATGTTTTCGTTGCGTTAACGTTACGTTAGCTAGCTATGTACTGTACTCTACCAAGCAGCACGCTGTATTGTCCAGATTAAACAACAAACCGATGTTTTACTTTAGGAAACCCTGGGAAACGAATATAGCTTTAGGTAGCTATATTTGTGACAGAAACTGACTTAATATTTGGTTTGTGTGAAAACATCGTTTTGTTGTGAACTGTTGTTTGGTTTGACTGTGGAGGCACCCACCCATCCAGTCGGGTTTGTCCCAAAGAAGCAATCCGACTGGAAACTGACAGGGTCTGACGCAAACTTCCTTCCGAAATCGGGATGGTTTTCTTGCGGCTTGTAAATTAAATGTTATTACTGGTTTTTAGAGGGGGGGAAAGTATTTATGCATGTTAGCAAGTTTAACAACAAAACCCATGACCAATAAGACTGCGACCTCCCAGTCACTAGTTATTTGATAAGATGTCAATACTTGAAAGAATGGTCATGAATCTGAAAAATGCATCTGGCTAGACAGACACCTGTGATATGGGTTTAAACTTATAACATGTCTGCATTACATTATCGGCCAATTATGCGCAGTCTACCACCGCTCATTGGCCAAAGGTTTCAATTAGCTATTGAATCTGTGTGTCACGTATAAATGGCCAGAAGCCAAAGCAGAACAGACACTTTCTTTAATTAACATGACAATTCAGTTGTTTGAGGATACTGTTACTCTTGGCATGATTACAGAGTACAAGACAATGTGAAGCACAACATATAGATCCAAATAAGCAGGCTTGGACATGTCGTCATATATATTCATTGTAAAGTACAAAAAAGCAGACATTAGCAGAGTGCGGCTGAACCTGGGAGAGAAATGGTGCCCTTAGGTCTTGGAAAATGTCAATTCCATTTAATCAGATCTATCGAAACCTGGTTATCATGTGATGGCCATGCCAAGTTCTTTAATGAGGGTCACCTCCAGATAATAGGGGTTACTTCAGATAAGAGAGGAGGGTAATGCCAAAGATGTTTTTCCCTATTTTCCAAATACAAAATAATGAGTAATCAGGCTTGATCTATTGGAAATTTATTTTTAATGTATCTTGTAGCTGAAAAAGGAGAGCCACAGAGGACATTTTCTCCACTGAACCAGAACGCCTGAGTTTACTCCAACTCGAAGCGCTCTTAAACATAATGCCAACTAATGCAATTTTTTTTCCTTACATTCTGTAACTAACTAGACCCATATGTATAAAAAGTGGGACATTACATTACATGTCCTAGCTTCATAGTCTCATATCCTCCTGAGGCCCGGCAATTAATGTATGTCTCTTGTAGGGGACATGAGTCTCTGGTCTTAATCTGAAGAACCATGTTCTGCTATGCTGAAACCTACAGTACAAGGGACATTCAATAACAAGAAAATAATAATATTTTAAAAAACATTTTCACTGCAACATGTTTGTCATCCAAGAAATGTCCAAAAAAAAATCAAATACTTAAGCATTTTCTGGAGGGTATGACTCACTGGGCGATAGCACTATGCTAGCACTGCTAGCGCAGGCTGTGCCGCTGAAGAGGGCTTATGGAGCCAGTGGAGATGATGATTTGCGGCGATGTTTCCCTCCTGATGGACCTTATTTAGGCAGAGTTACGTTACGAAAGGTCTCGTCTCAGTCGCAGAGGGCAAGTCTGATAGGCCTGGTGACTGGAAGGCCGTTCTCCAGGGCTGGAGAAAGCACTTGGGGTCTCGGCCGGTGACGCACAAACATCGTGACCCCTGATCCTCCACTCAGCGGTCCGGTAGTCCTGAGTTGGAAAGAGCACGTCCTACTCAAACAAGGATTTCCTCGTGGCTGTTCAACTTCTGCTAAATGGCTTTTGCACATTGTCCTAGTTTTCACCCGCTATAATTAGCTTTGCAACAGGTTGGGAATGACATAACTGCCTAACATCCAGGCCACAAAGGTACAATCTAGATTTTCCCTGCAAGAAGGCTCATTTGTATTTTCTTCTCACTATACTTGGCATATAACGGGGGTGAGGGGGGCGTTATTTAGTGTTATACAATTTGAGTAATGCCTTTGAGCATGGCTTGCCATAAATGCGCTTCGTGAAGTTCATCTTTCTCAATAAGGGGATGTTTCAGTTGCACATTTGCTTATTGGCTTACAGCTTTGTTTATAATGAAGCCAATATAATGTATACCCCCTTTAAAAGTATATCCTACTGAAATGCATTGTCCGCTTAAATGTAGCCCTTTATCCCCCTTACAGCTCTTTGTATTTTTTAGAAGTATAAACCTGCAATACTGATGAATACTGTCTTATGATCCGTATTTTAAAAAAAACATGCTGTTCTCATTACTCTACTGGATTCTGACCCAGAGTTTGAGAAACCCTGTGCTAGCGTGCACCTGCACTAGCAGTGTTGTTTGTTTCTTGGTGCTGTTGGGAAGGCTGCTCCGAGCTGCAGCAGGGAGTGACTGAAGGGATTATGTTGGGGGACCGCGTGTGAGCGGGGGCCGCTTCCGCTGACAGTGGGAGCGGTCTCCCGAATTCCTGAGTAATTACACGCCCTGGGTCAGCTGGAGCTCTGGGCGTGGAGGTGGGAGTCTCCCCGCCGAGGGGCCCTCGCTCACAAAGACGCGTATTTTCTCTCCGGGCCCTCTTCCCCACAGGTTATTTACACCGCGCCGGTGGCTTTGTTTGCTCCTCGGTGGCCCCTCGGGAACCCGGTTCCACTGGGAGAAACGAGACTTCCCCAAGTATGGAGAGAGCGCGCGCCAGTGAGGCCGTTTCTAAGAAACGGTCCGATGCAGCGGTGACCTGTACAAGGGGACACACAAGGCAGGGTCACTGCTCTCTTTTGGCTTGATCCAGATCAGTCTCTGGAATTCAGTCATTATGCAATGTCACCATCACCTCTTGGAGAACAAGCCGGCCCAGCATAGTGCAAATGGCCAGAGAGCCGGCGGTAAACATTGAAGTGGAGTTGACCCTTTCACCCCGCGGCAGGGTCAGGAGAAGTTTGCCGTAGGGGTGAGGTGAGTGTGTTGCGGATACAGCTCTGTGGTTGAGGGCCGGTGTACTGTAAGAAAAATAAATAAACCCACTGTGACTCATACCTGTCATTCTTCACCCCTCCCCCGCCCTCCTTCGAGCCCAAATGGCTGCCGTCTCCGCCCTGTTTCAGCCCACCGTGCCGCTGCTCCTCAGTCACAGCTCAGCTGGAGGAGGGTGGGGGCCGGGGTGTCGGAGCCAGCGGGCGTGGGTGGATCTCGCTCCAGCGAGCAGCCTTGGATGGAGGATAAATATTAGTGCTGCCTGTAGAACAGGGACAGCCAGGGCCTTGTTGTGTCAGGTGGCTTTTGTGAGGGTTTTCAGGAGATGAGCGTATGATGAATTTCAGGGAAATTAGTTTTATTTTTGTTCCTCTCTTACCTCAGAAGGGCAAGTCAAAATTTCAGATTCAGAAGTGAGTCAGAAAGGTACCCTGAGAACCTATACGTTTGGAATACACACAGCACGCTGAAATAAGGTATGATTTATTGTAAAATAACTGTTTTTTGTAGCATGACAGGACATTGTGATCGGTTTGTAGTTGTTACGGCTGACGGTACTCATCGTTGTCCAGGTCTTTGTCACACACAAAGCCATGAGCTCACACAGAGGTGTCTGGTGGGAAAGGAATGCGCAGAGCAGAAAGAGCCCTGATCTCTACCTGCACTGGGCAGGAGTAGGAGCCAACTGTCCATTCTCTTCAGTGCACCCACTGGATTTTCCAGTTCTGACACACATTCACACAGCGGCCTTTCAGGAGAGCCGTCTGGCGCAACCTAGATTGTTCTCGCGTGCTGAGAAATCAGGGCTCACGAGCCGTCAATCCAGTCTGCCTCTGGGGAAAAATGAGACCGAACAAAACCGTGAAACGTACACTAGAGGCACGGCGGCGGCGGGATTAGGTACGGGCTGAGATTTCTTTGAGGACAGGGTGTGCGACGGGATTAGGTACGGGCTGAGATTTCTCTGAGGACAGGGCGTGCGGCGTATTGAGGGGTAATGGAGTTGTTGTGAAATATCAGCTATGCGCTGCGCGGTTCGTGTTCCTTCCTCTTTCCGAGCAGATAATAAGCATTCCAGTGTTACTCGGGGTTAATGTGTGACGGAGGAGGCCGTGGCCCCCGGCCTGGGACAGGGGAGGAAGGCTGGGCCGCTTTGGCTCAGGCCTCGGTTCGGGGGTGTGTGTCGGAGCCCCCTCCTGCCAGAGAAGCCCAGGAATCCGTTAGCACAGAATCGACAAAGTGCTGGCGGGCTGAGGGATAAGTAATGTGTTTACTCGCTCATCTGAGATATTAACCCGGGGGTAAATTTAGACCTCCCGATAAATCGTCCGTCGGCCGAGGTGGCGCGGCGCTTTGATTTACGCCCGCAGCCCGAGCCCGAGCCCGGGCCCGCCACCCCTGCCCGTCAACGCTGAGGACGTCGGGCGACAGGGCGCCACGTCCACACAGAACGCAGGCGCCGCTGAGAGCAGCGGCTGGGATCCGAGAGCGCACCTCCGCCAACGCCGCCCGTCTCCAGAGAACCGTGTAGAGACACTCAGTGAGGTAGGACCGGGACCGCAGGGGGGTCAGGTAGGACCGGGACCATTGAGCGATGTGTTTTTGTGAGGGACAGAGCTCGCCATTGAGCGGTCAGACACAGACGGCATTGTGCCGTGCGTTTGATGTGCTCTGATGAGGGTCCGGCAAGCAGCGTTGTAGGGATCTGATAGCGTCCTGGAATTTGGGGAATTTCTGCCTTAATATTGAAACATACTCAGCATTGTACTCATCAAATGGACAATTTTCTAACAGTTTTCAAAATTCTCTGTTTGGGGGCGGATGTGTTTTCTCCATTTGGTTAAAATCTTTTGGTGGTTTGCATGAATAAAACGACTACATTCCATGGTACTTCTGTGCACTTACTTTTTCTGTTTTCCAAATTGCATGTTTATGCTATAGAGTTGTAAAAATGTACTGGTGGATTAAAAAGTGAGTTTTTCCCCTGCATTGTTCACTCAATAATTGCATCCAGCACAATCCTGTCACCATGACAGACATTTCAATGCAGCCACATGCAAAAATGCAAAAAATGCTCTGAGACGGCAGACTTGTGGCGTGCTTCACGTCCCTTAATTGTGAGGGAGCCGCACTGAGATGTGGTACTTTTGTGTGAACTGTGACAGTAAACCGCCAGCCTGACTGGGACGCCGAGAGCCAGCCAGGGTCACAGAAATAACCGCCGGTGTGTGTGCACAGCCTTTCGGACAGGGCTGTGCGGAGAGCGTAGCCCGTTTTGGTCTCTGCACTCTGAGGCGCGTTCTGTAAATGGGCAGTGTGACGCACTTTTAATCCGGGGCTGCAGTCAACACCAAGCATGATGGGAGAAAGATGCGAAGAGGAGTCTGTACCGCGCGCATCGGCAGTAATCGCCGACACTGACTGGCATCTGTATTTCGACACATAAGATGTATTTCGACACATAAGATTGGCACGTATAAATCCTGCTGACGTACAGAGCGAGGCAAGATGACACATTTGTGTGTACTGTGAAATGAGTACAGTAAGCCATTTTAATCCATCCATGTATCTAGTCATCTTTTAATCCACACGTTGCAGACATTATCTAGAGCAGAGCTCTTCACTTGCTGCTCAGTGGACTTTGGTCTTTGTTGATGAACTTTGTAGTCTGTAGCATTTAGAAAATCCAGTGTTCATTTAACTAAGTCATGTTTTGGACCTCTGTATTAGAGCAAGATGTTCTTTCTAAGTACAGCAAGTACAGATGTTCTAAGTACAGCAAATCCCATAGCTGAATCCCATGCAGTTTTATGTGGCATGCTCTATAATGGGTGGGATCCATTTAAGGCCCTGCAACAAATCACAACAACAGTGCTAATGCACTCTAAAGCAACTTCAGAGGCTGCTTTATATGAGCATCACAAAGCCCAGAGTGGGATCGCTTGTCATTTCATAGACAATTATGTAATGGGGTGGAATCGGCCATTATTCAAGCCAGGGCTGCAAGCACTTTATTGCTGCAAGCTCTGTGCAAAGTCTGCCAAAAACCACTAAAGAAGAGTCGGTTTATGCCATTTTCTTTTTTATGGACAACAATGAGTGCTGATTTTAAATCATTAAAATAATTTAACGTCTATGAAAAGGACAAATCTTAAGATGACAGTTTAAAGCGGAGCAGATATCTGTGGTGTGTTTCCATGGCTCTGAGGGGGGATGGGCAGGGGGTGTGACCTCTCTCAGGGGTCAGTACTAACACGGTCTGCCCGGCCGCTGTGGGCTCACCCCCCCCGTGAGCCTGTGAGTGCATTTCTGCAGTGTCCGCTCTAACTGAGGACAGAGCTTTTACTCTCCGTCTCACACGAAATGGGGACCCTGGGGAAGAGGAACGGACCTTAAATGCGTGTGGAAATGACACCGGCGGGCCGCTCACGCCGTCACATTTTGAGTGAAGGGATGGCGGACCTGTGGGAGCGGACGTGGGAACATTTGGCGCAATATTACCATAGAATCCAGGGCCTTGCCTCAGAAGAGCATCAGAACGTTGCACTGACGAGAACAGGCGCTTAAACCACCTTCACCAATCATGTGCATGAGACAATAAAAATGCATTTTATTTTATGTTGTTGACGTTGCTTATCATGCATTAAAATAAAGAAGTAAGAGTGTGACTTGTATGGCAGCCACTCGAGGGGTGACAAAGGATGTACCTGTCTCTTCTTATGAGCTGTAATTAGGTAGTGTGATCCAGATGGCTTTTTATGTTATTTAATAGCATCAGTCCACTTCACTAGGCATAAAGACTGTTGGGCAGTTTGATTCCAGCATGGCCGTTGTGTATTGTATAGTATTACACTGGCCTTAGCTAATTAGCTGAAAGTTAGCTGATTAGCTGAAAACAGAGAAACAGTCTTCAGTTATCATTCATGGACTAAATATCGATTACTAAATGATTGGTATGATTAAGAGAGGTAGGCATGAAATCCAGAAACCGATACGGCCCTCCATAGACAACCTTGCTGTAGGGTCTTGGGTTGGGCTCACTCTGTGAGCCATGGATCCTACAGCCCTGGTTCCTTAGGCCTGATTTTAAGGTGAAGACAAAAACCAGCTGACCCGTGGTTCTCCCAACGCATAGACCTGCTGTAAGGGGCTCGTGTAGAGGATGTGTTTGGCATCCCCGCAGAAACGACTAGGCCTTATCGCATGGATGATGCTTCTTTCCACTGCATGCATTCATCAGTTTTTCCTGCGAGATGGAGTGAGTGAGCGTTTGATAGACAGAAGGCGTTGCCAAGCGCGTCCCCGCCAATGGCACCCAGCCGCCCCGCGTGCGGCTGCCGTTCGCCGCTCACCTCTTATATCAAAGATAAACTGAAGACGGCGGGGCGGATTAACGGGAGAGCGCTCGCTGTGACGCTGGCGCCTCCTGGATTCTAATTCCTCAGAAGCAGGGTTTTCCCCCTTTTTTCCCATACAGTCAGGGGCCAAAGCGCTCCAGGGTGGGGAATTCCTCTCACACACCTGGCCAGGAACTTACACTCACAAACAGTCTCTCTGTTTGTTTCTTAAGCAGACTTGAAAGAGGCCCCAGCTTGAAGCAGCATAATCCTGTTTGATTACTCCTGGAGTTATAGTCAGAGTTTTCTTCTTTTTCCTCTCCTTCATAATGTATTTATTAATCTTCCCTTAATGTATCCTCCGCCTGCTGGATTCATGGAATCAAGGAGCTGTTCAAATATGAATGGTCTCCATCAGAGGAGCTTTGAGTAGGGCATGACATGACTGTGCTGTTCACTTTCGGTCTCCATTACTGAGCTCAAACGGCCCTCCTCATCATCAAACGCTAGGAAGAAACAGAATTCCTCACGGCGTAAATCCTCCACTGACTGAGCTTCTGAGAGTCAGATTAGTCTTTGTTATCCCAGGTGCAAACCTACAGGCCCTCTCTCCCTCTGTGTAAATCTCCCAGGCTGTTTGAGGCTGTCCAGGCGCAGCAATGCGCAGAAGATGGAGTGTGCTGTTTACCACTCTTACCCTCGCATTCCGGGCCCAGGAACGGGCTTCTGCCCAGGGCGAAGATGCATGTTTCTGTGGATGCAGCAGTTGCCATAGACACCTTATTGACCGCTCCGTACAGGAGAGAAAAGGCAGTAAATCAGCAATCTGCCTTCTCGGTCCCCCCGTTGCATTGTGGGAGCCCGCGTCTGACCCCAACACCGCTCTGTTTACCAGCTGAGTTACAATGTTATCTGGCTTTGGCTTCTTTATCGCGGGAGGCCTGAGGGCAGCGGCTATTTTTGCGCCGCGGCAGTTGGAGCGCTGAGGTCAGGGTTTTGGGTGAAGAGCGGGACGCCGTTTGTTTTTTGTTTGCCGACCTCGGCGCTCCACGCGGCCGACGTCGTCCCTTCTCGGTTGAACGCGGCCCCGCCCCAGAGGTCACGACCTTCAGGTGTGGGCTGCTTCGGCAGGTTCTCACAGAGACGGCTCTGTTCGATGACTAACTGGGCCCTGGCCACTCAGTTAATAAGTGATGTTTTCAGGCAATACCGACACAGAGCGCTTAAAGGAACCCTGTAGTGCCCGCAGATTTATGACCGTGAGGCATGGGAGGGCCGTGTGCCATTCAGAATGAGGCTCTGTTGGAAGTTACAGGAGCTCTGGGTGCTTTGGCAGGGAACACAAAGGAGAGCGGGGGGGGGGGCGGGGGGTGTGTGGATGGGAGGTCGGGTGGGATTCTCACCCCAACATTCCCTTTCCTGTTTCCCCTTCACCAGATTTTAAATCAGTGGTAGACCCCGAACAGCTAGGGCCAGTTTTTCTTGTGTGGCAGGTCAGTTGACTCATCACCTTGCGTTTGCTCCAGGGACCATAAAGCTGACAGGGTTTATACTGGTGAATCGGCCGCGTCTCTCCGGTGTTGCTGTGCTCTTAACAAAACATGGGATTGCACTACAGAAAACCAGAAAAAAACTACTTGAGAAAATCTATTGGGTTTCTTGAAGTTTTCTGCTGTCAAGCACTCTCTCTCATCCCACTTCACCAGGCTGTCACACTCAGATTCCCTCAAAGGAGAATAGTTTCAGCTGAAAACTTCAGAGTTGGACATCTATAATTGAAACCCACCTACATTATTGAGAAAATATTGGCTCTAACATTTCTGTAGGCACAGCAGGACGTGAGCTTGCTTCAGTCATTAAGTGCTGTTAGAAATGGCAACATTCAGTATTCATGGGAAGCGTGCATATAGTGGATTTCTATGGTTACCCGGTGGGAGGGGTTTATCAAAGTACATTTTTGCCCAGGAAATATTTGGGGGAAGAATTAGTTTAACTTTAATTTGAATCCGAATTTGGTTATAGTCATAGGCTAATAAGTGAGTGAGCTGAACGCACGCCACGCCACTCATGCAGGTCTTGTATTTTAACATTTAAATGATCCCCGTTTTATTTTTCTCCCGGGCGTTATTGAGGCTGA